>JACEFO010001695.1:1200000-1832426 GCA_015342445.1 Digitaria exilis | reverse complement strand
ATATGATGAAGTTCAAGTGATCTACTCCATTCCCCCATCTGCTAGTCACAAACGCAAGATTCGCAATCTTAAAAGAGCCTTTGGATGAGAAGTTCCTTCAGTATAGCAGCAGGCTCAACAAAGATAAAGTTGGCTTCATATCCAAAGAGAGCAAGGAGAAGGCATCTGAAGCCCTCTACATCGACTTCGCGGCTCCAGAAGGCTCTGATCGTCCAACTCCCCATCTTTTTGTAGATGTAATTTGTTGCATCTCTGTTGGCTTCCTCTAGATTCAGCGTTGCAGTGTTAGAAGAACTCGATGAAGAATGATTAGTTTCCCAAACTACTCTCCCTCTGCGAAGGGATCTTTTGTCTTATCTTCGCTTTGTTAGCCTGGATGTGATCTTAGTGATCAAAACCTATTTCAATGTGTCTTGCACTCTGTGATACTGCCATGTTTGGTGATGTGTTTAACAATCTCATGGATCAGTTTATCATAATCTTTCTATGTTGCATCTTGACAGCTTGTTTCAATTATTCAAACATGTGCCTGTTCTCAGCCTTACGTTTTATGGATAATCACCATAGATTCATTCAGAATGTAAGGGGGATTAATTCACAGGCCAAATGGGATGCTCTAAGAGATAAATTGCCGAAAGTGCCCCATCTATCATATGTTTGCAGGAAACTAAAAGAGACAACTTTGACTCCTCTTATATCAAGAAGTTCTGTCCAAGATACCTCAATCATTTTGAGTTCTTAGCTTCATCTGGTGCCTCTGGAGGCTTAATTATCATTTGGAACTCTAGTCTTTTTACTAGAACATTAGTGGATTTAAACAAATTCTCTATAACTATGTGTTTCGTGTCAACAATTTTCAATGAGTCCTTCCACCTGAGAAATATCTATGGTCCACCCTGCCCCAATTATAAAGCGTCCTTCATCTTTTGATTGTTCAAATTTTGAGGATTTAATATTAGCAGGTGACTTTAACCTTATTAGATCTCTTGAAGACAGAAATAAGCCTAATGCAAATGTTATTGATATGATGGCATTTAATGATTTACTGCAACATCTGGATCTTGTGGATATTCCATTTCAAGGGAGAAATTACACTTGGAGCAATATGCAAGATGATCCTTTGCTTGAAAAGTTAGATTGGGTTTTCACCTCACCTACCAGGACTTTAAGCTATCCTAATACTGTTGTGCAAGGGCTGGGCGTCCAATCTCATATGACTCCCCTAGTCCCCTTTTGTTATCAAAATTGGCACTATGATCCCAAAGGCTTCAATTTTTCGCTCTGCGAACTATTGGGCTCACTTCCATCTTTTCAGTCTGTTGTGGATTTACACTAGAATACATATATCTCCCTTTTATGTCAATGCAGCTAAGACCTTAAATGGCAAATTTAAACAAGTCAGAGCCGGCCTTAAGAAATGGAGTAAATATTTGTCCAATCTTAGCAGGCTTATACACAATTGCAGTTATGTGCTGGCTATGTTAGATGGCCTAGAGGATCAGTGACCTCTTAATATCCAAGAACACAGTTTCAGAACCATAGTCAAATAGCATCTCTCTAAGCTATTGGAAGCACAAAGAATTTACTGGAAACAAAGGAACACAGCTAGATTGGTAAAGTTTGGAGATGAAAATACTTCATTGTTTCAAGCAATGGCCACCTTTAGCTATGGAAGAAATTATATAGCTTCAATAACATTGGATGATGCCACATCTTTGTTTTCCCATGAGCAAAAAGCTGGAGCTCTTTGAATGCCTATAGACAACGTCTTGGTGTCTCTGAATTTTCAGAAATGCAACCTAGAGACCATATTGGAAATATCTGATTTAAATGATGATGCATTACATAGTCCCTTCTCAAATGATGAAATCTCAACATTTCTCAAAGATCTTCCTGTAGACCATGCCCCTGGACCTGATGGGTTTAATGGAGTACTCCTGCCGTCCCAAAAAGAGAGTCGTTTTGGGTGTTCGTGCCATGAGTTTAACTAAATTTGTAGAAAACATATGCAACGTTTAAATCTCTAAATATTTTTTTATAAAAAACTAGATCTAAATATCTATCCAAAAATATCTATATTGTACCATAAATGTTAATATATTTTTATATATAATTGGCCAAAATGTTTTTTCGGGAAGTGAGAAAGACACTTATTTTGAGATGGAGGGAGTATTCATTAAAAGGTGTTGGAACATCATTAGGGCAGACTTTTTAAGATTATGTAAATACTTTGAATAAGGTTTGGTGGTTTGCTGGATTTGTCAAGCGTAAATGACTGTCTTATAACACTCATTCCCAAAGTTGTCAACCTTGTCTCAATCAATGACTATAGGCCAATTTCTCTTCTCAATTACTCGCTGAAATTTCTCATAAAACTTCTGGAAAACATATTATAGAAAGTCATTATGAGAGTGGTGCATGCAGATCAATATGGATTTATTCAAGGCAGAATTATTCAAGATTGTTTAGCTTGGGCTTTTCAATTCCTGCATATCTGTCATAAATTTAAAAAGGAGATTATTATCCACAAGTTAGATTTGAGCAGGCATTTGATAAGATTGAGCATGAAGTTATCTTACAAATGTTTCGACACAAGGGCTTCCATGCCAAATGGATTTCATGGTTGAAATGTATCCACTCCTCAGGCTCCTCTAAAAATTATCGTCAATGGCATCCCAGGTAGACCTTTTTACTGCAAAAGAGGAGTGAGACAAGGAGATCCTCTATCTCCTCTCCTGTTTGTGATGGCAGCATATCTTCTTCAGTTGGCCATAAATGATGCCATGAACCAGAACCTCATTGGCCACCCATTAGGGGATAACTTTGGTGGAGACTTCTCAATTGTCCAATATGCTGATGATACTTTGCTGATCATGCCAGCAGATGCTTCGCAGCTCCACAATCTTAAACATGTCATGAATACCTTTGCCACTTCTACAAGGCTCAAGGTCAATTATAGCAAGTCCTCAATAGTGCCAATTAATATGGAACAATCCAAAATGGTTGATCTAGCTGAATGTTTTGGCTGTCACATTGGACAAATGCCTTTCACCTATCTGGTTTTGGCTGTCAAATTGGACAAATGCCTTTTACCTATCTGGGTTTGCCTCTTAGCACTACTCGACCAACAATCACTGAGTTCATGCCAATCCTCACTAGAATGGAACGTCACTTAATGGGAATTTCAAGAATGATGACATACGCTGGTCGGCTCATACTAGTGAATTATGTTTACTGAGTCATGCCAACATTCTACATGTGCTCATTAAAGGTCCTAGTTAAAACTTTAGATCAAGCTGATAGATACAGAAAGAGATGGTTATGGAATGGAGGAGATTATCTAAAAAAGGGGATGTTTGGTGGCCTGGGAAACGTTCTACCGTAGTAAAGAGGAAGGCAGTTAAGGAATTATAAACCTCAGGAATCACAACTCGGCTCTTCTTCTCAAATACCTGCAGAAATTTTGTAATGAAATGGATTTGCCTTGGGTTCTATTAACTTGGGAGTGTCTTTATCAGCATGGATCTAGATCTCCTCATCTTTGCAGGAAGCCATCTTGAAAAAATGTTGTGATAAACAAATCACATCTCTCCACAAGAAAGAGCCAATGTTTTTCTCTCCAGAAGGGTGACACTATTACTTCCTGGAAGAATTCATGGGACTTGGGTGATTTGCAGGAGCGCTTTCCTCAGCTCCTCTCCTTTGTTCGACAGCCAAAAACTTCCTTCCAAAAATTCGTCTCCATGCAGGATTCTGCCAAATTCAGATTGTCTATCTCTTGAAGCCTAAGATCAACTCAACATCTTAGATAATTTGCTGCAGCAATTACAAAGGGGTGATCAACACAATGATGAATGGTCATATATTTGGAGATCTAATATTTTCACTAGCAAGGAAGCATATAATGTCTTGATGGGATAGGTTCCAACCTCTCCTCTATTTAAGTGGATGTGGAAGTCAAGGGCGCGAAATCATCACAAATTTTTTTGGCTCCTGCTTAGAGATCGTTTGAACTGCATGAACATTTTAAGAAGGAAAAAATGTACTTGGAAAATGTGGAGGAGACCTTGATCCATCTTTTCTTCGAATGCCCTTTTAGCCAAGCATGTTGGATTTTTTTGTGGGAACTTTCCTTGCCGCCTGTGGAGGAATTTATTTGGATCATCAATTTTCAGGGAGATAATTATTGTTGCCTCATGGGCCATTTGGACTCACCGAAATAGTTTATTTTTTATGATGCCTTGACATGCTTTGCCCGATGGAAAAGAACTTTCTTTGAGGAGATGTCACTAGTTACCTTAAGGGTTAAACCAGATTGGAAGGACAAAATCAAATTTTGGCTGAGTAGTATGTAACAATGATTCCTCCTTTTACTTTTGGACCTGAGACCTTGTAAAATGTACATACCATTTCTCTTATATATAAATACAAAAATAGAGGTAGGGGTCTCCCCTGCCGATTATACTAAAAAAATAGTAGAACATAATTAATAATACGAAATTAATATAAACAACAACATAAAATATCTTATATATATTATCATAAAACAATTTCTAAAAAATAATCTATGGTATACAGGTATCAAATCAAAATGAAGAAAAAAAATGAAAGAACAACATAAGAAAGAAAAGAAAAATAAATAAATGAGAAGCATATAAAAAAAAAGGAAGAAGAAAAAAGTGCCGAAGGGATGTATTGATGCGGAGTCTGGACCGTAGCGTTTGCACGAGTCGCGGGAGATTACTGCACGCATGGCGTAGGAAGCTGTACATGTGTGCCTACACCGAACCAGAGACGTCCGGATCGGCGTCGTACCCACAGAGGAACTCAGACTCATTTGTGTTGCGTGCAACACAGTTTCTAAGCCGGAGTAGCCGAGTAGGACTAGGAGCTGGAGCTGGAGCTGGAGCTGGAGCTGGAGCTGCTATATGACTCGTATCATGATTGGAACTACGCTATGTGTCCTCACAAAGTCACAGACAACAATCCCCTCGAGCAACCGTCTCCAACAAATTAATTGTCATATTCTTCTTCGTGCAGGCGCCGGCAACACACCCTCCAGTCATGGTGGCGGGGGGTCAGGTCGTCGACGTGCCGCCGCCGGATGGACGGCTCCGGTCGCGCGTGCCGGTGCCCCCGCCACGGTCGTTCCTCCGCACGGCCGGGGAAGGCCTCAGGGAGACGCTCTTCCCCGACGACCCGTTCCGCGCCGTGGCGCGCGAGCCCGCCGGGCGCCGCCGCGCGCTCGCCGTGCTCCGCTACGTGTTCCCCTGCCTCGAGTGGCTTCCGTCCTACTCTTCCGCCGACCTCCGCTCCGACCTCGTCTCCGGCCTCACCGTCGCCAGCCTCGCCGTCCCTCAGGGCATCAGCTACGCCAGGCTCGCCGGACTCGACCCCGTCGTCGGCCTCTGTGAGTATATCCCAGACCGTACGTGTAAATATTGTGTCGCGGTACAATATATGTGTACGTGTCTGCTGACTGACCATGCCACGTGTACGTGCAGACTCGAGCTTCGTGCCGTCGCTGGTGTACACGGTGCTGGGGAGCTCGAGGGACGTGGCGGTGGGCACAATGTCAGTGGGCTCGCTGCTCTTCGCCTCCATGCTGGGGCCAGCGGCGTCGCCCGCCACCGACCCAGCGCTGTACGCGAGGCTTGCCTTCACGGCCACCTTCTTCGCGGGCGTCTTCCAGGCAGGGCTTGGCGTGCTCCGCCTCGGCTTCCTCGTCGACTTCCTCTCGCACGCCGCCGTCGTCGGCTTCATGGGCGGCGCCGCCACCGTGGTGTGCCTGCAGCAGCTCAGGGGGTTCCTCGGCCTCCACCACTTCACACACGCCACCGACATCCCCGCCGTCTTGGGCTCCGTCTTCTCCCAGTCGGGGCAGTGGCAATGGCAACCCTTTGTTCTTGGATGTTGCCTCTTCCTCTTCCTGCAAATCACCCGCTACATCGTGAGTACTACTACTACTACAATGTGTGATCAAAGTTAATCTTTTCTCTCGTAAGATAAGATACAAAATCATATATGATCTGCAATTCTGCATTGCCTGAGATGTTCTTTTTCACAGAGCAAGAGGAGGTCCAAGCTGTTTTGGGTATCGGCGGCGGCGCCATTGGTGTCAGTCATCCTCTCCACCGTTCTAGTCTACCTCATCAAAGGGGAGAAGCATGGAATTCAAACGGTGAGCATGAGCATGTTGCATTGCTGATATGTGTAGACAAGAGCGATGACTAAACTTGCTGAATTAACTTGCAATTCTTCTAGATCGGCTCCGTGAAGCAGGGCATAAACCCGCCGTCGTTCAAGAGCTTGCTCTTCTCGTCGCCGCACACGTGGCTCGCCGCCAAGACCGGGATCATCACCGGCATCATCTCCCTCGCTGTAAGCACGTCGTTCGTCTTCTTATATATACATCTGCCACGAGATCATATATATTTTTATCCATCTTTCCTCGGCTACTAATGATCAATGTGTGCATGCCAATTAAATTGGCAATGGCTGCGCGACGCGTGTACAGGAAGGGTCTGCGGTGGCGAGGAGCTTTGCGATGGCGAAGAACTACCACGTGGACGGGAACAAGGAGATGATCGCCTTCGGCGCGATGAACATGGCCGGTTCCTGCACCTCCTGCTACCTCACGGCGGGCCCCTTCTCGCGCTCGACGGTGAACCGCGACGCCGGCTGCCGGTCGCCGGCGTCCAACGCCGTGATGGCGCTGGCCGTCCTCGCCACGCTCCTCTTCCTGACGCCGCTCTTCCGCCACACCCCGCAGGTGGCGCTCTCGGCCATCATCGCCTCCGCCATGCTCGGCGTCGTCGACCTCCGCGCCGCGGCGCGCCTCGCGCGCGTCGACAGGGTCGACCTCTGCGTCTGCCTCGGCACCTTCCTCGGCGTCGTCCTCGGCAGCATCGACGTCGGCCTCGCCGTCGCCGTCGCCGTGCTCGTCCTCCGCGTCCTCCTCTCCGTCGCGCGGCCGAGGACGACGGCGCTGGGGAAGATCCCCGGCACGGCGGCGTACCGGAGGGTGGACCAGTACGCCATGGCCGAGCCCACGCCGGGGGTCCTCGTGCTCCGCGTCGACGCGCCCATCTGCTTCGCCAACGCCAGCTACCTGCGGGAGAGGATCGCGCGGTGGATCACCGACGAAGAGGACAGGGTCGTCGGCTCCGGCGCCGGCGCCGCCGCCGCCGCCCCGCTGCGGTGCGTGGTGCTGGACATGGGAGCCATGGCGAGCATCGACTCGTGTGGGACCAAGATGGTGGAGGATCTCAAGAGGAGCCTCAACAAGAGGGGCCTGCAGATCGCGCTGGCCAACCCCGGGAGCGAGATCATGAGAAAGCTCGACAAGTCCAAGGTGCTCCAGCTCATCGGCGACGAGTGGGTCTTCCTCACGGTGGCCGAGGCCTGCGACTACGCGCAGAGCAACTGCAAGGTTGGAACTGCTTCGCCAGGCGCTGCGGCGGCGGCGTCTCCTGACGAGATGGTCTGAATAGAAAATAGCATCAACAGTTCAACACTGACACCATGGCACCGTGCTCACTGTTGTACAGTCACTACTCTGCCAGAATGCATTTTTTTTTTTCTTGGTAGAGCAAAGTTTACTCCTGTCTTTGCAGTTTTCGTCAGACAATGTTACTGCTAATATGAACTCATGCATTTTGAGGGGCAAACTATTTTTCAGATTTTCAGTCGTAGAGAGCAGTACCCTTCTCCAAAATTTAGTACTTGGTACCAGCAGCACAAGCTACAGCACCAGTACAACTGCACAGAAACAATACCAAAAGAAAGTAGTTCACACACAATTAAACACTGCTTGACGGATTGAAAGAGCCGGAATAAGTTTTTAAACACACACATCGTCATGCCCTTCCGTATCCTAGGACTAGGAGATTAACGTAAACACAGTAAGCTATCTCACCTCATCACATGAAAACTTTTCTCTCTTCTGCAGAATCGAAAGGAAATTTGGATAGGGATCCGGTCATCAGATGCACTCACTACCTTTGCAGCCTGAGCCTGGATGCCAAATGCACAGTATAGGCCTTCAATATGAAGCATGTATAGATTGAAATAAAATGCCTTGATGGCTTGATATATCACATTGATAGCTAACTATAGCTAAGATGGCCTCATTTAGACAGGAAACCAAAAAAATTAATACATAAGCTTGTTCTGAGTGCTAAGATTCTAACTCAGTTACAAATGGGATCCTAGTAGCATCACTTGCTCTTCCAAAGCAGTGACACTCTGCCAGCCTCTTGAGCTAACATCTCAATTTCATTTTATTTCTTCTGCCGCGAGAACAAAAAAGTTTAGGGCTCAGTTCTTGGTTTTGGACGCACGCACCCACAGAATGGAGCCCTCTTCTTCTTCTGCCCGCCACCACGGTCCCTCCTTCCATACAAATAATCCCTCAGAAGCACACGGGTTCGCTTGTCAGAGACCTTGAGCCTTCGGTACTCATGCTCCTCCTCAAGTTTCAGCAAGACATATTGTATCTTCTGAAGCTCGAGTTCCAATCTTGCCACATTTTCTGATCCTTTCTGCACTTGCTCAGAGATTTTCCTCTTGCTGGAGTACCCTTCTCGCTCAATATTCATACTATCTGATAATGCAGGATAATTCTCAGTCTTCCTAGTCAATTTATTGTTGAAATTGATCTGTTCCAAAACATATCCCTCGGTTTCGTGAAGCTGGGTGCTCACACTGCTGTACTCAGAATTCAATGGGGATTTGCCCTTTGATGGCTCCTCCATTTTCCGCTTCAGCTCCTCGATGCTTGCTCGAATGCTCAACAACCTCTGAGCATCAGATGCAAGCCTCTCGAGTACACTCTTGCTCCACACTTCATGATGCTCTACAGGACCCCTCGAAACCTCTAGCTTATTGATCCCAAGGTCTCTTCCACTTACTAGCTCTGAGGAAGGGTACTCGCTCTTCACCTCCTCTACTGCTTGTATATCGTGCTCAGATGACGAGGACTTGGCTGTTTGATTCCTGCAGTTCCTCTCCGCAGCCTCCCACAGCTGAAGCATTTCATCATCCAGCTCAGCATTTCCACCATTGCCAAGGGGATAGAGGGTAACTCCAGTGCCATAAGGTGGACAAGTAGATATTTGGTCAAGCTCAATGTCCTTCATTATCTGAGCCTGCTTCCCTTTAGAGATCTCAACATCTTTTTGTTTCTCATTGTCAGAATATATTTCCTTTGCCTCCATGCGCGAGCTACCTCTGGCTTTAAGCTCTTGAATTTCATTATTTGCTGCCGCCAATTTAGATGCAGACTCAGCTGACTCCTGATCTTGACGATCTTTGGCATTTAATACAACCACCTGAAGTGCTTCTACTCTTTCAATCAACCCTTGTAACTCTGGAGTTCCTTCGCGTATGCATTGAGATTTCAGCTCATCTCCCTCTTGCACATGAGGTACCTGTGCAGTTTCCTGAACAATGAGAGATCAGTTGTCAAAAGGGGGTTGTTGTTCATTATATGAACTATGAACGGAGGTGCATGGAAGTGTCACATCCATGATGCACATGAATAACAGAAGACATATCCAGTCAATAATAAGCTATGCTAGAAGGAAGAGCAGTAGAGAAAACTTAATATTGCAATCAGGTATTACAATAAAATATGACAAGTAATGGTCACATTTGCTTGACTGAACGAATAGTATTGCTTCAACAGTTTAACTGCATGAAAGATTCTGAAACGGACGTCTAGTAACTAAGAAAAAAAAAACAAGGTTACCTCTTTGCCTTCTGTACTATAAGGTTTTGACAGAGAAACTGTGTTTTCTTCGAGCACGCTGACATGATCAGCCAATGATGCTATGAGATTTAGATGAGTGCTCAACTCAGCTTTCAGTTCAGCATGTTCTTCCAGAATGCCAGTCATTTTTTTCTGCAACTCCTCAACGTGAGCATCACGTGAATAGATCTCACTCATTAGCAACTCCTTTTCGGTTATTGCACTAATCTCTGTAGCTTTACCTTCCATCAAAAACTTGAGTGCCTTTTCTTCGTAGACCACAGAATTCACTGAAGAGGTAATTGCATCACCCATCAGAGCAACAAATTCCCTTTCACATTGCTCAGCATTTGATTGCAGTCCCTCATTGGCTTGATTAAGTAGCAAAATCTCATCATCCTTGGCAGTACACTGCTCAGTTAGTCTTGTGATCTTCTTCTCCAGTTCTTCTTTCACCACTTTAGCACCTTCAATAGCAACCTGAAGAGATCCGACAACTCCACACAATTCCCGGTTCTTTTCTTGCAAAGACTGAACCTTCTCTTCTGCTTCCAGTAGCTCATCATCCTTCTGTGTCAATTGTGCCATGCAATTCTGAAGCTCAGTGAACAACTCCTGGCAGATACTTTTATTGGTGTTCAAATCAAACTCTGAAACGACTAATCGACTCCTAAGAATCTCTAACAAGCAGACGAAATATTCCTTCAAGTGATTATTTTCCGATTCAAGAACTGCCGACCCTCTGCGCAGCTCATTAACTTCAAGATCAAGATCACCCTTTGCCAAACTCAACAAAGCCATCTCATCGGTAAGAGAAACCAATGCAGATGCTATCTCATTATTATGTCCCCTAAAGAACAAACACAAGTTCTCAAGCATCATGCATTCTTCAAGAACAGTACCATTCTCATCTTCCAAGTAATTGCACTTCTCATTCAAAGACTGATATTCCTTAGACAAGGACTCGTTTTCCTTGGTCAGGTTCAAAATTTCATCTTGTGAATCCTTGTAGGACTCTGCTAAGCAAGATAGCTTCTCTTGTACGACAAATACTTCAGTTTTCAGCACCGCTTCCCTGTCCCTGCTTTCCTTTAATCCTTGCCTAAGCAATTCATTCTGTTCCAGCATCTGGTGATTCCTATTTTGGAACGAAAGCAATTCTTCTGCCCCACTTGCCACTTCTTTCTCTAGAGCACACTTCTGTAAGTGCAGATCTCTGAGTTCCATCCCTACATGCAACAAAACAGTTGAGAGAACTGAGAGCTCGATGTACGTGACCCTATTCACATCTTCAGTTTCATCCTTAAGTTTCAGAACGTTAATGGTTTCATTTGCAACAGTCTGCATTAGAATTTCGTCCTCAGCTAATTGAGCAGGTCCTAAATCTTTGCAGATATTCAGAACCTTCATTTGCTGTGAAATCCCTTCCCTCAGTTTTTCATTATGCATTAGCAGCGCTTTTCTCTCCTCCTTGTCATATCTGGCTTCCTCCATCAGCTCTGAAACTAACATTGTTGCAGAATGATTTGCTTCAGCATACTTCTTGCATTCAGTGAAAAGAGCAACCTTCTTGTCATGCTCATCAGCCAAACTGTTCTCCAAGATAACTGCATTAATAGAAGAACTTAAGTTTTTCTGCTGTTCCTGTTCAAGCACCTCCTCCATATATTGGTTTTTCTTTTGTAGAGAAGAAACCTGCTTCTCGTAACTGTTCACTTGCAGTTGATGTGACTTTTCTGCAACGTCGTATTCCTCATTTTTAATTCTCAACTGACCCTGCAGTTCCTTTACTTGATTATATGCAAAATCCTTCTCTTTAGATATAAAGGAGTGCTTGTATTCCAGATTGGCATGCTTATCTTCAAGGGCTTTCATAATCACTGTAATGCTCTCCAACTGAAAGAAAAAATTTACTCAAAACATTAGATGAGAAAGACTTAAGTACAGAAGGACATTTGACACAGAGTTTTACCAAAATTATGAAAGTGCACAAATAATAATTTCTACTTTAATTAAAAAAACTTGAGTATGTAGATTTACATCATTAAGTACCTGAGAGAACAGATTGTTCTTTTCATCAGAAAGAGCTGAGTTATTTCTGATGTGAACCTGGCAAGATTCTTCAGAATCTTTCAGCTTTGTTCTCAAATCTTCTAGCTCAGTTTTTGTATCAGATAATGAGATATCCAAGGTGGAATTCCTCTCTGAAACATCAGATAAACTTTTGCCAAGGATCTCTAGCTCTGAAGCAAGAGCGGACTTTTCAGAAACATGGCAGGAAATTGCATCCTTCAGAGAGCTTTCTGATGCCTCTAATACTTTTATATTCTCCCTCAATGCATCCATTTCGGCTGAGAGAGCTGAGTTATTTGTGAGGTGGGCCTGGCATGATTCTTCAGAATTTTTCAGCTTTGCTCTCAAATCTTCTAGCTCAGTTTTCATATCAGATAATGAGATATCCAAGATGGAATTCTTCTCGGAAATATCAGACAAACTTTTACCAAGGACCTCTAGCTCTGATGTAAGAACAGCCTTTTCAGAAACATGACAGGAAATTATATCCTTCAGAGAGCTTTCCGAAGACTCAAATGCTTTTATCTTCTCCCTCAGTGCATCCATTTCAGCATTTGCGTCTGAAAGTGAGTTCTCCAAGAGCGAATATTCTTCAGATAGTTTCTCCACCTCTTGGAGCTTCTCTGAGAGAAGTGCCTTTTCAACCTCATTCTTTGCACAGACCTCCTTCAGTTTTGAGTTTGTTGTTTGCAAATCCTCAATTAACTTCTGGTTTATTGCCGCACTGGTTTTCAGGGCATCCATCTCATCAACCAGGGTGTGGTGCATCCCCTCTAGATTTTCCTTCTCTTCCCTCTGACAAGCGAAATCTCTCTGAAGTGCTTCTTTTTCACCTATGTGTAACCCCATTTCTGTCTGCAGTTTCACATTCAATTCCTTCAATATTTCCAATTCATGATGAAGGTCCTTTATCATAAGCTCAGTAGAAAGATTCTGTTCACGAAGGATATGGATCTCCTCTGTATGCTTGGTTACAATGTTCTCAAGGTCTATCTTATTGTTCTCTACCTGACGTAAATTACCAGTCAGCTTCTCAATTTCTTGCGCCAATCTATTCACTTCATTTTGTGAGTCAGCGCAAAGATTTGTCATCATAAGAAGCGATGCTTCACCTTCAACCCGTTTCTGAGATTCATCTTGTAGGCTAATTTGGAGATTATCAGCCTCTTCTATCTTATGTTTCAGTTCTTGATCCAGTACCTGTATTTTCCCCTGAACCTGCTCCAGATCAGCCTTTAAAGCTGTGAGTTCAGATTCCAGATCAGATATTCTCACTGAGGATTGCTGGTTCTCATGAATGGCAGCATCCTTCTCGGTGTTTAGAATTAGGATGGTGTTCTTAAGTTCAGATGACAAGTTCCCCAACTCATCCAATTTTCCATTCTGCTTCTCAATCTCTAGATGCAACCTACTCACGTCTTCCTGAGACTGAGAATACATTCTCTCCATTGATGCGAGTGATGTTTGAGCTTGCAGCCTCTTCTCACATTCATCTCTCAAACTCAACTCCAAATTGTCGACACTTTCATTCTTCTGTGCAATTTCTAGCTCAAGTAACTGAATTTTCTGGTCATGCCTCTGCAATTCCAACTGCATCTTTGAGAGTTGTGACTCCAAATCAGATGCTTTCTCCAATGACTGTTGTTGTTCAAGAAGTGCTGCAGCCTTCTCGGAGTTCAAGACCAGAATTGTGTTCTTCAGTTCCTTCAGTGTGCTCTCCAGATTTAACTTGTCATTTTCAAACTCACTCAGCTTCTTTGTTGATCCATCAAGATCTTGTGTCAGCGTTTCCAGCTTTTCCTGCAACTGGGAATGCAGACCCTCTGTCATGAGAAGAGTTGATTCAGTTTGTGTGCGCCTATGGCATTCATCTTGTAGCTGGTTGTGGGCACTGTTCAATTCTTCTCTCTTTTGTTCAAGATCTTGGGTCAGCAACTGTACTTTCTGCGCAGCCTTCTCCAGCTCTGATTGTAGCTTTGAGAGCTGAGATTCGAGAACTGAAACCTGCTCCACACACTGCTTGTGTTCAAGTAGAGCTGCATTCTTTTCAGTGCTTAACTGTGAAATAATGCTCTTAAGGCTTTGCATTTCACTTTGAAGTTCATTCCTTGAATCCTTGAGCATATTTATCTCGTCATGAAGCTTCTGAATAAGCATCTCAGAGGAGTGGTTTTGTTCAGTAAGGCTCTCAACATCCTTCTTCAGCTCACAAACAGTATTCTCAAGGCCATCCTTAGTCTGCATGAGCTCATTTAACTTTTCATGTGTCATCTTTATTTCAGCAGTCAACCTCTGTACCTCTTCATGAGACTGAGCAAGCTCCTTCCCCTGGGAAAGTAGAGCATTTTCAGCCTGCATTCGCTTTTCATGCTCCTCCTGGAAACTTAAGCGGAAACTTTCCAATTCCTTAAGCTTTTGGTCTAGCTCTTGTTGTTGCATCTTCATCTTCTGATCTAAACCCTCTACCTCAGACTGTATAGCAATATTGAGCGTTTCAGCATTAATGAGCTTCTGGACATCTGAAGCCATTTCATCAGTTAATTTCTTAAGGTCAGCCTGTGACTTAGAGAGCTCAGACTCCAAAGTAGATATTCGCTCGGAGGACTGATTATATTGCAGAAGAGATGTGTCTTTGTCAGAATTCAATTGCAATACTGTGTCCTTAAGGATTTGAATCTCATTTTCGGCTTTGTTTGCCCGCTCAGATTCTGACAACATCTGTTGTTTCAGATTCTGGCTCTCAGCCAATAGTCTTGAAACTTCTTGTTGCAAATCTGCCATGTCTTTGCTGATATCTTCCTTCACTTTAGCTTCTGGGCTTTCAAAGGTTAGTCCTTTCCGCACCTTTCCCTCAAAACCAGCACGAGGAGCATTTTCACCACTTGATGACAAATCATTGAACAACTTTAGACCTTTTCGACTTGACAATGCACTGGTTTCTTCAGGGTGTGTACCATTCCTCTTGGAAATGGAATGGTGTGGTGAAACGCCAGCCCCATCTTTCTGCGCAACTGAATCAAATGGTGCTTGGGTGATAGTAGACATATCTGGAGTATGTGGCTCCATTTCTTGGCCAGAAGAGGAGGGTGATTCATCTGACATTGACGGCATCTGATTTGGAAATGCTTCAGACATTGTTCTGTGAGCCTGACGAAGTGCCCCAGTGGCCTGATCGTACCTTTCTGCTAGCGCACGGTATGCTCGGTAAAACTCTTCCACCAATTTCATTAGCTCTGGGCGTTTCTTGTAGTACATCTCCGCTCTCCTTGCGAAAGAATCAGCATCTTCATTGATAAGTTTGATCATTGATTTAACCTTTGTGTCCATGTCTGTTGCACAAAACGAGACCCAATTAATTCATGAACCACACTAATAAATGTCAGCCTTTCATTAACTGTATCTTCAAATCAATTACCATAGTTATGAAATGGTACATATATATAGAACACTGTTGGTTACTGCTCATTAACAAGGTAAAAACCACGTAATGCATCCAAGCATACCCACAGGAAAAACAGGAATATAGAAATCGGGATTCAGGTTCGCCTTAAGGAAAACATTTTTTTTCATCCTTTCATATGGACATCTTCACAACCAATATTGATTCAGTTTTCACATCAAAGGAAAACTTTTGACACATACATGAGTGACAGTTTGAGACCTAGTGTTAACTTTACAAGTTGAATCCGACTGTGAAAATACTGCATTCTTTCCAAATTCACATACCATATGTGCAATTTTTTTTATCAAACATTAACATTGAGAAAACAGTCGATGGGTTGGAAGGCTACATATGTAATGACTCACAGCATGAGCACTGAATTAGAAATGTAGTTCCAGACTGAATAATAGGTGATAGGTAGGGCAAAACGGCGCATTGGCAGGCTGTAAGCTTTGCCTTCACCTTTGTAGCAAAGAAGTTAGGAAAAATAATCTTTGGCAAATATGAGCTGACGACAGCGAAAAACTCACCACTGAGATTTTCCTGGAGCCATTTGGAGTTCTTGGGGCTGATATGGCTGACCCACAACCATGAGAACTGCCTTGAGTCGTGACGAGCAAGAGTTGCCATTGGTGCTAAATAACAACACTGATTACTCAAAAAAATAAATATTAACCCTCACTTCCTCAGCACTCCTAAAAGTGCAGAAATGCAATATAGTATCCTTTAAGTCATGAAATTTCTGGACTTGCCCACTTTTCAGGATGTGGGATCACAAAAATTAGCTTGTACAGTCATGCTTTAGCAAGGTCCTAACCAATATGTTACAATTTAACCTGCACAATTACAGACACAGACAGCATGAATAAGATCAGCAAAACAAGTAGTCAGCAACGCTGTTCAACAGGACTAGACAACTCCATGGCAGCCAATTAGTTAGTACATACCAGCGCCAGTCTTTGGATTAGTTGAAACGGTAGGAAGATATATTGATAATTCCCACTGCAATAACCTGGAATCCTTCGAAAAAACAAAAAAAATACAGAATACTCAGTAACTGGATGGCGAGAAAGAATCGGTGCGTGAATAGGAAGCGCTGCCAAGGTGAAATACAGATACTTCCTTCGCCTGATCAAATAGAGAAAAAAACAACCAAAATCATCTTGACAGACTGATAATACGTAGAGCCAGAAAGCAATCCTGTAAAAGCTTTTGTGACGAGAAAAACGATACGACCGGAAACACAATCCCGCGGAAGGCGAAACCGAAATTTCCGCACAGAGCAACAACCCGGAATCGCGATGCTGTAGCAGCATCCAAGAAAGGAGCAAGTTTTGCAACCAAATCTCACAGCGCAGGCGCCATTCGACGAACAGAAAAGAAAAACGGAGGGGATATGAATCACATGATCCACGCCGGCTGGCTGCTCTTTGTCCCACCAACCAAAAGCCACCCGTCAACACCAACCATTCCGCCAATCCAATTCCCACCGGAGACTAATCATGGAGCACCCGAAAAGATGGATCTTTGAAGCATCCAGGTGCAAACACGGATCAAGAAAGACGCTAAACGGGCAATAATCAAGGCATGGAAAAGGTAACCAAAGATCCAATCTCGGGGCAGCAGAGTCCAGAGCGGGGGAGCAAAAGGCATACCAGGTGGAGCCTCTCGGGAGGAGCGGCGCAAGTGAGCGGCGGCGGCGAAATGCTAAGATCCACCAAGCTGCCCACTTTCTCCCACCATCTTTCTCAACCCATCCCGTGCCGCGCTCCCTGTCTATCGGTCTATCCTCCCCGTTCTCTGTTCTGGACTCTGGGAGCCTGCTGCGGCTGCGTCGTAGTGCCAAGAAGAAAGGCTGCTTGCTTGGGCACACCACACAGTAGGAGGCGGCAGTAGGCGGGACCCAGCGGACGATACAGGCAAGAGGAATAGACTACTCGTGACCAGCCTTTGAAGAGAGGGACACGGAGGTGATGCCATGAGCTGGTGTTTAGGGCGTCATAATTGGGATGGCGTCAATTTGGGGAGGGATTTACGAATATACCACCAAATAGGAGTATCTATTTGTAGCAACGGTTATAATAAGATGGTGTTTGGAATATTTTCTAATAAAAACAAATGACCGTATTGATTGAAACTGACATTTCAAATTTTGAATGAATTTTACGCCCATATAACTTCTAGCAGTAACCTAGAGAAGACCTATACGGTACCATAATCGGATTCTCTTTTGGGATCCAATGCATTGTAGAAAATAGCTGCATGCATACCGAGTTAGCCCTGCTCGGCTGTGGTATATCCTTGCAGCTGAGCGGGACCTAAAGCATTCGCCCGAATGAACACGGTAGATGAATAGTGTTCTGTGAGTGAGAGGAGTGGGATAAATAGAAAAAAGTTAGAGGAATAGTTTTTTTTTTGGAAAATTTTTAAAACTAAACGCACCCTTATTCAACATGTAAAAGTGCAATACGAAAATGGTTGAATAAAAGTGTATTGTGAGCCTGTGACTTTGCGCTTACACCATGCATTCCCTGCCCATTCTTTTAGTAGATTAGACGTCCCAATCCCTCATTACAAAAAGTCCCATCGCAATAAGAGGAGTGTATTGAAAATCATCTCCTACCGTCAGCATGATAATATGATATACTATGTAACATGACGCCCCAGGTCACATGCATGTCAACAATACACTGCATATTACCGATATTTTAATAAACGAAAAAAAAATGTATTGTCTACAGAGCCGTTGAGTGTCCATCCTGGCCAGCAGGTAAAACTCGGCTGCTTGGTTCTTGGGCTGCCCATTCTAACGAAGCAACTTGCTGTGCCCCCATTTTGTCTTGTCCCTGTCGTTGATGGTATTTTTAATGGTTTCTGAGTACAATTAGCAACGATTGTGTGGATCCGATCAAGGGGGCGTTTGGTTTAAGTCGGCTGTTACGGAGGCCGAGATGACAGAATGATGATCCCCATGTGGTTGCAGAGGTGTCCACGGTGAACGCCACGTTCTCTTCAACCGTGTGCCATGGACACACACCTCCGGGCACAGGGCAGCCTTTTCCACGGAGTATTCAATGCCTCACGGAACTTTCTTTTCTTATACGGTCATCTCCATTTTGCTCGTGCTGCTCCACCATTGGGACGTGAGGAATTCAACAGGAATTTAATCTGCCGAAGTTCGTATAGGAACTTTAGCAGCGAGCCAGGTTGTAAGATTATTTTTTCGTGACCGTTTTCCCTTCATTTTACTACTATGATCTTTGTGATATTACACCAGGAAAAATATTATTGCAAGCCACACAGTTGTGCTAAAAAAAAACCTTGAAGAAAAGAACGCACATGAGAGGAAAAAAAAACTACTCCCTACATTTCAGAATATAGCAACGTTTAGCTTTTTCCAAAGTCAAACATTAATAACTTTGACCATAAATAGTACAAAAATATACAGATTGACAAAATAAGAATTATGTTTATAGATCGGTCACGAAAGGAACTATTTTAACATGTACCTTTACACTCAAAATAAATTATATTTTTAGAAATAGTGTTGGTCAAAGTTAAGAATGTTTGACTTTGAAAAAGTCTAAACGTTACTATATTCTGGAACAGAGGTAGTATTATGTAATGAAGCTTAATGAAGTCCTAGCTTTATTTTATTCACCCATTTCAAATGCAGACATTTAATTTCTCAAAATATCGTAATATGGCAAGAGATAAGCCTTTCATTATAGAAAAATAGAGTTTACGTACGAAGAAAACGAGAGGGTGAGCCTCAACAACGCCTTGGCGCCACCAGCCCATTATCAAGAATGACAGGGCAAACTCAAAAGGGTAGAAAAAGCTTTACAAAATTAAATGACATGGACTTCAAAGGCTCTCTTTCTCCGTTCTTGATCCTTCTTGACACGTTGTGCCTGAGTGATGGTTGAGACTCATTTTGAAAAATCATCTTGTATCATTCCTTCCAAAGATTAAATGGGCAGAAACGCTCTTTACTCGGATTAAATGGGCATTTCATCAGGGTATGCATATTCATTTAGGCTACACGGTTGTCGCAGACCAAAATAAACTGTAACCAAAATTAAAAACCCAATCGTACTGTTTCTCTTTGTTTAGAAAAAGGAGAAAAAAAATAAAAGGCTTGAGATGAGTCGTGCGAGTCACATGTGTGAGCACAGCAGACCTGAAACTCGTGCTCTCCATAATATTGTTGTATATATGTGCTTTCGCCGTCAAGTGGATCTTCAGGATAATTGCCAACAATTTAAAAAATACATGATAAAAAATTACGAAAATTGAGGCAGCAAAAAGGTACTCCCTCGGTTTCAAAAGGTAGGGGATCACAAGTATAAATGACACTAATTAGATATACTATGAAAATATATTTGATGTGTGTTTAGATTGTAGGAAAAAATATTGTACATCAGAAAAACACTGTAGCATCCGCTGGGAAACATGTTTTGTGAGGGTGGAATAGTAAAAAGTTGTAATAAATACTGAAAAGTCGAGGAATGGGCCTAAAAAAAGTTCGAATGGCTTATAGTAGTAGTTCAGAAGGGGGGTACTTAGTAGACTAGCAGTTGGCTACAGTATAAATGTGAATCACACTGTGGTTTGCGTTGCTCTTTCTCTTTAATTTCTTTTATTTTCTTCGTTGAGACTTGAGAGGTGGTGTTGTTCGTTCTTGACCTGCTGTGGATCGTAGATTACAGATTAAGAATCGTTTGGTCGCAAAAAAGCCCTTAAAATCATCCAAATCGACATAAAGAAAAATATCTTTATTGGCTACGGATTCCATTTCCAAGCAGAGAGGCGAGACCAAGCTGCCGATGAGACGAGTAAACAAGGTTATCGTTCCTCCGCGGTGGGCGCCGACTGCTGCCGTCACAGACGAGTAAACAACATCGATGCCTTTTTCTTTTTCTGTTTAGGGGGTCATTTTTTTACCAGCGTTAATTCTCCATCAAGGCTTGCTTGCCTTTACGCCGTCTTGCCCCTTTTGTTGTTGCTTCAGGGAGCGAGAGGGAGGAGCTACCGAAGCAAATAAACTGATCGATGAGCGAGAGGAGGCGACGGGTTGGTAGCTTGGTCAGATGAGCAGGCGCTGTCAGTCGTCGGTGGCGGCAGCCATCAGCCTCGATTCCGCTTTGTTCTTGTTATCACCAAGTGGTTGGCCTGGAATTTTCCTTCTTGTTTTCTCTGTCTCTCTCTCTTTCTCTAAACATGGGGAGGAATTCAGACGACGATTAGGCGCCAGTGGAGCTAATCTGACAGCGTGGATCGGAAGCTGCGGGTGGCTCCAGTCCAAACACTGTCGCTGTCCCCTGCTGATTCATCTTCTTTTCAGAGTTGGACAAGGAATCGTGGTTTTTTCAGACAAGAGAATACAAAGCCAACCAGGAAAACCAAAAACCAATCACAATCAATACTTCCCCGATGTCTGACAGAGCATTGTAATTACGTACACGTAAGCACTACTAGCAGCTTGTAAATACGAGCGGCGACGGCCAGGGAAGTCTGTCGCCTCACGTTACGGCCTTTTTTGTGCCATGAAAGAAAGAGAGAGAGAGAAAGAAACCAGACGGACGACAGAGGCACACTAGCGAGCTCAGCGATCACATGACGCTGCAGCTCGCAGCGAGTGGATCAGATCAGTGGTAAGGGTTACCGTCATGGCGGACAGGAATTCGTGCGGCGCCTGCTCGTGCTCGGCCAGCTGCTCCTGTGTGTGACCTCCTAGGATCCCTGCACGGGGACCGTCGGATTTTGAGTGGACCATGCAGCACGCCGTGCCGCTTTCAGAAGCAGAGACTGTGGAACAAACGGTGGATAAGTGGATTGGTGGACGCTGCGCGAGATTCAACTGGACGGTAGGTACTTGGTTGGATGGATGGTGGTTGCCGTTGCCGTTGCTCGCTCAAGCTCTCTTCGCACTTCACATGGCTCCTGCCTGACAACCCGGCCGGGTGATAAAAGATTGCCACCTTTGGCAGTGACAGTCAGATGTTTACAGCCATTGGCCGGTCAGAGGAGGGAACGGCCATTAGTTGGAGCCTGATGTTGCTTTGGCAGGAAGCCTTCTCGTCAGTTGAGTCAGCGTCAGAATTCAGGAGCATGCATCATCAGGTAAACCACTTGTTGGTGTTCAGTAATGAACGAGCTGCGCTGCGAGGTCCTAAAAAAACACGATCATTAGCGAGCTACGAGGCTGTTGTGTTGTGCGTGCCATTTCCAATGGAGTAGTCAAGGCACCGTCGTCCAGCTGACGAGCGGGACCCGTCTAACTGCAGACACAAACGGACAGACCACACATGGCGAACACAGAACACTGGAATGGATCTGAACTCTGAAGACGAAGAAGACGAAGAGCAACACACAGCTGGCCACGCAGCATGAGTTCCCCTCCCATGCCGTCGCCTCCCTCCATGAATGCCCGTAAAAGGCTCCGTCCGGACGTGCCCAGACAAAACCCAGCGTCTGGCTGGTGGGCCCCAACGAGATCTGGACGGCGACACACACAAGCTTGCAAGCTCGCGACTGCAATGGAATGGAGAGGGGAAGAAGAAGAAGAAGAAGCAGCAGCAGCAGCAGCGATCGCAGATGGGAGCTGCGTCGTACAGTACAGCTGGGGTATGCTGCGTCAAGGATGCGTTGCCTTTCGGCGGCACATGAGACAGACAGCTTTTGCTTGGACTCGCGTGCGCGCCTCGCGCCTCCACCACCTCCCTCTCACATGGCGTGTCAATGCGCCAAGTGTTAGTGTGTGCGCGTAGATGCGTTCATCGCTCATGTAGTCATGTGCACAGAAAAGAGTCTGTCGCCCGAATAATTGCTGTGCTAGATCGGATATAATGCACTACTGTATATCGTAGTGGAACGCGTCATGTTGTTACTGTTCTTGAAATTAATAACAGTGGAAAATTTCGGATGCAATAAAATGAGTGAATCTTGGTAATTTCAAGAAACAAAAAAGGCCTAGATACAGTTGTAACTGGTCACCGAAGTAGATTTCAAATGAAATCTAGATAGAATTTGATGGAAAATTTAACATTAAGCCCTTTGAAAATGATTGTGGGGACAGAAGTGGATAAATACGGTGAAGTGCGAAGGAGAAGGATAGAATTCGATGGAAATTTTAGTATTCGATTCCTGCAACTGTTAGACGTTATAAAGTGAAAGAGCCGAGGGAGACATAATTAGTATTTATTCACACTCTTATGCATAGGGAAAACACGCTGATCTATATGGACATCAGCAATGGAAAATTATACTTCAGTCAAAAAATTAGACCACTTCAGTTTTGTTTCGATCCTCGCTGAAATATTTGAGTTTCACCAAAAAAAATTGCATGTTTTAACAAAATCCATGAGCAGGGATTGCATATTTCACTAATTCATTTTTAAAATCTGTTTAAACCATTGTGTCATTTATGATTAATACAATAAAAGCCCTGTTTATTTGTGTAACTTTATATAAAAAAATTCACATAGACAATCGTGCTCCTCTGAACGCGTCCCGTCATCGAATTTTGTCACACAACTTGCACATACTAAACAGGCCGAAAATGAGAAAAATACAGCAGGCCCATTATCAAATTTCCCTCTGATTGGCCCAATCCGCTCAGCCTCCTAATCCCCCGACGGCCCGACTCCCATCTTCCCTGTCTCCGTCCTCCTCAGTCCTCTGTCGTCCACTCGGCGCCCGCAATCCCTAGCTCGGGGCAGCCTGCAGGGCTCACGGCGGCGCCCGGGCGCCCGGCGGATCCCCGCGCAAGCACGCCGAGGCTGCGGCCGTGCAGCCTGGGAGAGGAGCGTGGCTGCGTGGGCGAGCGGCCGAGCCGAGCGGGGCAGGGGGCGGACCGGCGGGGCCGCGGAGGCCGGGGGTCGCAGCGCGGCTGAGTCACGCCGCCAGCCCGACACGGCGCTTGGTACTGGACGCCGGCAGGGGCGCCACCTCTGTGGCTGACCCAGAACCTCCATTTCAGGATGCGCCGCCTCGCCCGCTCAGCCTCCTGCCTGCTCGGTAGCTCCGTGGGGAGCGCCCCCAGGGTCCTCTCCACGGACGCCGCACGGTTGTTCGACGAAATGCCTCCTCCGCCTTCCGCGTCACCAGCAATGTGCTTGCCGTTTGCCCATGGCCGCCAGGTGTTTGGTGGAACCCGTGTCTTGGGGTTCTGCAACACGGCTCAGTATTATGCATTTGATCACACCGGCTCGGAGCCACCGCAGTTCACGGTGGTGCTGGGTGACACTGCAGTGGATGCCTCGGGCGCAGGTATGGGCGTGTCGGAGTCGGAGGCGGCCAAGAGGGTGTGCCGCATCATATCCACGCAGCCGGAACTGGGTATTCCATCAGCGCTTGATGCGCTAGGGGTGGATGTGTCGCCAGAGCTTGTGGCTGAGGTGCTCAAGAACCTGAGCAATGCTGGCATGCTAGCACTTGCTTTCTTCAGGTGGGCAGAGAGGCAGGAGGGCTTCAGGTACACAGCCGAGGGCTTCCACAATCTGATCGAGGCGCTTGGCAAGATCAAGCAGTTCAGGCTGGTGTGGAGCTTGGTGGAAACCATGCGGTGCCGGTGCTTGCTCTCTAAGGACACGTTCAAGCTTATTGTCCGGAGGTATGCTCGGGCGAGGAAGGTCAATGAGGCTGTGGAAACGTTCGAGAAGATGAGCAGTTTTGGGCTCAAAATTGAGTTATCAGATTACAACTGGCTAATCGACACGCTAAGCAAATCGAAACAAGTGAAGAAGGGCCATGCGATCTATAAGGAGATGAAGAGGAAGGGCAGGTTTGTTCCTGATTTGAAGACCTACACTGTCCTCATGGAAGGCTGGGGCCATGAGAAAGATCTGTTGATGGTCAAAACAGTGTACCAAGAAATGCTGGATGCAGGCATTAGGCCTGATGTTGTGGCTTATGGGATGCTGATCAGTTCCTTTTGCAAGTCTGGCAAATGTGATGAGGCCATCAAGGTGTTCCACGAGATGGAAGTAAGTGGCTGTATACCAAGCCCTCATATTTACTGCATGCTTATCAATGGGCTAGGATCGGATGAGAGGCTGGACGAAGCTTTGAAGTACTTTGAACTTTACAAGGAAAGTGGATTCCCCATGGAGGTGCCTACATGCAATGCTGTTGTTGGAGCTTACTGCAGAGCCTCAAAGTTTCCGCATGCTTTCAAGATGGTTGATGAGATGAGGAAGTGTAAAATTGGCCCAAATTCCCGGACTTATGATATCATTCTTCATCATCTGGTAAAATCACAGAAATTAGAAGAGGCATATAATGTATTCCAGAGGATGGGGATGGATGGCTGTGAGCCTCAGCTCAATACATATACAATGATGGTTGGCATGTTCTGCAGTAATGAAAGAGTTGATATGGCATTAAAGGTGTGGAAGCAAATGAAGGAGAAAGGTGTTCTCCCATGTATGCATATGTTTTCGGCATTGATCAATGGGTTATGCTTTGAGAACAGGCTCGAAGAAGCTTGTGTATATTTCCAGGAGATGTTGGACAAAGGAATAAGGCCACCTGGTCAACTTTTCAGTAATTTGAAGGAAGCTCTTGTTGAAGGAGGAAGAATTAGTTTGGCACAAGAGATGGCTTTAAAGTTGGATGTGTTAAGGAAAACCCCTTTCCGTGGTTGAGATGGAGAACAACAGAACTGATGTATGCGTTATTGGCTCCAGCAATTGGTGGAAGCAATGTGAATGTTTTGTACTTTTGGATCACTAAAATAATCTCTTGCCATCAGCCAAATTTTGTTTCTGAGAATATAAGCTCAAATTTATTTTCGTGAGCACGTTGATAATTAGTGTTTGAACCAATGTTCTGCAGGAAATCTATCAAGCTGTACAGTATCTTCTATTCTTCTGATATCATAGTTGCATCTCCTTTAGCACTTAAACATGTAAGTACTTGTTAAACAATAGTTATTTATTTCTGGCAGCTGTGCATTACCCTTATTCTGGAAAATAACTGTCCTTTTGATGAACATGATGTGCTCCTGAACTAGAATACTTTATGTTATGACGCGGGTGGTGGTTTGCTCCTGAAAACTACAAGGAAATTGCTAGAATACTTTACGGTATGACAAGGGTGGTGGATAGCGAGTAATATTGAGATCAGGGCGGGAACAGCAGTAGGCCAGTGTGGTTTGCGGTGCTGGTATAGGTACCAACTAATGTGCGGTAAGTTGCAAGGAAATATGCAGAACATGCCATGGTACTAGTGCCAGAGCTTGATTAGGCCATTCATGTTATTGGAATAGGTCTACACTTCTAGCAGTAATGGCTTTGGGATGTAGCAACTGCTGTAGGGCTAGGACACTATCATGGGGAAAATGATGGTTCGGGAAGTAAATTAAGAGAAAAACTGATGCAGATTGACCGTGGGATGGGTCAATCCAATAGGTGTTACCTGTCTGATTGGATGAAGGAAACAGTATTATCGAAAGCACTAAGCAGCGTTATAAGTTTTAGGCATCACAAGCTTGATTGGAGAATTTGTAAGATTATGTAGGATGCGTATAATGTGGTCGATGTATTGCATTTAGCCTCTAGGGGCGAATATATAAGAGTATAGAGTCTTGGAGGGCAAGGCACCTCCGTGGATACATATGGCAGTCCTGGACTCTATCCTAACCTACCATCTATACTCTAACATCCCCCCGCAGTCGTAGCGGTAGCAACACGAACGAACAGACTGGACAATGGAGAGAGATCCCCCCGCAGTCGGAACGCCGGTGCGAATGCTTCGACTGGAGTAGCTCATGCAGATGATAGCCCCTTAGTGCCGAAGTAGTCGAGGTGGACGTAATCGTAGCCGTGGAGGAGGGGTCGGGTGATCCTGACCCCAGCGTGGCCGCCCGGGTGGCGCCGTATGGTAGACTGGAGACACCGAGTGAATGACCGTAGAGCCAAGGTGCTGCGGGTATGCAGCAGCTTCTGACGGTAGGTTCAGCAGGACGGTGCGGCTAGATGGCGATGACGATTGCGCGGCTTAAGAGCGCGGCTTACTGTCGTGCTTCGGCACACCGTCGGCGATGTCTGTGAGTTGGCGGCGTGAAGCACTCGGAGCAGAGGCGCTGAGTCACCGACCGGCGGCGCTAGGGAGCGCCGAGTGGCCGATCGGAGGCGTCTGGAGACGGTGGAGACGGTGCTGAGTCACCGACCGACGGCGTGAAGAGCGCCGAGGGGTCGATCGGAGGCACCAAACGGTCAGCCCGTGGCGTCGGGTGGTCTTCCGGGGCGCCGAGGGGCGGCGAGGTGGTGCAGGCACCGCCGCCGCGAAAGGCGGCGACACCAGCGGTAGAGGCTCGATCACGAGCGTCGTCGCTGCAGCCTGGAGGGCGCAGCAACAACCTCGTCCTTCGGGGGTGTCGACAATGAAGCGACGACGAACGGCAGGGCGACGCAAACCGATCTTAGATCGGAAAAAGAAAAGGTACAACAGCTAGAAGAGGCATACGGATACAATCTCGGGTCCACCTAGCTTTGACCCTCCCATCTTATACCCTTATCTCTTCCTGTCCGTGGACAGAGAGCAAGGGACAGGGACGCAACGAAGGGCCAAGACCTTCCCGCACGAGGGAACTTGATGGAGGTGGCGTGCAGCCCGAGCAGCCCTGCAACGACGTCGACCGGTGATCTGGTGGCCCGCCGCTCCAGTCCGCGCAGTGGCCTAGCAACTCTACCGTTGCAGCCGCGCACGACTCCACCGCGGCAGCCGCGCTCTCGCGCTGTGGCGGTGCTGGTAGGAGAGGGTCTGGCCTGTGGCGCAGGGAGGGGCGATGAATCCAGATGAAGCCGGAGGGGACGAGGGCGCAGAGGCAGCGGCAAGCCCGGCGGCAGCTCGATGGCAGCACGGCCAGGGAGCGGCCACTGGAGAGGTAGGTCCTTCTGGTGCTGATTGACCACGACGGCACGGTGGATCAGAAGGATCAACCGCGCATCCTACGAGGGTGTAGCCCCCGGTGGAGATCGGGATCGATCTCCCCGGGGGCGGCGCGGTGCAGCGGAAGCGGCGGCGGCTAGGGTTAGGATCTAAACCTAGGCGTCTGATACCATGTAAGATTATGTAGGATGCGTATAATGTGGTCGATGTATTGCATTGAGCCTCTAGGGGCGAATATATAGGAGTACAGAGTCTTGGAGGACAAGGCACCTCCGTGGATACATATGGCAGTCCTGGACTCTATCCTAACCTACCATCAATGTTCTAACAGAATTGTCTGGTAAACTGAACTTTCATGCGATAAAACACAGGACATTTCATCACCTTGCTATTTTTTTTCCAATTTTCAATAATAGTGACGATAAAACAATTTGAAGGATGACATTGTAGACTCCTAGTATATGTTCTACAATGAGCAATGACATTGATTTTACTGCATTTGAATTATAAGTTCACACAGACAAAAACTTTGTTTCAAGGGAAAAATTGGAATTCAAAGAGCTTCTACAATTCATTCACATAAATGGCATGGAGTCCTTGTACCTACGATTCCTACAATTCGGACACCGAAATATTTTTAAATTTAGAAGTGTTCAATACAAAACCTGCTCAAAGTTTGAAAACTTCTCAAAATTCAAATTTCAATAACGAATCATCTTCATTTTTTTTAAAAAAAATGTTAAATATGAAAGTAGCTTGCAGTTTCATAATCAACAAGTTCCTAAATAGCAGATTTAAAGAATCCAAAGCTCTTTTCTAATTCAATCGTGAAGCCTAACATCTGAACGCCCAAACACCTTTAAATTTAAAACTTCTCGACATAAATGTTGCTGCAAATTTCAAAACATATAACATTTATACATAGCAAATTTTAAAGTTCAAAACATATTTTTTCATTTGCACAAAATTTTGACATTTCAACGGAAGATAGACTTCAAAAGAGAAAGCACTCCTGAGTTCATTAACCAATTTACATTTCATTGTTCTTGCTTTGGAATTTGGATACGTTTATCTATCAAATGATTTGCTAGGTTATATCCTATATATATAGAGGACAAAAAAAATCTCTTGCAAAGATGATCGATGCAAACTACCTCCTTGTTGAGAACCAACTAGACAGCAGCAAAATTAGTAGTAAAATCTCCACTTAGAAATTTAGCTCTTCCAAATAATCAGCAGAAAGATCTCTGTTGTCCTTGAATTCCACAAAGATCTCTGTTGCCTTCTTAGGGCATGTACATTGGTGCCGTCTCATAGGTGGTGTTATGCATCGATACATTATTTTGGAACGACTTAATAGACAATTCATAGGTTGTTTTAGTTGTCTCGTAGTAATACCACATCCCTTAATTTGCGGAGACAATAAAAGAAATTATGTACTCCCTCCGTCCTACAATGTTAGCATCAGAAGCATTCAAATTGAAAACATAACACCATAGTGAAATGATACATATGCCCTTGGGTCAAAAAAAGAGATGTGCCACTTGTTGGGGATATTTTGGTAGGGGGAACCAAGATATGGACCCACAAGGGAGCTCCAAATGCTTATATTTTGATAAAATTTTTGAATGCTTCAAATGCTAAGATTGTGGGACGGAGGGAGTAGTTATCAGACAACACTTGTACAACTGTGGATAAATAGTCTTAGTCCTAAATTTTAGCATATGAGGCCGTTGTTTCGCGAAATAACGACTTCTTTATCTCATCTCGCTCTCTCTCCTCCACAACATAAAAAACAATTTATGTGGTATTGCATGGGACAACATATGAGACTAATTAATGCGTAGCAATATACTTACCGTGAAGAATAGTAAACGGCGAGAGGAATAACCAATAATAGATGTGCGTTTGCCTGATAGAGTAAGCTTGCAAGGATAAATATGCATTTACTTGATAGAGTAACCAAGAATAGAGAATTAAGAAAGAGATGGAGGAAGAAGAAGGGGAGATGAGCTCCCTCTTCCTTGAATAATTCTTGGATCCGCTGTTATCAGGAAGAGAGCAATGATCAGGGTAGAAGGTATCCCATCAGTTACTACCGAGCAGAGAGGTACCAGATAGAATTGTCCAATCGATATAAAGCAATAACAGAAAATGCAAACCAAGTATTAGGCTCTCACCTGTGGCTTGCTAATCACAATTAGAGAAGCAGAACTCCGACAATTCAGATCACGCACGTGAATTCCCCATGCACAGGACGATGCGCCTTATGGTTATGGTTCGTAGGCCAGCGGCCAGCCGATCCTTACTCAACTTTAGGCCGACTCAGAACAGAACAGAACTGAGCCTAATTTGGGGTGTGTTTAGATTGGGGAAAGGTTCTCCAAAAATACATTGTTTATAAAAAACACTGTAGATGAATAGTGTTATGTGAGTGGAAGGGATATGATGAATAGAGAAAAGTTAGATGAATAGTGTTATTTTGGGAGAAATATTTGAGAACTAAACACACCCTTATACATGTGCAAAGGCATGATAAAATGGGGCACGTTCAGGAAATAATAAAATATTTCAGCCACCTTGCAGTGTCACTAACGTAACTCTCGTTTATTGAACTAGCTAGTTGATTAGAAGCTTCTCAGTTTCACTAGTATAAAATTTCAAGTGGGCATCTCCAAACAATGATTCAAGGCCCTTTGTATAAGATTTTGCAATCTAAACACCCTCCTATAGCACCAGCCTGAATAACCTTCCTCGTACCCTTGAAACTAAGGGTGTGTTTAGATTATAGGAAAAAACACTGTAGCACAAGAAAAACACTGTAGCATTTGCTGGGAAACGTGTTTCGTGAGAGGAGAATAATAAAAAGTTGGAATGAATAGTGAATAGTTGGGGGCGGCTCCAGCGGTGCCGGCGATTTCGTCAGCAACTGTGGAGGAGAGAGGAAGCCAGCTGATGCCCATTTGCAGCTCGGAAACCGTGTATGTGAGGGAGAAGAGCATCGAGAAACGTGTGAGATAGCAGACGAACAAAACGCTAGACGCTGCGTTTTACTCCGTACCACTATTCAGCCATTAAAATATTGAAATCGCTGGTTCATCTTGTTCTGTGTCACATCAGACTAAAATAAAATAAGAATCATTCAAAAAATAAAATAAAATAAGCCAGGCTGGGTAGAAAAACGATGTATCATATAGTTATTTACCAGCTAAATCATTATTGGTGGAGTCGTGGGCACATCACGCTGCCTCATGAGATCCTTGTTGAGTTTTTGTTTTTATCTTTTCTGCCTTTCTCTGCATTTTCTTCGGTGGCCTTTGGTTTGAGGTTTACGTTCCCCGTTGCCAGAAATCTCATAATTACTTTCATGATCATGAGTTGGAGGCCCCACATTCCTAGAAGTCCCAACAGTTTCAGTAGAATTTTTCTTGTTCCTAAGCTTTTCCTGCATCCACTCTCTAGCTTTCGCAATGTTGGGTTGTCCTTTGACCGGGATAAACTGTCCCATGAGGTAAATGCTACTACTATCTTCCTGAACCCCTTCATCAAAGATCCTCCACACCGCTTGGGAAAACCGGCTGCGGATCTACTCATCTGTCAGTACAAATAGCTTAAGCCAGTCTTAATGAGGGGTTTTATGAGAGTTTTATAGGTATTAAATACACGGCCACATCAGCAGTTTTGCTGACATGGCGGGGTAATTAAGAGGGGTAGTTTCATAGGATGTGAGGGGAGTTTCATCAGCATAAAACCCTGTGGCACAGTTACCTAAGTTTCTAGTTCTAGGTAACTGTGTCCATGAAACACCCACTGAGACTGGCCTTATGCACACAATATTAAACCTGCTGTGAGAGTAAACCACCTCGAACCCCCGTTCATCTACCTTGCCAAGCAAAGAAGCGGAGCCATAAGCAGTCAGCTGCCGGGCCGCATCATTCAGCAAACCTTGAACCAACGCCAGATCGTCGCCCCTCTTCTCATTCTCGAGGCCTTGAAGCGAGGCGCAGTGCTGTGCGAGCTTGGCATTAGACAAATCTACACGCTGGATTCGGGATCCATGACCCATCCGTGCATCAGCTTGATCCCCAAATGGCAGAACGGGCATGTAGAGATTGTTCACCTCGAAGCATTGAGCACTGCTCGGGAGCGGCTTGACGTCGGTTCTTGCAGGGAGGAGGAGATCGACGTCGATCGCTCTGGAAGCCTGCCGCTTTGCAGATCTCGAGACGGAGCGCCCGAGCTTTTTGTGCGCGTCCTGGAGCGTTCCTCGGAAGCTCGGATGATGTCTTTGATGGTGTCTTCTTCGATCGGGCCTTCCTTGCCGTACACCGAAGAACTGTGCCTGATTTTTTTCTTTTTTTTTTTTGTTTGAGCGAAACTGTGCCTGATGGCGAGGATGTTGTAGGCTGCGACTAAGGCCGATGGTCCCTGCTGCGGGTCATCGCACATGATGCCTTGGCGAACCGCGTTCCTCTTGAAGGACATCTTCTTGTACACTGCCATGGTTACGACGGCGGCGGCTGCCAGTGACTTGGGATTTAGCTCGGAGTTTTTTTAGAACAGCTCGGAGTCTCGGAGGGTTTTGGTGGCGGCTGCAAACTGGAAGAGATCGACGGAATGGTTCGTAGGAAATTGTAATGGGCTGAAAATTCTGTTCTTTTTGCGGCCCATACTTGGCCCATTGAAGAACCCCTAGCTAATCCCCCTTGTTCCCTCGACGCCCCATTCCCCAACTCCCCGCCCGCCGCAACGCCTCCATCCCCCTGAACTCCGGCGTCCTCTCCCGGAGTAACGCCGAGGCGCCACCGCGCGAGCAGTAGCCGCTGCCACCGCCAATAGCAGAGCCCTCCGTGAGGTCAGTTACACCCCTCGACCCCGCCGCTACTTTCCCCTCTTCTCTGCTCTAGACCCCTATCCGCTAGTTTCACGGCGGGCAGCCGCGCAGAGCCCACGGACACACGATGGCGGCGAGAAGATTCACGGCGTCTCTCCTCGCTCGAATCGCCCTTCCTACGTACCGCCGCGCCTTGTGCTCCGGCGCGCCGCTGGGCCAGGAGCTGTACGCGGCGGTGCGCGACGTCGTATGCTCCGGGTCAGGGAGCCTCGACGAGGTCGGGAGCAGGCTGGACCGGCTGGGCGTGGCCGTCTCGCCGGACCTGGTCGAGCGCGTTATCGACTCGTGCGATGAGAGGAGCGGCGGCTCGGGCTCGGGCAGGAGGCTCCTGCGTTTCCTGGCGTGGTGCCGCTCCAAGGACCCCGGAGCATTGGGGGAGGAAGCGCTCGATAGGGCGATTGGGGTGCTCGCGCGGGTTGGGGACCTTGCTGCGATGAGAATCGCCATCAGTGATGCGGAGAAGGAAGGCCGGAGGATGGCTACGGAGACCTTTACCACCGTGGTCGAGGCCCTTGTTGATGCGGGGAAGGAGGATGAGGCGGTCCGCCTGTTCAGAGGCCTGGAGAGGCAGAGATTGCTGCCTGAGCGCGGTGACCGCTCCGGAGGAGATGGGGTATGGTCGAGCAGCCTTGCCATGGTTCAGGCATTGTGTAAGAGGGGCCATGCCCGCGAGGCGCAGGGTGTGGTCTGGCACCACAAGAGTGAGCTCTCGGTGGAGCCGATGGTGAGCATCGTTGAGCGTACCCTCCTCCATGGTTGGTGCGTTCATGGGAACGCTAAGGAGGCTCGGAGGGTCCTTTACGGTATGAAGTCTGCAGGTGTTCCATTGGGCTTGCCGTCATTCAATGATTTTCTCCATTGCGTGTGCCATAGAAACCTCAAGTTCAATCCCTCTGCCCTTGTTCCAGAGGCTATGGATGTATTAACAGAGATGAGGTCATATGGTGTCGCCCCAGCTGCTTCGAGCTTCAACATATTACTTTCATGTTTGGGCCGAGCGAGAAGAGTGAAAGAAGCTTATAGAATCTTGTTCCTGATGAGGGAAGGGAAGGCAGGGTGCTCCCCTGACTGGGTTAGCTACTATCTTGTGGTTAGGGTCCTCTATTTGACTGGGAGAATCATTAGAGGGAAGAAGCTTGTAGATGCTATGCTTGAAAGTGGGGTGCTTCCAACTGCTAAGTTTTTCCATGGCCTTATAGGTGTCCTTTGTGGAACTGAGCAAGTTGACCATGCTCTTGATATTTTCAGACTCATGAAGAGCTGTGAGTTGGTGGACACTCGGACATATGACCTGCTTATAGAAAAGTTTTGTAGGAATGGTAGATTTGAGCTTGGAAGGGAGCTCTGGGATGATGCTACAAAGAGTGGCCTTGTGTTAGGGTGCTCAGAGGATCTGCTGGATCCCTTGAAGACAGAGGTATTCAGACCAGCTTGTCCAGCACAAAGATTAAGTCCTCAGAGCTATAAACGTTTGACCCAAAGAAAGAAGGTTACTGCTGTTGGAGCAAAAAAGAAAACTGCTATTGCAGCTTCAAGGAAGAAGTAGGGAATGTAGGTACTGTTGAATTTGTTGACTTGAGCAAATCTTCCTATTACTCTTGGAATTTTGTGATGATTACCTGTCCTAGTTCCAATGTCAAAACCATCCCAGGACTATCAGCTTTGGTAAAAGGCATGAAACATGTATTCTGGCAATTTTGGTAGTTTTGAAATGGCTATCCTTGAAAAAAAAGAGTTTGAAATCACTGTCAGAACAGAACATCTAGCCTCATGATATCAGATTTATCTATTAGATTTGTTTTTTCTTTTTTATAATGTCTCTATCTGACATCCTTTAATTTTTCTTTCTGTTACTTTGTTGATTGCAGCTTTATTTCAAGTTACACTTCATGGATACTTCTCAGGAGAACGAACAGGATTTTGGTGTACTGCTGAAGCAGGGTGCAGAAGGGGTAAATCATGCCTGATAGCTATATAGCTAAATTTTTTCCTTTTGCTTGCATTCTAATAGATTGTTTGCTTCTCTGCAGAGGGTATTTGTTTCATCATTTGTGGGACGACAATGTGTTATTAAAGAACGCTTTTCAAAGAAGTACCGGCACCCATTGCTGGATGCAAAGTTAACTCTAAAGCGCTTAAACGCTGTTAGTCTCGCTATCCTACATGTTCCTTTTAGATTCATTTTAATTCCCCTGTAAAGAAATTGGGAATCCTTTATGTTAAGAAAAAATTGGGAATCCTTGATTCATTTGTGTAGAAACAAACAGTTCCATTTGTCTGAAAGGTATAAATTATCGGTCTACCCATGTTGAGCTGAAAAACGCAGTCTCAATTGTTGCACATGTCAACTGATGTACTAAAATTTAGCTTAGCATGGCTCTTTTTCATGTTCAGGAAGCTCGGTGCATGACAAAAGCAAGACGGCTTGGTGTTCCTACCCCTGTTCTCTATGCTGTGGACCCACTTCTGCATACTTTGACGTTTGAGTATGTGGATGGCTTGTCTGTCAAGGATATACTTCTTGGGTTTGGTTCAAATGGGGTTAATGAGGAACGCCTGAATGATATTGCCACACAGATTGGAAATGCAGTTGGAAAACTACATGATGGTGGCCTTGTCCATGGTGATTTGACGACGTCAAACATGATAATCAAGAGCAACGACAATCAATTGGTGCGTAGAATGTCCTTTGTGACAACATCTTTTGGTTTATGTATTCACATTACTGAGCTGTGAAATCAAGTTTATGATAATCAGATCAACAAGAAATGAACTCAATGTAGAGCCATAGAATATCTTTCATATCTTTGTGTTTTCTTTGTTGATCAATGCGATCGAGGCTGAACACAGGAGAGATGCATTCGGCTACTAATTTGACAGTTCTGTATCTTCGTTTTGGCAGGTTCTTATTGACTTTGGTCTGAGCTTCACATCAACAATTCCAGAGGACAAAGCCGTGGACCTATATGTACTAGAGAGAGCCTTGATTTCCATGCATTCGTCTTGCGGAGATGTGGTAAGGACTGCTTGACTTGATGAAAGTTACTCATTTTTTTCCTGATCAATTGGCGTACCTTGCTTTCCTTTTGTTAGTTGTAGCTCATTTATCTTTGTGAGTTTGTTAGCTAGGAGAATTATTCAGTACTTTATTTTTGTGGACAGATAACAATATCGGATTGATTGACATGTTTACAATAATGAATATTGGTAACCATTGAAATGCTGTCAACATTTAGCTTTGTCAACTGTTATTCTGCACTCGTGTGGACTGTTCTATGTGAATATATAGAATGTTAACAGCCACAGGCTAGTCATTTACACAGGGTCGGTCCCGAGTTTTTTTTTTGTTTGGGGGGGGGGGGGGAAAAACTTATGTTGGAGGCCCCTTAGAATAATTAAAATTTATTTTTATAAAATTGGTCATACTATGCATTTTCCCTATGTTTACAAGTCCAAAGAATAGCATACATGCTGCTACATCTAACTAGCTCTACTAGATTTGTTTTTAAAGAAAATTGACATTAAAAAATTTATTTGGCTCTAAGTTGTGTACAAGAAATAGGAAAGAATAGAAGAATATACTATAAAGAATTAAATGCTTAATCTTTTTCCTTAGTCATCGATTGTGTAAGGATGGACTAGCGGTAGAGATGAACTATCAAATGGGTGATTTGATAATCTTAGATCACTTGTTTGCTTGGTGGACACTTAGTATACATATAGATTATATGAAGTACTTGGCTTGGGTGCCCTTAGTATTTGGGGGGCCTGGGCAGTTGCCCCGGGTGTTTGCGCTACAGGGCCGGCCCTTAAAATAATACAATGTGGATTTCAGATCTTTTTTCTCCTTTTGCTCCTGTTATTTCTGATTGTTCTTGTTTGTTCAATTGATCATGCGGATTATTTTTCCTTTCGTTTTCATGAGGTGGTATTCTTTGACCTCTCAGCTTCTATAAGCATTTAGGCAGCCAGTTTGCCGTCTCCCTCATACCAAATACTGTGCAACTTTTGATACTGTTAACCCATGACTGATTTCTGTGACTAACCAGCTGGAGATCCTGTTTTTGACACTGTTAACTCATGTCTGATTTCTGTGATGAACCAGATGGAGAAGATCCTGGCGGCGTACAGGAAGGCCTCGAAGCAGTGGTGCTCCACCCAGAACAAGCTGGCTCAAGGTATTTAGTGCGTGATCCTGTGGCCCTCCCCCAGTGCATGCCATTTCCGTTCGTTACGTAGGTCTTGCTAACCTGACGAATGACCATTTTCCCACTGTCTGCAATTAAATTTCTGCAGTGAGGCAACGGGGCAGGAAGCGCACGATGGTCGGATAAATTATGTGACCTGGCGATACGAGTATTCACGCTCGCGCGTCATCCCATTTCGTTGCTGTGTTTTTAAGCGATCGAGTGGCTTTGCCTGTTGCTGTAACGTTTGTAATCTGCACTATGGTAGTATGGTTACATTGGTTGTCTGTCTCGTTATTGTCAGTGTCGTATTTGTTTCTGTTTTTGGAGAAACAGCACCTTTTATTTAATAGTAATATCGGAGAGCAGATCTACATATGCCCTATGGGGTAACAGGCTAACAGCCAAACTTGTCCACCCAAACAATAATAAATAGAACTAGCTAAACTATGAGCATCTACATTGGTTGCTCTGCCTTCGTGAACAAACTCGAAAGAATAAAAACCTCAATCTAGCCCAGTGACTAGGCCCAAAACTTGCTGCTGCACCAAGAAGTATTTATTGACCTATGGCTTAAATACAAATGTACACGTTATCAGAAACAATTTATTGACTCCCCCAAACAGGCGCATGGCGTTATGTAATATGTATATAATGCCTATGTGCTATTTGTAGTAGGTGGCCGTGACCCCATGGCACGTATTTTTCACGCTAGCAATGCACAGACATTCTGTTAGGATACGTTAATAACTGGGCTAAAGTGTTTAGCTTTGGATTATGGTTTTTATGTTCCTATTCTATCTATAAAATAACGAATACAATTAAAAACGTTTCTCACCTAATTTGGGCCTACCTTACCTCTCATGCTGGACCCACCTGTAAGGGTCAACGGAGGTGGGAAGGGGTCAAACCCACCAAAACTGATATTTAGAAAATATTTCTGCCAAAATCATTTTTTTCTCACCTATATTTTATCTACCTACTGTTTTCTTTTTTTTTCCCGGCGTAATCGCATGAGGCAAAAATTGGCTCATCCTAACCGCGTGGGGCGCGCAGGAGAACATCATGCGTGTGGTCCATTGGGGCCGCCCACGCGAGGTCTGCTCAAATCCAGCCCATCATCCACCCATTTGCAGGCTACTCAAATGGGTCGCCAAACAAGCAGCCCATAACGGATGATACTGATATGATAGATAGGTCGCGCAACAGGACACGTTGCAGGTTTGCAGCTTCATCCGTCTGCTCCTAGCGTGCACGGAGGCTCAGGACTCAGCGGCTATTCTTTCTTTTTGCCAAAACAGCCTTTGGCTCGAAGCATTTGACTGCTTAGCTGCCTTCTCTTATCTATGAGATAATTTCTTATTTTTCTCTAGAAAAGTTCTTATTCCTTCCTTGGTTATTAGAAAGTTTTTTTTTCTCTACTAGGCCAAAATTTGTTCATCCATTCCTTTTGTGGCCCTGCTATCCAATTGAATGGGTAACACCGTTAACCAGGGCGCGAAAAAGACATTTTTGCGCTGAAAGTTTATTGCTATTTGTACTAGAGCCAAAAGACATGTTTGGCGACCTAGCCACGCCACTGACAGAGCCAGAATTATAAAAATGAATATGCACATAGAAAGACAATTATCAAAATGAGCTACGTAGCAAATCCAAGTGATACTTGCTGAGAATATGTAAAAGAGCTTTTACTCATATGTTGGTGATCTTCAGAGGTACACATTAGATGCGGTTCTGACCACGCGATAGAGATTTTGGTCGGCAATGGCTGGTGTTTTAGTGATTAACTTCCTTGTGCTTAAACTTATGGCATCATGTAGCATGTTTCTTCGTATCTTATTTAAAGTTTGTGGTCGTCGATGTAACAATAAGAACTATATGCACCGCTTGTTGCAGAGGCTAGAATATTAAATATATTCTCATTTCTAAAAATGAATATTAACAATGATATGATGTGTATCAATGGCGAGTTTTCTTTCAATCACGTGCGTTGTCGCACGTGCGTCTTTGCTAATAGAATAAAAACAGGACGAGTGTGGCAAGATCTTACATGCCATTTACGTGATACGCTTCGCATATGTGAAGGAGAGAGAGACATGAAAGAGAACGAGGATAGAGAATTGAAAGAGCTCAGCTTCCATGGGTTTGAAACCTCAACTCGACATGTGTGTGGTTCTATTCATTTAGGCTGTTTGGATTTTTTTTTTTGAACTTGGCTGTTTGGAATTTTGGATCCACTATAGTTTATTAAAAACTAGTTTATGGCGATATTTTCTATAATCTGGTTTATAAAAAAACTAGATAGTGGCGTTTGGAGGCCAATTTATAAATGTGGGTTTAGGGAAATAGTTTCTATAAAAGTAATTTCTTTATTTGCTAGAAGGCAACTAGTATTTTTGTTTTCCATAAACTCGTTTTAGCTGGGATGGAGTAGATTATGGGTTTTTAATAAACTGGCAATCTAGTTTTTATAAACTAGAGAAAAAAACTGACCCGTTTGAAGGCCCTCTAGTTTATGTAAACTGGTTTATTATAACTAACTGGATACAAATAGGACCTTATTCCATGATTTACCTAGCGTTTATTCTTTTATGTAAGCCAAGTAGCACAAGTGGTAACTTCATCGATCTTGAGATCAACCGGTTAAGTTTTTTTATGGTGCTCATAAGGATAACGTTGTTATACCATGTGGACTATTGGCCTACTAAAAGGTGACATGTCCAGCAACTAAGTGTCGGAGATGCGGATGTTACGGTGGCCTTGTGGGTACATAAGAAGGGATATAGTCTGGAATGAAGATATTCGGGAGAAGTGGGAGTGGCGGGCGGGTGGGGCCGGGTTTGGCATGCGGGGCTAGCAGCGTGGGCCGGGGTGGAGCGCGGATGGTGGCGCTGGGGCAGCGGCGGACCAGGAGGGGGGGAGGGGCTTGTGCGTAGTGGAGTACCAGTGGCGGCCGCTGAGGAGCAGAGGAGGGAGAGAAAAGAAAGAGAGGAAGAGAGAGGAACAGGGATTTGGGTGAGGGATCCAATGGTTGGGAATGTTCTGCACGGATATCAAACATTGGATGATGAAGAAGTTGAGATGCCAGAAAAAATGGATAGGAAATCTGGATCTCCAGGGTGAGCCATGGGACAATGGGCTGTACAAGTATATTAACCCGTGCAATGTTGAGCCCACGAGCAAGCAGCTTGGCATGGTTCCGTGAGAAAAAAATCTTATAGGAGGAGGTGAAGAAGAGCTCGTGAAGCTCTGAGAAAGGATTTCTTCTTATGAGTGGTCTTTAGGTATGGGTAGCTTCTTCTGTTCCTACTACTACTGTTCACCCTTACCGTGTCAAGCCGGTCAATATAGACCTATACCAGGTTTTTTTTTCAACATTGCCAGTGCTAGGTAACCCATTCTATGAGTGATCATTAATGACGATCTTAGAATCTTAGATGGCATGACATCAATATATACCCAACGCCTAGCTATGTTATTAGTGATGCTCTAAGGTTCAATAATTAATCCCTCAAAAACAGTCCAATAAACAATGATCCAACCAAGCTTGAGCTTGTTAAACAAGAATATTTTATCAAATCGAGTGGGGGAGAAAGTGTATGTTTTAAACAGGATCGTACCTAGGTTTTTGTGGCCCTGGTGCAAAACACAAAATGGGGCCTATATTTATAGAAAAAATTCAAATAGCTAAAATGTATGTAATATATTTCACAAAGTAATATAATAAGCATTTATGCTAAATGATTAAAGGGTGAATCTTATTTGCTGATATTTTCTTAGCTTATATTAAAAAGCAGCCTTTTCCAGTATTCTTTGAGGTATTCAATTATATCTTCATATTTAATATTCTCTAGAACATCGCATAATTGTTGCCAATCCATTAAGCTTTCTTGATCCATAGTATTGCGCATAGTCTTTAGCAAGTTCAATTTAGAAAAGATTCGTTTTGCATTTGTAACTGTTATGGAAATAGTTAACAAAATTATGTATGTAACAAGGGCATTAGGAAAATAGCCCATCCGATTCACAAACTTCAGAATGTCAAGAGAGCCCATGTCTTGATCTGGAGTGAAATCTTGGAGTTAACTCCACATACAATTCTTTGCCATAAATATCAGAATGTTCAACCCATTTTTTCCATGTGCTTTTCGTTGCCCGAGTCATATTTTCTAATTCTAGAAGACATGATAAATAACCATGTCCCCTGAACAATGTAGAGCAGGCAACGGCCCTAACGTCAATAATAATACAATCAACCAATAATATAGGACATATAGGCGTATTTAGTGTTTTGAACCTGTCTAAATCATCCTCGTCTTATGTTACCATCAAGCTCTTGACCTAGCCCCGGCCATAATCATGATTGCTGGTAAGAAACATTGAAATTAGGTGTTATGATCCATCTGGCTATTATTTCCATTTTATATGGCTAGTTGATGACACAAGGCATCACATTGGCAGATGATGATATTAGCCCACGATAGATGAATTGATTACCGGTTCACGGATGCAGTCATGCAGATAACCCTGACAGTTGGACTTGGACAAAATAAAGTTAGCAACAGCTCAAAAACCGGTAGGGATAAAGATTGTGAAGTGGTAGGGGATTGGAAAAATGAACTACACTTTCATGTAAAAGGATATCATTGCAAAAACTTGGGAACATCCAACAGATGGGACAAAATCCAAGGAAAAGGAACTGCGGTTCTGAAGAAAAGATTGATTCCTTTTCGCAGGCTCCACATGTGTCGCTGATCACAACATGTCAGCACACTTGTTTTCTTGGTCTGATACCTCTAATCTTATCTTGACGTTATTAAAAAGCATTAGCAGCCGTGGTTATTCAAGATGTCAATTAAGCTACCTGCAGGGGCGGAGCTAAGGGTTGGGCCCTGTGGGCCATGGCCCACAATACAAAATCCAGGCATGCTATAATCAAAGCTATAATCCAGGCAGCAGCAGCAGCAACATTGCTCTCCTTGGCTCCCCCTCACTGACTCACTCTTGTGTTTTTGCTTCAGTCTAGCGAGTAAACACAAAATATATATTAAAAATGAGATATACACTATTTTATAAAAAAAATTATGTTAAGTTGGACCACCCTAATAGTCCTAGCTCCGCCACCTGGCTACCTGTCCCATTTTCATCCAAGTATAAACTAACATTATTGATGTTGACACACATATTAATGACCAGAGATTTGGAACATATCTGGTTCAGTAATAACTATAGTGGACTGAGGAACCATTTCTTGGTGTCACGATTGCCATAATTTAAGAGGCCAGAACAAATGGTCATATATATAAATAGCTAGTTGCATCGCATTCTTCCCTAAGAAATCAAACCTCACATTTCACGAGCTTAAGTTAGTTGTGCATCCATGGAGCTAAGCACAATCTGGCTCCTCTTCCTACCAATCATCTCCCTGCTAATCCTCGTACGGAAATCCAGAGCGGACAGGAAGAAGAGCCGCCGCCCCCCTGGTCCATGTGGCCTCCCCTTCATCGGAAGCATCCACCACCTGCTCACCTCGCAGCCGCAGGCAGCCCTCCGTGACCTGGCCAAGAAGCACGGCCCGGTGATGTACCTGCGTCTGGGGCAGGTCGACGCCGTCGTGGTCTCCTCGCCGGAGGCGGCGCGGGAGGTGCTCCGGGCCAACGACATCAGCTTCGCGTCTCGGCCGAAGCTGCTCGGCATCGACACCATCTGCAACGGCGACCTCGACATCGCCTTCGCGCCCTACGGCGACTACTGGCGAGCTCTGCGCAAGCTCTGCACGCTCGAGCTCCTCAGCGCGCGCAAGGTCAAGCAGTTCGCGTCCATCAGGGACAGGGAGACCATGTCGCTCGTCGCCGAGGTCCAGGCGGCGGCGGCGGCGGCCGCCGGCGGCGAGCCGGTGAACGTCGGCGAGTTGCTGGTCTCCTTCTCCAACTCCATCACCGGGATGGCAATGTTTGGTGACCGCTGCAGCAGCGAGCGCAGGGAGAGGTTCTTGGCAGCGGTGGCCGTGGCGCTTAACCTCTCCTCCGGATTCTGCGTCTCGGACCTCTTCCCGTCCATGTTGTTCGTCGACGTCGCCACCGGTGTGAGATACCGGTTGCAGAGGGCGCATCGCCAGCTCGACCAAGTGTTGGATGAGATTATCGCAGACTCCGAGGCACGTCGGCGCAGGAATGATGACCAAGGAGATCGAAACCGTGAAGGGGAGGATGATGACCTCCTCAGCGTCTTGTTGAGGATCCGAGATGAAGGGGAGTTCGAGGTGCCCATCAAAGTCGCAAACATCAAGGCAATCATAGTAGTAAGGAATTAATAACGCACCTCTTCTTTTTGCTGGACGTACACAGTATTCTCTCAAACTTTACCTTTTAAATATTAAAAACTGGTACTTTCTCAAACCTCTTTTTTTCTACTGTAACCAATTTTGCACATGTTTTTTTTTTCTTGAAAATTTGGTTTAGGATTTGTTCACTGGAGGGACGGAGACCACTTCATCAGTCGCTGAGTGGGTCATGTCAGAGCTCGTCAAGAACCCGGAGATGATGGCAAAGGCGCAAGCAGAGGTGCGCCAAGCTTTCAACAACAAGAACACGTGCGACCATGAGTCTAACCTGCACCATCTGCACTACTTGAGCATGGTAATCAAGGAGACAATGAGGCTGTACCCACCCCTGCCGCTCCTCCTTCCTCGTCTCTGTCGGGAAACTTGTGATATCGGTGGGTTTGAGGTGGCCAAAGGCACCAGGGTCATTGTCAACGCATGGGCGATTGCTAGAAGCCCAGAGTATTGGGACGATTCCGAGAAGTTTAATCCTGAAAGATTTGAAAAAATTATGGCGGACTACAAAGGTACACAGTTTGAGTACATGCCGTTCGGTAGTGGGAGAAGGATGTGCCCTGGCTCGGGCTTTGGGCTGGCGTCCTTGGAACTCATTTTGGCGCGCCTCCTCTACCATTTCGACTGGAGCCTGCCAGCAGGTATGCAGCCGCATGAGCTTGACATGGACATGAGAGTTGGAGCAACGGCAAAAAGAAGCAACCAATTACACCTCGTAGCGTCACCTTACAAGGATTCAGCAAAGAGTTGAGTATATTGTGATCCAATTGAACCAAAATGCCAAGCTCGCAGGAAAGGGTTGAATAATGAAATCGAATTGAGCTACATTTTACTAGATGGCTACACTTGCAGTTATCTTCCATATTGTAGATTTTAAGATGGTAACTAAGTTTGGGTGAACTAAAAACAACTTATGGGCTCCCTGTTGTAAAATTTCTAAGATACTAGATTGAAGTGCATGGCATTGTCTCATTGAGACTAGTGAAAGTAATGTGTGTGTTTTGCATTTATATTGTAGTTTTCTGCCATGAAAAAGTTTTGTTCTGTCAATAAGAAATGGGCCCTAGTATTTGTTGAAACACATGGTCTTGAGTGCTAAATTTTCTCAATTCAGTTCATCAATTTGAATTAGGGTCTGTTTGGATCCCTTATTGTAATTTGAATTAGTCACTTTTAACACAACTAGGATCCAATCAAGTGCGTTAAAAGTGATGTGTTAAACTTCAACACCCAAAATCCTTTAACACCTCAAGAGGTCCTAAAACCTGATAAAAGTTGCTAAAAGTGACCTGTTGTAGGCAAAAGACCCCGTACCCCTCGTTTATTACTGCCTTCACCTCCTCTACCCTCCCTCCCTCTCCCCATGCCTATTAATTAGGGGCAATAAACTCTCAAAAAATTAGGGGCAATAAGGGCTTTCTTTTATAACTTGTGCTAAAATTTAGCATATCGATCCGAACATGTGCGATGTTAAACTTTAGCACTTACTCTTCAAGGTGTTAAACTTTAACTTAGTGTTGAACTTAAACACAAGGAATTCGAACCGACCCTCATTGGAGTATACACCTTTTATCTCTCTTATTATTGCCACAATTTTTTTTAGTCTGGTGTAACCATTTTTTTTCCTGTAGTTGTATCTGTTCCGCAAGGGCATCTTGTTTTGTTCCATGAAAGCATCATTTTAGTATTCTGTTCCACCCGAGGACCACATTTCGATGACTTTTGCATTGTAAATAGTTGGCACTGATCTCTGCACGGGCGCATGACCGTGGGCTAGGAGCAGCATGCTCCGTGCATATGACAATACAAAAGAGATAAAAGCCTCTTGAGGCAAAGTAAGGGAGGTATGCCATATACTCCCTCCGTTTCAAAATAAGTGTCTTTCTCACTCCCCGAGAAAACTCTTAGATCAATTATATATAAAAATATATTAAAAATTATGGTACAATATAAACATCATTAGATAGATATTTAGATCTAATTTTTTATAATAATTATTTAACGATTTAAATGTTGCACATATTTTCTATAAACGTAGTCAAACTCGTGGCACGAACACCCAAAACGACACTCTTTCTGGGACGGAGGGAGTATGTGCAAGTTCGGTGATGCGGGCATAGACTCCACTTCGAGTACGACGACAGCAGACACGGCGCCAGAAGATCAGGCGCCTCTGGTCCAGGCGCCTCCCCCTCCAGCGCCGGAGGCCCAGGAGCTCCCTCCACTTGGGCCGATTATGCGGGCTCGCGCAAGAGAGTTGAACTACATCATGGTACTGAAGAATGAAGGCCCAGGAGAATAGATGACCAGCCCACTTGGAGGCCCGTGGTTGCGGCGGCCCAGCTAGTGGCGCCTAGGGTTTCCCAACCCTAGGGCGCCCCCTTCTATAGCCGCCAGGGGCTGCGCCCCCTCTATTTAGTTAGACTACTGTTTTCATTTGCAACTTGAGTTTTGTTTTACGATTAGCCTCTGCTAAACGGATCACGCGCAAATACGCGCTGACCTCTGTAATTCGAGACTCCACCTTCGAGTGATATTAAGATTGCTCGCCTCTTGTTCTTTTTTGTTCTTCGATTGCAAACAGGGATTGATCTTCGTGATCAGGCTGACCTTGCATCCGCAAGTTCGGTAACCATAGGGAGTTGGTTCAGTGATTGCATTGGCGCCTCGAGTTCACTCGTCATAGTCGGATCGTGAGGGTCTACTTCCGCCCAAGTCGAAATTACCTCCACTCACCGAAAGATCGGGCACTCCGCCTCTATCAAGTGGTATCGGGATTTCATGTTGATCGTTGAGTTTATCGAGTGTTTTCACTCTCCTATCGTCCACAAAACCATATACATATTCAGGTTTAGACCTTTATCCTAGCACCTTTTGAGCCGCGCACTTTCATTCGATAATTTGCGTTGTTGAATTTGTGTGCTTCACGTGTTCATTTTGTTGCTGTTCAGAGTTATCTCGTACGCCGCCATCGCCGTTGCGCCGCCACCATCAAACCCTAGTTCCCCTGCGCATCATCAGATCGACACCCCCCTTCGCACACCCCCCACCAGATCCATCGAGCCTTCCATATAGCAAACCCCACCACTAGTTCCAACACGCAACCCACCAAGCACACCCCCACCCCACCAGATTCCAACGCTTCGTTCTGTTCGCCATTGAGTTGTGCCGCCGAAACCCTAACTTGAGGTACCTTCGGTAAAACGGGCGTAACTTTTCGCTCATAACTCCGTTTTGGCTCAGATTTTTACAGCAGATTCCCAACTCCAAGACAGGCCTACCCACACCCACCTTTGGTTGGTGTGGTTTCTCAAAAAATTCAAAAAATATCAGGAGCATAATTAAAAAAATTGATTACTGTGTTTGGACCTTTTTCGGCAAACATGTTTGATTTTCTGTAGGCCACATCCAATCTCTGTTTCAGTTGAAACTTGCTGTGGTTCCTATTCTGGTGCTCCTAGTTGTGAGAAAAATATCAAAAAAATAGAAAAAAAGAAAATCCAAATGAACTGTGATTCCTACTAGCGCCTTTTCGGGGAAATCTTCTGTACTATTTACGACACTGCCATTGCTAGTTCTCTGAGTTGCACCGTCGTGCCTTGTTTCCTTCCGTGATCCTTGCAGCCACGCTTACCCCCGTTCGTGATATTTTGTTCAGCAACAAGTCGTACCGTGTTAGCACTATAACTCAACTTTGCATTATTGTTTTGATTGTGCTAACCCTTGGACTGAGTGCAGCCTACCCAGAACTCCACATATTTCTCCGACGAGCGGATTTCAGGGTCCCAGGCCATCGCTCCTCCAATCTTTCACCGGTACTACTTGCTGGTTGCAGGTCCCCTCTGTGTGCTTGGTAAGAACGAATAAGAACTTGATAACAGCACGATAGTTGAGCGCCTTGTGAGCCTGTGATACACCTTGTTGTCTTTTGTTTGCTGCTGTGTTTTCTCTAACCATGGCAGGAGACGACGAGGCAAAGGATGCCAGATTGCTAACCATGCAGGCCCAGGTTGATGGCCTCACCACGGACATCCAGACGATGCACGAACGCCTGGATTCGGCAGTCACTTCGTCCAACGAGCGGTTCGATCAGATCGACCTCGCTCAAGCTGCTACTCGGAACACCCTCGACGCCATCATGGCTCGCCTAGACGGCCTCACCGCGTCGATCACGGACCTCCAGAGGGACTACGGCGGTGACTCCGAACCGGACGGTAATCGTCCTCCTCGTGCCCGTCGTATTCCCCGTCAGCATGATTCCTTTGCTAAAATTAAATTCAAGATTCCACCTTTTACTGGCAAATATGATCCTGCTGCATATCTTGATTGGGAACTAGAGGTCGATCAGAAATTTTCATGCCATGATATTCCTGCTACTTCGTAAGTTAAGGCTGCTATTAGTGAATTCCAAGAGTTTGCCCTGCTCTGGTGGCGTGAGTTTAAGCAAAAAAATCCTGCTAACCTTCCGACCAACTGGACACAAATAAAAACTGCTATGCGACGTAGATTTGTGCCATCATATTATGCTCGCGATTTGCTTAACAAAATGCAGTGCTTCTAACAAGGCCAACAGTCTATGGAGACTTATTACCAGGAGCTGCAAAAAGGTATGATTCGCTGCGGCCTCGTTGAGTCGGACGACGCAGCCAAGGCACGCTTTAGTGGTGGTTTGAACCGCGATATTCAGGATATCCTCAATTTTACGAACTATGATAATATCACTGTCAGGTACCAAACCACGGGGTACCCCAAACTACGGCCCAAGGTGGCCCGGCGAGAAGGCCACAGGGGGAAGCCCAAAGGCACGGCGGCCCGAGAACGGCCCATCACGCCGGGGCCACCGAGTGGGGAATCTCCGTCTCGTTCGAGGGCAACCCATGCCCTCGAACGAGAATCTCCGTCCCGTTCGAGGGCACCCTTCGCCCTCGAACGAAGTTCCGTCACGATCGACCCTCTCTCCGCGGTCGAGATCCTCGAGCCGGTCTCAAGGACTCTACCCCGAACGCAATAAATACGGGACATGACCGCACGCTCCGTTTCACCACGCCTCGGATGGGACACCGATCGCCTCCAACTGAGCCAGGCACTGTGCCACTGAGCCAGGCCCTGTGTGGGCAGGGCCGGTGACAGGCCGTACCACGACGCCAACCACTCCACGACCGGTCCTCACCTGGATCACGACGCAGGGCCTCGAAAAAGGACCTCCGAGGAATGACGAAAAGGCATGCCACCGCATCCACCCTCGAACGATACCCCTCGAAGCAACGGCTGGCTAACAAGAAGTCAGCGATGGTGACATCCATGCCGTCAGCAAGAGTTGGAAGGCGCTATTCCCGCTCGCATAGTACACGGCGTGGGCAGCACAGTGCATCTCGCAACGTCAGCACCACGAGCACATATGTACGTCTTCCCTCACCCTTGGTCTATAAAAGGGAAGGGAAGCCCATGCAACAAGAGGAAGAACGGGCCATTCTGAGTCCAACACTTATACACTCAACACGCACACATCACCGGGACTTGGGAGCTCAATTCCCTCTCCTGCCTTGCTTGTACTTCACTACTACGAGCAACACGAAACTCGGTGCTACGCACCACTGCTGGACGTACGGCCTCACGGCCGGAACCAGGATAAAACCCCCGTGTCTAGACATTGATCGATCCAATCCGCCATCCCGTGCAAAGTTAGTGACGCGATCACTAGTTAGTGCCGGTGTGACCAAATCAGGCACTGGCAATCACCACCCTATTTGAATTTGCTTGTAAAGCTGAACGGCCTGCCTGCAGCACACCCAGCCCACCTAACACCAAGCGTCCTCCAGCCCAGCTCCTGGGTTCCCCTAACGGCCTGCCTGCAGCACAGCGTGTTTAGTTCCCAAAAGATTAAAAAAACACTATTCATCTAGTTTTTCTCTATTCATCATATCCGTCCCACTCATAGAATACTATTCATCTACGGTATATTTTTGGGGAATATTTCCCTAATCTAAACACACCCTAAGACCGAGCGTCCTGTAGCCCAGCCAGACCTGGGAAGGCCCTGTCAGCACCACCAGCCCCATTAGCGATTTTTTTTATTTTAATATTCTTTATTTTATGATATTTCAAAAATATATACCTTATCAATCTTTTTGCCAAGCCACTGTTTGATTCGGCGAGAGCAGTCGAAATGGCGATTTCTTAGCTGGACCGGCCCAACTCACTTTCCGCTGGATGAACTCGGTTATAACTGTTTCATGTGGCGGTAAGTGCTACCGCCTTTTTTTAGGCGGTTGTAGCCAGTCGCCAAGCAAAAACGATGGTCAGACATACCGTTGTTTGAAACTGTTATAACCAAATGAATCGGTGAAATGTCTATTTTTTTATAAACAAATAATTTTTTTATTATACAATGGTTTATAATCTACTCACGATTATCAATTTGAGTGTTGCTCTTTAATAGAATGGCCCGTTAGTCATGTGACCACATGGTTGTTTGTCCATAGAGCGTGCCTCTTGCACATCGATTGCCGATGTTTGATCTGAAATTGAAACTCCTTATTGATCTATTGTTAAGGAAAAAGAGGTGTCTATAGTCCAAATATTCCTCTATTTAGTGGTAAGTTTTTAGGCAAAGTATATGCATGAACTAAACTATTTAAAATATGTTTTAAATATTCCTACAACCAAATAATATTCCAAATTTTACTACACAAACTAAGCTAATATTTTCTATGTAAACTAATATTTCTATTTAAAAAAATTAACCGACTAATACTACTATCTAGAATAATGTTCCTAATTTAAATGACTAATGTTTCTAATTTTATTGACTATTATTTTTATCTGAATTATTTTTCTATCTAAATAATTTAACTGGTAAGTATTCCTCATTTATTGTCAAGTATTTCAATCGAAACTGTTTTCTATTTATCTAAACTAGTTTTTCAATCTAAAAATATTAACTAGCTAATATTCCTAAATCTATTGACTAGTATTTGTATCTAAACCACCTTTTCTATATATTAAAATTAAATTGATAATATTTCTAAACTACTTTTTCCTATCTAATAAATTAATAGGATAATATTTCTAAAATATTTTTTTCTATCTAATGAACTTAACATGATAATATTTTTAAATGTTTTTTTTTGTATCTATCTAAACTAGGCGAATGTTTCTAATTTTATTATCTATCTAAACTAGGCTAATGTTTCTAATTTTATTTACTGTTTTTCCTATAAAATATTACCTGAAACGACGCAGATCCGGCAGAGCTCGCGACTCCCCTCCCTCTCCTCTCCTCTGTCCTCACAAAAGATTTGACATGAAAACCATGAATAGAACCTCTCAAACAAGATTGCAAAAACTAGTGCCACCGAATCCTCAGTAAGACGAAAAGTATACCGATGAAAAGTGACCAGCTGAAAGAAAGAGCCATCCAACGATGAGAAAAGGGTTATGAACTAACTTGTTGAAACGGTGAAGAACCTGTTCTTAGAATCCTATTCCAACGGAGAACTCCAGCTTCTCAACGAGATCCTCCATGGCGGTAGTGATCAACGCGGGAGGAATCAGACATGAGGGAGAAGACCTAGACGGATATCACCATGCATATAATTTCATCGTGTCGTCCAAAGTTATTAAAATCATATAGATCCCTCTTATTTGATGTTTCCTCATCAGTATTTCATTCGAGGAGGTCTCCTCACGCAAAAAAGAAGAAGAAGAAATTACTCACTCTTGGCTGGATCTTTTCCAAGTAGCAGTATTGCACAAAAAACTATATCAATAGGAGTGAAAGAAATATATTTGAGACAAGAAACAATATGCGCTGAAAGTATTATAATTCAATTAACATATAGTACCTACAACAATGCCAAATTACCCGAAGGGTACTTGTTTGAATGGGTATTGGTAGAAAGATTCTCCTTTAAGAATCCTAAGTCAATGCATTCCAATTTATCTCTTTAATCTTTTCAACATCTTGGACAAAAGAATAATAACACGTGGGAATGTGATCTTTGAACACAGGTCTAAGTATGGTCCCTAGTGAAAAGAGGACAAAACTTCCTAATAAGCATCGTTTGGAGATGCCATTAATCAGTAGAAGAAGTCAAATCATTGCTAAGAAAGTCACCCTCTGTGTAGTTTTTCTTATACACAAGAGGGTCATCTTGGGCGGCAATATTTTCATCTAGTTGTACCCATATGCCCTTATTTTCAAGGTCCATGATCACTTCAACATCTTAAGGATAAATTGAGAAGCTGTCACCTGATCCAAATTTGTACTTCTGGATGATCCTTATTTGTTGCTAACTAAGGATGAAATCCTAAAGTCAGTGCATTCCAAATTATTTCTTTAATCTTTTCAACATCTTGGAGCAAAGAATAATAGCACACGGGAATGCGATCCATGGACATGGGTGCAAGGATGGTTCCAAGTAAAAATAAGACAAAACCCCTAATAAGAACATCGTGGGGATGCCATTAATCCATAGATTGAAGAAGACTCAAATCATTGATAAGAAAGCCATCTTATGTGTAGTTTTTCTTATATACACGAGGGACATCTTAGGTGGTAATATTTTCATTCAGTTTTACAACTATGCCCTTATTTTTAATGCCCATATATATCATTTCAACATCTTAAGAATAAAATGAGAAGATGTTACCTGATCCAAATTTGAACTTCTGAATTATCCTTATTTGTTGCAAACTAAGGATGAAGCATTAAGATCACCAAAACCAAATAAGGGATACATATACCGAAAAGTCAGACGATGGGCTCTGAGAATTGCAGTCTGGTGCGATCTCCATCTAGGTCTTTTCCCTCACGATTAATTCCTCCATTATGATTTAGTCGTGAGACCTAGATGGAGATCGCCAAGACTTGCCGCACCGCAATTCCTGGAGCCCATCATCCGACTTGTTGGTATATGTATCCCTTATTTGGTTTTGGTGATCTTGACGCTTAATCCTTAGTTTGCAACAATTAAGGATCATCTAGAAGTTCAAATTCGGATCAGGTGACATCTTCTCAATTTATCTTTAAGATGTGGAATGATATGAGCCTTAAAAATAAAGGCATAGTTGTACAACTAGACAAAAATATTACCACTCAAGAAAAAAACACACAGAGGATGGCTTTATTATCAATTATTTGAGTCTTCTTCTATAGACTAATGACATCCCCACGATGTTCTTATTAGGAGTTTTGTCTTATTTTCACTAGGGACCATCCATGCACTTGTGTCCACGGATTTCATTTCCACGTGCTATTATTCTTTGGTCCATTATGTTGAAAAGTTTAAAGAAATAATTTGGAATGCATTTACTTTAGGATTTCATCCTTTGTTTGCAACAAATAATGATCATCCAGAATTTCAAATTCAGATCAAGTGACAACTTCCCAATTGGATGAAAATATTACCACCCAAGATATCCCTCTTGTGTATAAGAAAAACTACACTGAGGATGGCTTTCTTAGCAATGATATGAATCTTCTTCCGTGGACTAATGGCATCCCCAACGATGTTCTTGTTAGGAAGTTTTGTCCTATTTTCACTAGGGATCAAACTTGCACGTGTGTCCAAGGATTGCATTCCCACATCCTATTATTCTTTGGTCCAAGATGTTGAAAAGATTAAAGAAACAAATTGGAATGCCTTGACTTTAGGATTCTTAAAGGAGAATCTTGATCTATACCCAGTCAAACAAGTGCCCTTCGGGTAATTTGGCACTGCTGCAGGTACTATATGTTAATTGCATTCTAATACTTTCAACACATATTTTCTTCAATCATTTAATTTTGTTCACTCCTATTGATACCAAATTTGTGCAGTACTACAAAAGATCCGGCCAAGAGAGAGTAATTTATTTTTTTTTTTGCCCAAGGAGGCCTCCTCTTATGAAATAAAGAAGGATCTATACGACATTAACTTTGGACGATCCCATAGAATGGTATGCATCAACAGAGCAGCCTAGTTCTTAATTATTTTCAATCATATGGGAAGACAAGGAGCAGCAGCCGAAGGAGGTGCTGGTCCTGGACACCTTCTGGAGCAGGTCATACAGCTATAGAGGGGTCGGCTCGTGGCCGGTTTTGTGTTTGGCGTGATTTGGTTCCAGGCAGGCCCGGTCCTGAGATTTTGGGGGCCCGGGGCAAGACTAAAGATGGGGCCCTAGAAAATAATATGTCAATATGAAAACATTTGAGATCATATCATGATAAATATTACCTTAAATTTACTTTCTTTATTTTTCTAAGAAATCGTTAATTTAAAACAAAGCAAAGCTATAGGAGTAACTGATTATCCCAAAGGAATCTTATAGATTTATCACATGAAAGTGACAAAACCAAATAATATATCTATCCTAGTTAGTGTTCAATCAATTAATTATTTATTATACAATGTGAATGGGCAATTTTGATCACTATTTAATCAAAGGCTATCAATCGTCACAGACCAATTTATGTATAGTTGTATATTCTAGTGCTAAGAGAGAGGGCTCAAAGCATCAATTTATAACAGACAGAGCATACATATAGTCAGTTAATTAGATTGATCCTACGTTCATTCATGCATGCCTCCGCAAGCAGTTGGCGACTTGGGAGGAGAACCTGCTCTACCATTCAAACAGTGACACGAGGGGCCCTCGACCCCCCTCAGGGCCGGGCCTGGTTCCAGGGGCAAATCTGCACAGTTTAGTTTCAGGGGTAAAATGGTCTTTTGAATAGTTAGTTAACACCATCCATGCTCAGAATTGATGGCAATGTCATTTTGCGACCCAAAATTTGAAGTAGTGTCAAATAGAGAATTTTCAGCTTTTGAGGGCCAAGAAAGGAATTAGGAACTTTGCCAGTGTCAAATAAGAGATTTTCTCTAAAATGGAAATTACAATGTGGTGCCGTGGATAAAGCCATGTTTTCAGAATATTCAGAACACTAAACCGACAATCTCAGTGTGACATGCATCAAACCACATCTATGGATGTGTGGGACAAAAATAAAAACCTCGTAGAATTCCAATATGGATCAGATCCCCAGGTTGCCTTGTCTCTGCGGTTGAATGCATAGCAGGGCCTTGAATGAACTGAAGGGTGTTGCAGAGCAGAGACAAGCGGGCTTCCTCGTCTCGCAATCATATATCCGCAGTTGTCACTCACTGATCCGATCCACTGTCTACAATAGAGAGACAGCCTCCCTCGCTGGGCTAGCTATCGGCCTATCACATTCGCATGGCACATCACTTTCACCTAGAGCACAGCTAAAGGGAGCCTAAACGCCATCAGCTTCTTCTTCATCCAGCAGTACAAACGGGCGTGCCCGTGTGTGGAGACGCAGTCACCCGGCCGGGATCGAGCTTGGTCTTAGCTCATCTAGTAGTTTGAATGTGTCAAAGGGTTGTGTTGGGCCGACATTTGAACAGGTCCAATATGCTATTACAATTGGCATGTACTCTCCTTTGCTCATGGTCATTTTCGCTTAGTCTAGACTCTAGAGGTTATGTACTCACTCATGTGCGCTGTTGTCATCTTAATAACCTAGGATAAGCTTTCAATTAGCAGAAGCATGATGCCATACCATGATTTTGTGCTGGTCCCGTGTACGTGGTCCCCTAGCTAGGCTGACGATCGCTTTTGCCTGCTGCAAGTGCAAGCAACCGATGACAAAATGGAGCGAGTCACCAGAGAGCAGGGGGAATTAGCAGGCTGCTACAGAGCAGAGGCGATCAAATGGCAATGGCAAAGAAGAGCCTGGGCCTAGCCGGAGCTTCCTGGGCTTGCTTGCTAGCGTGTCGCGCATCACTTTGGCTTAGAAAGCTAGAGCGCACAGAGGGAGGTTCTGCAACTACGTCAATCACCCGGTCTGGATCTATCACGGGTCTTGAAAAAAAACTTATGTTTGGCCGGGATTCTTATAATTAGAAAAAACTTTAATAGCATGGATCTAGGAGGATTGGAGCCTCTCCCAAGTCCTATACTCGAAAATAAACGGGAAAAAACCCATCTAACATGTTTTTCTTAGATCCACTTGAAGAATGTTTGACACAAATTAAGCTAAGATATGTTGTACACTGCACGTACCGTGTGCGCTCAACGACGAGCGTGATGCAGAAGGCACACCATCGAAGGATTTGAATCCGATGAACACCACACCTGGGAGCCGTCAAGCCATCGCTGCTAACGTCATAGCCTCTCTAGTCCTATGCTCCTATTCTTGTTGGAAACATGGAGACCCCCCTATGTAAATTTAAAGCCATTAAATCTTGAAGCCAGATGGTAGATATAGAAAATAAAGGGAAACCCCCATCTAACATGTTTTTTCTTAGATCCACTTGAAGAATGTTGACACAAAGCTAATAAGATATGTTGTACACTGCACGTACCGTGTGCGCTCAACGACGAGCGTGATGCAGAAGGCACACCATCGAAGGATTTGTATCCGATGAACACCACACCTGGGAGCCGTCAGGCCATCGCTGCTAACCATATACGAACAACAATAGAGATTGGGAAAATATAGGAAAACAGGTTTGATAGGTTCAATTGGTGATTTACTCGACCACCCGTTCCTCTTATTATATATATAGGGCCGACCGGTATTGTCCAGAGACCAGGACTCTCCTAAAGATAGAAGGACATACGAGTTCCATTCGGTTACACAAAATATTTCAACATCCATAAACAAGTGCTTTATCCTAATCGTCACGTAATTGACCTTTCATAAACCACATTCATCCCATCGGCTTAGCATATATAATTAAGGAATATTACATTGTATCTATAAGTTTTGGGGCGACCGAATACTTGCCTAGCATTGCCTTGCGTTTAATTAAACTAGCACACCATCCTAAGCAAACGGTTTGATTCAGTTGTACGTGTAATCTTACCAAACTAGGATGAAATCGCGTGCCTTCTTCCTTTGTTGCACTGCTGTCCTTATTTAACCATATTGTTGATCAGTGATCCATACAAGTACTGGTTGGAAACCCCTGTCTGTACCGGTTGGTACTGGCATTCCGGTATTGATAGATACGACAATCAGTACCGGTTGTAATAACCGGTACTGACTGGTACTGACTAGACCATCAAGAAAAGGTATAAGAAAAGATCATAAATTTCTCATCCTACAAAGCATAAAACAAAACATAGTAACCTTTAGAAAAGGTAGATTGAAGTTACTAACTTTTATAACACTTCAATGGGCCAAAACCCCTATAAATTGTTGAAAAATGGATAGCAGCTCCCCTAGGGCGTCATGGGAGCGAAGAACTTGTTGCTCTAGGGTAAGAGTGGAAATGGGGTAGCTGCCAGACTGGGGAGGAAGAAGGTGATTTTATAGTTAATTTGGTCATTAGTACCGACTATAGTAACACCAGCCCATACTAAATGGACGAACTTAGTATCGATTGGAACCACCTGCCGGTATTTAGTATCGGCTCGTGTTACCAGCCGGTACTAAAGTGACATGCCCAATTTCTGACCGTTGGTCGCCTGCTTTGGTGGCGTCTTTTAGTACCGGCTGATGATATAAGGCAGTACTAATTTGCCCCCGCAGCTCTAATCGGTACTGATTAATCACTCAGTACCGGTTTATAAGCTAACTGGGTACTACCGGGAAGTAGACCAATGTAGTTTTTCAAATAGTGGAAACGCGATGACTGCAGTTCGTAGATCATATAGGAGTACATCTATTAGGCTTAGAATTGATAGCTGCTTGGCAAGCAGGTTGAGGTATACTCAAGGCGCGGTAAATTTTTTTGGTTGACCGGCTGCTCCCACTGTATCTCACGTCATTATCTCAGCCTTTTCTTCCATCGTCGTGCTGCTGCATGCAGATGCAGATCCCGCCGGTCTGTCGATCACGACCATCAGTCCATCACCAACCAAAGCTCAAAGAAAAAGGCCCAAAAGAAGATGAGAAGCAGAGGGAACGGGGGCCTCTGCCAAAAGCGTGCATGCAAGAGCCCAGATCCTGTTTTGACTGCCCCCACGGCGACACGCTCAATGCCCAACATACACCAACGCAAACAATTTTTAAAAAAGCCAGCAGCTCAACATCATAATCATTAGCATTCATTCATAACAATCCTAATAATCCTGACCTCGGTTAGCTAGGCTCTAGGCCAGGGTCACTTATGATACTGTGTGCTAGTCCCGGCCCTGCACGCTTCCACGCCCTAGTTAGAGCTTGTTCGGCAACCTAAGTAATTGCTCCCAAGCTGGAATGGTTCCAAGCATGTCACTCAAACCATGGGGTTTAGTTCCATGAGGTCATACTCATGGAATGAAATAGGTCTTTTTGGCATGGAACGGGACCAAACTATACTGGGTTTCAAACCCTTCCATGCCTAACCGAACAAACATTTTGGGTAGATTGGGATTGATTCCATACCAAGATATTTCATGTGGTTTGGAGCTCATACGAACAACGCCTTAAGCGTCCCACTGGGCCCTCTTAATCCCTACATCGCTAGCATCGTGCTTCCTAATTAGTTCAAATCAAACCTAGTTAACCAGCATCGTCAGCAAGGTGGCATGCATGGCCACTCCAGGCCTTTAGTTTACTTGCATCTTACTAATCTAGCTGCTACATACATGTACACCTTCTGCTGCTGCAGAGAGGCACACCAGCTCTGGCCTGCCTGCCATTGCCCTGACACATATTATGCACCCAACCATTCTTAATTGCTCTCATGCCCTACTTGACATGCCTAAAACAGACACTTATCCTTACAAAAGAGAAGGCATTAACTAGTCTCTCGCTCCCGCTGTCTCTAGCTTGGTTTGACCCTGGTCAAAGCCACAAGACAGGAAGGCTTTTGGCTAGGCTTGCTCTGCGCAAGGGAGCAAACGCTACTGCCCAAGGGTGTACTTTGGGATTTAATTAGTGAGATGCTAACGACCTGGGCGCTATGTACTTTGCCGGTCTAAATCCTAGATTACGACCTTTATGTAGGCTGCTAATCATACCTAATGCCCGCTCGTGCAGCTCCTTTTAATTATCCACGAATATATGTTATTCGCACGGTCGTGGGTCCCGGCAGCACTCCAGCAGTGAGGTGGCTCAGTGCAGTTCTTACGGAGCGTACGAAGGCCTCTGCTTTATATATCGGTCTACATCAGGAGACTCTATCAATGGAGGTTTCTGCTTTAGAGTGCTCATGTTATTTTCCAACCGTCCTAGAATATAGCTAGGTTCCTGTTTGTTCTAAGTTAAACATTTCATTTTGACAAATAGTATCTGTTAAAATAGTTAATTTCAATCGTATCCTAATTTCCATCAGAACGCCGAAGTTAAGCGTGCCGTTAAGCGTGCCTCGTGTTGCATTCCTTTTAACCGTTTCTAAAAAAATTGAAAAGAAATAAGTATATTAATGATAGTTGGTTTCAACGATGAATATGTTAATATCATTATTTTTTATGTTGTCAGTCTGTACGTTTTTTATATCCATGATCAAATTTCAAAATATTTGACCTAATAAAAACATAAACATGCTATAATTTAATATCTTACTCCTTCCTTAACAAAGACCCCATCATGCAATATGAGCCAGTTTAAGTTTTACCATTATTTCTCATAATATGAAGCTAATATATTAATTCTTGAAATGTGTCATAAGTTCTTGGTTCCGAGATTATAAGTAAAGGACTTTGTTACACACATGAGGACACTTTACTGGAAATGAGAATTTTCCTTACGGTTGAAAACCATGGGGAAAACTCCGAAAATTGCCAGAATAATTACAAATGTGATAGGGAAATTGCCAGAATATATTGTACATAAAAATCGGGTTTTACCTGGCCTGACCAAATATTCACCCGATGCTTGGGTCGAGTTAGATTCAGGCCAAACAAAAAAAACAACTGGTATGTTTTGTCCTGACCCACAGGCACCCGACCTGATGAATGATTAGGTCTCGATAAGAGTTTGCTATCTAAAGAAAAAAGGTGGACTATATATCAATGATTTATATAATTTTTGCATCACTTTGCACCTAATATGGGTTTGGTTCATAGAAACAGGATATGGAACCATGTAATAAAATCAACAGATTGGTGTTTTTGTCTAATAAAGTGGTTTAATAATTACATGTCCAAGCAAATAGCCGCTTCCTTTCCATCCTTATGGATTGGATAAAATTAGAACATTTCACACAGTCCTTTCCCTCAGAATAATATTATTGGAGTTCCACTTTGACAATTCATTAACCATTGAAAAAACATAATATTGAATTACATCTAATAGGATATGTAGGAACGAAGTGCACATGGTATCCATGGAGGTATCATTAATAGTACTACCTCAAGCTAGGTCAATAGATGTTATATGGGTTTATAGGAGAGAAGTGTTTTGAAAATAAAATAGAGGTGTATGTGATGTTATTTTTACTAACATATAATGAGATATGTCAAAGGTCAATACGAGTGACAATATTGAATATCTTTTTATATGTATGTATCATTTTACAAATTAACAATAGAATAACCACGATGACATGTGGATCCCACGTCCTCATGTTTTCAATAGGATATGGAATAAACTCTTCTATGTAGATTCATTTTCATTTACTAAGTATATGATGAAAATAAATAAAAAAATATATTAAACTTAGTATGGTCCATTATTAAGTATCATGGGATTATGTTGGGCTTCAGATTCATCTATTGGTTCTGCTAAATCATGTATGTGTATCATCTATTGGTTATTTTCAATACAGCCTTAGTCAAGATTTGTCCAATTGGTTCACAAGGAAGTCACGTTAAGAGCGCTAGCTTTTTTTTTACCATAACACCACCATGTCGTGTTTTCTTTCGCCTAGTTAACAGTACAAGACTTGCTTGCTTACATCTTCATGTCTTTTGTTTTTATTGAGTTGTTTGTCTGATTGGGCATAAAAAGTGTCCTTAGCTGCGCACCTTCTACTAGTCAAGGAGGATTCAAAAAGTGTTTGTTACAAGAAAACATATTCAAGCTCATCAATTGGTTCATTGGTTGACTACAAAAAAAAAACTAAAATAAATTGTACTCCCTCCGTTCCAAATTATTAGTCATCATGCCTTTTTACCAGATTTGTTGAAGATGATATGAATCTAGACAAATATATGTCTAGGTTCATAGAATATGCCATAAATTTAGACACTCAAAATGACACTCAGAACGACTAATGTTTTGGAACAGAAGGAGTATGTGTTAAGCACATCACCCTTGACTTAAATATTGACTTGTAGCTTAACCCAAGATGTTTGTAAGGAAATAAAATAACAATTTGATCCCAACAAACTAGATAGAGTCCTAGTCAAGATTTGTCCAACTATTCCACGAGGAAGTTGGATTCTTTTTTGCCATAACCTGATCATGTTGTGTCTTCTTTCGTCTAGCTAGTGTTAGATGACTTTGTTGTCTATCTATGTTGGTCTAATTGTTTCTACAAGCCATTTGGTCGCTTGTGCGTAAAAAGTTTGTATGTAGAGTTAACTAAATCATAGATGAGATGTGTGATACTTCTCAAACTATGATATGTTTCCTCAAAGTCAAAGATGTTAAACACATCACCCTTGAACTTGTGTCTTGGCTTGTAGCTTCACCCAAGATGTTTTTGAGAGAAAAAATCATATTTTCATGACAATAAAAGCAACTCAATCCCAAGAAACAAGTTGACGCATTTATGTAGTTTACTAATTACATATAATGGAACATCTAAAAGGATAGAAACTGAAGAATCATTTTGAATAAGTGATTTCCAAGACTTGTCCAACCGGTTCATGAGGAAGTCATGTTAATAGTGTTGCCCCTTTTTACCGTAGTGTCATCATGTTGTGTCTGCTTTTCGTTAGCCAGCGATAGAATACTTTTTGTCAACCTCTTTTTGTCTCTTGTTTCTATGATTTATTTGGTCACGTACTCGTGCATAAAATGTTTCTTTAGATAGTAAACTACATCATAGAAGAAATCTGTAATACTTGACAAACTATGTTATACTTACTCAAAGGTGTCAAACACATCGTACTTGACTTGTGTCATGGCTTATATCTTGACCCAAGATGTTTTTCTAGAAAAAATCTTTTTAGGATAAAATAAGAGTAACTCAATCCCAAGAAACAAGATGAAGTTGATAGTTAGCTATTTACACATAATGGAACATCTAAATGGAAGAAACTAAAGAGTATTTTCTTTTCAATGCATCGCTAGTCTGGATTTGTCCAAGTGGTTCACGAGGAGGTCACATTAATAGTGTTATCCCTCTTCACTATAGTGGCATCATGCCACTTATTCTTTCGGTTAGCCATGGTAGATGACTTGTTGTCTACCTCTTTTGGTCTATTGTGTATAGGAGCCATTTGGTCCCTTTTGCATAAAAAGTTTTAGGTAGTTACTTGGCAAACAATGATATTTAAATACCCTAAAAGGGTGTTACCCACATTATCCTTGACTTGTGTTTTGGCTTGTGGTTTTACCCAAGATGTTTTTGAGAAGAATTCTTATTTGTAGGATCAGGAAAGGAATTTGAACCCATGAAACAAGATTAAGCATTATGTAGTTAACTATGTTCACGTAATAAAACATCTAAATTTAAAAAAAACTAAAAAGTACTTCAATAGTCCTAGTCAAGGTATGTCGAACTGGTTCACAAGGATGTCACGTTAATGTCGTTGGCCTTTATTTTATTACCATAAGGTCATCATGTCGTGTTTTCTTTTGGCTAACTGGTGGTAGAGGACTTGCTTGCCTACCTATTCATGTCTCTTGTTTTTATGGAACTGTTTGTCCGATTAGGCATAAAAAGTGTCCTTAGTTGCGGACCTACTGCTAGTCAAGGAACTCAAAATGTGTTTGTTACAAGAAAATATATTCAAGCTCATCAATTGGTTCAATGGTTGGCAATGAAAAAACTAAAATGGATGGTATTTTCCAGAAGGTATTAAGCACATCACCCTTGACTTAAATATTGGCTCTGTAGCTTCACCTTAGATGTTTGTTGGGGAAAAAAGTAGTTGGATCCCAACAAACAAGATAGTGTGGTAGTCAAAATTTGTTCAACTGGTCCATGAGGAAGTGACTCTTTTTTGCCATGACGTGATCATGTCATGTCTTCTTCGGTTAGCTGGTGGTAGATGCCTGTGTTGTCTATCTATGTCGGTCTCTTGTTTCTATAAGCAATTAGGTTGCAAGTTTGTATGTATAGTTAACTTAATCATAGATGAGATGTGTGATAGTTCCCAAAACTATGATATATTTCCTTAGATCAAAGATATTAAACACATCGCCCTTGAGACTTGTGTACCGGCTTGTACCTTCACCCAAGATGTTTTTGAGAAAAAAAAAATCATATTTGTAAGACAAGAAAAACAACTAGATCCCAAGAAACAAGATAAAGAATTTATATAGTTTTCTATTTACATGTAATGGAACATCTAAAAGGAAAGAAACTGAAGAATCATTTCAATAAAGTGTTAGTCAAGATTGTTCAACTGGTTCACGAGGAAGCCATGTTAAGCGTGTTGTCCCTTTTCACCATAGCGTCATCACGTCATGTCTTCTTTTGGTTACCCGGCGGTAGAATACTTTTTGTCTACCTCTTTTCGTCTCTTGTTTCTACGAGTTCTTTGGTCGCTTGTGCGTAAAAACGTCTTTTTTACATAGTAAGCTACGTCATAGTAGAAATGTGTGATACTTGGCAACTATGTTATATTTACTTAAAGGTGATAAACATGTCGCCCTTGACTTGTGTCATGGATTATAGCTTCACCAAAGATGTTTTTCAGAAAAGAATCTTTGTATGACAAAATAACAGTAACCTAATCCCAAGAATCAAGATGAAGTTGATAGTTAGCTATTTACAGGTAATGAAACATCCAAAAGTAAAGAAACTAAAGAGTATTTTCTTTTCAATGGAGTGATAGTCAGGATTTGTCCAATTGGTTCCCAAGGAAGTCACGTTAATAGTGTTATACCTCTTCACCATTGCGACATCATGTCGTGTCTTCTTTCGGTTACCCGACAGTATGACTTGTTGTCTACCTCTTTTGGTCTCCTGTTTCTACGAATCATTTGGTCCCTTTTACATAAAAAGTTTCCTTATATAATTACTTGGCAAAGAATTATAATCAAATTTGCTCAAAGGGTGTTAAGCACATCACCCTTGACTAATGTCTTGAAGGTTTCACCCAGATGTTTTTTTAGAAGAATTCTTATTTGTGGGATATAGAAAGCAACTTGAACCCACGAAACAAGATGAAGCATTTATATAGCTATGCATTGTAAGAAACATCAAAATGGGAAAAAAACTGAAAAGTATTTTCTTTTCAATAGAGTCTTAGTCAAGATTTGTCCAACGGGCTCACGAGGAAGTTGTCACCATGTCGTGTTTTCTTTCGGATAGCCGGCGGCAGAGGACTTACTTGCCTACCTCTTCATGTCTCTCGCTTTTTTTGGAGTTGTTTGTCCGATTGGGCGTAAAAGGTGTCCTTAGTTGCGCAGCTACTGCTTAGTCAACATGACGTGTCGGCATATTACGTAGGTCTCTAACTAATATCCATGCCAACCCACGTGGCCTTAACATGATGTGTTGACATATAAAGGCAGTCATGACTCGCGAGTATATGCTTGTTCAAAATTACATTCATTATGTAAATGCCATTTAATATTCGAACCGGGAATGTCATAGTCCCTCTCCCGCTCTTCGTAACCCTACTTCAAAATGAAAAGGAATAGAGGTTTTACATAAGAGACATGGGCCATTCTCAAGGATTTATCGAGGAAAAATTGATGTTGAATTTCAATTTACTAACCAACAAGCCCTCATGTAAGAGCTCAATTTTTGCACGAAGTTAGGATAACATACTTGATGAACCATTTGGTTGTATTCCGAGGGAAACTCTGTATTCCAAACGAGGCCGTGTGCTGGACAGAGAAGTTTGTGTTTCGCCCTTTATTCCATCTGAACTCCAGACTCCCAAGGAACCGCTGAATTGAGGTGAGGTGGCCATTGTCCTTATTTACCCACCGATTTCGCTCGCCAATTAATGCCGGCAATTGAACAGCTCTACCTCACCCCGTGCCGGAAGCGGCCGGGACTCACTTGTGCCGCCGAGCCCGGCCAAACAAAATTTACAGCATGACCGTTTCAGGTTTTGACCGTGGGCTGTTCTGTGATCATCACCTGACGTGAGCAACTAAACTGAACCAGCGACTATTCCTGAATAACGAGCAAATCGTGTAGGAGAGCGTTTGACGGCTAATCAGGTGCCTAAAGTATAAACGCTTCAACTTTCGACTCTCTCTCTCTCTCTCTCTAGCTTTACTCTCTGTCAGTCTCTGCAAACGCTAGTAGGCCTCTCTTTACCTCCTAGAAGTAGGAGACAGCAGGAGTAGCATCAGTACTGGCATTTGGTCTTTCTCCCTTTGCTTCGGAGGCCAGCCATTCCTGCCAGCTCCGGCCGCCCGGCGTCGTCGTCAACAAATTCCTCCCCGCCTCGCCTGCCTGCCCAGAACCAGAACAAAAACCCTTGCAGCCTTCTTGCTAGCTCAACTCTCTTTCCCATCACATCGCAATCTCTGTGCACGGAAAGACAAATAGTGCCCAGCTTGTCTCTACCGCCGCTGGCTCCTACTATATACCTTAGCCTCACCTGGCCTGCCCATCCCCTGCATTGACAAGCTAGAGAGAGACAGGTCAAGACTCTCTCGGCCCGAGCTGCCTGCATGAGTGCTCCCACTGAGGAAGGGGAACAATGAGGGATGGCTACGGCGGCGGTGGCGGCAACAGCAAGATGAGCAAGGTGCAGTGTCCTTCGAATCCCTGCAATTCTCTGAACCTTTGTGTTACCTTACCTCACCGTCTTCTCTGTTCTTCTTCCTTCGTCGTCCTGCTGCGTTGCGTTTTTTTTTTTTGTTTGTGCAGCTGTCGTGGTCCAGGAGCCTCGTGAGGAAATGGTTCAACATCAGGGGCAAGTCCCATGACTTCCACGCCGATGCTGTGGCACCTGGGAAATCAGGTGAGTTTGAGTTGATAGCTCTGCAAACTGCTTGGCGTCTCTCTCTGTGTGTTGTCGTGGGGCCCGCCACTGACTTCCATTGCTTCCATCTCTTCTATCTGTCTGCCACTGGAAGATCACTCTTTTCTTTTGTTCCTTCCATCCACTGTTCCTCATGCCGCCTGTCCTCTTCTCACCTGCTGCTAGTCAAACTGTAGTGTTGTCGAAGGCCTCCACTTTTCAGTACCTGTTTTCTGTTCTTTAATGATTCTCTGTTTTTTGTAATCCGAAATTGTTGATGCATCATTCTTTTATATCTTTTTTTTTCCCTTCCAAATTGAATATTGGTTCTTGCTGCAGCTGGAGGGGATGATGATTGGATGGATGGCGGCTTCACCAGGAGGAACTCCTGCGGCGCCAAGAAGAGCAGAACTGGTGAGGAATTCATTCCTGCAGAAAAATAAAACTCTGCTTCCGGTTGAATCATGCAGCAACCTCTGTTTTCTGACTCGCGTTGTTTGGCCCAACGCCATGGAATCTCGATCCAGAGAGGGCCTCGCGGAAGAGCCACGAGCGGTCGCGGCGCAGCAAGATCGACCTCGACGCCGCCGAGGCCACCGTCATGCTGGACTACAGGTGAGCCCCTGCTGCAGATGTTTGTTGCCGAGTCCATCCAACTCCAAGAACTCGATCGATGGATCGAAAACCGTCCGCGAGCGTGATCGTGATTTCCTCCTCTTGTTCCCCGAGGGTAGGATCTTTGCTGCCACGTGGAATGTGGGTGGCCGCGCGCCGCCGGGCTCCCTCAGCCTCGACGACTGGCTCCGCACCTCGCCGCCGGCCGACATCTACGTCCTTGGGTGGGTTACCTCCTTTTCTTCTTGCTTTGTAAATTGTAATTGTATCATCCACAGTTGTTTAATCTGATTGATCGGCGGCTGATTAATCGCCATTGCGTATTTGCAGGTTCCAAGAAATCGTTCCGCTGAACGCTGGCAATGTCCTCGGCGCCGAGGACAACGGCCCGGCGAGGAAGTGGGTGTCGCTGGTGAGGCGGACTCTGAACAGCCTGCCGGGCTGTAGCGGCGGCGGCGGAGGCAGCGGGAGCCTCCAGACGCCGTCGCCGGCGCCGTACCCGGTGGCGGAGATGGACGCGGACTTCGAGCGGTCGAGGCAGAACAACCCGTCCTTCTTCCACCGGCGGTCGTTCCAGTCCGGGCTCAGCAGCCGGAGCCTGCGGGCCGATTGCGACATCCTGGCCGGCCCAGGCCCAGGCCCAGCCGCCAGGCTCGAGCGGCGTTACAGCGTCAACGACCGCGTCATGTACGGCAGCAGGCCCAGTGACTACGAGGCCAACTGCCAGTGGGGCCACGCCCAGCCCCAGACAGACGACGACGAGGACGACGCCGCCGGCGGCGGCGGGTCGCCGTGCACGATCTTCTCTCCGATGTCGCACGGCGGCCATGGATACGGCACTGCTCCGCCCATGGAAGAATACAGTGGATCAGCTCGCGGCCCTCCTGCTAGGTACGTGTCATCTCTGTCATTCATGATCGACATGTCATCTTCTTGATTTCAAAATGCAGTCACAAGTATTATCTGGAAAAGTATTTATTTTTTTAAAAACGAAAAAGATATGCTATTTTCTTAAATATAATTTTTTTTGTTTGTTAAACTTTTGATGATCAGGTACTGTCTGGTTGCAAGCAAGCAGATGGTTGGATTGTTCCTGATGATTTGGGCTCGGAAAGAGATTAAGAATGACATAAGAAATCTGAAGGTGTCCTGTGTTGGGAGAGGATTAATGGGCTATCTTGGAAATAAGGTGAGTTATAATCTATCAGGAATCCTGATTAATTGCAATAACGCAATTTACAACTGCAATCAGCGAAAGGTTTTGGAATCCAATGAGAGGGTTTTGGTGTGTTTTTCAGGGTTCAATTTCCATTAGCATGTTGTTGCACCAAACAAGCTTTTGCTTCGTGTGCAGTCATCTAACATCAGGTCAGAAAGACGGTGATGAGCACCGTAGGAACTCTGATGTCATGGAGATTCTGAGGAAGAGCAGGTTCCCAAGGGTTTGTGGACAGTATGAGAGATGTCCAGAAACTATCTTGGAGCATGAGTAAGAAAATCACCTTATTCTGAGTGCATCAGTAGCGACTTTCAATCGCATATCTTGTGTAATGTACTAATGCCATCCCTTCTCTGTGCATTTTCTTGTAGTCGGATAATCTGGCTCGGGGATCTAAATTATCGCATCGCACTTTCTTATCGATCAGTGAAGGCGCTTGTCGAGATGCGTAACTGGAAAGCATTGCTGGAAAAGGATCAGGTGAGGGCTGAGCTACAACTTTGTAAAGTTTGTAGGCACAATGTACTTCCATATCTTCTGATCGAGTAACAGAAAAAGTAGTCAAATTCTTTCCAATAGTAGATTTCTTGTGACATTGGCAAGCTATACTTTATCTCTTGTCATTCTTTTGCTTCGGTGATGTTACAAGGCGTCAATAGTTCGAAAAATAAAAGTCAACAATTATAATGTAGTATGAAACTTTTGTGCTTTCAGCTGAGGAGTGAGCAAAGAGGCGGACGTGTGTTTCCTGGCTGGAATGAGGGGAGGATATATTTCCCACCAACCTACAAATACTCCAACAATTCTGATAAATATGCAGGAGACGACATGAAGCAAAAGGAGAAGAAGCGAACACCAGCATGGTATGTAATAATTATAGTAAAATTTGCCAGAGTATTTTCATATTTTGTACAGTTTTGGAGATTTAGAAATCCTATTATATATGCAGGTGCGACCGTATTTTGTGGTATGGGAGAGGCCTTAGCCAACTCTCATATGTTCGAGGAGAGTCACGCTTCTCAGACCATAGACCTGTCTACAGCATGTTCAGTGCAGAAGTGGAATCGATCAATCACAGCCGAATTCAGAAGATGAGTTCTTGGAGCTCCCAGTTGGACATAGAAGAACTGCTGCCACACTCGTATGGTTACACTGACATCAATCCTTATGGATATACTGACCTCAATTTCTTTTGAAATGGATAACTGAACCACCTATAATTATTGGCTCGTTGCAATGCTAGTTATCCTTGACAACAATTGAGGACAGAGTTTATAGGCATGAAGGAGTAAGGTGGACTAAGATTCTGTTACTGATTGGTGCGCTGCATTTGCTTCTCATGGGTGTAGGAGCTAGTTTAATAAGACACCTACCTTGATTTGAGAAAAGCAAATATCGAACTTCGGCATTGCAATTTTCTGAATGTTCAGGTTGGTATGAAGATTTTACCTATCCAAACAAGGTATACCCAATCCATGTACAAAAGCTGAATGGAGCCAATGGAAGGTCATTTTGAAGGTCTGCATCTAGCGTTAAGCAGTTTAGAGATTGCAAGTAGTTTGAAGAAGGATGACTCATTTTCCCTTAGAGAAAGAAAAAAAAAATCAACAAGAGAAAACGCCGAGAAAAATGCTCAAATGATGATGAGCAGATAGATAGTATAGCACTCTGGTCCATCAATTTGAAGGCCAGGTGAATTTGGAAATATTCATTTTTTTTCCCTTCCTCTCTACATCTGTATACCATTTCTGTTTATTCAGTTCGTTTGTAGTGGTACAATACTAGCTAGTTTTTTTTTCTCGGTTTTGAAAGCAGCAAAAGAATGGATCATGAATGCCAGCAATGTCCTCAAATCATTTCGTTTCCCTGCATGGAGGAAAAAGTTGTGTGTAAGTAATGCATGGCCATCATGGGTTGAGAGTTGCAGGGGCAATGCGTGATCAATGAGCCGATGAAAAGGTTACGTGAGACATTGCCAGCCTTATTAACCCTTCAGAAATGTGCAGAAGCCCTGCGTGCCGCTGGAATCTGCAGAGGAAGGTGTAGTTTGTTGTTGCCTCTTTCCTGTTTTCCCCCAAAATACATCATGGAACCGCTACTCCTGATTTTTCATTCTGACGTTTCAGACGATTATGTTCACCGCCTTGAGAGAGTGCACTCGACCAGTGCAAATGTTGGACCGTCCAATTTGTGATCTTGATGTGCACTCAAATTCAGACGCATCAAGCAACTTTACTACATTTACGTTAATCAATATCCATTCAAGTCTTTTAAAATCCATTGTTTTATTGCATCATTTTTTTTGTTCACACTACATCTGTTGATGAACACTACTCGGCAGAAATCAACAACAGATGCACAGTCTTATAAGGCCCGGTTCGTCAAAAAAGAGAAAAATAAAAGAAAAGAAAAAATAAGGTCCTCTAGCAGTTCGTGTCTATCGTCTCTTTTACTCGGTTATTCACACTTTGGGATCATTGTTTGACAGTTTGATCTGATGGAAGGAAAGAGAAATCAACAAAGACCATGCATCACATCTCAGACGCTGGAGCAAAAAGCGTCCCGAGGAGTCTACTAGACCGCTTTAAGCATAAACACTCTGTGTCAGCCTTGCAAACTGTGAGCGTCTTTCCACGAGGAACACAGTGTCGGCTACGTAGCTCTATGCTAAAGGTGCCTGAAAAGAAGTGTGCAGAGACAATCCAGCGTATGGTAATTTGGTAATTCTACCATTCCAAATTATAATTTGTTTTTTTACACAAGTTTAATAGCTCGACTTAATAAAAAAAATTATCAAATCTAGTGAAAATTTAAGTCATTCTTGAAAACTTTTATTAATAACGTAAGCCATAACAAAAAAATGTGACATTTTACACAATTTATTGAATAAGATGAGTAGTCATAGAGTAAAAAAAGCCAAACAAATTATAATAAGTACTGTTGCACTAAGGGCCTCAGCGTGAGAACCTGTTGCTAAAGGTTTATAAATTTGCCTTCGAAAAAAGTCTTTAAATTTTCAATCTATCGATTCAACATTTGTTTTTTCAGGAGACAATTTTTCACATTTCCATTGTCTCACATTTTCATTATCTATCACATAGGAATGCCCCATCCTATCCTACCCCTTTCAAAAGTTTGCCGGGGATATCGACACGGACTCTAATAAGGCACATTTATTTTGATTGTTACCTCTTATAAAGATAATCCATTAATTACCATTAGGTCCATTACTGCATTTTCATGTGACTGCAGAACTTTGTTTCACACATACCATTGGCCAGAGTTTCAGAAGCTTTCTGGTGACACGCATTTTTAGGGCGCGCGGGCGACGCATTTTGGCAAGCGGAACACGCGCTAGCGTACGTCCACCGGGCCGGGTGTACAAAAGCGTGAGAGGTCGGTGGCGTCCATCGCCATCACCCATGCCTGCCATGCATTGCATGATGGGGGCCAGGCCAAGATCCAAGTGGGTGATCGATCCACGTGATAGTGTACGCACCATCCTTTTCTTTGCCCATGGAAGTGACTGGAGGAAAGCAACAAAGCGAGGACGACGACGAAGACATGACCCTGGATCCTTTCGCCACGCATCCACCATGTCCTCGTCGTCGTCGTCGTGCAGCCCTAGCTAGAGAGATCATACACAACACAACAGACAAGACATGCTCGCTCCCTAGCTCCTAGCACTTCAAGCCTTCAACCCTATAGTAGCTAGCCGTCCCTGGCACACAACACAGCAATAACCACAGTACTAACCTGATTTGCAAGGGAGGCCAAGGCAATTATATTAGGGCCAAGCAGCTCAATTCTCGTGGGCATGCAAGGCAATGCAGTGGCATGCCAAATGATGCCCAGATCTTTGCATGCCCTTGTTGGGGCTTGATGGCGTTGTACTGTTGTGCCCTTGCGTCGGGCGGAGCTAATGATTGGGGAGTGTGCCTATAGGTCGTCATGCACGCAGGCCGGCCGGGTTCTATAGCTGCTTGCGGCTGCTCTTTCCATAGCATCACACCTCCATTCATTCGGCGTGCTTTAGCAGATGAAAAAAAAACCTCCGATCCGTTCGGCGTGTGCAAAAGACACAATCGATCGCCTCACAAGCGCGCATCATTGCATCAGGCTGACTGGGCGAGGGAAACTGATGGCGATCGAGCAGCAGACCGGATGCCGAGGCACGCAATGTCGTGGAGTGATATCAGCACCACCTTCCATTCCAGAGCATGCGGCAGAAACCCCACAGGCAGCAGCCACTACTGCCGCCAGGAGTCCTAGCTAAAGCCCATACTTGTACTTGTTTGCTATAAATGACGTGCATGCAGCAACATCATCCCTGGGTCTGCCAAAAAGGACGGTGAGATTAACCAAAAATCGGAACAGTATATGGACAAGGGAAATCAAAGAATAAAAGGGGAAAAGAACATGCGAAGGATAAAGGGAACATCAGTTGGTACGTGTAGCCGGAGAACATCTCGACACTCCAGGATGGAGAGGCAACGTAACGGGCACATCAGTACCTTCTGGATTGAGATGGCTCCCGAATCAGAATCCAAGAGGAGGCCACTTCCTTTCTGCTAATTTGCCTTTGGAAGAGTCACCCTGAGAGCAAAGCCACCTAGTATTCAATAGGGAATTTGTCCTTAAGAGACCCCGCTTAGGCCTTGTTTGGTGGCTCGTGTTTGATTTCCGAGCTAGGCCAGTTCTATGCATGGTTTGAGTGATTCCATAAATGTCACTTAAACTATACGGTTTGGTTCCATGAGGCCAGACTCATGGAACGAAACTAGGCCTTTTTGGCATGGAATGGGGCCAAACCATGCTGGGTTTCAAATCCTTTCAACTCTAACCGAACAAACATTTTGAGTGAATTGAGATTAGTTTCATGCCGAGATATTCTATGTGGTTTGAAGCCCATTCCAAGCCAAAACGAACAAGGCCTTAATCTTTCATGAAAACACAACCTGTTATGTTACATGGAAGGGATGGGGGTTATGTACTTAGGTCGTTCGGAGCCAAAAGAAAAGAAATGTAAAACTCATCGATATTGGAAAAAGTTATTAGCAGCGATCAATGCCGGCCGAAATTGTTGGAGTTCTCTTGGTTTTTAGGATCCTCAAAGGATTCTGATGAGAAGGACCCCATCACACATCACTACTACTGAATGAAACTCACGAAAATAGCTAAAACCATCATGAAAATGACTCATGACGTCCAACTGTCTGAAAACCCTCTCACAAATATGGCTCCACAAATATCATTTTCATGAGTCAACCTCCAGGATTTCTTCGTGGGGGTATTTCGTGTCCGCAACATCCACAAAATATATTCTATCGCCAGGTCAACAATGCATTGTATTTTATCAACTGTAGAGCAATGGAAGCATATGAATTTTGGTCGTTCTGGGACAGATAGAATCCTGCCCATGCATCTATAATCTATACACACATACATCGAAGAGCTTTTTTCTGACGTGCACGTCTGCCCCTGAATCTGCACTGACAACCATATGCAGCTTTTCCCTGTTATGAATTCAGGTCAACCCTCAGCACTATTCCTCCGGCTGGAGTGTTTCAAGTAAACTTAAGAAGGCAACATTACTATAGGAAAGATGGCACAACGGATTCAGTGTTGGACATAACACAAAAATAATGTCTAGGATCATAAAAGGTTTCATTCGGCAGATGCTGGTTAACGTTTCACCATTATTACAGATTGGTAAAGCTTTTATGTGCAGAGGAAGCTTAGGTTGTACTCATGCAGTTGATATAATTAATTCTCTGCATCAAGTTCAGTAGGCCACTCAATTTGTCATAATTCTTTCACAATCATCTCATCGTTACAACCAAACAAACAACAAACCTTTTAAAGAACTTTGTGTGCATCTCCCTGGAATCTTCAAACCATGGTGGTTATGTGCTGAGATTGGGCTATGTGTGATCTATTATCTATACTAGGGATGGCAACCGGGCCCCGATCTCCAACGGGGAATTCATGGATGTAAAAGGGGCAATAATACTCCCCGCGGGGAACTTTACGGTCAAAATCTCGTCCCCGTCGGGTGAAGCGGGGACAATAACGTTCTGCAGCTCCCCGTCCCCGATCCCCGTTGGGGGTCCCCGAATTCAGCTGTATGCAATAGAAATAGGCCGAAAGGCCAAAAGAAGAGAATATGAACCCAAGCCCGTAATCCTAATATAAATAGAGCCGATGACCTAGTAACCCTAACTAACCTTGGCCACTTCTCCCCGCCGGCCGCCCCCTCGTCTCCTCCTCCTGAAACTCGGCCGCAGTTCTTCTTCTCCCGTAGCCACAGCAGCGCTAGGAGCTAGGGGCCACCACAGGCTTGGTCGTTGGACATGCTCGCGGCCTTTGAACGAGTTTGTCTGCGACCCCGCAATCTGCTAGCTCGTGTCCTCTGAATACCAGCCTCGCGGCCTCCCAAGTGACGAGTTCCGTCGAAGAGTGACAATCCAGAAGAGCTAACGATGAATGGTGCCATTATTGCCTTGCGAAATGTGTGGAAAGGAACCAGAAAAGCTGAACGGCGTGAAGATTGAGGATTGCATATGGATGAATTTTTGTTCTCTTTCAGCGAGACAGCTAGCAAACAATACAGATTTGTTCATAAATGTGTGATTGGTTTGGTTTTTCTTTTTCTTCTTCGTTCTTGTGTATAATCGTTTGCTTTTTCAAAGCGTTCTTACACTGAGATTGAACTGAGAAAGCTGGGATTTAGGGGATTTTTCGGTGTTGGAGTCCCCGCCGGGTGTCTAATCCCCATTCGGGGACGGGGACGGGGAAAATCATCCCCCGCGTGCCATGTCGGGGACGGGGAACGGGAGGACTTGAGTCAGTCAGGGAGAAGAACGTTCAACTAAAACCCGACGGGATAGCCCCGTTGCCATCCCTAATCTATACGTGCTAATACAAAAAGGACATCTTGAGCTTGCCCAATAATAGCCACATGTAGGAGGTGGACATCAACCCAAGTGCAGCTTTGTCGGGAGGAAAACAGCTAGAGTACAGGCCTACAGGGTGCTACAGCAGGAGAAGCACGGAAGACCGAGGGAGGATATCGCGAGTTCTGTTCCTCAAAAAATATCGCTAGTTCTAGAGATTTAATTTTTAACCATGAGAACTGCAGGGCCCACTAAGGCCCCTAGGAGGGCGCAAAATCTTGTTTAAGTATAGGTAGTCTATAGCAGTCAAGATCATTCAAAGGTGCTTTAATAACCACGGCCATGTATGATTTCATAGTGTGCATCACGCCCATTGAGATTTTCATGAACGAGCTCATCTCTCTGAATGGTGAATGGTCTAGCAGTTTAAATGACTTGGTTGTCAAGAGTTCTTTTATACCTCAAGACTTTTTCCTTTACATCGTGCAAAGGTGTTAATGTTATATTCCTTGCAAAAGTGCAAAAAACAAGAACAGGTTTAGTCCTTAAAAGCGAGCTTATTGTTTACAGATATGATACATTGCACTAGATTACCGAAGTGGCAGACTGTGGCGCTTTATTAAGTTCAGCCTTGAATGGCAGAGGTTACAAATAATAGTAGTCAAATCACTCGATGCTCTAATCACTGCAGATGTTTATGGTTTCATGGTGTATATTATGCTCATTGAGATTTCACTGAGCTAGGCCATGTCCTGTGAATGATCTATCAGTTGAAGTAACTTTATTGTCATCTCCCTTTGCTTAAGCCAAGTTGTAGATAAGGATTTAATACATAACCGAAGGATTATATCAAAAGAAATATACTGGACTAGAAACCATCAGTTAAACATGTATACCAGACTAATGCATAAACTATTCAGTTGCATGCAGCAACCAATTCAACCTAAAAGCTTAAGCTGATAGGAAAGGTGGACAATTCACTTATACTCCAACACTCCTCCTCACGTGCAGGCTCCCTTAGGCCGCATATGTGTATATTGGAGTGGGCTGCAATTATTTTATTTAATCGCGCCCGCCAGGATTCGAACTTGCGACACCTAACCCTGATACCATATTGAGTTGCATGCCAACCAATTCAACCTAAAGGGAAAGGTGGGCAATTCACTTATACTCTAACATAAACATATGTTAGTTAAAGGATGATACAGTATTGAAACTTGAAAGGGTGAGCTGAGTAGTAAGCAATATAAATAGATACCTTTGTCACAAACAACCGCTTGTACCAAGTACCAACTTTATCAACCAGCATCCTTGCACCAGATAGGGGAAGTTATTCTTTCAGCTAGAGCCCATTACAACTTTGGTAGTTCTGTTTGAAGGGAAGCAGATCTGATTTATGTGCCTTGAAAAAGAATATACGTTTAATATTTTGTACTAACATTGTTAATATATGAAACATTCATAATGGTCACTTGCAAGTGCTAGTGATATGAACTAAACAATCAATCAATTTGGAAAAAGAATAGAAGTTTAGTGGATTGCATCCTAGAAACTGCCCAGTGGTAAGAGAAGAGAAGCATGAATACAAGGTAAACATATTGATGGCATCAGATGTTCAATCTCAGCGGTTAATTATTCTAAGAATTTCACTAATCATTATATGCCTGTGTGCAGTTCATTATTAACCTCAAATAGAAACCAAATTCTACTACAATCATGAATTCATGACCGACTCTCAATTCATGGACACACCCCTTCCTGGTAGAGTTAACAATGTACTTTCTGATCTGTTGGTGTTCACCCATGTTAGGTGACAGCATTCAGTGATAGGTTTGCGTAAACTATACATGCAAGACTAAGTTGCAATTGGTTCCATTTCCCAGAAATTTTGATGTAGAACTAAAACAGATGAGGCATAATTGTACGACAACAACTTTGGAATGGTGTTAGATTGTTGCTTCCTCCAATGCTTGCTCAACAAGGACAATCTCTAGTGTATTAATATTTTATATACCTTTTTCCAAGAGAAAAAGAAGAAACCCCCAAAAATGAAAAAACCAAAACAAGAAGATCGGGAACTGAAGAAAAATTAGTGACTAAGCTATGCATAAACAAGCACAATGACAACTAATTACTCTTTTGTGCTTGCTCTGTCCTAATTTCCAATCGTTCCTGTACCACTGAAATGTAGAATCTAATTTGCAACTTCTCCGTGTAGTTGTACTCTGCATAGAGCATGCAATGTAAGGCAATCAAGTTTTTTTTTTTTTAAAAAAAAAACTGAACCATCATGAGTACCAAAGACAAAAAACTGCATCCCATTTCACAGAACCAGCACCTACAATATAGAATATTTTGTTCATGTTCTTATATGCCTCTATGTCAGGGTTCCAAGTGTTGAGTCAACAATCAGCTATATTGGCAGCTATATAATGCTTGGTTTCATTTAACCACTCTTTTTGTAGCAATGCATACAAAACTCAGTCCTCTACAATTCAGGAACAGTAATAACTTCTTTTTTTGTAAAACAGATCATAGATTAGAAATCAGAACAAAAACATTTAATTACTACACAGAGTATAAGGTCAAATGTATTTTCCTTAGATTTTTACTATTATGTTCATTCAGCTGATACTCCTGACTGCGGCTGGCAGGGATACAATGTTCAGTTTTTTTACCTTCATTTCCTCTGCATTTTACCTTGCTGCTGTTACTTTATGTATTCCTACTCCACTAACCACTTGGACCACAGCCTTGGTTTTTAATCAGTCCACTTGTTTTTGGGTGATCTTGATTGCAGCTGCTGCTTTATTAGGCTCACTTTACAGTGCTTTATTTAAATAGGAAGGTGAGACAAGGAAAATCCATTTTTAACATGTGTACTGTTTCCAACAGTACTTTTGTGGAAAACTAAGCCTAACACTACAAGGTTACTCTTTTGTTACAACTGCGATATCTTTCGTTGTAGGGGAAATTTGACTGTTGGTAAGATAAAAAAAAAAAGAACATAACAGGCCGTATGGAAATCAACAGGCATCCAGGGCTTGATAGCTCCTACAAGGGCATGGCAGAGCCAGTGTTTCTAGTGCCTTCCTCAAAGTGGACTCTAAAGTCAAACTCAAACTATGTCAGTAACATTCCACTGATCATCAGTATGCAACCAAATATCATAGAAATTCCTTAAAATAATAATTGTAATCAATACATCAAGAACCATAGATAATCTTGAGAAATGGTAAATAATTAGAGCCAATTGCATAAAAACCCATGAAACTCGAAAGGGTGAGCTGGGTAGTATGCGATATAAATAAATACCTTTGCCATCAAACAACAGCTTGTACAAAGTACCAACGTTACCAACCAGCATCATGCACTTGCACCAGATAGAGGAAGTTATTCTTTCAGCCAGTACCCATTACAACTTTGGTACTTCTGTTTAAGGGAAGCAGATATAATTTCTGTGACTGGAAAAAGAATAGAAGTTTAGTATATTGTGCTAATATTGTTACTATATGAAAAGTTCATAATGGCCACTTGCAAGTGCTAGTGATATGAATTAAACAACAATCGATTTGGTACAACAATGTTGTAGCATACATCACTGGAGTGGAGAGAAATACCAGAAATGTACTTATACTGAGTTAATACACACAACTGTTATGACAATCCAGTTTTGTTAAGTAGCATACTTCACCACTTGAAGTAAAATATGCTGTGGGGAATGCGAGCAATCCACACTATGATACTACTGTCATATACTAGGCAATATTTGGAATAAAAATCTAGCTAACCAATGCAACTGTTTCAGGTCAGCCACAATATTGTGTGTTCGAGGGTGCTAACCCTTGCATAAATGAGCTGTTAAGGGCTTTTAGGGATGAACACCACCTTTGGTGCATGGCTGGTGCTCAGAGGCTAGCCTCTGTGAGTATTGGTCAGGCTGAGGCTGCTGGATAGATTGTTAGAAGGTAGTGTGTGAGGTCAGGTTTGTCCCTAGAGTTTTTATCTGTAAAGTCACACGGGTGTCTTTGTGAACCAGCCCCTCACAGCTCGATCCGGAGTGAGGGGGTGAGGCTTGTAAGGGATCATTTTTTTCCTCTCTACTAATATAATGATACGCAGCTCTCCTACGTATTTGAGAAAAAGAAAAAAAAAAAGGTCAGCCACAACAAATTGTCATTTAAAGGTATAGAACCTCCAGAATCTGACAATGCAAATAAAGATTCAATTACAATGCAAAGTAAAGGGATTCAGATTTCTAGTCTTGATGAGGCATCAGTATTACAAAAAATATCAGTTTCGACTTTCGAGTCAAAAGTATCGAGGATCAAACTAAAATAAAAGAATATGGTAGTCTGTGGAAGCACTATTCATGAACAAGGTTGTAATGATTATAATGATTAAATGCACACTCTGAAGTGATTGCCTTCTTAGAAGAAAATTTAAAACAAAAGATAGGAGCATATCGAGAATTGTTGCTAACCATTGTCTATTGCTATTTGCTGGATTGTAAATGTGTATCATCTTAAATTTATCAAACTAATTGATGTTCCCTGTTGCAAATTGCACATTTTTCACAAGAGGTAATCCAGATATACAAAAATTCGAGTATGATGCATTCATTTCTTAAAAGAATATTCACAAATCACAATCATCTACAGAACTACATCCAACTCTCATTCTGTTATGCCTCCAAAATGCCCAAATACCACCTTCTGAAACAAACAAATACCAGTATATTGAATGTATCAGCTGAAGCATTTGTTGCAATAAACATAACTGTAAGATTGCCTCTAGGGGCAAATATATAGGAGTACAGAGTCTTGGAGGGAAAGGCACCTCCGTGGATACATATGGTAGTCCGGAATTCCATCCTAACCTACTATCTATACTCTAACATCACCCCGCAGTCGTAGCGGTAGCAACACGAACGGACAGACTGGACAATGGAGAGAGATCCCCCCGCAGTCGGAACGCCGGTGCGAATGCTTCGACTGGAGTAGCTCATGCAGATGATAGCCCCTTAGTGCTGAAGTAGCCAAAGTAGTCGAGGTCGACGTGGTCGGAGCCGTGGAGGAGGGGTCGGGCGATCCTGACCCCAGCGTGGCCGCCCGGGTGGCGTTGTGTGGTTGACCGGAGACGCTGAGTGCTTGACCATAGAGCCGAGGTGTTGCGGGTATGCAGCGGCTTCTGGCGACAGGTTCAGCAGGACGATGCGGCTGGATGGCGATGATGATGGCACAGCTTAAGAGTGCGGCTTATTGTCGTGCATCGGCACATCGGCGGCGATGTCTGTGAGTTTGCGGCGGGAAGCACTCGGAGCAGAGGCACTGAGTCGCCAACCGGCGACGCTAGGGAGCGCCGAGTGGCCGATCGGAGGCGCCTGAAGACGGTGGAGACGGTGCTGAGACGCCGACCGACGGCGTGGGGAGCGCCGAGGGGTCGATCGGAGGCACCAAACGGTCAGCCAGGGGCGGCGAGGTGATGCGGGCGCCGCCGTCGCCGATCTGCACGCAAATCCTACGAAGGCGCGGCCCCCGGTGGAGATCGATCTCCCCGGGGGCGGCACAAATGCAGCGGAAGCTGAAGGCTTAGGGTTAGAACCTAGACTCGTGATACGATGTAAAATTGTGTAGGATGCGTATAATGTGGCGGATGTATTGCATTGAGCCTCTAGAGGCAAATATATAGGAGTACAGAGTTTTGGAGGGTAAGGCACCTCCGTGGATACATATGGCAGTCCGGGATTCTATCCTAACCTGCCATCTATACTCTAACAATAACAACCAGCGACAAGAAGGGCAGCCGAAGGCAGCCTAATATAGTTTTTTTGTATTACTAACCTTCTAGAAGAAACTACACAAAATTGCAAAAAAAAAATTACCTTGTAGTGAACTCCACGATTATGATTTTCAGGAATTTGTCAAGAACTAAAGATCCATCCATATAGCGGATAATCAAAGGGTTCCTTATAAGATATCGAAGATCGTGAATTGAATCTTATGCTCTCATAGTCTCATGTCAACCCAATCCACTTCTTGAAATGTATTGCTGCTTCTCTCCTTTTTAGTTGTGCTTCTGTTTGCACTTTGGGGGCCTTACCTTTGTACAATGTTCTGTGGTATTTAAGCCACAAGGACTTGTACTTGTATTTGTCTATAAACATCTCACTTTTCTCCATCATCTCTATAACTTCCATGGCTCGAAGGAAGAAACCACCTCTCACGAAACAATACAACAGAGAGTCCAAGAGTTCCTGATCAAATTTCATAGAGCTTGAACTAGCCAGAACTTTCATTTCACCCCAGAGATCTGTCACCTCCACATATTTGCCTCCAATGGCAGCATAAGCAGTTATTAAAGAATAAAAAGTTTGCGCATTTGGCACATGGCCAGAAGCCCGCATCTTGTTCAGTGCACTGTGAGCATCATGCATCAATCTCTTTTTGCAGAAGAAATGGATGACATTATTCCAGTCATGAACAGCATGATCAACCATATGACCACTTCTGACTTCCTCCACTAGCCTGGTTGTCAAAGCAGCTTCATTGTCATCAGAACCTTGCACTAAAGTCTGAAATTCCTTGTGACCAGATTTCAGAACATTTGAATTCTTCAGTTCTTTAAAAAGACGGAGAGCACCTGGGGTGTTACTGTGATTCACCCTAGATTGTATCAAATCCTCATAGCAGCTTGTGTCAAGCTGAATGCCTGCTTGTTGAGCATCCTTCAGAAGTGCAGTTATGTCATCTTCATGTTGGCCCCCTTTGCAATAAGCTTTTAGGAGTGACGAATAGATGGATGAACCAACTCTAACTCCAGAGAACCTCATTTCATCGAGAAGGTCATGTGCTTGCTCTAATAATCCTAGAGAAATGCACGCATTTATCACTTGAACAACAAAGGACTTTTCAACAGACACAGGAGAATCTTCTTTGCTTGCTTTCACAAGAAACGATGCCAAAGCACTGATCTTATCTGCTTCAAGAAAAGCTTTAACAAGCTTGGCGTACAATGTTTCAGTTGGATGGAGGATACCATGTTCAGATTTCACCAGTCCAACCTGTTCCTGCAGCTTATCCGATAACTCCTTGAGTAATTCTCTTGCTTCTGATTCAAGTTTTGCAAAGCTGTTGTCTTTCAAGAATGAAACATAACTTAGCATTTGGCTATTAGATATAGGTCTCTCTAAAGAGCATGAATTCTCAGCCTCATTTTGCTCATAAGGGAAATAAAGTTTCCCATTTTCAACAGCTTCAAGAACTGCTTTAGCTGCTTCCAGTGACCGCTTTGCATTCTTACCCTTTCTTAGCATATCCAAAACCATATCAACTGCAGAGTCCAAATCCCCAAACTTCAAATGACAGGAGAGTAGGCAATCATAAAACTGCCTGAACTCTGATTCGCTAAGACCATAGGCCTCATCAATATGCCTCCTTAACTTCTGAATCTCATCTCTGTGTCCATTCCTTTCATATATGCGGGCCATAACAATCAACAAGTTGACTTCAGGCTTCACTCCTATCCTTGGCATTAGTTCAAGAAGCTGCTCCGCTTTTCTTGTAGTACCAAACAAAAGGAATGCAGTCAGAACAATATTGAATGTAAATGAATTGGGTTTCATTGATAGCAAAGGACGGTTGCTCTTCTTCCGCGGATCAACTCTATTGTTCTGGAAAAGGTAACCAAGCTCCATTACAAGGTCTGCACCAAGAAATGCGCCAATGTTGGTTTGACACATATGTGCTACTATCGCCGACCATGCTGCCACAGGTGGATATGTCTCCATCTTTACCAACTTCCGCATAACATTTATAGCAAGATTTGGCAGAGCACAACGTGCAAGTGTGAGAGATAGGTAAATCAGGGGCTCCTTACCCAACAATTCTTGCTTCTCTTCAAATGCATGATTGACCACATTGTACGACTGGTTAAGCCAGTGAGCATCACCGCTCTCTGCCAAGCCAGTGATGAGCTTGCTCAAAACGGACTTTCTTGGAAGTCCATCCATGTGAATATGCTTCTCATAAGCCCTCCATGCATCATCAAACCTTCGTTCATCGATTGCATTCTCTATCTCCAATGCTAGCTGAGTTGGATCACGAGCTTGGACTAGAATTGTTTCCGTGATAGTGGAAAACCAAGCGCCATGACTACCTATACTTAGTTGCGGTCTCAAGAATTTAATACTATTGTAACCTGTTCGGTTGGTCACATGACGCTTGCATTCCAAGCACTGTGGGCTTTCAAGAGAAAACAAACATTGTGGACCCAGCAGTAGTGAAGATGCAGCATGGCGCACATAAGATCCTGAACAAATTCTTCCAGCACGAAGCATTTACCTGCCATGGATAGCGAAGGATCCAATGAAACTCAAGACTAATGGGACAAATGTTACTTTAAGAATGTGGGAGGTTATACCGTTAGAATTCCTTGAGCTCAACAATATCTCATCCCGACTTATAGGACTGTTAGCACAACCAGGCGATTGCAGCAGAAAATGAAAACATCAGCTTAGACAACAAACAATTGAAGAGTGGGCAAATTTTACATCTGTGCAAGTTTCTTCCAGCTGCCAGTATGCAAACACTAGAATATAGCCACAGGCAAAGGAAGTACACGGTAGGGACTAATTTAAACCATTTTCCATGTTAATGTTTGCATCCAAATTGGTTTAGAAAAATGCAGTATCCATGTACCACTCAAGGAACACTTGGACTTGGGATTTTCATTCCCCTTTTTTGTGAAAAAAGTGCAGCCACACCTCAGATACAAGGTGCATCAAACCAAAGATGCATAGACAATTTATTTTGTTCATGTTGTATTCTGACTTGTAGTTCTATTTTAAATTCAGAGATTATTCATTATATGATGTTATTCTAAACGAAAATATACAATGGAGGATCCATAATTTGAACCCAGAGTACACCTAGCTAAAAAATCCAATATGCAATGAGGTATAATTCAATAGACATCAGGTATATAAGTAGTATAAAATCACCAAAAGTACGATGATATACAGAAAAGGTCTCACACTACAAAAAAATCATTCCAGTAAATAAGTTCAAAACTTGTGTATACTAAGTTACAATATCTCAAATGTTTGAACATATATAAGGTCTTGCTTAAGTTGCAATCTCAAGGATGAGATGCTTTTGTCTACGTCTTCCAGAGCCCAACAAGAAGGGGCAAATACAAGTCGTGTGCACGAAACATTTACAGGCTGAGTTGTCGTAATATTTTGATGAGTAACTAATTTCAGGAGCACGGAACAAAGGGAAACAATCCATCGCATCCTGTCAACAATGAAGATAAAAAGCGGCACAGCGGGATGGAGATGGAGTAGAGTAGAGTACGCACCACCGTCGCGGCGAGGAGATCCGCCGACTGAGGATGGCTCCTGTGGCGCGGTGGCCCGCAGCCCTCCTCCGACGCCGAGTGCCACGCGGAGCAGGTCGCGCGTCAGGGCGTCGTCGGTGTCGGGCTGTCGGGTGGCGCGGCCCCGAGCGAAGCCTTGACTAGAGAGTGGGGGAACCGGCGGGCGGAGTGGTCGCCTCAGGAGGCTGGCGGCGCGGATGCGAGTCGCGGTCTCGGCCTCTCGGGGAGGGAGTCGCCGGTCGGGACGGGTGGTTCGGCGAGCGCGCCGGCGGCGACCAGGAGGAAGTGCGGCGGCGCTGGGTGGGGTGGCGCCGTCGTGGGTGTGCGCCGCCGCGGAAGCACAAATAGAATGGGCCTCCAACAGCAACAACGCCCCAGGCGGGAAGGGAAATGCAGCCCATGGAAATGCGTATTGGGCATTTTGGTGATGGGCTCCAGCGCAAAAGGGCAGAAAGGAATAGCAACTGCTCGCTTCGTGTTTTTTTAGTAAAAAAAAAAGTTCGCTCCGACTTAGCAGGAGGATCCATGGCTGCTGTTCTGTAGTGATGGAATGGTAACGCAAATACAGTTGCATCATGCATCAGCCACAACAAGTACAGCTCGATCGCCTACTACAGGGAGCAGCAGCTACCACAACGGCCTGGCCGGCTCGCTGGAAACAAACTCTACGCCACGTACATTTGACGGTCGGGGACTAAACCTTAGCTATTAGCTAGAAATTGCAGTACTTGAAGCATGAATGCAGCATGATATATCATCCATCGATCGCATATCTTCTGAGATATCAGGATATCTGGAGATGGCAAGCCTCTAGCTCTTGTTGTGTCAGGATTCTTCGTCGAGCAGCAGCATCTCGCGGTAGCGGCACTCGTGGCTGCAGAAGGCCATCTCGCCCCTGCAACACCGTCCATATGCACCGTTGTTGGTCAGTCATGATGTGAAAAGTGTTCCGCTCGTAACGTTCCAAGAAAAGAATTAGCCAGCCAAGGCACAGAGGGAGACTTTTGTTTGCCCGGCCGGGCAAGCGTTTGTACTGACCTGTACATGAAGATGTCCTTGCCCTGCGCAAGGTCCTTGCTGCACCCGTGGCACCACCTCAGGAACTCGCCGCCGGCGGCTCCAGCCGAGAAACCGGCGCCGCCGCAGCCGTCAACCACCACGCGGCCGCCGTCGAATATGTGCGTCGTCCTCGTGTTCTTGCCCCCGCGGTCGATGACGCGGGTGTAGTCCTCCGACGCCTCCATCATCTCCCACGGCGACATCAGGCGCCACCGGCGGCCCCTCGGGGAGGACGTCGATGATGAGTCGTCGGCGGCGACCGCGGGGCTCCGGGAGCTCTGGCGGCCTCTCATGACCGCCACCGCGGGCGGGGCATCGTCGCCGTTCAGGGCTCCGGCGAGGCCGAGCCGGGCCGGCCTCGCCGCCTCCCACTCCCAGGCGGGGCGATGGCTCCTCGCCCCGTGACGCGAGAAGGGCGCGGCCGCGGCCGCCGGAGACGTGGGGCTTCCGGCGGTGACAGCCTGCAGGGTGGATGTGGGGCTCATGGTGACGGGCCCCACCGGTGGCACCGGGGACTCGCCGGAGACGCCAGTATTATCGGCCAGGAACAGCTTCGGAGGCGCCAACAAGGGAGCGGCGGTGCCCGTGTGACGGCGGCGATCAAACGAGGCGTCGCGCTGCTCGGTGACTTCCCCGGCCATACCTCCCCAGCATATATATATATACCTCAGTGCTTTTCTGCTTCGCCGGTGGTGGTTTCAGATAATCCAGTTGCTCACACCAGCTACTATTGTGGTTAATTCATGCACACTTGCAGAGTCACAGAGCAGAGTGTGCCGCCAGGCATGGAAGCAATGCGCCAATGCGAGCGACTGAGCGAGCAACGGGCAAGGCTGATGCCTGTTAAATAAATGAATGCACCTTCCTCAAAAAAAAAAAAATGAATGCACCTTCACTTCACCTTTTACACACACTACCGGAAAATCCTAATATGCCGAGAGCTACAATCTTTGCCGTGAGCTAAACATCGGGCTCTCGGCAAACAAGACGTTCGCCGTGAGCCAGGCCCCCAGACTCTCGGTAAAGGAACAACCGTCGGCAACAACTACGTTTGCCGTGAGCCCTTAAGGTCGGGCTCTCGGCAAAGTTCTCACTCTCGACGAACGCGAACTTCGCCGAGAGCTTGAGCAAAGACACTCTCGGCAAACCCGTACCTCTCGCCATACGTGATCACGTGCCACGTTCGTGCTCTCGCCGCCAGAGACGGCGTGTGGGGCACCTAACGGCCGTCAACCTGTTTGCCGTGAGCCTACATGGAGCTCACGACAAAGGTTTCTTTGCCGAGAGCGGAGGACGTCCTCTCGGGAAACCTGGACACGTGGCACGGCATCCGTCAGGTCGGCATGGCCACGTGGCAGCCTCTTTGCCGAGAGTTTTCCCTAAGCTCACGGCAAAGGCAAGGTTTGCCGAGAGCTTTCCAAAGCCTCACGGCGAAAGTGCGCTTTGCCGAGAGCCTCCTCGCGGCTCTCGGCAAACGTGTCCCACATTTTTCACATTTCAACGCCCAAACAAATTTTCTTAGTTCACACATCCCACAAAGTACAACATGTGAGCATTTGACTATTTTACCAATTTGTTTGCTATTTTGAATTTCTTTGTATCAATTTGTTGGGTTTATGGAATAATTCTAAATTGAATAGAGAAACGATTCAAAAAATGGTAAAAAATGAATTAACTAATGAGATTCATGTAAGTAAGTGTGATGTGAAGCCTTAAACAAAATAAGAGTATATTTTGATGAAAACATGCAAAAGACCACGTGGATTAATAGTTTTGGAATTATTAAAAATAGCAAATGGAGTCCGAAAATCATGATTTTTGTAGACATCCAATGATTTGGTGTACTAAGAGTGTGGGAAAAGTTAGATGAGGTTTCGGGCAATTTTGTGTCAAACCACGCACAAATCCGAACATCTCCGTAGAAGTTTCGTAAACATCACATGCGATCTCTAGAATTTGAACTCAAAGGGAACTTTAAATTTGAGTTTGCATGAAAAACTTTGTGCACATGTTAGAGACACTATAATATGGTCTATGTCAAAATTTGGTATTTTTTCAGAATAATTTGATATATATTTCTACTTCATATATACATGAAATAATGAAAATTTACTAAAATACACATAAAATAATGAAATAATATGCAAACAAATAGGACTTCATGATTTTACTCATCATATGAAATAATATCAGTATCACCAACACTTTAGAAAAAAGAAATGGAGAGCACAATAAAATAAAAACTAATGGGGAAATTACTCTTTGTCGTGAGCTGTTATGAAGCTCACAGCAAAAGGCTTGTTTGCCTTGAGCTGTTCTGAAGCTCACGGCAAAGAATGGGCAAATAATTCAAATAACGTCTGTTTTATTTCAGAAAAATAGGAAAAAAATCGAAAAATTGAATCTTTGCCGAGAGCCTGTTCTGGGCTCTGAGCAAAGATCCCCTTTGCCGAGAGCTACATCTGGTCTCTCGGCAAACGTCTTTGCCGAGAGCTACATATGGGCTCTCGGCAAAGAGCCCTTTGCCGAGAGCTACATCTGGGCTCTCGGCAAAGTCCTCATCCCCCCGAAACATCAACGCCATTTCGGTTTCTTTTCTTTTCGTCTTCTGCGCAGTCTCGCCGCCGCCGTCTCATCTCCTCTTCGGTTCTCCCCGTGCCCGGCCCCGTCTCATCTCCTCTCCGCCCGGCACCCGCGCCGCCGCCGATCGCGGCGCTGTCGATCCACGCTGCTCCGAGCGCCCGAGGTAAGTCTACGCCCCTCCCCAGCTGCCTCCCCCCTCGTCCTCGACTCCTCCTCCCCGGGCACCCGCGTCGCCTCGCCGCCGCCGATCGCGGGCTCGCCCGAGGTAAGTCTGCACCCCTCCCCAGCTGCCTCCCCCCTCATCCTCGACTCCTCCTCCCCGGGCACCGACGCCTAGCGCCGCCTCCTCTCCCGCCTCGCCTCCGACTGGCTCGCCCTCCTCCTCTTCTCCCTCCTCTCCACCGCCGTCGCCGTCTTCTCCGTCGCCTGCGTCTACTCCGCCAAGCACGACGCGCTCTCCTTCCCGCGCGTGCTCTCCGTCGTGCCCCGCGTCTGGAGGAGGTTCGCCGCCACCTTCCTCTCCGCGTCTGGAGGAGGCTCACCGCCACCTTCCTCTCCGCGTCGTTGCGTGTAGACTTGGCTAACACTTACTTGGATTATTATCGGAAGAAGGGCAATGTCATGCTGCGTCCAGAGATTGTTCGTTTGGTTAGGACTGGGGAAAAGAAAAAAAATATGAACTTTGTGCTCTTCGAATATGAGCACCATGCTCACAGGATTGTGTACTTGTGTGCCTTCAGTCCCTCTCCCTTTTGTCACCTTGTCTAAATTTCCATTTTGCGACAGTAAGGCGTTGATTTTTTTTATATAGTGAACATGTTCTGCACCACATAGGATACCTACACTGCAAAGCACAAACTACAATTCATTTCTGTACTATAGTGAAATACCCGTTCCTGAATGCATGCTGCATTTCTGAACAGATGGCGTTGCAGGATTACTACTTGAATTGATGGCTCTGAAATGTTTTCCATGAATGTGAATGTGATTGTATGTGATTAAATTGATGATGATAGTGGGGCTTTAGAAACCTCATCGTGAAGGGGAATTGCTGCCGAATTTTTTCATTAACATTGTTATGTTATTTTTTCAGGAGAGGAGTCGACGCTCGCCTTCCTCGTGCCGACGCTAGCCCATCCTCGACTCGACGCTCACCGTCATCGACACTAGCCGGATAGCAAGGTGAGACATAAACACACTTGTCTTTTCGTTTCATGTTTTAGGTCACGTAACCTAGTTAGGCGTCTCCCGTTCGAAAGAGATACATTTTGAGATATGCAGTTCTCTGCATACGTAAAACTGTATCTGTTTCGAATTGTCCACGTTTATTGGACAGCCCGAGGATGCGACGGTGTCGTTAGTTTCCATGCTCTACTTCTATCCAGGACAGAGTTTCGGCTGCATCTCCTTGTTGTTCTTCGGATGCACACTCTCCTTTCAAGGACGTGTATCTGGAGAACAGCGGGGAGATGTTGCCGAAATTCTGTCTTGGATAGGAGTAGAGCATGGAAACTAACGTCATCGCCGCATCCTCGGGTGGGATTAGGACCTATCTTTGCCTATTAGAAAGTATAAGGAGCGTGTAGATACTTAAGATATTTATATCCCTCGTTGAAATGTGAAAGGATGGCTGACCGTGAGTGGATGTACACGGGCCGCCCGAGTCCGCGTCAGTTTACAAAAGAATGGATGGACAAGACCCAGAGATTCATTAGACTAGCATTTGCTAAGGCTAAAGGAGCCAATGCGACTTGGTGTCCTTGCAGTCGTTGTCAAAACAAGAAACGACAAACAAAGAAAGATATGAGTACTCATCTCTGCAAGAATGGGTTTGTTGCCGGCTATACTCGGTGGGTCTACCATGGCGAAACCGATCGGAGAAGGGAGGAGGTGGTGAGGCAACGTGTCATGGAGTTTGATGATGAAGCCGGGGTAGGGGACATGTTAAATGACTATGACCAAGCCCACTTCAATGAAGGACCTAGTGAGGAGGAGCCGGAGGTAACCGCAAAAGCGTACTACGACATGTTGTCCGCGGCTCAACAACCCTTACACGGGCATACCAAGGTTTCTCAGCTGGATGGCATTGCACGTCTAATGGCGCTAAAGTCCCAGTATAACCTTGGGCGGGAGGCCTTCAATAATATCTTGAGTGTTGTCGGTAGTCTGCTTCCAAAGGGTCACATTCTTCCAGAGAGCATGTACGAGGCAACTAAACTCCTCAACGAACTCAAGATGCCCTATGAGCAGATCCATGCCTGTCCAAATGGATGCGTGTTGTTTAGGAAAGAACACGAGAATGCGAGGTACTGTCCAAAGTGTAACTCGTCTAGATACGTGGAGGAAGATGCTGATGATGGACAGAAGAAGCAGAGCAAGCTCCCCGTGAAAATCCTACGGTACTTGCCGTGCATCCCACGGATCCAACGGCTATACATGACCGAGGAATCCGCGAAACAGATGACATGGCATAAAAATGGACGTCGATGCAATCCTGACAAGATGGTACATCCGTCCGATGGTGAATCATGGCGACACTTTGATCATATTCATTGTGACAAAGCCGCAGAGGCCCGTAACGTTCGCGTTGCTCTGGCTACAGATGGGTTCCAGCCTTATGGGATGGGGGCTGCCTCATACACTTGCTGGCCCGTGTTTGTTATCCCTCTCAATCTCCCCCCCCCCCGGCGTCCTCTTTTCTCGGCAGAACATTTTCCTGTCTTTGATAATTCCTGATCACCCAGGGGCTAATATGAATGTCTATATGGAGCCTCTTATTGATGAATTGGAGCATGCTTGGAAGCAAGGGGTATTGACGTACGACCGAGCCACAAAGAGAAATTTCATAATGCATGTTTGGTATCACTACTCCTTGCATGACTTCTTAGCATATGGGGTATTCTGCGGCTGGTGTGTTCACGGGGGGATTCCATGCCCAATTTGCAAGGCAGGTGTGAAGTTCATTTGGCTGAGTAAGGGTGGAAAGTATTCCGCGTTCGACAAACACCGGCAATTCAGCTCTTCGACGAGGACGAGTACGTGGAGGAAGAAGACACGGACTTTCGGCCTTATAGGCAGCCGGACTCGGAGGACGAGTCGGTGGAGGCAGAGGAGGAGGAGGAGGAGGAGGATGAGGAGGAGGAGGAGGAGGAGGAGGAGGACGAGGAGGAGGAGGAGGAGGATGCTAGGGAGGTGGAGGGTGAGGAGGTGGAGGGGGAGTACGAGCTGGAGGAGGAGGAGGACGAGGAGGACGACGAAGGTGCAGAGGACGTGCCAAAGGTTTGGTTGCGAGGCCCGTCGACCCTCCCTCCCCGGCCGCCTCCACACCTACGCCCAGTGATTAGACCCGCTGGACAAAAGTCAGTGCTTTTGACATGACCCTTAATTTCCCTATGATTAGTTGCGATCTCAATAGAAACTAATATTGTATTGTAATTATTTTCAGGGGTTGGGACCTGGTGGACGGTGGAAACCACTCACGCCTTGTCAATGGCATACTCGGCCTCTTGTGCAAGGAGCACTTCCCCAGCATGGTCCAGCATGCCGGAAAGTACGAGCCGGCTCTTCACTTTGAGCACTACTACTCTGCGCCGGACCAGCGGGACACCCTGGGCCGAGCGTACAACAACAAGGCGGAGCGGGTGAAGGCCGAGTTGTGGGTAAGTCTTTCTGGCACTACATTACTGAATTCATCGCATTTTAAATACTGACATAATAATTGATGTGTGTATATGCAGGATTTCTACAGGTGCGAGGAGGGAACTGAGGTGAGGGCAGAGCGTGACGCCCACCGAGCCTGCCAGAAGCTCCTGCACGACATTCACTACGAGACGCGCCTCTAGGCTATCGTGCACTACCACGCCCACTACGAACATCGAAAGGTCACCAAGAGGCAAGCCGTAACAATGACGTTGGAGAGGGAGGATTTCCTCAAGGTAACTAACTAACATCAAAACTTTTATTTTCTGAGAATAAACATGTTTCATTGGATCTTCTACCTTAATTGCATTGAATTGCAGGTGCCTCCTAGTTGGTGTAATAATCACGCAGAGGCCTGGGAGAAGATGGTGGACAAGTGGTGCTCTCCCGAGTGGCAGGGGAGGCACAATATTCACCGGGACAGGTGTTTGAAGATGGCAGGACCATCGCACCACCAGGGCAGCCGAGACCTCACGGGATATGCGAAGGCATGGGTAAGCGGCTTTAATTGTTTATTCTGATGCAAGACATTATGAAAACATTCTAACCGCTTTGTTCTCTTTTTCTGCAGTCGGCAGCACATGGCAACCGGGACTGCCCTCAGTTCAAGGCGTGGTGCTTAGCTCATATGGGCAAGGCAACGGACGACATCGACTACAGCGAGGATACTCCCGACTCGGTGTTCACCAACCCCACCATCCCTCCGAGGGTCAGTTCGTACACGTCTAGGTCAAGGGAGGTCCATGGGCCAGACTACGCTCCAAGCACCCAGAACTTTGATGGGCGAGTCGTCATGGAGGTGGACGGAGGGAAGAAGCATGGGCGGTACTGGATGGGTGACAGCGTCATGGACTCGACCACGACGCCAAGACTCCCCGAGATTCGGCAAAGGGCGCCGAGCGGAAACGACACAATCTGCCCACGCATGACACAGGAGCAGCTACAGATATCGTCTCTACAGGTTATTTCTTTTTTACTTTGTTTTCCATTGCTTTTGATGTACGATTGCTTCGCATTCTAACATATATATTTTGAATGTATTGCAGTCCCAGCTCGCCCAAGAGAGGACCGAACGGGAGAGCGTACAGGCCAACTTCACCCAGATGTACCTCTGGATGCAGAGCGTGGGCACTCAAGTGTCCGTCCCTCCCCCACAGCTTCAGTTTCAGCCAACGCCTCGGCAACCGACCCCTGTGAGTATAAAAACTTTTGGTTTGTAAGTTCATTGGTTAAATCTTGTCTCACGTGAAAACATTTCTCCTTTCTGCAGGGTATCTCGGCGGCATCAAATGATCCCGCTGGAATGTTGAACATGTCGCCTGGTGTGTCGCCTGCGCCTCGTGTGTCGGACTGGTCGCCTTGGGGAGCTCAGCAGGACGGATAGGGCTCACAGGATCGCGACCTCTCCAACCCCTCCCAACCGCACAACCCGTGGGAAAGGCGATATAACCATTAGGTAGTTGATGGACACGGTGTTTGAACTATCTATGGTTGAACTTGTGGTCGAACTTGTATGTTATGTGCATGAACTTGTGATATAACTTGTCGTTGAACTTGTGGTCGAAACACTATGTTATGTGCATGAAGTGTTTGTGTAATGGTTATATTAATTGCTTGTGATGTATTTGAGATGTATGTGTGATATATTTCAGTTGTTGGGCACCATATATGAGCAAATACAAAATAAAAAAGGCCTCAACCCAGGGGTTTGCCGAGAGCACGGGGCCTGGCTCTCGGCAAAGGTGCCATTTTTTGCCGTGAGTACGGGGCCAGGCTCTCGGCAAAGATGCCATTTTTTACCGTGAGCCCTGGCCAAGGCTCTCGGCAAAGCCCTGTGCAGAGGCCCCGCGCCTGCCCCCCCAGTGTGGGCCCCATGGGCTCTTTGCCGAGAGCGTGGCCCGCGGCTCTCGGCAAACCTTGAGTTCGTTGCTGAGATCCTGTCACGTGGCTCTCGGCAAACCTTGAGTTCTTTGCCGAGAGCCTGTCACGTGGCTCTCGGCAAACCTAGCTGCGGGCCCCACAGAGACGGCGCAACGCCGTCTCGCCGGCGTTAGGGCCAGGTCTGTGCCGAGAGACTACATGCTCTCGGCAAATACCTCCGGCGCACACGGCAAAGGCTTTGCCGTGATCCCGACAGAAAGCTCTCGGCAAAGGGAGCTTCGCCGACAAAACCTTTGCCGAGTCAGCTTTGCCGAGAGCCGGCTCTCGGCAAAGCCTTTGCCGAGAGGATGATCCTCTTTGCCGAGAGTTCCAGGCTCACGGCAAAGAGCCTGGATCCGGTAGTGACAGGCAGAGCGACGAGCGCTGCAGGTGGAGGTGGCTACAGCCTACAGCAGCTGGTGCGATGAAGATTGCAAGAAAAAGAGAGAGAGGGACCAGTAGAGACTCGTTGCCATTGACACGTGGGGCCTCGTACATGGCCCACCTGGCAGTGCATTGTATGGGGATGGGGGAGGGAGAGGGATCGTGCATGCGCGGTGGCCACCGGTGCATTGCAAGGGAGACACTGTTCACTCTCAACTTGCCGCATGCTGGCGCCAAAGGATAATCATCTCACCAGCTGCAAACTGTGTGCACTCATGCAAAGGAAAAGAGTACCATTGTTCTTGCTTTGACGTATGGTGCGTGCATTATTTTCACGGATATGGCATGTGAACACATCTCAATGTAAATCATGGGATCGTCGTGGGAGGGTATTGAGCTCTACCTAGGAGAGGGATGCTTTCCTCTAATCTTGGGCTCCTTTAATTTCCACACGATTAATGGAAGTGAAAATGCCATCTTGTCGACTACTAACAAATGAGCAATAATGCATGGATAAACATAGGAGGCCGTTTGGATGGCGTGGATGGAGATACAACTCTAGCCGGGTGACTAAATTTGAGCCTCTATATTGCTTTTAGGGGCTGGCCCACAAAATTTAGGGGCTTCAAATCCTCTCCAGACTCTAGCAAGGTGACTAAATTTTGTTTGGTTGGGCTATGCCTGTGAAAAAAATTGTTGTGGGCTATGGCTGTGAAAAAAGTTGTTGTGGGATGTGAGCTGTAAGAAAGCTGAAAGCCGTTTGGTGAAACAGTTGTGGCTTTTTGGAAACTGACTAGTGAACCCTACATGTCATGTAATAGGCACATATAAATATATATTTTCTATATATGAATATTATATATAAGAGAGATATTTATTTATCTTTTATACACATATTTATGTATATATATTCTATAATACATAATATATATCTTATGTTATACATATATTGTATAATATATGTATAACATAAGATATATTATGTATTATAGAATGTATATAAACAAATATATGTATAAATATATATATCTTATATATAATATTTGTATACATATATATGTGTATAATACATATAAATAAATATGTATATATAATATACTACATATATATTATACAATATACACACATTATATATGTATATACACATGTGTGTGTATATTATATATACATATAAGTATACAAATAAATATGAAAGTAGAAATGGAAATTCCAGAGAAATGGAGCTTCCAAAGAAAAATAAAAACTTAATTACACAACGCGTCAATTTTAAAAATATTGTAAATTCATAAAACAAACAAAATAATCCTATATGGACAGCAAAAGATAAAGCAGGGGTAAGGAACATGTGTGCGACTTGTGAAAGCCACAGCTAAAAAAAGCACCTCCAGACCTACTTTGAGAAATGAACTAGACAAAAGTTGCTTTTGGCTGTAACTTTTGTTCACATCTAAGCCCCTTTGGTTCAGTTTTTGGCTTTTTTGAAAAGCTACAGCCAAAAAAAGCTGAACCAAACACAGGTTCTGAACCAAAATTTGATAGCCTCCACAAAATGATAGCCCATTTAGGGGCCATGCTGGAGTTGATTTTTCTATCGAGAGACTAAATAAAAGATAGAGTCCCATTTAATCTCGTGGCTGGAGTTGCTTAACATCACCATTGTATGTGGAATAAATCATTCTATAGGGATATAGGGCTTTCAGTTCTATAGGAATTCTAGAGGTCCAAATGTCCAATATCATTTTGTTCCTGAGGGTGTTATATTTTTCATCAAAGTATATTTTCCATTGCAATTATAAATCCTACGAAACTCCTTTATTCCTTTCCCCATTATTATGTTTTAAAGGAGAGGGATGCAAAGTTTACAACATGGTGAGTTGGTGATGGTAACTGGACAATTGGTGACACAACGTAGGACTCCCATTGACGATATTTACAACACGTCATGTGGTACTCGTGAGAAGCTACAAAGCTAGCTGAAGAGATATCGTAAAATATTGTGCTTGTTATCGTCATAAGTCAGAAAAATCGATGTCATCTGCTTCCTGCTGATGACATATTGATCTGGTAGACAACTCACATAACATAAAAGCACTCACTAGTACTTTTGTTCCTTCGGAGAGGTGATGCGTGCCCGAATACACGAGCATTAAGATTAACGTAGTATTATTAATCCAAAATAGAGATTAATGGAAAAAATGTATTTTTCATCTATTGCAAGAAGGTGACTTTCATCCCTTATGTTTTAATTGATGCAAATCTACCATTTAACTAATTCAACCAGTGCAATAATCATCCATGTATGGATATATAATTGCATAGTATTATATGACAACGATTTAGATGGCGCACAGACGTTCTCAGGTCACTCACAGGTTTAATTCTACACAATTCTGTCAATAAACTTAAATCTTACAAGATAATCAGTTTAAAGTAAATTCTAAACATTTTAGGATTAACATATATGGTTTTCTTTGCCTTTGACAAAAACAATATGAGTGGATCAAACAATACTTAATAAAAGATATTAATAATTATTGTAAGATATAAATTTCATAAACACTATTGTGTCTTGTAAAATGAACAAAATAAATATAAAGGAAACACAAAAATGTTAAAAAAAATTGTATTTTACGGTAGCATAGACTATCAATATATGGCAAATATAATCCCGATAAAGCATTTAAACCGTTGTCGGCGGGCACTAAATTGTAATCAAACCAAGGTGGGGATGATTAGTGCACCGGTTTAGTAAGTTAAGGGGCTGATTTGCACCAATTAAAACATTAGAGATGAAAACCACAACTGTAGTTGAGGATGAAAAATACATTTTTTTTCCGAGACTAGTCTTTTGGCACATGCGACACGCACGTGCTATTAATAGAAATTAGATTAAAAAATAACTAATTTAGAACAATTACATTCATTTCAACCACATAAGCTATAATTTATTATTCATAATATAGGAGTCTATTATATTTGAATACGATATCAAGGACAATTATCTAGCTATGTTGATTCAATCTTCAGAGTCGTTGCTCTCGTTGATGGAGGATTCCTCCGAGCTAAGAGTGTCGTCCTTGCTGTCGATGACATCCTGATCAAACATTGCTCTGGCCATCTCTTGGACATCCTCATCTTCTAGCAGCCATTCATCATCTTCATCAACTTGGTAGCAGTTATTGTCTTCCTCTTCTTCCTGTGATCCCTCGTCCTCGTGGAGTTCGTGATATTAAAAAAGTAGAATAAAAAAGAAACAAGTTTTTAACCATTACAATCAATTTAAATTTTTATAAATAAAATTATTAAAAAATATAAATATAGTATAGATAAAAGGATATGAGAGAAATCCATATAATGAAAGCTTAAAAATATAATGCAAAGCTAGAACTTTTTAATAAGAAAGACAAAGTCACATAAAGTACATGCATATACTGATATTAATTTCTAAAAATAGTCATACATGGTAATTATTGAGCCTATCTAATATAATAACTCGTTATTCTTCTTAACCACCTTTGAATGTTGACAAAGATGAGTAAAGACTTGTTTTTATAGGAAGCGATAGTCATCAAACACACTCTTAAAATTAAAACATGTCGTAACCCAAAAAAAATATTGCTAGTCTTCTTCACATTGTTCATCAGATACAATAAAAAAATAGTGACAATTACAAAGCAAGTAAAGAGTACTCACACATGTCCATTATAACATTTGAAGAAAATAAAGAGTACTCACACATATTTGTGTCCAACAGAATATTTTTACCATGACAAGTTGGTAATCTACATCGGTGCCAGAACTTTAAAACGGCTAGCAAATTGAAAATAAAATCTTATTACAACATCATTTATCACAGCACAAAAGATGGGTCTAACAACAATGGTTTCCCCTTCATCTGAGATGTCAGCCTTTTTACCTTCAACTCTCTGCAATCCCCTTCCTAACTCCATAGTTATGCTTCTTCCATAAAAATCTCCGTGACACAAAAAATAATTAAACTCAAGGTGAGAATAAGAAAGATGATATAAGAATATTTTGATCGATAGAAACACAACTCATGGTTCAAGAGGAATTCCGGCTCATCCCTCGACACCTCTCTGATATCAGCCTTTTTTCCATCCATTGTTTTATTGACTCTTCTGTCTCAGTCCTGCAAGTGCAACAATGGAAGATGAAGCCACTCTATATCATATATTTCTGCATAAGCATTCTATCACAAATGTGTTGGATCATCATGTAGCTGACTTATTGGCTTGGCATCAGCTTGTAGCTAAGGTTATGCATATCCAATTAAGTAATAAAAAGGACACATTTAGATCCTGGACTGGAGTGTCCAACTGACGCAGATATTAACTTTCATATTATATTCAGAACAATAGCCACTGACTAGAGTGTCCAACTGGCGCAGTTAGAAAATATGTTCATAAGGCGCAATAACACAAGAGAAATGTGCAATTAAAACAATACAGATGAATTTAATAGCACAAAATTCTTAGAGGCCAGTGCTGCCAATGTGGTGGATGAGCCTCAGATAAACTTCAAGAATGTGATAGGTCCTTGTCTTCTCTGTCTTCTATCTTTGGCTAAAAACAGTGGTGTTGCAAAGATAAGGCAAACATTAGAGGAATGGATACTGCAATGAAATAGATAAACAAAAAATGAAAGCTTTAAGATAGTACTGCTATCTCATTCTTGGCTAGTAATGCTACGACTGATAGTTATCCTAAAATGCAGACATGGAGATCTGTTACAGTAGTCGTCATAGTAGTATCCAGTTTGCTCATCAATGTATATTACTCTTCAAAAAAAAAACCTTGTGGATGGCTTCTCTCTGTTTCTTTTGTTTATCGAAGCGAATTATCTACGTGTTTCTGTAACCTCAATCTTCTCATTTTCCTTTTACCCTTTCCATGAGATGACATAAGAATGAAAATTAAAAGAAAACACAATCGCACACTTAGCTGAATGGAGTAGTGCAAAGTGGTGACCTACTGTATACTAAATTTTAGGAGTAAACATATTATATCGATGCCTGGTCCTGATTTGTTGTTCTGCTGAAGTCCTTTGACTCCCCGGAGGCCGCATCACGCGGGAGATAGCATTAAAGAAGTAACATTAGAGAGTCAGATACACAGACATGATAGTCAAGATTGTACTGATCTTTGTTCGGTAATCCAAAGAGAAAGAGGCCAAGACGGCACAAAGAACTTACTCGAGTCACGGTCGTCTCACGGAGTCACAGACGGAGCCATCCATGGATATCTTCTGCGTCCGCGAGTCGCTGCAGCCTACCACGAACTTGTGATGAAATCAATGGCAGATGGCTCGTCGGCTCAAGACGTATGCGTAGCGGCGGCGTGCACGTGATAAAAAGAAAGCTTCGTGCACCAGAAGTCGATGAGAAGCTTTATGCACCAGAAAAAGGAAAGGAAAGAAAATAAAGGATTTATTCTTATTTATTTTGCTTTCTTTTTTTTCTAGGAAGGGATCATGAAGGAAAGAAATTAAAGGATTTATTCTTATTGAAAAAAGAAAATAAAGAGAATGGAAATGTAGCGTGATTAGGTGGGGCTGATGCAATCAAGAAGGCTGGATTATATGGCGCCGCTGCGAATTAGGCAGGGTATAAAAAAGGACATAAAGATAATGGAAGGGTAATCATGTGCAAATTAGGCAGGGTGACAAAAATTAAATAAACAAGCATAGAAATTTGTATGCACACAGAGCCAGTACTTACATGCATTAGTACTGGGTGAAAAAAGGAAGAAATAAAGTATATGAAAGGGTAGTATTTGCGCCGGTTCGCAAGGGCTAGTACCGTTCTTGCACAAGAAAGGGTGGTATGACTCACACGCTAAGACAAGATTCTGCTATCGTGCACAAGAAAAAAAAATAAAGGGATTCGGAAGGAAAGAAATTAAAGGGTTTATTCTTATTTTATTTTGCTTTCCTCTTTTTTCTTTAGGAGTAGGAAGAGAAGCTTCGTGCACCTAGAAAAAAGGAAGGGATCAAGAATCGAAGGAAAGAAATTATAGGGTTTATAATTATTTAATTTTGCTTTCTTTTTTTTCTATGGGGGTCAGAAGAGAAGCTTTGTATACCTAGAAAAAAAAGAAAGGATCAGGAATCACGAAGGAAAAAAATTAAAGGGTTTATTATTATTTAATTTTACTTTCCTTTTTTCTCTACAGGGGTCAGAGAGAAGCTTCGTGCACCCAGAAAAAAGGAAGGGACCAGGAATCAGGAAGGAAAGAAATTAAAGGGTTTGTTCTTATTTAATTTTGCTTTCCGTTTTTTCTTAAGGGGTCGGAGAGAAGTGTGAACGTGTTGTTATAGCTTTCCTTTTTTTCCATTATGTGACCATGGGAAGGTAGAGGTGAAATCTTGGTGCAAAATAAATACGGTGGGGGAGTGGGAGGAGAATTTTTTAACAGGGTGAGGACGACCAAATCAATCTCCCCCTTTGGTCGTCCTAGGCCCACCGTTCAGCCCTGGTAGGTGGATCCGCTGTGAGGGGGTAAAAGGGTATGTTTTTGGGTGAGAAGTATCCTTAATTTCAATTTGTTCTTCCTTTATAGTATAGATTAATTAACACGCGCGAAGCCAGGCAATTGCTACCCGGTGGGTCCCAAGTAGCGCACAGCAATCTTCACTCTGCAGCTTTCTGATTGGGCATGCACGCTCGTGACTCGTGAGAGACTGTATGTCTGTATAGCATGCATGGGCCCGAAGCAGTTTTAGGCTAGTAGGCTGCAATCCCTGCACCGTATCGGCGTACAAACGGGACAAGTGCTGCCTAAAATGGGGACAAAGAATATTGTACGTGCTGGTAACCGGAGAATCTGACCACATATGTGGTGCTTTCATAAGCTAGGCGGATGATTCATGAGGGAATTATCAGAAAAGGAATTCCGTTGACTACTAAAATTAGCTTAGGTAGTGAAAAAAGGAACTTCTGAGTTTTGCAGGGAGTCCGAGAAAAATTAAGAGATTGTGCTAGATTCGTATTATAAAACGATTCCTTGCGAGACAAGACCTCCCTACCCTATAAATATAAAGGGTCACGGCCGATTCAGGATATCACAATTGATCAAATCAATCTATCTTTTATCTTTTACCTTTGTTTATCTTTGTCCTACTTTTCCAACCCCATTGTTGTTCTTCTCCGGTCTCCATTGCATGAGGAGGCATCCTAACTGGCCTGCCGAGCCTAGGGCGCACCGGTGTATGCTTGCCCTGACGGCTGTACCGGCGGTTTGACCGCCTGTAAGCATTGATCCAATTGCAATGACCGTGTTCGGTCTGGGCAACACACGATAAGCGCTAGATCGCGCGGTAGTCGGAATCTCCTCGTCGGAACTTCTGGATAGGGAGTCAGACCGCCTGTACAGGAGGTCAGACCGCCTGTCACAGGGAGTCAGACCGCCCGTTGCAGGGGGTCTGACCGCCTGTAGGCAGAGGCGCCGCGAAAGCCTACGATCATCGCCTCGGGAGGGACCCCGTCGGAGGCAACGAACCTAGGGTTGTTCTAAGGTCGGCAAGGCCACCTAGAACGTCCTAAAACACCATGGAGACGAAGAAGGAAGAAGAAGGGAGGTTGGAAAAGATAGGGTTTGAGATAAAAGAGCAAAGGTAAATTGATTGTATGATTGGGTAGAGGTCCTCAATCGGCCACATCCCTTCATAATATAGGGTGGGGAGGTCTTGCCCCATGGGGAGTCAATTCCATAATGAAATCCCATCAAAATACAACTCTAATTCGGATTAGAACTGCTACAGGCGGTCTGACCCCTGTACAGGCGGTCTAACCGGCTGGGCCCGGGGCTGAACCTTGTCAGAGCTATAACTTCTTCATCCGGACTCCAAATTAGGCGATCCACATATGCATTTTGATCTTCTCGACGAGCCCTACGCAATGGTGGAGTCAAACTCATATTTTGAGCACTTTTCTACATACGGTCTAGACCGGCTGTACAGGCGGTCTGACCGCCTGGCACATTGCCAGACCGGCTGTACAGGCGGTCTGACCGCCTGGCACATTGCCAGACCGGCTACAGGGTACAGCCGGTCAGACCGCTTGTTACAGGCGGTTAGACCGGCTGTTGAGCCAGATCGGCATTCTTGCCATTTTTGGTCGTCAACAATCAGCCTTTCAACTTGTCTTGAGGTGCCACTTAGGTCCACAAACTCGCAAAATCAAAATCTGACACCTCGGAGTGTGCCACTTAGGTCCATACAACTTCAAAATCTGACGTATCATCCATACATTTGTCCATGTGTCCCTAAGTTGGCATGCCGCATCAGATTTTGAAGGGATATGGATCTAAGTGGCACAACTTAATAAGACCTCGGGATAAGTTCAAGACCCATGTTGTGTTTAACTCTTATTTATGACAAAACATTATTGTTCCCTTTTTGCTAGGAACTGTGAATTGGAACAATATATAGGTTGTGGTTGATTGGCTAATACTTATTTGAAAACTACGTAAATTTTAATATGGCTTGTTTTTATATTTAGAAAGATATTCTATAGTAATAATTTATATCTCTTTATATTTTCTAAATGTTTGAATAAGACAAATAAATGTGTAATATCATGATAAAAAAAAGTCAATGGAAAACATTTAGAAATGGAGGGACTATATATATGTTTGCTTGCTATGGTTATTTGGGGTTCGCGACATAGGGGAAAAACTTAGTTTGAGAATCACTGTTGAAGGCTGCTTAGCATCGCTCATCCCTCTGCGTTTGTGAACGGCACTACGACACGGTCTTATGAATAGGCACCCAATCTTCTGAATAGGCAATCGACACGTAAGGAGCATGGCCATCAAAAGGAAAGGACGTTCGAGGGGCACCAAATCAAAGCCCCAACTACTCTAACTGTATTCTGCTTCGTCGTATCCCGGCAGCTCTTTAAAAAAAAACTCAGGCCCGAATTTAAAACTGGATTTGTTTGCGTTCAATCCGTTCGACCAGGCCAGTACTCAGCTCAATAATTGTCTTCAGTTCTGCAGTTGGAGTTCTGACGGGATGGGCCAGGCATCAGTGGAAGTCTTCTGCTGTTGAGGGATTCAGATGGTCCATATCACTATATCAGAAAGGATTGGCTGAAATGCTGGTCCAAACAAAAGGTTTATCGTCAGTTGATGGCTTAGCAGCACGATGCATATGCATGGATCCTTCTGCTCTTGTGACTTGTGAGTACTCTCTCCTCTTTGAAAAATCGGATGGCTACTTTGACCATGACCTAGCTTGCATTGCTAGCTTGGGATCAAAGTGATATGCTCCCAGTGGTAGGGGTACGGCGGTCCCTCATTCTAGTAGCTGCTACGGTGCCACCATCTGAAAGATGATTAGGCGCCATGGCCTTGTTAACTTTTTTTTAGATAAAGATGTCCTTATTAACTGCAATGCTGATTCAGATTTCAGAGTGGTGGGCACTCCTACACTACACCCATCCAATTCAATAGAGATATTTTGTGCTCAGTGTGAAACTTGCAAGTGATTCTGCATCCTATATATATACACATTTTGGTTAAAAGCACTGTAAATAATCTATATAGGACTTTTTTTTCTCAATCAGTGTTCAATGTGTATCCGATCCAACTATCCAACTGGTTTACATTTATCAGGTAATAGTATTCAGTCAAACACAGCGCACATACGGACACGCCCAACCAATAAGGATCAGCGTAAACCGCTGGTACTACCAACCTAGCTACACTGTTTCTACAAACATTGTGAATCCTCCCCCTAAATCACATGCTCAAACAGTCAGTGGATGACCCGCACGACAGGGCCTTAACTCCCCTTTGATCCCGCGAGCAATGATGCCCTGAAGGGATATGATAACTCCAGGCATGCCTCTGAAGGCTTTCATCTTTTGGTGTTAACTGTTAAGGCATCTAACTCTGATTGGAGGTCACCCTCCGTGCGGTCCGGCTTTCATCTTTTGATCCTAAGCTTTAACTCTTGCTGGAGGTAACTCTTCTTGTGATGATAAGGCTTTCACCGAATGTTTAGGATGTGCGTGATAAGTTGCTAACCCTCAAATCAGATGTCACCATCTTGGGTTCAGCATCTTAATATGTGTCCTTGCCCAATTGATTATGGACAGTACTCCAATTCAGTACAGATGCATGTGCAACCATATTCTTCTCTTCCTTTTGTCTCTCGAGTAATCACATCTCAATTTTCCCTTTCACAAGTTAGTTCAGAAAACGAAACGCTTTCCTTTTACAAAAAAGAAATTTATTATGGCAGCCAATGTTGTACTTGTACGTGTACAAATTGTAAGAAAACCTTGCATTGTGAACTGTAACTGACAAGTGACAAGAGGGTTTTGAAGTTCAACAGTTCAAGATTAGTATACCCATGTCCCCAAATTTGCAGCTTTTGGGTCCACGAAAAGGGAGTTTTAACACTGCATCTTTGAAATGATAAAATTAGAACAAAATGGGCAACCGTGTCCTCTTCCCCTCTTTTCAATGCCTGGATGCAAACCTATCACCTCGATGGATAACTACACTTGACAACCTGATAAACAAAGTTATCACTGGGCCAGGTGTCGTGTAGCGAGCCCATTTTTGGCTTTTTGTTATCATCTGAAAAAGCAGCTTATGACTAGCAACAGAGATTAGCCTAATGTAATGGTGACAGCGAACAAGTGGTTGCTGTAGAAGTACCAGTAGTTAACTTGGATACATCCTTGCCATATGAAATATAGAGCCCACCGTTTGGTTAACTATGACAGCGCAACTATCAAAGTTGTGCTAATAATTGGTGCTTGGGCATGGAAAGTGTGTGTGTGGATCAAGTTGTAGTGACTTTGGATTAGCAGGAACATGGTAGGAGCCTTGGACTGGAAGACACAACCCAAGAAAAGGGACCAGGTTTTGAGCCCACTGACCAACCCTCAGGAGCAATTTGACAAACCCCTATCCATATGTTGGAAAAAAAATGTTATCATTGCTCTCAAAGAGGATGAATCCGCAGCATCTGATTCCTGCTGGCCCAAAGTGGTTGCAATAGGTAAAACATGTGAAAAGGGAAAAATATTGCTTACCCGAAAGCTGTAAAATTTGGGGCCATGGGTATACTAATTAAATAACAACACAACAGGTCATGGTGGTTAAATGGTACTAGATTTGAAGCTATATTATTCTTCTTTCCATCAGAACAAAGCTGTGCAAGTTCAGAAAGGAAGTGTAGAATATCTAGATTTCAGAATGTAAATCCTTGAATTGCAACATGTCATGGTAGCAACGATCAAGTAGCAGTGCATAACACATGAACAACTGAGACACACCACACATCTGATGAGTGATCAAGCTATTATTGTAGCCTGGCAGTAATCAAGATGACAGCATGAGCTAGGTAGAAATAGAGTACTACTTCCTTGTCGGTCTCACAAATAGACTCAAGATAACGAGGACATTGTTGGTTGGTGCCGATGGAACAGCTTGGATCTTAGCTCAGTCTCTATCTTACACGAGAGGCCAATGGCAACAGATTGGTTATCTTGTTTCGATCGGTGTTTGTTTGTGCACTGATCACACGACAAGAACACCACATAATCGGCATCAGTTAGAATTTTATTAGAAGCTAGGAACTTTTTACAATAAGCTACGTACCCCTAATATGGTCAACACACTGGAATGATAAATATTTGCTCCTCTTTACCCAAGTGATCTTATCAGACTGTGTATGCTTTCATATGCTAGGCAATGGATACAGTATATGATCAACTCATCTACTTTCACTATTAACTGTAGTAGACGATACACAGTGACAAAATAGTATTTTACCTTTTCTTTGAAAGGAATTAATGCGTTATTATGCACTCATCTATATATATATGTCGAGACAAAGCCGGGCCTTGTGGATATATATATATAGATCGAGACAAAAAAAAATTCTTACACAATCGAATTAAACTATTTTATTTATAGCCTAGCTCCTATTAGGCAGTCATCCTCATTGAATTGCAATTTTTAGATATTGGGATACAGATATCCCAGCTTCTAAACCTTAAAATAATCATTTAGCTGCGTCATTGAATGACATGGAAATTAAAATATCTAAAATAATCCTGCTTAATTCTAATGGTCAACTTCAGGAAATCAGTTCCGTCCTTTTGTGTCAGAACTTCCTAAGGGGGGCTACATGCTAGTGACCAAAGATGTTGTTTCTGGTCTGGTAGCTGATTTCTGTTGCAGTCACCAAAAGGCCCATGCAGTCCATTGCGATAATACACAAGGCCTTAAGCAAAACGGTGGTGCATCTGGGCCTAGTCTGGAAATCCTTTCGACTGAACAAATTCTAACCTTATGCATGGACAATATGCATGGATTGCCTTCAATTCAGAATGTAAGCAGCCCAATCAAGTTATCTCATACATTTAGTTATATCTGATGTTAGGAGCTGGCTTTCGTTTGGTTCGTGATCTTGATTGAAGCTGCTGCTTTCGTTAGGTTCTTCACTTCCTAGAGATCTTGTGGCCTTTGTGCTATGTATCATAATTTATATTTTACTGCTTAAGTGGCAAACCTTACAGTGTTTTGTCGAAATAGAAAGGTGAGACACAGAAAATCCTTTTTTACAGGTGTACTATCTCCCACAGTACATTTAAGGGAAAATAGGCCTCACACAGCAGTCTATCTAACACTAAAAGGATAATATTTTGTGGTATCTTTTGTTGTAGGCGAAACGGACCGCCGGTCGAAATAGCAGGCCATTTAGAAACCAACAGGCATCCAGGGCTTGATGGCTCCTACAAGGGCGTGGCAAAGCCAGTGATTCTAGTGCCTACCTCAAAGTGGACTCTAAATTCCAAACTCAAACTATGTCTGTAATATTCCACTGATAGTAAATTAACCAAATATAGTAATTCCTTTTAAAAAAAGACCACTGTAATCAATACAGCAGGAACCATGGATAATGTTGTGAAATGGTTACTAATTAGAGCTCAAAAACCACGAAACAACCCTATTCGTTTGTCTGATCTGCTAGTAGATATTACCGTTGTCCATAAATCTCTGGTGGTTCGTTCAGAGACTTCAGAACTAGTCGCTTAAATCTACCTTGATCTGCTTAATAACACGACTCGACGCACCGTCTGGCTCCTGGCTGTTGCTGCCACGCTTCCTGCCGCTGCTGCTCTCACGCGACAGCTCCACCATCTCCTCCATCTTGGGAGTCAGGTACGCCCTAGCAGTCTTGCTCCCCGACCCCTGCAGCTCCACCCCGGACGCTCGCTGCTGCGCGTGCGAGCTCATGCCGGCGAGCAGGCACGCTCGCCCCGTCTGCTGGTACTCCTGCCTGTCCCCGACGCGTGCGCTGAGGTCGCGCAGCTCCTCCTTGAGCGCCTCGCACGCGGGATCGTCGCCGGCCGCACCCGGCGCCGAGCGCTCCACTTCCCTCAGCCGCGAGCTGAGGATCCTCGCCGCCCCGGCGTGCTGCCCGCCGTCGGCGGCCGCGCGCGCCGCCGCGATGTCCTCCGTCGCCGCGAGGCGGACGCGCTCGCGCTCGACCTCGATGTTTGGAGGCGGCATGTGCGTCAGCTCCAGCGGCCTCTTGACAACCGCGGCCGGAGCGGCGGCGGTGGCAGCATGCCCCGTCGCGGCGACCTTGTAGGTGCAGCTCACCTTGACAAGACGCGTCGTCTCCTCCGTCGCGCGGGCTCTGGGCACGTACACGAGCACGAGGAAGCGCCTGCCCTCGTCGTCGTAGAGCTCGCCGGCGTTGATGGAGGCGGAGCGTCCGTCGGCGGCGAGGTGGCTCGCGTAGGACCCGGAATTGACCTCTTGGATACGAACCCCACGGTGGAGGCACGTGACGGAGATCCGGGCCTCCTGCACGGTGACGGAGAGGAGCCCGCCGACGCACCGCGCGAACGAGTCCTGGATCGCCGCCTGGTCCTGGACGAAGGAGAAGGTCCCGCCCGTGGACGCCGCCACGGCGTGCATCGCCGCAGCGTCGTGGTTGGAGCCGAACCCGAACGTGTGGATCGGCGCCGGGCGCGAGGCGGCGGCCACGAACGAAGGCGGCACGAGGTTGGCGTAGTTCCGAGCGCCACCGTTGGTGCTCGTCTTCGGGAGGACCGTGTCGTGGCCGTCGGAGAGGAGGATCACGCCGGAGACGGCGTTCCTCTGGCGGCGGGCGAAGAGCACCTGGGCGCCGACGCGGAGGCCCTCGGCGATGTTGGTGCCGTTCACCGTGACGAGGGAGGCCACGGCGAGCTTCGCCGCGGCCTTACCGGGAGGGGACATGCGGGCGAGGCGGGTGAGGCGAGACGCCGCGTCGGAGAAGGTGACGACGGAGAGGCGGTCGGAGGGGCCGAGCTGGTCGATGACGAACCACATGGCGTGCTTGAGGAGCTCCAGCTTCTGGCCCTTCATGCTGCCGCTCACGTCGAGGACGGTGACGAGGTCGAGGGGCGCGCGGGCCACGTCGGCGGGGGCCTTGGCGTCCACGAGCACGGCGAACTTGTCCCGGGATGTGTTCCTCCCGAGGGACGGGAACTCGCACTGTGTCTTGACGACCAGGCCTCCGTTGGTCGCCGGCGGGGTGGCACCGCCGGTGGTGGCCGCCGGAAGCTCCAATGGGTCGTCGTCTTGGAACATGCCGGCCGGCGGCGCCACATGCGGAACCTTGGTATCCGGCGGCGGCGGCGGCGGCGGCATCGCGTGGGGTGGTGTGCGACTGTGCGTAGGGTTGGAAGTTGGATCGACTTCGATCTCGGATTAGATGAATCGGCGGATCGGCCTTATCATATGTAGGGTAGGAAATTTTGTGCGCGAGCTATATATGGGAAGCGATAAAGGGAGAATAGATCGATTTGGATTCTCGATCCACGGAGGAATTAAAACATCTTTCCCGAAAATATATATAGCGCATCAAATGATCGGTTTTGTGTTGACTGCTGCTGATTTTAATTTTAGGGTTGCTATCACGACGCTGTGGGCCAGGACTCGAAACTGATCGACTGCGGGCTGCGGCGGCGTATATGAACCGTATACACGTGCCAATTTCGACTCTTAACACATCAAGTCGATGCGCCTTGCTTCACCAAATTGGTTTGGCGCTGATTTCGACCTTCAACACATAAGCCAACGCGCATTACTTCGCCAAATCGTCTTTGATGCCGGTTTTGGCCCTTAAAATATCAAGCCGATTACATATATGCATGAATATGACCATCAACATATTCATGCATATATGAATGAAGATTACATATACACATGTATACACAAAACACTGCGGACTTGTCTCTGGAGTCTGGATGCATTCCTTCCGAGCACCGGGCGCTCGCACTGCGCCTTGAGGACCAGGCCGCCATCTGGCCGCCTGAGGCTCCAATGGGTCATCGTCTTGGAATATGCCTACCAACCGCTGCGGCGGCGGCTGCAACATGCCGAACCTTCATATCTGCAATCACGTGTGGTATATGCGTGTGGGGTTGATCGATTTCGTTTAGCGATATGAATGGAGTATATATAGCATAATTTGAAATATGAAAAATTGTAAAGTCATCATATGAATTTAGACCCAAAACAATTAAATATAGAGTCTACGCCTAATACAATTGATAAGTAACTAAATCATCTTAAATTAAATAAACTAGCATGCCAGATATGGTTACCAATTGTTTAAATAAAAATGTGGTTTGGAGTTAAAAAAGATAAATTGAGCGTCGTCTGATAAATATTGACGCAGAACAAAGAGTCTATGCTGAAACAATTGATAATAACTAAATCATCCTAAATTAAAAAAATAGCATGCTATGTGGTTACCAATTTTTTAAAATAAAGTATAGTTTTGAATTAAATATACAAAACAAATTGATATCCAATTTTCACAATAAGCGAAGACTCAACGTTCCGTATAGGTTGATATCCTAAATTTGGATGCAGTTTGATGAACTAGCCAATGAATTTATCTATTGTTATAAGATATCATTGGTCAGCTCCCCTTAAAAAGACTACAAAAACAACTGGTTTACCCATATATTTTTTTAAAAAAATCTACAAACATATAATTGTTCATAACTAAAATTCTAATAAAATACACATTAAGGACAAATGAATTTATATATTACTTTTAATTAAATAACCATATTTCTATATAAGGTATTTCCTTAATGAATGTTTCATGCGTTTGTACCACTCATAAGAAAATTAATGCAAAATATTGCTGAATAGACTAATTTTGATGTAAAAATAAGCCTAACTGTTAGCATGAAAAAAACTAGCTATCCGTGCCATTAGCTCAGGCCAACTTGCTAGTTTTGACCTTTGTGAATGTGAACCGCGGAGTACTCCATTGGTTTTGTGTGCATACCCCACACCATGCCACCGGCACACGGGATATGATGATCGTGTGCCTCCATGCGGCGCGAAGTACTACATTGGTGAAGGGCTGAAGGCCCTCCAGCATCCCGCATCAGGGCAAGTACAACCGTGTAGACAACTGCTGTCTTTTTTACACAAACAGACAACTTGAACAGATAGTTTGTACAATGAGTTGTCTATTTAGTTGTCTGCATGGTATTTAATTTATCCTGTGCCACACAAATCATGGTGATCTAAGGCATACTTATCTTTGTAGCTATTTTGTTGCATACATCAGACAATGCACAGTACATCCAAATATTTCGCATGACTCATAAAATAAACATGAATAATAATAATAATATGAAAAGGTCTTAGAAATACATGGTATGATATAATAATAAAGTCACCATTTATACACATACAATGTACTACACAAGACTAAGTTCACATGGTAGAAATAACAATTCACACGGCACAAGTTGAGTTTGCATGGACAAATAGGTTCACACGATGATAACTTTAGTTCACACGGCAGAAAGGCTTTTACACGATGATAACTTCAGTGATGTCGTCGTCTCTCCGCAGCGTTTCATGCAACCCGTGCCGTAGATGGATCACGCCTCCGCATGGGAGCAAGAGCTTTGCTCGTAGACGGATGAAGCGACGAGGGCGTCGCCCGTACCGCCATGAAGGGGTTCTTTTGAAAAAAAATGTTGCATGTCTACGGTTCGCCGGGGCGTTGTACGTGCCCTCAGAGCACCTATGTAGTACAGTAATGGGAACTAGGCATATTGCCCGCGCAAATAGCGCGGTAGCTAGTTTTTTCATACTAACATTTAAACTTTTTAATAAAACTAACTTTATTATAATTGATTTGTGTATTATTTGCTTTCTATCATTATGTTATATGTCATTTAAAACTAATTGTATAATTTTTACTCACTCATACTTAATTTACCCTCTAGCAAACATGGTGGCTTATTTAAATACTATTTATAGTTTTTTGTTGCTAAATAAATATAAAGAAAAATGGAAAGGTGCATCTTTATTTCAAATTTAGGTATTTCTTACTCATATTTAATATTCATGGTACAAAATAAGTATTATTATATTAACCATGGTATATGTTTTCGCACTAAATCTATTCAAAGACATTAATGTTCATAATTTATCAAACTTGATATTTATTGACTCCTCGGTAAGCGAGAGTTGCATTATTTTGTTGAAAGAGTGAGTATTATTTAAAACTAAATATATATAAGTAATTTACTTACATGATGTAGTTATTTTGAATTGAACTATCGATTAATTGTTTAATGTGGACTCATGGTCAACAACTATATTTTAGCCACTTTTTAACCTTTGACAGAAATCTATTTTATACCTAGTGGGCACATGTCAAAATAAGATAATGTTTTGGTGGGGGTGCAATTTATATTTTTGACGCACTTATCTGAAATCGGACCTCGTTAGCTGAGTTTGGAGGGCTAACGAACTAAAGTTTTAGTAGGGTATTAGCTAATTTTTAGCCCACCATTATATGTTTCCAAATCATCTGTAATTTAATGACTTTTTCCATTTTAAATGAAGTTAGAGATTAAATGTTGGGAATTGCTAAATTTCTGCCAACAGATTTTATTCTCTCAGACCTGTCGTCTTCTTCCTTTGAACCGGTGGTGGAGCACAAGCTGGCGGCGAGGTTTAGCGGTGGAGCATGAGTGTGTGCGAGCGCTGAGACGCGGTGGTGAGGGCATCGCCGCGCCAGTGGTTGGTGGATTAGTGCCGCCGGTAGCCGGGTGGAGGGCGGGGCTCGCGGCGGGGGAGCCATTCAGCCAATCGTTGGATTAATGCGAGTGTCTTGGGGTGGGTGGGCAGGGCTGGCTGTAGAGGATGGGGAGAGGAGGAAGGAGTCTGGGGAGGAGTTGGTTGATCTGCAAAAGAAGAAAAGATAATATGTCTATTTTCTATTAGTAGTCGCTTAATTGTTTTATATATGAACTCTCGGTCAACTACTAATTTTTTATTCTAAAATTCTAAATTTAGCTATGCATATTATTTGGCCAACCTCTAATATCATCTTTTTTAATTTTAAATTTATCTATTTGCCACTTATATTCGATATAGACTCTTTGGGTTATCTATGCGTAGTTTGCTCATCATAAATCTAGCCGTCTAAGCTCTTTTCAAATTAACATAGAAAGTTTTCGGCCCGATGAACATGGTTTTTTTTAATATAATTGCAAATTTTCGTTGCTAACTAAATACAATGATAATTGAAAAGGTATTTTTTTAAATTAAGTTTGTATTAACCATATTTGACATGTATTCTTTATTTAAATATTTTTATTCCAGTTAGTAGAGAGATAATAACCCTGTACTGTACGTATTATGAAAGGGTATGTTTGTGTTGGAGTTGGAATTGGATAGATATGTTACTTTATTCTTGGACGTATGTTATGTGACGTGAGGAAGCCTCTTTTTGAACTGGATTTGTGACTTTCCTTCACTAATTTTTTTGTATGGAAAGATGGACTTATAGAAATAAGAGATGGACGATAGGACTTTTTTAACAGGATTTGATGCAACATTTGGAAAGGACTCTTAAAGAGAAAACATAAAACAATGGACTGATATTATTCTTAGATAATATGGACCGTTAGATCTTCATTAAATCCGACGGCCTGAATTCTTCTTTTTTTCCGATTAACGTGGAATTTCTTGGCTCTCTCGGCGAACGTGGTGGTCTTTTTTTCAAGTAATAATATAACAGATTGCCCCTCCCGTATCATCGATTGTGCAGAATCAGTCGTCGTTTGTTTGCGAAAATTGAAAACTGGCCTGGCGGGGCGTGGAGCGTGAGGAAATACCCAAAAAAAAAAAAGTCTGCAAGGTGTGAAACGTTGCTCGCGCGGTGCAACTGAATGTTAAGAATTGTAACCCAATGACTAGGATAGTGTCTATAGAATTAAATGAGATGCCACCTAGGATAAAAGATGATGTGACAAAGAAATAAATAAGAAAAGAGGAGGAAACTGGGTCTTGCATGAGACATGGTTTCTACACAACATCCATGACATGATGAGAGATGTGTAGTATTAAATTTAAGTATTGATTAGTGTTTTTGCATTGGAAGAGTGGTGTCTAGTGCTAGTTTCTTGCTGATATGTATCTTATGGACACTATGACTAGTGTCTTGGGTTGGGAATGGTCTAGAACGACCACTGGCATGAGTTGTGTGTGTGTCATATCGATCGATTCATTGCCCTCGAAAATCGAAGCTGTTACAGTTTTGGTTTTCTGGAGGACAGGTACGGATGCTGGAGTGTGCATGCAATGGCCCTTTCGTTTTCCTGAACGCATATAATGCATGCAGTAAAATGAACGCTTGAAATCTTAATTCCACTCGTATTACGGAGATACGGAGTACCAATAGAACTGAAGAAGACGAGGAGTCCGTTCGTGAGAATGCATCATGGCTTAAGTACAAACAACTGCACAAATTCCACCTTCTATATATAATCGCAAAACCTTTTCTTGCGGGTATATAATCGCAAAACCTTCCTCTGCCAAGTGACAGCTATAGCCCACAAGAACAAATTAGGGGTAGTATACTCGACATCCCGCATCTGCAGCTAGCGGCTTTATATCACGCTTGATTTGGCGATTTGTTGATATGTCGTTCGCTGGCGTATCTTTTGTCGGCGCGACCGGCGTCAGCCACCACCACCATCACCGACAGCGGGTACCACCTGCTCGTAATCAACGGGTACTCGCGCACCAAGGACGACACCCCTACTAGCGAGTGGATAGAATCTCGCCCTTTCAGAGTCGGTGGCTGTCGCTGGCGCATCAGGTACTACCCTAACGGCGACATCTCCGACTATGCTGACTACGTGTCCCTTTTCCTCTTCATGGATGACGACAGTGTTACAGAAACTGTCAAGGTGCAATTCGGATTCAATTTTGTCGATAATAAGGATCAGAAGCATGTGCTGTCGTCAGATATCCGTTCAAGCAAAGTGCACGACTTCAAGAACCAGAGTAGTTGTTGAGGCTACGGCAGTTTGACGAAAAGAAAAAACCTGGAGAAATCAACGCATCTCAAGGACGACAGTCTCACAATAAAATGTGACATCATCGTCACCAAGGACGTCAATATCGGCTAGGCAATTGCGCCTTTCGTAGTGGTGGTGCCACAACCTGATATGCACCAGCATTTCACTAGTCTCCTTCAGTCTGGAGAGGGTGCCGATGTGACCTTTGAGGTCGGCGGCGAGATCTTTGCTGCTCACCGGTGCATACTCGCCTCCAGATCGACGGTGTTCAAGGCAGAGCTTCTCGGACCCATGAAGGAGGAGGGCTCTGCGGCAAGGGTCATACGCGTAGACGACATGGAAGCACGAGTGTTCAAGATCTTGCTCGGTTTCATTTACAGTGACTCGGTGCCCGATATGGAAGAACCAGAAGATGATGTGACGTGGCAGAACTTGCTTGTCGTGGCAAATGGATATGATCTCCCGAGACTGAAACTGATCTGCCAACAGAAGTTGTGTAAATACATCAACACCAGCTCTGCAGCAATTTTCCTTGCGCTAGCTGAGCAGCACCATTGCCAAGGGTTGAAGGAAGCATGCTTCGACTTCCTCAGGGTTCATGCCAATCTTCAGGAAGTAATGGTGCTTGGAGGCTTGGACCACTTGACCAGCAGCTGCCCCTCTGTCCTCAAAGAGCTCATTGCAAATCTTGTATCACCGAACAGTGCTGCTGCTCAGCAGTTCGTGGTGGTGCCCGAGTCTGATATGTACCGGCATTTCACTGGCCTCCTCAAGTCTGGAGAGGGCACAGATGTGACTTTTGAGGTCAGCGGCGAGACAATAAACGCACACCGGTGTGTGCTCGCAGCCAGATCGGCAGTCTTCAGGGCTGAGCTTTTTGGCCACATGAAGGAGGGAACAACCACCAGTGCCATACACATTGACGACATGGAGGCCAAAGTGTTCAGGTTATTGCTTAGTTTCATTTACAGTGACTTGATGCCAGACATTATTGATGCATACATTGAGGACGAGGACGAGGAGGACAATGCGGATGATGCAGAAGTGATGTGGCAGCACCTGCTTGTTGCAGCAGATAGATATGATATCCAGAGACTCAGGCTGATGTGCGAAGAGAAGCTGTGCAGATACATCAACGTGACCACGGTGGCAGCCCTCCTTGCACTAGCAGAGCAGCATCATTGCAAAGGGCTGAAGGAGGCATGCTTAGATTTCCTTGACTCCCCAGCTAATCTGCAAGAAGTGTTTGCTGCAGGCGGCCTGAACTATCTGGGGAGCAGCTGCCCCTCTGTCCTGATAGATCTCATTGCCAAGCTTGAGTCGCTTAAGCACGATAAGATGATAACTGATGATGAATGATAGTATTCCAATAGTCATGTGGGGTATGTAATAATACAGAAATATCATCGTTATTGTTATGCAATGTTATGAGTTAAGAGTTTTCAGAGCGAATTAATATTTTTCTTTTGGCTGTGCAGGACGACGGAGTAATGTGAGCTATGGAACTAGGTGGCTTTTCGTTGCTGAAGCCATCAAGTATTCAGATATATGGGAATAGATTCCGAGGAAAGTGGCGTGTTTAGGATATACCAAGTTTCTTAAATTCTGTAAGGAGCTATCCTAGCACTACAGCACTTGTAATGCTTAAACTTCTCATTTTCAGCACCTGTTGCGATTAAGCACTCGGTTCCGGCTCAAACCTGTTTTCTCTTAATTTACAGCCATAATTTCCCCTCTCTGTACTATTTTGTTGCTTTAATTTCAGTGTCATACTAGTGTAGATCCAAGAATGATTAACTGGTCACAAATACACCCGGAGCCGGAAGCACAAAACAAAACTTAAGATAGAACCAGAAACATCTTTTTATTTAAGCTACTTATTATTTTCTGCAAAGCAGGGAGGACCTGAGAAGCAGGGCCAAGTTTGTGCGACACACCACATTTTGTAAATATAGGAAATACAACAGAAACTATTGACTATTCTACAAATTTCTTCTAAGCTCAAAACATTTGAAACAATATTTAAACTTTTCATAATTAGAGATAGTCGTATGTTTTATTGATGTGCAAAACTTGACGTTCAAATTCAATGTCTTAAAAGATCAAGAAAATTAGGTGCATTTGGAACTCCAAGACCATTCAATAAGCCATTTTCAAGACCGCGGTGGATGGCACATACTCCCTCCGTCCCATAATAGATGACGTTATGGGATGCGTGCACATGTTATTTTCTCAACTTTGACTCGATTTGTAGAAAAATATGTGTAATATTTATATCTATAATAAATTTGCTAAAAAACTAGATTCAAATATCTATCTAATGATACTAATGATGTATTATAAATATTAATATTATTTTATATATAGTTGGTTAATGTTAAAAGATTCTGTTTTTCTTGGGAAGCAAGAATGACATCTATTTTGGGACGGAGGGGGTAGAATGAACAAAACCCAGGGCAACAACACGACAGAGCAAGGACAAACCTTATTGCTCGTAAAGCATCTCCAGTAGTCTTACAATATTCATTTCTCAATAACTAAGTACCTAGAGAAGTCCTAATACCAGGTTTTGGATGATTCAAAGGGTTGCTTTTGCATTCTCCTAAAAAAACTCTGCCCATGTACATGAAGACTAAATATTCCATTTTTTATATATAAAAATTAAACAGAATGAAAGGTCAAATGCAACAAATAGTCAGACCTCCAAACCAAACATGGATAAAGTAAACACAACATCAAACACTCCCATTTTCACTTACTCCCATCCTCGATGTTAGAATCAATTTCAGTACTTATTATTCCACTTATGTCCTTTGTGTTTCATCAAGCACACTTCACATCCATGAACATGATCTTGCACTCTTGCTCCCCTTTTCTTTGCTAGCACCTCCTCTCCATGTAGTCTCAACCTCTGTTGATGTTTATTGGAAGTGAAGGGAGTCTAACTTAGGTGATTGTATCATCTCCATTAACTAGTGTGAGAGGTGAGAGGAACACAAATAATCTGTGTTTGCTTTGCTTGTATGCATAACACCGCATGGCTATGTTAAGGTTTTTCTAGGACTTTCGGATGCTAACGTCATGAAAGGCATGAATTTGCCAGTTCACCTTCATTATTTATGGAAAAAGCTAACCAACACATTGTTTATGAGGGAGCTAACACATAGATTCGTGATCAGTGGATCTAAGAAATGATGCCTCATATTCTTTCTCCTCTCTCCAACTTATATTCTCGCCATCTATAAAGTCAGCAGGTAGGGATAATCGGGGGTGGGTGGTGGAGAAAAAGAGAATAGGGAAGAGAGAGAGAGTGAGGAGAGAAAATGAGGAGTGTTGGAAAAACGGAGTCATGGGCCCACCTGCCAAGGTCTGGCCCAATGCCAGGCTCAAAATGTTTGCCATGCGGCCCAAAGGTAAATTGGCCCAGCACGCCCAAGCCAAATGATAAGTGAGCCTTGTCTTGGCGAGGCCCATGACTAGAGCTCAGGCCCTTAAGCTTGATCATGCACGTGGGGGGCGCCGCTACTCTATCACCTCCTGTCAGGCCCACGCTCACACGTCATCGGGTTAGAAGGGCAGGGTGGTCTTTTCGCCTTAGCCAAGTACAAGACCTATAAATACCTGCACCCTGAGATTTGAAGGGACACCTGAACGTACATCACCTAGCCACTCAGTCTCTAGAAGTCCTAGAGAGTCAGCTCTGCCTCTATGGGCTCAAAAGTACTGTTTGAGCTACTGTAACCACCAATAGGAAGATCTGAGTCACTGATTTGAGATCCAATAGTTCAAAATTTGTGTGCTAGCCCCACTCTCCCCCCTCAGAAACACACGTATGCGTTATCTATGGACCAAAAATCATCCATGCCGGTGATAGAATTTCCCGCTACTCACCCTTGCAAATTAAGTCTGAGAGCACAATTTTTTCCACAGTTTCAACTTTATGCTCTTCCAAATGTCACCTACAAGTAGGGATGAAAATGGATCGGATACAGACGGATATGCTCGGATACGAATACGGATATTTATTTTTTTGCCGCATCGGATTTGGATACGGAAAGTACAAAATATGTCGGATATGCATCGGATATTGATATACATTACATATCTACAATAAACATTCAACTTCTGTTATGTGGATACGGATACGGTCGAATGTTGATTTTTTAGTTCTGGATACATACTGTACCATTTAAGGCATGAGGGCCTTTGGTCGGTCGGTCGGACGGAAAATATCCATACCACTTTCATCCCTACCTACAAGTATGTTGCTCAGTAATAGTTACTCGAAATCAAAACTACTAATTTGTAGCACAGTCAGCAAAAACCACATGCATGTCGAAATAGTATAGAGCTATATGGGATTAAAATACGTGTCATGGAGGACAAGTGCATGTGGTGTTCATGTGGAGGGGGAGGAAACGGCAGGAATCAATGGAAGCAAGAAACCTGCTCTAGCTTCTTATGGGCGTGGGGTCAATGACAATGAGAACACTCCGAGTGGGGGAATAATTGTGGTGGTTGCTCATGGTCTCGGGACAAATTCATAATGAGCAGAGAATAAACCAGGCATTCTTAATCATTTCAGCAGGGTCTTCTCAGGAGCAAAGGAGCCTCGAGTTCTTACAGCCCTTTCCCTCTTCCTTTTTGACATCTATGCTTCAAGCCTTAAACTTGCTTGCAATGTTGCACGTCAAGGTCTTTATCAGTCAACTACACTGGGACCTGAGGATGTCCAACTTACAACCTACAATAATGTATATAGATAGCACCATTACATTCGCAAGATAAACAATGGCATTACAAGTATTTCCCAGTTTTTGCTTCTTGTTGTAACATATCAAGCTTAAACTTTGGTTTCGAAGATACCTGTTATTGTTTAGCGTCGCAACTGACAGCCAAAATCTAGCAACAGAGGAAAGAGAGGAATATAATAAGAAGAGATGCGGACATATGGATCAGTTGATCAGTTTGTTCATCGTGCAATCATAACCCAGCGCCCAAACTAAAGGTAGAAAGTATTATAAGTAGTATAGAGTAATAGAGGTTATCATTGGACAACCAATCAGCGTCCTAATCCATCCATCAGTCCAGTTAATCTGAACAACCCTAGCCGCCGTGCAGCTGAGGATACAAAACTGCCCAAGCTGACGTGGAACAATGTATGCGCATCAAATGCAACTGCTAGAAATGAGAAATCCAAGCTCGCAGGCACCAACAACTTTTGAGGCGGCCAATTATAAACAGGGCCCAGCATCCATCCATCCATTCATCCATCTGCCAAGCAGCAACTTTAAAGCTTGTCAATGGTCATGCTCAGCCATGGAGGAACCGCAACTGCCCCCAACATTATGTGCCGCGGCACTCGGCACGGATGGTAGGGCCCAGTGGCGCCACTTAAGCTGGGCTCTGGCCTCTGGGGATCAACAAAGCTAATGCATGGAGCACTAGAAAACAATCTTGAGGCTGGTCCCTTTCTGATTATGAACTGTTAACAAGGCTATCAGGCTACTGGAAGCTGGAGCAGTTGGGAGCATCACGCCACAATCCCGGGTTTATGCCTAGCTAAAAAGCGTCGGGAGTCGCGCCGCTGTTGGTCCGGGGAAGGATTATTCAATTGATCTTGCTTGATCATCGGCTAGGCGACATGTAGGATGATCCAAGCCAGGTGGCTGGTTGATTGGTTCAGAAGAGAAATTATATAGAGAGTGACCATGTTCAGTGTTGCTCACAGGTCGATCACTCATGGGCCTTCAGTTGAGACACACTGTCATAGCTAAGCAGAGGATGTAAATATATAGTATGTTTGTGGCGAGTTGGACAGTGACAGGAATTGGTCTAGCTAGCTGGTGATGTTTCCTGGAGAAAAATAAAACGGATTTCAGGCAGCCGAAAGGAGAAAAGTGCAGGGAAAAGAACGTTTGCCTGCTGGGTCCTCGAAGATAAACAATCTTCATCAGTATATAATAAGATTCTTGTTGAAAGCTTTGTGAGGCATGGCGAGAGCAACAACAGTAAAAAGATGCAGGCACCATGATGAGCACGGCCGGCTTAGTGCTAAGCCCACTTGGAATTCCATTTCCCACCACAACGTAGCTCCTCTCCTAAGCGCTTCAAATTTCGAATTTGAACTGGCTGCATGCCCTGTTCCCTTTTTTTTTTAAAAAAAAAAAAAAGAAGTCACCTTTAGACTGATGCAGCTGTAACATAACACTGGCCTCGTCTGAAATGCAGGAAATTTCAGAGGAAACTGTACAACTACCATGGCCTCGAACGGGACAAGATGAAAATTGTTTCACAAGCACACAGTATATTTGAGACGCCGGGGTTCAATCAGTGGGTGCAGTTGGAGGTCAAGACAAGTTAGGTTAGGTGAGGTGCGACTTGGTAGTGTGGTGTGGCTCTAGAGCTCTGGTTAGAGAGTCAACTAACGCTCCATGAGCCTAATTCCAAGCCATGATCGGCGACACAATTCTATATATAAAGCATTCCAGGTTGCCGTCCTAGAGAGAGAGAAAGGAGAGAGACAGAGCGAGAAAGAACAGAGTCTCCCTGCCTGGCCTCCGGCTGCACTAGAGCTCCATCTGCTGCGTAGCATTGGTGTGTATCATCATGGAGATCGAGTCGGCCAAGTGCGAGTGCTGCGGCCTGCGTGAGGACTGCACCCGTGAGTACATCGCCGGCGTGAAGGCGGGCTTCGGCGGGCGGTGGCTCTGCGGGCTGTGCTCTGAGGCGGTGCGTGACGAGGTGGCCGCCAAGAAGCGCGGCGACCTGGAGGGCGCCGTCAGGGACCACATGTCCTTCTGCGCCAAGTTCGGCAAGAAGGGCCCGGCCTTCCGCGTCGCCGACGGCATGCGCCAGATGCTGCGCCGCCGCTCCAGCGACATCTCCGCCGCCGCCTCCTCCGCGGCCTCATGATTGCTTATCGATCTGCTACGTACTCCTGATCCGTGAGGACGGAGGAGGGAGGAAGAAGAAGAGGGGTTGCTCTGGCTGTGATGAAGAAGACGAAGAAGGAAGCGGCGATTATATTGATCGGTCGACCTTGCGGCGGTGGCGCGGCGAAACAAGCTTCTGCGGCGCCGGTGATCCTTGACAATGGCAGGTTCTAGGATCGGTTGGTAGTTTAATCTTGTCACTGTACTAGCTAGTTGCAAGTCAGTGCCATTGGCTTGGTTGTCCTCTCCTCTGACTCTGTTAGAGGTGTAGTGCCAAGCGAAGCCTTCTTAGGCCTAGAAGAAGGCGCCTTCTTGAAACGTTCAAGTTTTGCTAAGAGGTTGTAGAGCTTGGACAGCAATCGCAATGTACCGTTAATAACATGAATTGGATTTATTTATTATGCATTGATATTCACGCATGCTGCATCCTCTGCACATTGATCATCGAGAACCATGGTACATTTCTTTCTCCTGGCTTGGGGTTTTAGAACATTTTTTATTTAACCCCAACAAAGAAACCAGATCAAGTCAGGTTCTTGGGTTTAAATTGATAGCTCGTATTTTTATCCTTATGAGACAGTGCTTGATTATATTTCTGAACTTCGATTCGCAAATGTGCACAAAAATGAGCAAAAGTGTTGCGGCAGTTGCAGTTTGGATCACAAACTTCTTCAGTCTTGTGGGAAACTGGGAAGTACTCTCACCTACAGACAAATCAACTGGATCTCAAATTAATCACACCCATCCTGGAGGTAAGTAAACACAAACCAATTAGGCAATTACTGCTTTCAGTAGCTGAAATTATGGATAGACAAATACCTATCCATTTTTATAAAGGAAAGAAATGCCATGTATCCAAATGCCAATGATATTCACCCATGTCGCATCCTCTGCACATTGATCATCGGCATTTTTATTAAACCCCAAAAAGAAACCAGATCAAATCAGGCTCTCGGGTTTATATTGATAGCTCACAGATCATCCTTATGATACTGTGCTTCATTATATTTAACTTTGATACGCATGTGCACAAGAATGAGACGAACAAGTAAAACAGTATTACGACAATTGCAATTTGGGTCACAAACTTTTCAGTCAGTTACAGTTTTCAACCGGGCAGTCTTCTGGGAAGTGGGAACTACTATCTCACCCACAGACAAATCAACCGGATCTCAAATCACACCCCCTGGAGATAAGTAAAAAACAATTACTGCTTTCAGTAGCTGAAATTCTTGACAGACAAATACCTGTCCTTTTATAAAGAAAGGAAAGAAATGTCATGGATCAAACTGTAGTAGATTCTTACTAGCATGGACCATGGAGTACCTCCTGTCTAGCATCTTCACTCTCACAGTTGTACTGACCATAATTGTGTTTCCTCTGCGCATGCAAGGCCCCAATGGCAATCATGGAAGGAAGATGCTCGCTCCAGATAAGTAAAAATGGGGGAAAATAATAAAATGTGCCAAAGGGGAGAGATGCTGACTAGGACACGATCAGGTGTGCAATAATCTGGCACCGTACTACCATTTAAGGCATAGCTCATGAGAAGGATGCATGCTTGATCATTCCTTCCTGTGGATCATCTGCATAATTGCCGTGCCGCTTGTAAGATTCCCCCTCATATGCCAAGCAGGAGCATGAAGCCAAGAGGCTGAGTCAAGTCCACGTCTGAACAAATTTTTAAGCTGAGCCCTAAAAGATGCGCAATAGGTTCTTGTATCGTCTCATATCTTTTTTACAAACAGAATGTCCTTGAATTTTTATATCATAGTTTCGACTCAGTCCACAATTGTCATGTATCGAGACCCTGATACTCCAAGGAAGACATAATAGATTTTCTACTATTGTTAAAACTTTTTTTTTTTACTTTGTAACCGACTATGATGCCTTTTATGTAACTTGCCTCTCAGGTAAAGCAGGATGAGGTTAACCCACTACTTTCCATGCAATCTTGCCCCTTTACGGTATATAAAAGAGGACAGGGTGCCTAATTATGGGTTAACAATGACTAACATCAAAATAACCCATCACAGGACGCAAAATAACCCATCACAGGACGCAATATAGTACAACCAAATAGGAAGCAGGGTGATATGTATTTGTCTCCCTATGTTTATCGTCGAGTTCATGATCTTGCCGAAGCCAGAGCAATATAATGCCGGTACAAAACACTGACAATGATCCACGTAGGCTCAAAGCCTATGCAGCTCATAAAACACCGACAATGATCCTGCAATGAATTTCCTCCTAGACTTCTACATCCAAAAGTCATTCGGTTTTGTAAAACCATCGCTAAGCACAAATCTACGTTGTCCTTATGTTATATTTAGCCCACACCTTGCCTTTTTCTTTTTGAATGCTTCGTTGGATGCAGATCGTGCAAATGATGAAGGCTCTCATAATCAAAATTCCAGATCCATGGAACAGTAATCAGTACTGGGTACGAGGCCACGTCAATGATTGCATACTTGTTTGCACTTGCGTTTCTATTGCCTGGTTGTATGTAAACTGTAAAAATCTTTTGTTGTTAAAGTCTGTCACTTCCATTGTGACCCAGGTCAAACTAAGATCGGAATGCCCACACCACACATTCATCAACACGTTCTGTTGGTTGGTGAAGTAGGCCAACTTCTTCAATTTAATGTAGTTATTCAATCGCCTAGACCCGTTGCAGCCGATCCGGTGTGACGAGTTCTTTACATCTAAGCAGAACACTCCCTTGCAGTCTTGCAGGTGAGATGACGAATAAACAAACCCCAGGTAGCTTTCTTCCGGTTCTTGGGCAGATGTCAAAGCAACATAACCACGTACCATGAGAAGGCAGTACAGCCAAAAGCATTTGTCTGTCGTCACAATGGTGACTACAATCAAGAGCCAAGCATCAAACACCACATCAAAAATATACTTTTAATCGTCCAATTAGAGGAAAACAGGTAAGATAGCATAGCCAAGGCATACAACAATGCTCAATTTGTGTGCCTCATAAATCACAAGTACCTGGCCATCCACAACAGAAACACCAACTCCCAAGCAACTATGGACCAGAGAAACATCTGCTGATAAACTTAGCATAGTTAACCTGATATAATTTGGCTCTAAGCAACTGAGTTTCTAGTTTTAACATCATGAAGTAGTCCTTGGCATAGCCATTATCACATAAACTAACACAAAACATAATAGTATCTGCTGATAACATCATAACATGGGACAACTAACCAAACTTAGCATTTCAGATAACAATTTAGATCTAGCGTACTGCTTCACTGCTAGTACTAAAACTTAATGCTCCAAAGGCATCAACACTAGCAGGAACTAGGGCGTCATGCCTACAGAGCTGGGTAGAAATCACACACAACCAAACCTGCATCAAGACACAAGCAAAACATCAGTATCAAAGGTTGGAACCAATATTTCTCCATTTGTGGACACACAAGCATGCAGTTACCTCATCTGGGGTTATATGCGTTGCAGGGCTCCAGAGTCCGACTTTCTCTCAAGGATCAGCCAAGGCTTGAAGAAAATCAGAACTCCTAAAGTGGTTCATGAACTTGGAGTGGGAAATGAACGAGCATGCAGCAGATATGGTATGCCAGATATGCAGTGGGTTTATGCTAGATGCAAACAGAGGCACTAGCTGTTTAGAGATGCAGCGGATATGGTATGACGAATATGCAACAAGGGGAAAGCATGAGGAAGTCAGTAGGAAGTTAGTATTGAAACAGGACGAAGAGAAAACAGGGACTTATTGCATCTTCCACCCAGCTTCTTCCTTACAAAAAACAGAAAGAGCCAGCGAGGAGATAATGGTGTTCTTTGCAAAGCACCCGGAAGTCAGGATAATTAGTGTGGGAATCAGTTGGCTAGAGGATAGAAGGAATTAAGTATGCAAGGATATGAAGATGCATGAAATGCAGCTAAACTACAAATATTTGACATCTGAGTGGAGACTATAATGTATGCAATTCTCCCATGTATGAACGAACTGCAGCAGGTGACAAGGCTGCTGCTTTGGCAGAGTGCCACTATCAGTTCAGATCATGTACTATGGATGCAAATGATGCAGTTCTACAGGTCTTAAGTTCTACACCTAAGAGATGAAGGAAGCATATAGGTGAATACTATCAACTGCCGTCCACCCCCATCCTTGACCTGGAATCCGCCTTCATAACATCCAACACGGCAGTTTTAACTATTCAACTTTCTGGAGATGCTTCACCAAGGAACTACACCACCATGATCATGACCATATCTTACAACCACCAGGTATCCATGACCATTACCCTATACACTACTATGCAGGTAGAAAAGTTGTCAGTGGAAGATAACCTATGTACACAGGAACCACCCCTCCATCCTCCCAGTATTCAATGGTCTGCGATATCCAACTGGAGAATCCTCCGAAGATTCTCCGTTGCAATAGCACTAGCAGTTTCATTTTCATTGAAGAATCCATACCCTGATCCCCCAACCGGGGATGAGGGAGCTGATTTAGCATGTGGTCTGACCTCCACATCAGAGTGCTCAACTGGTGGCAGCTCAAGAGAGATGCTGCGCTTCTGACGGAGGGAGAACTTGGGGATGGGCAGCGAACTGGGTGGTGGTGAGTTGGCGAACGCTGGGCCTGCCCAAAGCTCAAGTCGGGAGGGAGGAGAGGTGGAGGGGCTTATGGAAATGGGTCGGCTGCGCTTGCCACCATGACGTGGCTGCTGCTGCTTGGGTGTCTTGGGCTCTGGGGATGAGTAGGTGCGGGTAGGTGGGGGTGGTGGGGAAGCGAGAACACCCATGTAGCCACCAGAGTGGAAAGAACGGCAGTTCATTCCACGGAAGCCACGAGAGGGAGGCGGTGATGAGAAGTGAGGCCCTGATGACCTGCAACGGGCGCCAGGGTGTCGGTGGTGATGGTTGCGCTGCTCGGGGATAACCATGACAGCTTCCATGGCCGGTTACGTTTGCGGTGATGATGTTTCGGCGAGGTGGCGACTTTCCAATACACCTGAGGCAGCTTGCAGCAGCAGATCACCCAGAGTCCTAATGAAAAGCAAACAGAGGCACCAGGGGGTCAGAAACAGCACCTTTGATCATATTGTCAGCATACAGTACCATAAGAAGAAGCTGTACTTTTAATCATGTTGTCAGTATCTACTAGCGCAGCTAAACAAGAACACCTATGACCATCAGCATAAAACTCTCTTCCTAACATTCCCCCCATGTACGGATGGTGAAACACTGGTGATTCAGAGTTCTAAAATATGGCAACTGAGAAGGCATACACACATATTGGACAAGTACAAAGCATGAGCACCTTGCTTGCTACAAAAATAAGCAAAAGCCTAGCAAGATACCTATGCTAAAGCGCCATCCTTCCTGCCATTACACTACACGCTAAATGTAACTGTGGCTCCAACTTCCGAGTAATAAGTAAAAAAACAGCGAGCGACGTATATTATGAAAGTAAAGTTACGGTTTTGACGACCGAGTAAAAAACAGGAAAAAGCATGCAAAAATACAACAGAGTGGAAGATAAAAAGACAAAAAAAATTCTGGTGTATACCTTCCAGATCTACAGCCGAGAAGCAGATCGGAGCCACTACAGATGACGTCGTCTCCTCCACGTTAATTCCCTCCGATGCAATGCAGATCCGCTCGCGAACACGCTGCATGCACGTAAAAAACTAACCAGGTCAGGAGACGAAACCCAAACACCAACCAAACAGTCGCCAGCCCACGCATCCACCGCCGAAACCGAACCCAACCTGCTCCTCGAAGCGAACCACCGGATCTGAGCCGGCGAATCTCGCCACTTCCGGCGACGGAAAGCTCCGTGGGAAAACAACCGCCGCGGCCCGAGGAAGCGGCGCGTCGATCCACAGGACCCGAGGCCGGATCCGGGAGCAACCACCGGAGAGGACAACTCGCGGAAAGGTGGGATCTTTTGGGCTGGGGCGAGCAGTGAGAGCCCGAACGGGAGGGAGAGGGGAGGGGGAAGGGGAGTGTGGGGTGGGTGGGAGATGGGGCGACTAGTAGGGTACGGGGGCGGCACGAGGCGACGGGCGGCGTCGGACCCGAGACGGGGTTTCGCAGCGGCAGTTGATACAGATCCGTTGCGTCCGGGGGTGCTTGGCTGTGGGCTGTGGCTTGGGGTTACCCCATGGGTGCCATTTGGCTTTGGCTACCAGCTCTGCCGCTTGTGAACTGCCGACAAAAAGACGGAAAATGAAAGGCCGATGGAGACATAAAAATCCTTGGAATCGAATAAAAATGAAATGTGCACGCGAGAAAAATACTTGCCGGTTTAATTTTACAGCACGGAGGGGTTTAGGGATAACCCCGTTTAGAGATTCGGCACACGTATGTAACATGCGTAATCGTGCGAATAGTGGTGTCAGAACGGATTTAGACATTCAGGCATTCTCCTACTAGTAACAACCATAGCTATCTTCTGTTCCTGGTTCAATCTGTCTTCATTCCGGCTCGGGACCTCCCTTTATACCCTACTCCCCCGTGGGGGTACAAAGAATATCTGGGGTACATCTTCCTTGGTGGCGCTGTCATCCTGCAAGTGGGCATGGTAACTCCTGCAAGTGGGCTAGGACACCCACGGTAACTCCGTCATGTGCCGACCTCCCTTTCGTTAGCGTCTGCTTCCTTCTTTTGATCAGTGGGGCCGACCGCAGCTCATCTCGGGACCTCCTGACCCGAGGCGGACCGGTGTGAGATCTCCTCTACCTTTCTTCTTCCAGGTGGCCTCGTCCCGAGCCTCGGGTCTTGCACGACGAACCTTCATGCGAGGGCACCCCTGCCACTTGGTGGGCCCCAGCTTGTGTCCCCCGACACGTCCCAAGCATGACGTGGCACTGCTCTGTGGGTGTGCAGACGACGCTGTTACCACCTGCCCCCCATGCCTCCTGTAATAATTACCCCTTTTATGAGGAAGGTGCGACTAATGGGTCCTCCCTCTGCTCTGCAACAGGGTTCGTGGCAGTCGCTCCTCTCCTCAGTGGGTCCTTCGCCTCAAAGGGTCGGGGGAGAATCTCCATTCTACCCCCCGCACCTAGCTTCTAAATGTCGGGTCAGGCCGACTTTCTTTTGGCAAGACGGAGGCCTGCCTTTAGGTAAGGCATTTGGGACGAATCGATCCCATGCTAAGGGGACCCTAGTTCTTCTTACGTTGATAGCAACCTTCGAGCCCTTGTACGAGCAGGGAGACTGACCGCCCGTGCATGGAGCCCTTCAAGCGACTCCTACTCACATGCGCCCCTCGTCCTCCGCCGTTGTTCCCATCTTCTCGGATAGAGTGCAGGTCGTGGGGCAAGTGAACTACTTCGGTTCCCCCGCCCACAGGGTATATAGGAATCATGGATTGGTGGTGTCGCACACGGCCCCAGTCTCCCCCGAGTCCTTCGTCTTCCTCCAGCTTGCATCTCCTCTCTTTTTTCAAAGAAAACCCCTAGCTCCGCCATGTCTCGTCATGGAGATCCCCACAGCGGGCACCGGTTCCTCGACTTCGTGCCATCCATGGTGGATGGTAATGGAGTGGAGCGTATTCGTCTCCTGATGCCCCGGGGCATCGCGCTTCGTGTGGGGACTTAGTTTCCCGCGCTGAACCCAGGGCCCAGGAGAGATCATCATCTTCTTTCGGTACCTGATGCCGGGGCTAGTGCCCCCCTTCTCCGAGTTCCTCTAGCGGATGCTGAAGGTCCACATCATGTACCTCGTGTACCTCACCCCCAATGTGGTCCTCACCCTTGCCATCTTCGCCCATGCCCACGAAATGTTCGTGGGCCTCCAACCGTCAGTGGAACTGTTCCGCTACTTCTTCTCCCTTGCCTGCACCCCTTCCACTTCACCTGCAGCTAGGGTGCCTCCGCAACGCCGCGCGGTCGGGGGGGGGGGGTTGCTCCTTTTGGATGAGATCCAACCGTCGGGCGGAGTTCTTCTCCTTCACCATCCGTGACAAGTGAGACAGCTAGGAGATGCAATGGTTGTACATGACTATGCCCATCACCTCTAACCGGTTCCGCATGCCGTGGAATCCTCCTCGGGATGGACCTACGGCACCGACACTGAACCCGCACTAGGCGCCAGTGTTAGCGAGGATTGCTCTTCTTCGTGACTCGGGGTTGTCCAGCGCCATGGTTGTACCCAATCTCCCAAAGACGCACCGCCCAGCCTTTTGAGGGGCGAGCACACGTACACATAATGTCAATGTCCGAATCAGCGGGTTCGGCACCAACGTGTGATTATGCTGTGAATCGCTCCTCTCGATGGTGATGCAAGATGGACACGGGGACATGGGGGGTTTATCCTGGTTCCGGCCACAGGGCCGTATATCCAGCAAGGGGTGCGATGCACCATGTATCTTGCACTGGGGGTGCTCGTAGTAGGGGTTTACAAGCACTGCAGGAGAGAGAGAGAGGCTCCCAAGTTCCTTGCTAGGGATGATTGAGGCAAGTGCCAATATCGTGAGCAACTTGAGCTGAAGAGCTTGCTACGTAAGTGATGTGGGTGTTGTTGCTGTGCTCGTGCATGCTCTCTTATCCCCTTATATAGATAAAGGGAGGAGGGAGAATTACATGTGGAGTTGTGTTCTAGAAGCTAATGTAGTCTACAGTGGTGTTGTAGGAGAGACGTAACGTCGGGCGTGCCTTCCGTCCTTGGGTGGGAATCGCGCTGGGTGGGAATCACGCTGGGTGGAAATCGCACGTACCAGCTTTGGCTCCAGGAAGCGACATGGGGGTCGCTGTTGATTACTAGAGTTGTCACACCCGTTGGGGGCAGCACTCGAGGGGTAACACTGACCATCGTGGCACCCTGGTCCCATCCATACGGGTCTTCGAGGGTTGCTCCATGCTGCATCGAGGGTTCTCCCGTTGTTAAGGACGAGGGAGCGGTTGGCACAGTGGTTGGCCCTGTCCGCACAGTGGATGGTGTAGGTGGAAATGACCGCAATCATTTCTCTAGCATGGCACGGTGATTTTGCTTTTGACTTTCGCGTTGCGCCTCTGCACCGGGCATTGAATACCCCTGTCAAAGGAGTAGGTGAGTGCGCCTCCTCGTAGGGCGAAAGAGGTCTCGAGCGAGGCGGAGCGCCTGGCGCTGTGGGTTCTTCGGGGGGCTTGGCCGGGGGGCCTCGAACAAGACGAAAACTCCCCCGCTCCCGGGGTAGGTGGTACCCTCGAGCAGGACGGAGATGGTGAGGCTCCACAGAAGGTCTTCATTTTGGGCACTTAGCGGGGCATCTTGCCAACAAGGCCATGAGCTTTGTTGGCAGTCTTTCGTTGGGTGTGTCCAACAGACAATAAGCTTAGGCATTTCTTGAGTGATTACCTCCCAGATTAATGTACCCCTAATCTAGGTACCCGACACATAGCACCCTGCTTACACTTTCGTCCTCGCTTCGTGTAAAAGGGTCAACCTGAAGGTGCTATGGCTGGGGATAAAGGCTTATAAGTTGGCTCCAGACTTGCTAAACTAGCAAGGTGTTACTAAACACGCACACAACGCGCTCATAGGCCACTACCGGGCCATATCAACTTGGGCTGGGTGTCGCAATACACCCTCCTCAAAGAACCCGACGTCCTCGTTAGTCCAACTCACCCGCCCAGTGCCGACCCATATGCCGTGTGTCCTAGCTGGCCCACACACACTATATGTCCGCACAATGACCCGAGCAAATGTCCAGAAATGTTCCCTCTTAGCGCACGACCGTATGTGCAGTGTCAGCCCATATGCCATGCTGTGTGTCCTAACCGGCCCACACTCGCATTGACCAGTACCATATGCGCAACCACGAGAACCTGGCTCTGATACCATCTGTAACACCTTGTCTTCCAAAGACGCACCGCCCAGCCCTTCCGAGGGCCGAGCACACGTGCACATAGCACCCTGCTTACACTTTCGTCATCGCTTCGTGTAAAAGGGACAATCTGAAGGTGCTATGACTGGGGGACAAAGGCTTATAAGTAGGCTCCACCCATATTAAACTAGCAAGGTGGTACTAAACACGTGCACACCTCGCTCATGGACCATTACTGGGGCATTTGCCGGGTGTCACAATGGTGGCACTAGACTTCTTTTGCTGCCGGTGGGCCCCGCTGGCTGCCCTGTGTAATGATCCGACGTTTGACCTGATCCGTGCCAAGCTGTCGCCCACCGACGCTCGGGGTTTGGTTCTTTTGTCGGTCATCCCGACATCGATTGTTGATGGAGGCGGAGACTTGGTCGTGGTTGTTGGTGGCATTGCCGTTCCTCTGGAACTACCCGTCGCCACCGTCTGACACATCGCCTTATCCCCCGGTGGGGCCTGTATCCCTAGGTCCATCTTCACCTCAGGTAGAAGCTCGCGGGAAGGGGAAGTAGATCCGTCCGAAGTCACCGGCGCAGATCACCACAGATTCACCGTCTTCGTCGGGGCCTCCGCTGCCCGAAGGTGCCGGCTAAGTAGGGTCGGAGACCGCCACGTCGACCTCAACTGTAGTGCTGACCCCATCCAAGTGACTCCACTTTGAGCCCTTGTCATGGCGCCACATCCCCTCCGAGTAACAATCTTTTATAGATCATGTGTTTCGCCTTTTTCTTTTGGTATTCAACTTTGTTTCACCCTTGGTCTCTTTTGTGTCGGGAGTGCTTCCGGGCACATGGGCTCATGGGGGGGGAGGGGGGGCAGGCTTCGTCCCCATAGGCCACTGATGGGGTTGTGGTGGCCGAAGTTACCGTGCCACTCGCCCTGTTGGCCCATACCAGCCACACCTTCTTCATCTCGATGATGGGATCACTGGTGGCCACCGTCGAGCCGATAATGCAGTTGGTGATTCTAAGAGGCACATCGGTGCCCCCAGAACCCGCAGTCGTTGGTGATGCCCCGGGAACCTCCGTCGCTGGGTCAGTCCGTCCTGCAAGACTTGGGCCGACGCGGGGAAGAAATCTGTGACCGCGAGGCACGCCTCTCTAGCTGGTTCAACTAGCTCAAGGAACGCTATAGGAGTCTTCGCTCCTCCAAGCCTTGCGTCAAGAAACACGTGTCAGTTCTTGAGTCCCACGAGGCCGCCGTGGCCACGCGTGAATAAAGGGTGGACCACCGGGAGGCAGTCGCCGACCGTGTCGAGCAGTCTGCTTCTGTCGCCGTCTCGTGTGTCGAGGTCGTAGAGGCAAGAGTCCAGGAGCTGGAGGTGGCCGCGGCCACCGCGGTCAGTGCCGTGTAGGCACGGGTGACCGTAGCCAAGGTCTGGTGTGCCGATCTACAACAAGACTTGGAGGTGGCCCAGTCTGAGGTTGCGATTTTCAAGGTTCCAGCCCTTCGGGGGCACTTGCACTTCATGGATGGGAGCTCGCGACATTGCTGGCACAGAGCCCGGCTGCCTAGGAGCAGGCTGGGCTTGGGGAGCTCATCCTGCAGCCTCCCGATGTCGACGGTCCAGTGCGCCATCTTCCTGCTCTGATGACGGTGGTGGAGGAGCTAGAGAGGCTCCACCCCGCCATCGACGAGATGGTGGAGGCGACCACCCAGAACTTGGCCACCGTGTGGTCCAAGTGTTCGGGTCTTCAGCTTCAACCGGTGATGGCCGGCGTCATCACTGACCAAGAGGAGGTCGCGCATGCCGTTGTCTATTGTCTCACCGCCAGCACCATTGCCTTGTTCATCGTGCAGCCGCCGCTACCCCCACCTATAGGAGGAGCGCCGGGTGCGGAGGAGGTGATTCCCTCCGGCTCCGATGAGGCTCCAGGCGATGAAGAGGAAGCCCCCGGTGGATCCCCGACGTCGTCTGGCCAGCAGGGCCGCTGGAGTTTATTTTCTTCTTTTGTTTGGATGTTGATGATGGGGCACCATCGTGCGCCGTGTACAGTAGACTCCTAGGGAAATGTGTTACACTTTCCCTTGTTTAATCCATATTTCTGTATCGTATCGCGCTCGTGACGTTTCGAAGCGGGGCCTAACCCCTGATTGGTTCCATCAGTGTCTAGTTGCGTGCTTCAGAGAGTCGATGCCCCCTGTCGAGTGCCCGTCTTTGCCAAGTGCTCGTGATTTGCACTCGGCAAAGTGCCATCTTTGCATAGTGATAGATGGCAGGCACACGGCAAACCTTGATTCCACGATTTCATGCACATTTCAAACTTTCGAAACTGTTTTACAAAATTTCTTTCAAACTCCTCCAAAGCTACCTTGTCAAATTTACTCAACAATGCATATTTGATACTTCTATAAACATTTTTTTCATTATTTAATGCAGTTATCTCTAAATTTCAATTTATATAAATTAAACAATGATTTTTGGAATAAAAAATAAAAATAACAAAAAAAATAAAAAAACCACCAAACTTTGACATGAACCAAATTATACTGTTTAAGGCTTATGCATATTTCAATATATGCATTTCATAAAATTGAAAAACCATTCGAATTTTATGTGTCGTGAACAAGACACTTGAAATTTTATATCATTGTCTTTATACGACTTCATATTAGATTCAATTACATGAATATCACTTTTGTTTCATTTTCATCACTATTCAAATCACTTTTTGGTTAAACTTTGAATTATCCCAGAAATTCATTTGAATGATTGAAATTGACAAAATATAGCAAACGAGTCCCAAAATTTACCAAATTGAAGCATGGGGCACTACATATAGTATGTGGACCAAAGAAAAAGTTTGTAGGCGGGGAGAAAAAAAATATTCAAACTTTGCCGAGGGTTGGCAGAAACACTCGGCAAAAGGTTAGTTTTGCTTAGTGTGAGGCCACTAGCGCATGGCAAAATGGAGGTTTTGCCGAGTGTCTCCTCGCCGACACTCAGCAAATAGCTAAGGACCGGCTCGGCCAGCTCCCGTCCGCCGCGTACGTGCTTAGCATGTGCCGCCTATGCGGAGGGCCGCAAGTCGGCTCACGGCAAAGACCAGTTTGCCGAGTGTTCGCCATCTACAACAATCGGCAAATAGGTAACGACCGACATGGCTGACTCCCGGCCGCCGCGCACGTGCCTTTTATGCCGAGGGCCGCAATAAGGCACTCGGCAAACCGAGGTTTGCCTAGAGTTCACCGTCCGACACTCGGCAAAACTCTAACGACTGTCGGCTTGTTAACAGCCGTGTGCACGTGAACCGCACGTGCGAAGCTTTGCCGAGTGTTTGTTGGCTTACACACGGTGAAACTCTAATGGTTGGCGGCTGCCCTAACGGCCAGGTGCACGTGACTGCCATGTACGCCCTGTTTGGCGAGCGTCTTATCTTTGCCGTGAGCCTCGCCAGAGTGTCATATGTTTGCCGATCGTCGACTCTCGGCAAATATGTTGTTTCTCGTGTGTTTGGGTTTTGTCGAGTGTCGTCGTTGGGGCACTCAGCAACACACGGCTGTCGTCGTTAGGGCACTCGGCAAACCCCGCGACACACGACAAACTTCACATTTCCGTAGTGGCACCTTCTCACTTCCTCCACTCTTTTTTTTTCTTTCGTCTTTGCACCTCCTTTGCGCACATTGGAGCTGCCCTTAACCGATTTGTACTGTAGCAAGCCGGGACGGTTGTTGGGCCGGCACATGTGACTGCGTACGAAACACCGGCCCATCACCAGCCCTTGTGGCTGGAACTCGGAGGCCTATATAAAGGCGAAAACCCATCCCTATAGAACGGCAGAACCCTAGCCGTGTCCTCCGGCCGTTCCCTCCATCACCGCGCCGATGGTCGACCTGACCGCACCGCGTGCGTGCCATCCATATGGTCTCAACTATGCCGCCGTCCTCTTCCACCGACGGCTCCGCCTCCTCCATCGCCGCCGATGCCGCGAGCGGCTACCACTTGCTCAAGGTCGAGGGCTACTCGAACCTCAAGTCCACCATCCCCAACGGCAAGTACGTCGAGTCCCACCCCTTCCGTGCCGCAGGACACTCCTGGTCTATCCACTACTTCCCCAACGGCGAGTTTGCGGAGACCGCCGACTACATCTCCATCTTCCTGGTCCTCAAAGAAACTGTGCCAAGCGAATTGATGGTGCAGCTGGTGTTCAGCTTCATCGACCAGGTGGAGAAACAGAAGCCGTCCATCGTTCGCACCGCTAAGGCAGACAAGTTCGTTAGCCACGGCAGCTGGGGCCAAAAGAAATTCGTCAAGAGGGCGGAGCTGGAGCAGTCGGGGCGCCTGAAGGATGACTGCTTCACGGTCAGGTGCGACATAGTCGTCATCGGAGAACCCTGCACAAAAGGCTAATAGGTTGCCCAGCTCTTCCTTCGTCGTGGTGCCGCCGCCAGACTCATCACACCATTTGGGCGCCCTCCTCTTAGGTGGAAAGGGTGCTGATGTGAGGTTTCTTGTCGCCGGCGAGTCGTTTGTCGCGCACCGGTGCATGCTCGCTGCACGGTCGCCGGTCTTTGATGCACTACTTTTTGGCCCCATGAAAGAAGGCACCGCCACAGATAGCTGCATACAGATTGATGATATGCTGCCTCAGGTGTTCCAGAGCTTATTGCATTTCATTTACACTGACTCGCTACAAGAGACAGAAGGGCAAGGTAAGGAGGGCAGAGCCACAATGGCACAACATTTGCTAGAAGCCGCGGACAGGTATGGCATGGAACGGCTGAAGCTGATTTGTGAGGACAGCTTGTGCCAGTACATTGATGTGAACACAGTGGCTACTTCGCTGGCATTGGCTGAGCAGCACCGCTGCCAAGGGCTTAAGAAGGCGTGCTTCGAGTTTCTCAAGTCTCCAAAAACACTGGATGAGGTGATGGCAACGGATGGATTCCAGCATCTGGCGAAAAGCGCTCCTTCTGCTTTGTTTGAGTTGATGTCAAAGCTTGCTGAGCGTTGAATTCTGGAAGAGCAATTGCATCTTGTGATGTTAGGGTTTAAGAGGGTTTGAGTAGACCAGGAATGTCTTAACAATTGCTGCCACCAAGTATCCAGAAAGACTAAATACTCGTTATGGTAGTTTTATGCTTAGTCATGACTGTAGAAGGATGTGATGGACCTGTGCCTTATTTTGGTTTTCCATCTCATAGTTATGGACGGCTTTTTAATTATGATTGTAAGAACATGCATGCTAATATGACAGGAGGTTAGTTCACTTCTAAGCCTTTAAATTAACCTGGAACTTTGTTATGGTAATTTACAATGCCATATATAGCCGTGCTTTTGCAATTAATATTCTATCGATTCTCAGTGATTTTTAGCAGTTTGGGTGTGTTATTGTTCAGTATAATGTCTCATTCAGGTTTAGGTAGGGTAAAATTAAAGATAAGAGCAGTACTTCAGTTGCTAGTATGAATGGTAATCTGCTATATATAAGATTTACAATATCCTGGTGCCATTATTTAAAGATGAAACAATATAGTTATATACATGTAAATGGAATTGCTTCGACAATCCAACCACTTGTTTATGTGCTGATGTGCCATTTTGTTTTTGGAAAAAGTCTGTTTTTCACCCTTCAATTGTCACAAAAGTCCAATTTTCAACCTCAAACTACAAAACCGGATACTAAAGGCCATCTAACTATCCAAACCATGCAAAATTGGTCCTTTGGGTGGTTTTAGGGTAGTTTTAGATTTTATAGAACTAGCAGAAATATTATTTAAACTTTAAAAAACCATAGCTAATTAATTTTGGACCCAAAAAATATGAAATTAGTGCCAAAAGTTTTCTTAAAATGTAACCAACCTATTGGCGCGCTATTTAATATTACTTTATGTCGGATACCTATAAAAGGGGTACCCCCAATCTAGGCCCAAAACTACTTGGCAACAAGGCCCACGACGACATTGGCCTGGCTCTACAGCCCAACAAAGGCCCGCCATCACTACGAATCCTCGGCACCCATCCAGCTCGAGGAGGACGACCACCCTCGAGCGGGTGGTTTCCGTCTCGTTCGAGGCTCAGCAGCATCGAGGGAGACCTCTACCCTCGAGCGGGGGATTTCCGCCTCGTTCGAGGCTCGGCAAGCTCGAGCTTGCGGTCCAAGCTCGAGCCGGCCTCGCCGGGAACAACGCCCAACGCTTCGTGACCCATCAGAGTCATCATGACGCTCCTCTGCGGTCAAAAAGCAGGGATCACTGCTCCACGCAACCACCCACGTCCCGGTGAAGACACCGGTCAAATCCACTCGCAACAGTGGACCTCTGAGCGCCATGCTGCGCGGCCAGACCTAACCCTGCCAGCAGTACTGTGCCAACCGCTCTTTTGACTTTTGACATTGCTTGCCTCGGACGCACTGCCACCCTCGAAGGCAACCTCGAAGGAGGCCACAGAGGCTCGAACTAGACGCCGTACGCAAGTTGCCACCCTCGACGCCGTGAGCCGTCACCAGAAGGGAGGACATTACGTCAGCCACTGCCATGTCGTCAGCCGGAGTTGGAAGGCGCGATTCCCGCTCGCACAGTGCGCGGCATGGACGAACACTACACTCAGCAACGAACACATGTACTCGCACCCTACCCCCCTTGGTCTATAAAAGGGGAAGGGGAGCCCATGCAAAGGGCAGGTCACACACCGATAGATAACGAGCAGACACACGAGTTTATACACACACTAAAACACACACCACACTGCTAGGGACTTAGGAGCTCATCTCCTTCTCCCACCTTGCTGGTAAACCCCTACTACGAGCAACACGTAAACCGGTGCATCGCACCACTGCTGGACGTACGGCCTCGTGGCCGGAACCAGGATAAATCCCCGTCTCTTACTCTCGCCATCAGGGAATCGAGTGTTTAGCACCGCGATTACTTGTTGGTGCCGGTGCGACCAAATCAGGCACCGACAGCTGGCGCGCCAGGTAGGGGAACAGCGGTGCGCAACTCTCGTTTCCGATGGCGAACTCCAGCGAAGGACGGCCTCCGCTGGGCGGGAGCAATCTGCTCCCAGCGGGGCAGGAGATCTGGTTCGGGAGCTTGCGTTTCCAGACATGTGGCGATGATTACCACATGCGCATTCTCCAGGAGGATCCAAGCGACCGACCGGAGCCTCATCATCCGCTTCCGGCGACACCACGACGGCGGAGTCGTCCCGGACCTCGTGCACGACGAGCGCGCGCTGCAAGGCACGCCGCCGACATCAGCGTCCCCCCTCCCGCAAGGGAAGGGGATGCCCCGCGGTCAGGGTCACAGGAGAGGGCTACTCCCTTCCTCCCAGGGCCCATGGCTGCACCACGTGCTACGATGGCACGCCCCTTTCCCTACAGACTACGTGGCTCTACGGCCACATACGCCTCGTACATCCGCACTGCCATGAGTGCGTATGACAACCAGCCTGGTTGTCATCCGGTCTCCAGCATCCGACGATCCCCGCGTGGAGTCCGAGGACGGATACGCTTTTATGCGTGAACACCCTGGTTGGGACTACTCGGGTCTCCGCGACCCAGAGGCCTTTATGGCCTTCCAAACAGCGGCGGATTACTGCTTCGGGTATTCCGATGACGAGTATGATCCAATCAGGGAGTGTTTCGTCATCAACGACGGGCAGGTCAGCGAGGGATCAACGTCGGACGACGACGGCGAGGGTGATGACCAGGGGGACAACGATGGCATGGATTCGATAGGCGCGCAGCCATCGGACCCATCGGACCACTCTCCTTCCGAGGACGAGCGGGATCCGCGCCACCTGCCACGAGTTGCTCGCCCCCACGACTTGGGAAGTGGAGACGTCTCACCACCGGCGCGCTCCAACCACGAGCCGGCCAAACAAGGTCATGAGCACGGCGCGGACGCACGACATGCGGGACGAGTGGCTCAGGCTCGCATCCTTGCCGAAGGCAGAGATAACGAACTCGCTCTCAGAACGAGCCAAAAGCTCATCGCGGCGGCCGCGCTGCTCCGAGCCATGCCGGAGGCAGCTACCCCCGAGGGGCGGAAGCTGCATCTCGAGGCCCAAAAGTTGGTTGAGACTGCCGCCCATTAACAGGCCGAGAGCTCAGCCTCCCGCCTTCGACGCTCCTCAGCCTCGAAGGGCGAACGAGGAGGGGAGTCATCGGTACGCTCACCCCGGCCTAATGGCAGGGCACGAGCGCAGTCCCGTGGCGACTCCCGCCGTGACACGGCGCGACGCCACGCCAGCGAACCACGTGCGCCTGAGGCACGAACGCTTACAGCGAGGGTGCCCGCGAGGTCACGCCTCCGGGACACCCGAGGCACGGTCGACGATGGCGACGCCCGCAACACGCTGAACCAAATAAGGCAGCGAGAGGGACCCCGGACCCACCAACACGGGCGCACCAACGTTGGGTGGAACCAGGATGCGGCCCCGAAGCCAGCGGGCACGCGGGTGTTTAGCCACAACATCCGCACTGCCCCGATTCCCCCCCGCTTCCGACAGCCTACCACCATCACCAAATACTCTGGGGAAACGGACCCCAGGGTATGGCTCAACGACTACCGCCTAGCATGCCAGCTCGGCGGCGCCACAGATGACGCCATGATCATCCGCAATCTGCCACTCCACCTGGCAGATTCCGCGCGGACATGGCTCGAGCATCTGCCCCCCAACCGAATCCGTGACTGGGACGACTTGGTCGAGACCTTCGTGGGAAATTTCCAGGGCACATACGTGCGCCCTGGGAGCACGTGGGACCTTCGAGGGTGCAGACAAAAACCCGGCGAGTCCTTGAGGGACTTCATCCGGCGCTTTTCCAAGCGCTGCACCGAGCTTCCCAACATTACCGACCATCAGATCATCCACTCCTTCCTCGAGAGCACCACGTGCTATAGCCTGGTGTGCAAGTTGGGGAGGAGCCCACCCCCCGACGCAAACCGGCTATTCGAGGTGGCCTCGAAGTACGCCTCAGGGGAGGAGGCGGCTAATGCCATCTTCAACGACAAAAAAGGGAAGCGCCCCGAGAAAGCGTCCGCGGAGGACGACAAGGCAAAGGGTCCCTCGAAGAAGCGGAAGCACGGCAAGAAGGGAAAGAAGCTCCGGGCGCCCCGCGGAGCAGGCGACGTCGAGGACGAGGCCCTCGCGGTCGACCCTAACCACAAGGGACCTCGAGGTCCCCCGCGTGGTGGGGGCGTTTTCGACGACCTCCTCAAGAAGCCGTGCCCATACCACAAGACTGCAGTCGCTCACACCCTCGAGCAGTGTGAGATGCTGCGGAAGTTCTACAACCGCATCCCTCGAAAGGATAGCGGTCAGCCCAAGGATGGTGGCGGCAAGGACGACGACGGATACCCCGAGGTGGAACACGTGTTCTTCATCACGGGAGGCCCCGCGGCCAACTTAAAACCTCGACAGCGGAGGAGGGAACGCAGGGAGGTCATGCTGGTCCGCCCAGCGACCCCCTCATATCTCGACTGGTCATCGGAAACCATCTCGTTCGGTCGCGAAGACCATCCTGATCATATCCCAAACCCTGGACAGTATCCCCTCGTCGTCGATCCCTTCATCGGCAACACGCGTTTCTCCAAGGTGCTCATGGACGGCGGCAGCAGCCTCAACATCCTGTACGCTCCAACCTTGGAGCTTATGGGGATCAGCACCAGTGAGCTGCGGCCCAACAAGTCCTCCTTCCATGGAGTCGCACCCGGAAAGCGCGTCCAAACCCTCGGGCAGATCGACCTGCCCGTCTGCTTCGGAACCCCGGCAAACTTCCGCAAGGAAGTGCTCACCTTCGAGGTAGTGGGCTTCAAAGGAGCCTACCACGCCATCTTGGGAAGGCCGTGCTACGCCAAGTTCATGGCCATCCCCAACTACACCTACCTCAAGATGAAGATGCCAGGGCCTCACGGAGTCATCACGGTCGGCCCGACGGTCGAGCACGCCTACGTGTGCGACATCGAGAGCATCGAACTCGCGGAGGCTCTCGCCCTCGATGAGACCCTCGTAGCAGATCTGGAAGCGATCGTCAACACGCTCCCTGACGCCAACGAACGGCAACAGGGGAGCTTCGCGCCCGCTGAGGACACCAAGACTGTCCCCCTCGACCCCGACAGCCACGACGGCAGGGTGTTGAGGATCAGCTCTTCCCTCAGTGACAAATAGGAAGTGGTGCTCGTCGACTGTCTCCGCGCTCACGCTGACATCTTCGCGTGGAGCCCCTCGGACATGCCAGGCATCCCGAGGGAGGTCGCCGAGCACTCTCTTGATATCCGCCCCCACTCTAAGCCGGTCAAACAACGTCTCCGCCGTTTCGACGAAGTGAAACGGAGGGTGATTGGCGAAGAGGTTCGCAAGCTTTTGGAGGCCGGATTCATTAAGGAAGTGTTTTATCCCGAGTGGCTAGCTAATCCTGTACTAGTGAAAAAGAAAAATGGGAAGCGGAGAATGTGTGTAGATTACACCAGCTTGAATAAAGCATGCCCAAAAGTCCCATTTCCTCTACCACGTATAGATCAAATTGTGGATTCCACAACGGGATGTGAACTTTTATATTTCCTTGATGCGTACTCCGGCTACCATAAGATCAAGATGAAGGAGTCCGACCAGCTCGCGACTTCCTTTATCACCCCTTTTGGCATGTACTGCTACGTTACGATGCCCTTCGGCCTTCGAAACACCGGGGCGACGTACCAGCGCTGTATGCTCCACGTCTTCGGGGATCATATAGGTCGTATCGTAGAAGCATATGTCGATGATATCGTCGTAAAAACCAGGAAGGCGGACGACCTGGTGCGCGACCTCGAGGTCGTGTTTAGCTGCCTCAGGGCACATGGAGTAAAGCTCAATCCTGAGAAGTGTGTCTTCGGTGTGCCTCGAGGCATGCTCTTGGGCTTCATTGTCTCCGAACGAGGCATCGAGCCCAACCCCGAAAAGGTCGCGGCCATCCAACAGATGGAACCAATCCGTGACCTAAAGGGTGTGCAGGGGGTGATGGGATGCCTGGCGTCCCTGAGCCGCTTCATTTCTCGCCTCGGAGAGAAGGGACTGCCTCTGTACCGACTTTTGAGGAAGTCAGAGCACTTCACCTGGACCGCGGAGGCCCAGGAAGCTCTCGATCGACTCAAAACAGCGTTAACGAACACGCCAATCCTTACCTCACCAAAAGAGGGCGAACCTCTCCTCCTCTATGTCGCAGCGACCACTCAAGTCGTCAGCGCGGTCATAGTGGTGGAAAGGACCGAGGAAGGACACTCTCTGCCGGTCCAGCGACCGGTGTACTACATCAGCGAGGTCCTGTCCGAGACCAAGACGAGGTATCCCCACATCCAGAAGCTGATCTACGCCATCGTGTTGGCTCGACGAAAACTGCGACATTATTTCGAGGCTCACTCAGTGACCGTAGTGTCGTCCTTTCCGCTGGGCGAGATCATCCAGAACCGCGAGGTCTCTGGGCGAATCTCGAAATGGTCAACAGAGCTAATGGGGGAAACCCTCGCCTATGCGCCAAGGAAAGCCATCAAGTCCCAGACTTTGGCAGACTTCGTAGCCGAATGGACCGACACCCAGCTCCCCCCCTCGAAGTCCAGCCTCGACTGCTGGGAAATGTACTTCGATGGGTCGGTGATGAAGACAGGCGCCGGCGCCGGCCTGCTTTTCATTTCACCCCGCGGGGAGCACCTTTGATACGTCGTGCGACTTAATTTCCCCGCGTCCAACAACATGGCGGAGTACGAAGCGCTTCTTGCTGGCTTGAAAATCACGCTCGAGCTTGGCATTAAGCGTCTCGACATCCGTGGCGACTCGCAACTGGTCGTTGATTAGGTGATGAAGGAATCCAGCTGCCACGACGAAAAAATGGCGGCGTACTGCCAGGCGGTACGTAACCTCGAAGACAAGTTCGACGGCCTCGAGCTCCACCACATAGCACGAAGATACAATGAGGAAGCCGACGAATTGGCGAAGATCGCGTCGGGGCGAGCCACCGTTCCCCCGAACGTATTCGCCAAGGACATCGACGGACCCTCGATCGCCCTCGCCACCTCGGCCCAAGCCTCGACCGCACCCAACGCTCGAGCGGCCGACCTCGACCCCACGAGGGCGGAGCTCTTGGCGGATGAGGACGAGCCCATGGGATACGAGGCTTGCTCGGGAGAAGAGGACGAGGCTGAGGCGATGGAAATCGACGAGGCCCTGGCGCCTCGAGACTGGCGGAGCCCGTACCTTGACTGGCTCGATCAAGGCGTCTTGCCTAACGATCGAACGGAGGCAAGGCACGTTGCGAGGAAAGCTAAACGGTTCCTCATCATCGAGGGGGAACTGTACCGACGAGGAACCTCGGGGGTCTTGCAACGCTGCATCCCGATACCCGAGGGAAAGGAACTCATCCTCGACATCCACGCGGGCGTGTGCGGACATCACGCAGCCCCACGCACGCTCGTGGGCAACGCCTTTCGACAAGGCTTCTACTGGCCCACTGCCGTGGCGGACGCCACGGAGGTGGTACGAACCTGCGAAGGGTGCCAGTTCTACGCACGCAAGACGCACCTACCTGCTCAGGCCCTGCAGACCATCCCCATTACGTGGCCTTTTGCCGTATGGGGTCTCGACCTTGTTGGGCCAATGGCGAAGGCGCCCGGGGGCTTCACGCACCAACTGGTGGCGGTCGACAAGTTCTCCAAGTGGATCGAAGCTCAACCCATCAGTAGAATCAAGTCTGAGCAGGCAGTGCTTTTCTTCACCGACATAATCCATCGGTTCGGGGTTCCCAACTCCATCATCACCGACAATGGCACTCAATTCACGGGAAAGAAGTTCTTAAAGTTCTGCGACGACTTCCACATCCGAGTGGATTGGTCGGCAGTGGCCCACCCACAAACAAACGGTCAAGTAGAACGTGCCAATGGCATGATTCTGCAAGGCCTAAAGCCCAGAATTCACAACAAGCTGAAGAAGTTTGGGCACAAGTGGGTACAAGAGCTACCATCGGTGATTTGGAGTCTGAGAACGACCCCAAGCAGAGCGACGGAGTTCTCCCCGTACTTCCTCGTCTACGGGGCAGAGGCCATCCTCCCCACGGATTTGGAATATGGGTCCCTTAGGCTCCGAGCATACCAAGAGCCGCGAAACTGCCAGGCTCGAGAAGACTCGCTCGACCAGGTCGACGAAGCTCGAGACGTGGCTTTACTCCACTCGGCAAGGTACCAGCAAAGCTTGCGGCGACAACAGGCTCGAAGGGTCCGGCATCGAGACCTCTGTAAAGGAGATCTCGTGCTCAGGCTTCGACAGGACAACCGAGGACGACACAAGCTTTCACCCCCATGGGAGGGCCCGTACATCGTCGCCGAAATCCTCAAGCCCGGGACATACAAGCTAGCTGACGAGGACGGGCAGATCCTCACGAACGCCTGGAACATCCAACAACTACGTCGTTTCTATCCCTAGAGTGGCCCGCGGCCCACGAAACTTTTGTACATACTCTAGATTTGTACAAGTCTTTTGAATCAAATGTCGATGTTTTTACCCCCACAGTTTGGAAGTAAATAAAACGAACTTTTTTTCCTTTCGGGCTTCAAGGAAGGTTTGGCTCTACCCTCGGTAGAGCCATCCCTCCCTCGGGGGTTAAATGGGGAGTAACCCCCGAAAAAACCGTCACTTTTTTCAAAAATCCTTTGCGAAACCTCGAAGGAAACACACTAGGCGTGAAACAGACAAGGGCAGGGTCGCCTGAGCCGAGTGTTCGTCTACGCCTCGAGGCTACGACAACACCTCACTTCCCTCCGCCTAAGTCATTCACGTACGATCGATCCTAGTGACGTTTTTCTCTCGTGGCACGAGCATCGGACACAATGCATGTCGCGAAGACACCGCATAAAAATAACATCCCGTTTAAAGAAAAATAAACGATGTTCAGTAAGATACAAGCGAATTAATCTTACATAAAAAGAGTTCGAAATCCTAAAATACTTTTTACACTCGGGCTCGATGGCCCGAGACTTTCAGGGATCACCCCCGCCGCCAAGGTCGTCCCAGCCGCCGCCGTCCTCGCCCGGAAAGAGGACACCCTCGAAATGCCCAGCGAGCACTCGCGCCGTTCCATAAGGCAGCATCGGCTTCCTCCATCGCCGCCACCGCCTCCTCGTCGTTAAGTTCGTCGGCGACGACGTACCCAGCGGCGAGCTTCGAAAGGTCCGTTTGGTAGTGGGTCGTGACCACTCCAAGCGCCTTCCGAACCCCGAGCAGAAGGGCCTCCTTCACACGCGAGGTGAAGTGCCCCCCAAGCGCTCGAAGGCGACTGGCGAGAGAGCTGCCGGACTGCACATCAGCGCCAGCGATCTCGTTGCAGGCCGCCGAAACTGCCTGCACCAGCTCATCGAGCTCGCGCTGGGTCGCTGACTGTGCCACCAGCACGGCCTCCTTCGACTCGGTCTCGGCCTGAAGCGCCTGCTTCAACGCTGCACCAGCAAAGTCAGTCAGAAATGAACAAAGCGACAAAGCAAAAGGGTCAAAGCTCGAGCAAGATCGGCTTACCCTCGACTTGACCCTGGGCAGCCTCGAGGGCCTTTTCCCCCTCTCGAGCCTGCCGTTCCGCCGTAGCCCGAGCCGCTTGCTCCAGCTCGAGCTGGTCTCGAGTCTCGACCACGAGACGACGCTCCTCCTCGACCGCCGACTCCGCCGCACTGCGCGCGGCCCGCTCGTTTTCCAGCCAGGCGCTGCTGTTCGCGAGCTGCTCGCGCAGGGCGCTGACCGAGCCATCGAGGCGAGCGATGACTTCGCCCTTTTCCCGACACTCGGCGACAACCCAGTCCCGAGCGCCTCGAAGGTCGGCCAGCTGATGGTCTCGAGCCTCGAGCGCTCCCGACAGGCGGCGGAGCTCCAACAATAGCTCCGCGATCTGGTCGTTCTTCGCGAACGCCTGATGGCGGAGATCCTGCGAAAGACGAGCTAAGCCGCTTTTGAAAAACAAAGTACGGCAAAAACACTAGCTGCACCGAAACGCACCTGGTGAATTTTCCCGGCCTCATCGTGAAGACGGAGGATGTCTCGCAGCGCCCTGCGAACGTCCTGGCCGTGCGACGACTGAACCTCCCACAGGCGCTCCTCCGCCACGGCTTCATCAACGAACCGTTGGGGAAGCTCGCGGCGGGATTACCACATTTCAGCGGTTCCACGGGCATGCGCCCCGTAGGACCAGGCTGGCGCTGGCCCCGGCGGAGCCACGATGAGAGTCGACGGCGCGGCCCCGCCGCTCTCGCGCCCCTGCGTCACGGGGGCTCCCACCCCCAGAGCCTCTGCCAGCTCTTTCAGATGGGGAAACCCACCAAGGGTTCGTCCCTCTCCCCCCTCATGCGGGGGGGCCACCGCGGCGTCCGCCTCCACAGGCGCCGCAGACGGTTCCTCGACGCGAAGAGCCTCCCCAGGCGTGGGGGTGGCCTCCTCGGGCCGAGCAGCCTCGGCGTGGGGCTCGACAGCGCCCTCGAGGAGTTGAGGCGGCCTTGGCCCCTCGAGGACCCGGGGCGCCTCCTCGCGCGGCTGCTGCTCGACCTGCAGCTCCGCCTGAGCGTCGAAGAACGTAACGAAGTTCTGCACCACTTCGTTCGTCGGGCCCAGGAGCTACGAGGACGGGTGAGACGACGAGCTTGGCCCGATCTTGAGGGCCTTGGTCAGCGCGAGGGAAGGCACGCTCCGCCCCCCAGATCGACTACGACACGAAAAAAGCTTGGTCAGAGACAAAAGCAAAATATCAACGACAAGCGAGCAACGAAGAAAACTTACCGCACGATGGGGAGCTTCCGTTTCGGCCTCGAAGTTGAGACGGGAGCCATCCCCGGGACCTCGCCCCCCGTGGATGCGACGGCCTCCCCTTGAGGAGCCATCCTCGGGACCTCGCCTCCCGCGGCTGCGCCGGCCTCCCCTCGAGGAGCCACCCTCGAGGCCTCGCCTCCCGTGGAGACGTCGGCCTCCCCTTGAGGGGTCACCCTCGAGGCCTCCTCGCTCGCCGCAGGGTCGACGGCATCGGCTTGGTTGACCACCACTTCCGCCCTGCGAGGTGGGGCCTCCTCGACGGCGCCCGGCCGCTCGAGCGCCTCGTCTCGATCCTGGGGTCCCTCGGGAACAGCCACCGCTTCCCCCGGCGGGCCTCCGGAAGCAGGCACCACGGTCGACGGCGGAGTTCCGAGGTCGACGATCTCTCCGCCACCGCCCCCAGACGCTGCAGCAGGGGCGGCCCCACCGGAGGAAGCCCGCGATGAGATGGGAAGCTCGATGGGAGATGGGCTCCTCGCCTCGCCGTCTTCCTCGGATCCATCGGGATCTGGGGAAGACTCCGGCGTCGGGAGCGGTGAGAGCCCCTGCTCTTCCCGCTCGCGGTTCTTCGCCAAATGCTTCTTCTTCTTCCGGTCCTTCCGCTTCCACCGAGCCTCCCTCCGGGCCTTGACCTCTTTCGCCTTCTCGGCGAGGGCGCGGTTAACAGCCTTGTCCTCGGGGACAGGGGGTTTGGAGTACTGGCTACGGGATACGCCCTGCGAAACACCATTCGCAAGGTCAGAAACACGAAAACGAAACAAAAAGGCAAAAACGAGGGACGAAAGTCACTCACGAGGCTCAGGTAGCCATCCTCGGGCCGCATCGGCACCGCCCACGGGTCGTCCGGCAGCTTGTCGACGACGCGCCGCGCCCGTTGCACGGCGGTAGCGACCGGCAACGGCTCCGCCACCATCGCCGTGCCAGTGATGTCGGCGCCAGGGGTCATCTTGTACAGAGGGAGCCTCCTCTGCATGAGGGGAAGCACCCACCACCGGTGAAAGTTGGCGATAACCCCACCGGCGGTGAGGCCGTGCCTCGAAAGGCGCTGGAGCGCCTCGATCAACGGAGCAAGCTTTTCCTTCTGCTCCGGCGGTGACACCCCGTAGGACCAATAGTCCTCCTTCTTCGTCAGCAGCTTGCCGGTGTAGGGCGGCAGACGCCCTCCGTCGTTGCGGAGGTAGAACCACCCCTTGTCCCAATCTTGGTTATTGGAAACCATGGAACAAGGGATGTAAAGGTCCTTGCGGTTCCTCCGGACTTGGAGCACAAGGCCACCAGCGCGAGCGGGGCGACGGACCCCCTTGGAGACGCCCTCCGAGAAGAGCTCGCCAAAGAAGAGGTGGCGCCAAAGGTCCCAGTGGGCCTCGATGCCCAAGTAACCCTCGCAGACGGCGACGAACACCGCCGCCTGTGAGACCGCATTGGGCGAGAAGTTGTGCAACTCCACCTTGTAGTGGAAGCACAACGCTCGCATGAATCTCCCCACCAGAACGCCGAGTCCCCGCTCGTGGAAACGAACGAGGCTAACGACGTAGCCCGCCGGCGGGTCGGGCTCCGTGGCGGCCCCCGGCGAGATCCAAACAGGAGGCTCGCCGTCGACGTTGGGCGGCAGCACCCCAACCTCCACAAGACTCTCTAGGCAGGTCTTGGTGGCGTTCGACGGCTTCCACGGCGCGGGTTCAACGAACTGGGCCATGGCGGCAAGGAGGAGTCTGGACGAAGGAAGAAGATGAAGGCAAAGGCTAGGGCAAAAGGCTGAAGGCGAAGGCTAGAATGCTAAGGGGAGCGTACCCTTGGCATGGGCGCTGCCGTGCTATTTATACTCCTCCCATGGAGCAAGGCGCGGTAGCACTCCGGCCTTGACACGACAGCCCCCTGGGCTGACAGCCAGGCCCGCCCCGGGAGACGTAACGGCGCGGGCCGCGTCAACCGCACAATCGATTGATTGTGCCGTAATTTTCGAGGAGTCTGGCGCAACGGACGTGCGGTCGTGTCGAACTGCTGCGCCCACTTCTCCCACGAAACCACGAAATCTTCGTTGCTGGTCATCATGACCCACACAGAGCAAGGACGGGCGCATTCAAGGCGCCCACCCTCGAAGGAAGGGCCTCGAAGCTCGAAGGCTCGAGGATGCCCCTTCGAGGGACAGAGGTCTCGAAAGCCTCGTTACCCCGCACGGAACGGAACCCATGGAATCAACGCTCGAGGCTTCTCCCTCGAGGTGAAGAAGCCATCGTGCTACTGATCAGGGGTTTGAACCTTGGACCTTCGAAGGGTTTCGACAAGGGCCCCAGATCAACCGAGTCAGGGATAATCGACGGTACCCTCGAAGCTCGAACGCTCGAGGAAACCAACCGATTATGTTCGAGGCCAGGCAAAGTGCCTAGATCGAGGGACCCCTCGAGGGGGAGCATCGAGCCCTCGACCTCTATCGAATGAGGTCGAGTCCCGTCTAGCATACCTTTGCGAAAAGCTTTTATGGGCGTGTCCTATGATCACGAGCCTACCCTTATCGAACGGGGCATGGACGTCCGCTCGAACCACCCGTTACCAGCTCAACCAGGCATCCGTGGCTCGATCCCATCGAGGGAAGCACGGGTCGCCTCCTACTCCGCCCCCTCGAACAGGGAGCGCGGGGCACGAAGAAAGCTCGAGACCTCCCCTGCCTCAGGCGTAGTGGACGAACCCACATCTGAGGAAGCAGCGAATGCTCGGCACATCAAGTTAAGACCTTGAGAGAGTGTCAACCACTCTCCCAAGGCCTCGGGGGCTACACCCGCGGGTGCGCTAGCGCGCCCCCACGGATTCTCGGAACCCGCGAAGATACGAAGGCCTCGAAAGCCTCGACGAGCACCAACCTTCGCAGGATTGAACCTCATTCCTGCGAAGGCTCGGGGGCTATTGTCGGATACCTATAAAAGGGGTACCCCCAATCTAGGCCCAAAACTACTTGGCAACAAGGCCCACGACGACATTGGCCTGGCTCTACAGCCCAACAAAGGCCCGCCATCACTACGAATCCTCGGCACCCATCCAGCTCGAGGAGGACGACCACCCTTGAGCGGGTGGTTTCCGTCTCGTTCGAGGCTCAGCAGCCTCGAGGGAGACCTCTACCCTCGAGCGGGGGATTTCCGCCTCGTTCGAGGCTCGGCAAGCTCGAGCCGGCCTCGCCGGGAACAACGCCCAACGCTTCGTGACCCATCAGAGTCATCATGATGCTCCTCTGCGGTCAAAAAGCAGGGATCACTGCTCCACGCAACCACCCACGTCCCGGTGAAGACACCGGTCAAATCCACTCGCAACAGTGGACCTCTGAGCGCCATGCTGCGCGGCCAGACCTAACCCTGCCAGCAGTACTGTGCCAACCGCTCTTTTGACTTTTGACTTTGCTTGCCTCGGACACACTGCCACCCTCGAAGGCAACCTCGAAGGAGGCCACGGAGGCTCGAACTGGAAGCCGTACGCAAGTTGCCACCCTCGACGCCGTGAGCCGTCACCAGAAGGGAGGACATTACGTCAGCCACTGCCATGTCGTCAGCCGGAGTTGGAAGGCGCGATTCCCGCTCGCACAGTGCGCGGCATGGACGAACAGTGCACTCAGCAACGAACACATGTACTCGCACCCTGCCCCCCTTGGTCTATAAAAGGGGAAGGGGAGCCCATGCAAAGGGCAGGTCACACACCGATAGATAACGAGTAGACACACGAGTTCATACACACACTAAAACACACACCACACTGCTAGGGACTTAGGAGCTCATCTCCTTCTCCCACCTTGCTTGTAAACCCCTACTACGAGCAACACGTAAACCGGTGCATCGCACCACTGCTGGACGTACGGCCTCGTGGCCGGAACCAGGATAAATCCCCGTCTCTTACTCTCGCCATCAGGGAATCGAGTGTTTAGCACCGCGATTACTTGTTGGTGCCGGTGCGACCAAATCAGGCACCGACACTTTAATATTATATGTTTATATTACTAGTGTGTTATTATTTTTTTTGAAAATAATTAGAATAAAAGTAAATAATGTGCAAATAACTTCTAATGGTGCACGAACATATAGGTCACATTTTTAGAAAACATTTGGCACCGGATTCATATTTTATAATTAAAAATAAATTAGTTATAATTGTTTAATATAAAATTATTTTTTATGTTTTTGAAAAATACAAAACCACCTTCAAAGCCACCCAAAGGGCCAATTTTGCACGGTTTGGATAGTTGGAGGGTCTTCGGTATCTGGTTTTGTAATTATGGGTTGAAATCAGACTTTTGTAATAGTTGGAGAGTGAAAAATAGACATTTTCCTTTTTTTTATAGAACAGTTATTGCATAGTGGTAAAAGCTATCATGCAATGGCCTATATGTTTCAAGAATTAATCAATTAACACATATTTGTTTGAGTATGCTAATAATGTAGACTTTCGTGGGATAATTTGGAATTGTCATTTATTTATGACTTCTGAGTCAGATTTTGATTCAATCCATCACCACATATTTTCTTCTCTAAGCTTGGTTTATGTTTGACATGTTTCTAAGCACTATGTGTTAATTTTTCGTACCGGTCATGCAAGGTGTCCTGTAATCAGCCTATTATTGAATGAAATCTTAAGTACATAGTGTATTTTAAATACTAAATTAAAAAGACATAAACAAAATCAGTGTAACATTATGATGTGTCCTTGGTCTGTTCAAATGTTTCAGATTTCCCTGCTGAATTGAAGATAAGAATAAAAAAAGACACGAGGCTACCAGTTTTAATAGTTTTCAGCAGTACAAATTAGGCATTGGTATGAGATTATGTGGCTTTTTGTTTGGTTCTTATGCCATTCGTGATTTATTAATAATCCAATAAACATGCATGGTATTGTGATCCATTACAAGGTTCCAATTTAACATGAAAGTTTGTTGTACTAAACCAAGCGTGGAGCGCTCCTAGAGGGGTGAATCTCTGCATCTTTTAACTATTGCGATTCTTGTGTATTTGGTTAATGAAAGATTTTCCTGTAGTGTTGTGTCTCTAATAAACATAAATGATATAGTATAAATCCTATCTAGATAAAAATATATTTGATAGAATCCGGGTGACACCGTTGCAGTCATGAAACAAGGCAAGGTCATATGAGCATCCATCGGTCCATATTTTGTATTATGTATGTAATATCTGCCTCATTATGTGCTTGGTTCCGGACTGAAATGGTGGTTTGGAAATTTTATCAAAAGGAAACAATTACATGAACCAACATAGAGAAGAAACGACCATCAATTGGCTTCAGTCATGTGGAGTGGATGCAACTATGGGTTGCGTGTCAACTAAAGTGGTTCACGTTTGACCAAGTTTATAGAAAATTATATTCATACTTATAACTCAAAATAATTTTATCATAAAAATATATTTTGTGACTAATCTAATTATGTTTATTTCATATTATAAATATTAATACCTTTTAATTTATAATTGATCAAGCTTAAGCTAAAAAATCATGAAAGATCAACTAGCTTTTTTTGTGAGCGAGTGGCTACTAGCTAGTGGTCGAGCCTAGGAGGATCTGGGTTGGGCCGGCATATCCGATTGCGCTAGAAACGCCGGCCCACCAGTCCACCACCACCCGTCCTCGCACCTGGAACTGGAATGCTTTAACCGCGCCGCACAACAAGCCACCGCCGCCGCCGGCTGCCCCTTTCCTTCCATCGCCGCCGACCCGACCGCTCCGCGTGCGCGTGCCCCACCGCGGCCTCCCAACTTCAGCACACCACTTGCTATCATGTCCTTGGTCTCTACTATGCCGCCTTCCTCTTTCACCGCCGCCACCGACGGCTCCGCCTCCTCCATCGCCGCCGGTGCCGCGAGCGGCTACCACTTGCTCAAGATCGAGGGCTACTCGAACCTCAAGTCCACCATCCCCAACGGCAAGTACGTCGAGTCCCACCCCTTCCGTGCCGCGGGACACTCCTGGTCTATCCACTACTTCCCCAACGGCGAGTTTGCGGAGACCGCCGACTACATCTCCATCTTCCTGGCCCTTGCTCTTGCTCTTGCTTGAGATATCACTAAAACTCTCATGCAATTTATTGTGTAGGAGTATAATCATACTCAAGGTCCAAGTTTTTGGACAAGGTGCATGCAATTGTTTTTCTATACTGATCATGCAGATTGGCATGTGCCATTTGAGAAGTTTGTTTTCTCCTGACTACTGAGCAGAGTGCTCCAACTACTGCTGTAATTGGCTTATTGAAGTGTATGTTAAATAGTGACATTTTTTCTCTCATAGTTGATCATAGAAAGATGTCCTGTAATTGGCTTATTGAAGTGTATGCTAAATAAGCACATGTCATAATATATATCCTAGATTAAGACATACAACCTAAATCAAGTCAATCAGAGAAATGAATCGGAGGGTGGACTTTTGCCACCAATTTTCAGCACTCTCCCTTTCAATTCCAACTCACATATCTTTATTATAACTAGTTCAGACATGAAACTACGAATATCCATCTGTCCTTCTGATAAACATGTGCTTTATTTTTATGTTTCTAATATCTGCTATACAAATTTGTTTATGTTTTATTCTTATCATCAATGTTTTGTTTAAGCCTAAAACGATATGGAAAACTTTATCTTTATTATGAAACAATTACATGGAGGGGGCGTATACAAGAGAAGATGGTCAATTGGACTCAATTTTGTTGTTTATTTTCAATATAAATTTTCTAATGTGGGGCATCTCAGGTTGTGCACTATCAGTACGATTTTCAGAAAGGTTTTGTACTTCTAACTATATCTAGTGCCCAGATCTTTTCCATATTTATTTAAGTCATCAGATGTTGCACAGTTCCAAATGATCTATTTTGAGCATTTGACTGTATACACAATTACACAGTCTGGCATGGTGTGCAAGGGATACTTCAGTCAGATGCTGAGGAGCACATGTGTTGTGTGAGGAAAAGCTTCAGGCATCCACCTTTTCTCTGGCTGTTTATGCTCTGTTCATCGGCATGATGAAAAGGACTTGCTAGACATCTGTTCCCTAACTGGTGAGCTATTGCTCTTCTGATTGTAACCTGCATTTCATTGTTTCTTCTGTTGGAAGCCCCTTGCGTTTCTTGTGTGTGCTTTGCAGTAGGTGTCTGATTGCGATAAACATTGTTGGCTCTTCCTGCTCTTGTTTTCCTGGTCTGGTGATTTCCTTAGATTCTGGTGAGAGACATGAGTTTGGAATGGATTCTGCTATTTTGTGTTGCTGGCAGGTATTTAAATTGGAACATATCCTGGATTTGGTGCTTATATGTGCAATGTGCTCTTTATAGTGATACCGAAGCATGAGTTTAGCCATTCTTTTTAGGTGTGAATGGGTCAGGTAAATGGTGCATGGTAGAATGACGGGGTAGAGCTCGTTGATCCAATCAAGCTGGAGTTCTTATAAGAAACCTTCTTCATCAGGTTCCTCTTATTGCGGAGGATGCAGTCTTCTTCCTGAGACCGGATTCTGGAATGCTGGACAGAGAAGATCTCCAGTGCTGGGCCACTGAAACTTGTCAGCTGCAGTCACTATGCTCACTGATACGCATCATCTCTAGGACCTGGGCATGATTGGCAAACTCACTTCTCAGCTTTGATTTTTTTTTTCTCGAAAAAACACAGGAGAGCTACGATTTCATTATAATAAGAAGATGGGTAGAGAACCTGATAAACTTACAGATCGCTAGGAGTAGACTGTCGGTGCTCGTCGATGCTGGTTGACGAGTCATCGGTGACATGAGTTGGGGAAGGTCTCGGTGGCGTGGCAGTTGATGCAGAGGCCGCCAGTGTGAGGTCGATGAGGTCCTAGAGTGACGACCTGCAGGGGCGGCGGAGCTTCCCGTCGCTGATAGCTCACCCTCATATCGGATTAGGGTTTAGGTGGATTGTCACGGCTGGCGACTAACCTCGTACCGCGTGACTGCGGCCCCCACCTCCTCTAAATAGCACTGCACGACAGGGGCCCACAACCCTAGATGGATTGGGCTCTTCCGATCAGGGAGCGAGACAAGGGGCCGGCCCACTCGTTGGATTGGGCCGGATGAGATCAATACTAACATTCTCCCCCTTATCTCATCTTACTTCCTGTACTAAACTTGAGTACTTGACTTAACCTATTTCATCACAAACAAGCGCATAGAGCATGCCTCGTCATAACAGTTAGAACCATCAGATTAACAGCCACAACACCCATGTCTGTTTTGAAACAAATTCTTTTCCTAGGCCCTTTGTAATCCAGAAATCATAGGCTCTACCATAGACCCATGTCGACTAAGTGTTCTCTAAACACTTTGGGCGGTAAGCCTTTAGTAAACGGATCCATAAACACTTGCTTGGTTCTTGTTCCTTGACCACTTTGAATACTTTCATATGATTCTGGATTGTTCTCCTTGACAATGTATTTCTTAATGTCAATGTGTTTGGCAGCACACTTGACCTAAGGTCACAGGAGTAAAGTATACTTTACTTAATTCTGGTATAACTTTATTCACTTTGAGTGCCTTCTCGGTTGCCTCATATCATGTTATACAATTGTTATACATCGCTGATGATACCACAACTTTCTATTTTCTTGGAGCTTTTCCACATTAAAACTCTAACTGCAGATGTTATGAACTACTGCGGATTTAACTACACATCTCGCAGAATAACTGTCTTCGTACCCACAACTATTTGAGAGTACTTGTTCTTTTGAAACTTAGCATGAGGCCTGTAAAACCTTTGCACAATTGCAAGATATCTTAGCTCCAATTTCAGTGATCTATGTTTGGATTAGACTTTTGCCAAAAACTTCCCGGATATATGACCTATGTCAGGGTGAACTCTTACTCTAGTAATCTTTAACCTTCAACTGTCGAAGCACGTAAGACTAACTTTATTTGATCGATCATTTCTTAGTTTGTGGGACCTTCAAATTTCCCAAAAACTATCACCCCTTAATTATAAGAGCAGGTGTAGGTTTACTCGCATGCATACCATATTCCTTTTTCAAAGTATACCTCTTGCGATAGTCCTAATACCCCTTCTTTTATCTCAGTGAACTTCTTCCTAAATTGAATGATCACTGAGATCCTTTATATGCAACTCGAGGACAAAATTTCTTCCCCAATAATAGACTCACATCACTAAGATGACATCCACATAATGGGTGAGGAAACTGAATATCTCATTCTTAAGATTTTCATTGAACACAATTGTCCTCCTAAGACTATCTCCAACAACTTACCTATTAGGAGACCCAAACACATATATGGGTCACGCACAGTAGATTTAGGGGAAAATTGGACCTCCAACGGATGACCGAAAGGGGAGACCCATTTTGGGTCCGGAGGCGCTGAGAACCCAAATATGGCTCTCTCTCTCTCCTCGACCCATTCCTCTGCGACCGTCACTTCGCGGCCGAGCGCACGTAGGCCACCGAGGCCAGCACCGGACGGCAGTGGCGGCGTGGGCACCCACGGTGGCGGCGAGGTCGAAGGCATGGGAGGCGAGCGCGGCGGCGCGGCAGGCGGTGGCGCTCGCGAGCGCCTCGGCGAGCGGCGCCGCAAGGAGGCGAGGGTGCACAGAGCGGAGCGACGCGAGGAAGGCTGGGTCGGCGAGCACCAGGAAGAGGCTGGCGAGTGCATGCGCGACATGGTGGGACGGTGTGGAGGCGGCGCACGTAGAGGAGAGGAGCGCTGCAGGAGAGGCACACGCAGTCGCCCGCCGAGGCCAGCAGCTGCTGCGGCAGCTCGTCCCCGCACCTGCCCGCGCGGTGGCGCGCGGCACCACGACCAAGACGGTCAGGACGACGGCGTCAGGATGGTGTTGCCGTGAGGAATCGACTGGGGATGGCCGGGATTCGCCGGATTTTGGCTGGCAGCGGAGCTCAACTTTGAGGAAGAAGGGGATTTTGAGCAAGCGGAATGGGAGACCAGCAAAATCACCCAAATCGACTAACCCAGAGTCAAAATCATCCCCAAATCAACAAAATTTGGGAGACCATCACGAGCCTTGGAGATCTTGTGCTGGTCCTCCGGCTTGTTGCAAACGAACTCGACGATGTACACTGGGCACGGGCGCTTAAAGTAGTGGACGATGAGCAGCAGCAGCGCAGGTCGATGGGGTAGTAGATGACGTCGAGGCGGACGATCTGCGGCAGCAGCGAGCACCAGCACGCAGAGCATCGAGAGCACCGACGTCGAGTTGCCACTGTGCCGGATCCCGAGCTTGACGTACTTGAGCTTGATGTTCCACGCAAAGTCCGGGAGACAGCGCGCCAGTGCCGGATCTTGATGATGACAGGCTCACCGATGCTGATGGGCTCTGCTTTTGGGTGCGCTGTTGGAGACTCCGATTTTTTTGAGTCCGTGACTTTTCACTGTGGCGACGCAAACCGGTGGATGGGTATCCAATTTAGGTCGTATCTGTTGGAGATAGCCTAACTCTTTGAAACCCAAACTTTTTCCTTCAAACACCTCTGTTTGGAGGTTCTCCGAATCCGCAAATGGATTTCTTCATGCAACATCTTGCACGTTCTCTTTCTCCCATGGCACAACCAATGGTTTTGTCTTGTTAACTTTTCCATACATATCCCTGTTGAGAGAGATGCCATATATTTACATCAATTTTCTGTAACTTTAATCATAATGCATCACTAACGCCATTTTGATTATGAAAGAATCATTGCATGAGAGTATAGATAATGTCTCATAATCTATTCCGTCTTTTGCATAAAGCATTTCGCCACGATTTGCGCTTTAATCTTTCTACATTCCCTTTAGAGTCACATTCATTTTTTTAGACCCATTATAGCCTACTGTCTTGAGTCCTTTAGGAATAATTCTAAGTTCCAAACTATGTTGGTACTTAGTGATCTCATATGGCCTAAGCCATTTTTGTGAATGAGCGATTCTCGTGGCTTCTTCACTCGAGGTGGGATCACCCCCAATTTCTAACAATTCTATTTGGGGCTATGACAGCTCTTCCTCATATGCAACAACAATATCTATTGGCTCCTGAAGGACATGTTCCTGGTTTGTTGCCGCAGGAGAACTGACAACTCATGAGTCCTAAAAGTAGGCGCATACACCCGCTTCTCCTCAAGGTTGTTTTCTCAGGGTCCCTTGCTCCCCCTTAACCTTTGACTTATCTAGATAGCCAAATCAATGGTAACTTACTGACTTAGGGTCGCATGCTAGCTCCCCTACATTAGGGTTAAATACTTTGGCCTTAGCTGAACAGTCCCACACCTAAACAATCTTTTGGTGAGAGTCCTCTTTCTGTTCACAACTTACAGCGGTGTTTAGCCACCGACTTACTTGGTACTGCATTAAAGAATATGAACCTTCATCCACAAACTTAATGGTAATCTAGAGTAACTTAATTTACACCATATCCATCAGAGTATGGTTGGATCTTTCAGCTACTCCCTCTTACTGAGGCTCATCCAATATTATTACTAACCAACTGCGCTATCTTCCTCTTGGAATTTAGCTAGTTCTTCTTTGCATCGGGGTATCTTTATCATGACCGTTGTACTCTCTTGACGATCATAATCTTTTATAGATCATTTTTGTATAGGGGAATGGAGAATAACTTTAACTTGTTGAATAACTTTAACTTTCTTAGTTAACTCACATGGAGAGTACATTTCTTTATCTCACATTTCTACTCCGCGAAATATGACATAAACTTTACTGCCATAATTTCGAAAAACTATTTAATAGTAATTATGAACGAGGGAAATCTTTTCTTACTCACTTCATTCATACTCTTTCCTCATACTCATGAGCAAATCATGCTCACATGTCCGTACTCCATTTGGATACAACTTATGTCCTGAAATTCATTGTTAACTCAACTTGATACTACAAGAAAAGGAACAATAACTCATTTATTATTGATATGATCAACTCAGTTGAAAGATTCAACCGTTTCAGCCTTAATATATCTCTTTCCTTGTCTTTTGACTCAATCTTAGCTGCCATATCTCACATTAGAATGTGCTTTCCACCATTACCAGATAGCTTTGCAACGAGCAACTCAGTTAGAGTGCCCGCATACACTTGTGAGGAGACAATAAATTGAATCTTCACCTTCTTATTAAGACACAATAATAGTGCAATTTTGGGATTGCTCCTCTTATGGACTTAGCCTTGCTTAATAACCATGGCACTGTAGAAGTGCATGATCCATTCTAGGATAGCATAATAGCTGCCCAAACTTCTCTCGATGTACGAGATACATCTTAATATGAGTCATCACAAACTTCTCCTGTCGTGCAGGATATGTATAAAATAAGTACAATGCTCAACCTCTCCTGCATGCAGGATAATTCCCCATGAGGGGCTTTAATCTCATAATAAACTCTCAGAACACATAAAGTAACCATGGAACACATCAACTTAAGTACTCTGTAACGTATATGTTTAATTCAACGTTGGTCGAATTAGGAACGCATCTGCTTATTACAGTAAACTTGGTCTCAATGATAGAAAACTCAATTACATATGCATCATTTTTCTGATATAATCTTCTCATTGGTTCTAATTTCATCAGAAAACAAACTAACAACAGCGGAAACTATGCCTAAAAGACCTTTTCCCAGCTATAACAGCCCTTACTGCAGCTGAGTGATCTCATGTGTTGATAAAATCAACAATCTTCTGTCATCTTTCTCTTGAGCAAAATATGTTATGTTCTTCTACATCAATTCTATATCACCGATAGGCAGAAATAGAACAAATGTATGAAAACTTATCAATAAACTTACTATTCTCTTTTACATTAATTCTACATCACCGTTGGGCAGAAATAGAAGTAATGCACAAAACTTATAAAGTAAATATTAAAATATTGCTATCATCAACTTTGATCACAAAGATAACAATATCATAATTAACTTAAAACTCAACAACTCTTCAATCAAATTTTCCCGTTGGTTCCAATTTAATTGAGAGATAAAATTTGTGGCGAAACATAATAAAATTATTCTATTCAGAAGCAAAATAAAACTCAGCTACTCTCTGAAACATTTATCCTAAACTTGACATAAAACTTCAAATAAATGCTTCTGAAATGAGAACAAAGACTAACTCAGAGTTTACTGTGCAAATCTGCCTATGAGCCACTTCCTTCAGCTAGGCCCAGCCGGCCCGTGTCGCGCCTCTGCGCGGCCTGCTCGGCGCTCGGCCCAGCTCGCCTGCGCCTCTGCGCAGCGCGCAGCCCAGCAGCACTCTCGACCCAGCCAAACGGGACGGCCCCCGGCCGCCCGCCCCTGTCTAGGCTCAAACTAGCCCAGCACGGTGCCTCCCTACCACGCAAAGATCTAGACCGTTGGCTCTCATCCGACGGCTACGCGTGTGTCTCGGGAGGAATAAATTGCTGCGTTCCCCTCGAAACCCTAACCCTAGCCCTTCTCCTCTTGTGGCCGCAGCAGCTGGTGGCGGCGCCGCCGGCTTTCTCTCACCGCTGCGCCGCCCTGCTCGTCGCCGGCTAACTCTTCTCCCTTCTTTCACGGCCACCAGCGCACGCGCTGGAGATCCCCGTGCGACCTTCAGTTTCCAGCGGCGTCGCCGGCATTCGCTTGCCGCCGCGCCGCCCAGCTCGTCGCCGTGCCATGGTTTCGCCATGGCCGGCTGACCCTTCTCTCTGTCTTCTCGCTTCTCTCTCCCCTCACTCCGACGAGCATGCAGTGGTCGGACGGCGTCGTCACGCCGCCTCCGTTGCCTCCCCTTCTGGTACGCCCTTGCGGGCCTCCTCGCCGGCGCCGCGTGCGTCTCGCGCGCGACACCGTCGAGAAGCTTCGCCGGGGTGTGGAACCACAGCGCCACCGCATGGACGGCGCACAGAGGTGGAGTTGTGACTATGAGCTAGGGTTTCGGTTTGGATCTTTTGATTCGATTAGTTTTGGAGATCAAAGTCCCCATTTCTTCTTCTGATTTGAACCAATCAAATGTGTTCTTTAGTTGGATCGAAATCCACTCTCGAAATGTGTCCTTTAGTTGGATCGAAATCCATTCTCTCTGTTCTCCCTCCGATTCGAATAGGAGTAAGTCTATCTTTTCTTTTCCTGTCTTTCTTCTTCCGATCTGAGATCGAAATGTTTCTTTCTTCTTTCGATCTGAGATCGAAAACTTTCTCTCTTTGCTCTTCTCCCCCCGTTTCGAATCTTTTCCTTTTCTTCCCCCGATTCGAATCGGAATAGAGACTCTCTTAATTTTCTTTCCGCAACTCGATCTACTCGCTAGATCGGGGTTGGATACCATTGATAAACTTATAGATCGCTAGGAGTAGACTGTCGATGCTCGTCGATGCTGGTTGACGAGTCGTCGGTGATACGAGTTGGGGAAGATCTCGATGATGGCGTGGCAGTTGATGCAGAGGCCGCTAGTGTGAGGTTGACGAGGTCCTAGAGTGACGATCTGCAGGGGCGGCGGAGGTTCCCATCGCTGACAGCGCACCCTCAGATCGGATTAGGGTTTAGGTGGATTGTCACGGCTGGCGACTAACCTCGTACCGCGTGACTGCGGGCCCCACCTCCTCTAAATAGCACTGTGCGACAGGGGCCCGCAACCCTAGATAGATTGGGCTCCCCCGATCAGGGAGCGAGACAAGGGGCTGGCCTACTCGTGGGATTGGGACGGATGAGATCAATACTAACAGAACCCAATACAACACCCAACACCACACTCACCCGGAAAAAGTTTGATTTGCATTCGCGCCTTATGCTTTGATAGAAAGCGACTAACACACACTCAACCTTCTAATCCCCCGGGATGGCAGCAGTCAGGAGGTTTAGCCCCCGTGCTCCAGCCATCGTCCAGAGGCATCGTTGCTCTCCTGTTGCAGCCAGCAGACCGGCCAAACAAGGATTTGCACCATCGAAGACACACCTGTTTCTATGGTTCCAAAGCATCCAAGCTCCCAAGATTACCAGAGTGTTGAGTCCTTCATGACGCAGTCCGTTTGCTGCCTCATCCAATCGCTGCCACCAGGAATCAAAGCAGTGTTCTCAGTTTTGATGTTGGCTGTGTATCTCATTTTATCCTCTACAAATATTATATGCCTTTACTACATATTATATACAGAAATAAAATTTCTAGGCCAGCATTTTTGAGTTGCATGCACCAACCAATGTAACCCAAAACCTTAAGTTGATAGGGAAATGTGGGGAATTCACTTATACTCCAACACTCCCCTCATGTGCAGGCTCCCTCAAGACACATACGTGGACAATGAAGGCCCTGATACCATGTTGAGTTACATGCACCAACCATTTCAATTCAAAAGTTTAAGCTCATAGAAAAATATGGGCAATTCACTTCTACTCCAACAGGCTTGACTACCTACCATAGTTCCTCATAAAAAAAAACAGTTGCCATTGGGCTCTTTTTGAGTTTCCATTAATACTGGAAGAGATAATGAAAGACATAAACACAAGGTTTTTGGTTGATCTCAAATGCCAATTTCAAGTATCCAAACAGACCAATTAGTGGATTATTTGCTATGTAACACTTGTTATAGTAGTTGTATGTGTAGTCATGTCCACCACAAGGATGCGGTCTATGTCTTTTTTTTTGCGTCGACCCACTATTTGTTGGTAGCTTTTAACTATTATGCCAGGAATATACATGCTAACGTGACCAGCAGTCAGTACCCTTCTAAACCCTTAAATCAACTTAGAAAATCTGTACGATAAGTTACTGTTCTTATATGCATGATAATGATGCTTTCCAGCACCATTATCTGATAATGTTTTACTGACTTTCATTGGTACTGTTAATGAGCAGCTTGGAGCCTTGGATATGTTTTCGTTTGGTATAATGTTTCATTCAGGTTCAGTCGTTCAGATATGGTACCTTAGTTGAAAAAGTTCTTCAATTGTTGGTATGACTCCTATATAGAAGATTGAGAATTTCTTGATGTCTCCATTTGACATGTAAATTGAATGGATTTGACAATCCTGGCATTTGCTATGTGCTGCTTTTCCTTTTATTTATAGACCTTTTTTTTTGCATAGCAGGACAAAGCTATTACTGTACATGTTTTTGAATACTTGTTTGAGTATGTTGATGATGTAGATTACTCATTTTTCTCTTTTCTTTTCTTTAGAAATGAAAATTTATCAAGTACTGGTTCTACTAGGCATGAAAGGATGTGGTTTTTTGGTTGGTTGTTATGTAATCTGTGGATGGATTTTACAATAATTCAAGAAACGTGCTTGCCATTGTGATAAGCAATTAGGCCAGTTATAGGCATCCAAATTGACCTGGAAGTTTTGCTGTACTCCTTAATTATATTTTTATTGTATCTGCTGAGCATTTGAATTAGTTTTGCAATGCTCTATTGATACCAATCACATTATTAGCTTTGCGGTCCGCATAATCTTTCATGCATGTTCATTATGGATATCATGCTGATTAAAGATAGAAATGGTTATATCAGTGAAACAGCTATCTTGCTTCTCTCTCAGGTTATACTACAATAACAATAAATAAGATTACCTTCCTCAATGCACACGGCCATTTAAAAGTTTTCAATCATATACAGGTAAATGCTTGACTCTCCTGGCCCTTGCGGGTGTCTGGTATATCACTAATTTTCTCACACAGCTTATTACATAGATGCAGTCAAGTACCTCTACAAAAATACATGCTCTTGCCAATTTGATAGGGGGGAGGGGGGCTAAAGATGGGCTATGCTCGAATTGGGGCTAAAGTGGGTGTGGGCCCCTGTCTATCTCCCTCAGCCCATGCGCACCCACTCCCCCTCTTCGGCCAACCCTATATGCTAGACTTGCGCGACCTCGACTCCTCCAGACTGTGCCGTCGCCACATCATGAATTCCTGGCCTAATACTTTGGTTTGCTGTCGTTGTCAGATGCTAGATGGAAGGGTCAGCCGTGCACGCGGCCCTTTGTTAAAAGTTGTATAGCTATTACCAGATTCCATACTAAGACTTGAGATATGGTAGACAATTTATTCCACATCCATAAAAGGATACAATATTCTAGTTCAACACAACTCCAACGTCTTGGAATCTACTTCAAATTTTCTGAAACCTAGTTCAATAATTTGGATAACCTAGTTCAATATTGATAAGAAATTGTTGAAATAGTCTGTTTAAAATATTGAAATATAAGAGTTCAAATGCTGTTTTTTAAAACAAAATAGTAATAATAATTTTGGATACTATATTGTATTTATTCTAAATAATACAATGGTTCAAAGGATTTGAAATTGGACATTCCGTTTGAAAGAAAAATACATTTGAAATTTATAAACAATTTATGTCGTGACTTCAGCTCAACCGAGTGACATATGGCCATACTATTTCCTCCCTCCTGCAAGGCGTATCGGCTCTCAGGCAGGCATTATCAATTTGTCGTGTGTTGTGTAATAACTAGCTACAAATTTTGGGGGCCTCTTATCTATCTTGTGGAAAGTAGATAAGCCATGTATCTTTAAACCACTTTGGCCCAAGTAGTTGAGGATGAAAATAAGTTTAATGTTCAACATTTTATTTAAACATATTCAACATTTTTCTTAAACATGTTTTTTTGGTGGTTATTAAATCCCAAACAGTCACGGTGGATTAGAAACGTGGAGCTCTAGAGGGCTTCTAAAGGACCGAGTGGCTAGAAAACAGGGGTTAAGTATCCTCTCAACTGGCTGCGGGGTCTTTATTTATAGGCCCAAAAGCATGATTTGATCAAAGACTGTTTTGCCCTTAGGGCAGACCAAGGAAAAGGTCCATTGTACCCCCATTGTACAGAGACTATGGGCTTCTGTGGGTGAGAGAAATAGTATCTAGGTCTTTCTCTTTTAGTATACTCTTTTACACATGTCCTCAAGGAGGTCAGGACTCTACGAGAATCGGTCAAAGGAGTTTCTTTAAGGTGTGAACGCAAGTGCTCCTCCGTAAGAGGGATCTCCTAGTTGGGCCGGCTTGAACCTTGTATCCAAAGATACACTACTGGGGGCAAATCTTGGTGTCCTTGGATCCCCCTTGTCTAGGGTACCCCCGGAAGGCGGCCCGGAGGTCCTCTTGTCATGGCTCCCCGGGGGTCTTCCGGGGGCATGGGGAGAGGACGATCCATCATGGGACCCATTGGGCGTCCATGTCCCCCATGGGTGATAGCCGTACATTTTCTCTAATAGGCTCATATTCCTTTTCCCCAACAATGTTCAACATTGAATGTTCAAATGTTGAAGTACAAAAATGAAATATTGAAATTATAAACACCAAATGTTGAAATGATAATTTAAAACATTGAACATTCTTTTCTAGTGACCTGGGCACCTTCTTCATCGGCGACTTGGGTAGCGGGACGGGTAGCACGCGATGGCGCGAGGCAGGCAAGGTGATGTGTGGTCAGCGTGGGCCGATAAGGGTGTCGGCAACAACATGGTGTGCAAGACTAGTTTCTCTGTGGATCCAATAGGTGTGGACTTGTGGTTGTTTGCATGAATAGACGGTAGAAAACAGGGAATTTAAGATACTAGGAAGATGGATAGAAAATGCGAAAATCTTCAGGAAGTTGATACATCTGCGATTTAGACCCATATCGCTTTTCATCTAGGCCCAAAGTCTACCGAGGTCTAAGGCCCATCTATGAAGTCTGATCCATAATAACCTTTGCCATAAGGAAACCAGTCCATCCGCGGACCTTTCCCCTCCGCCGCCTCCCCGTCCTCCAGTCCACTCTGTCGCCGCGCAAAAACCCCCTCCTCGAGCGCAGCCGCGGTGATCAAACGCCGCCGGGGAGGGGTAAGAGCAGGCGGGCCGCGCCGGAACGTCGTCCACCGGCCGACCGCGACGAGCCCCGTTTCGTCGCTGCTGTAAGTAACGACAACCAGACGCACTCCCCGCAAGGAGGGGAATTCCTCTTTCCTCATCTGTTCTTGCACAACATCGCCATGTTCTTCCGATATCCGCTAAATGTTGCTAAAAATTGGATTTCCTGCTTCTCTTACGCCTCTTGATCGATCAGTATGCAGTAAATTTCAATATTTTCAATTCTACCGTGAGTTTTTGTGATCTTGTCCCCAGTTCACTAGCTCGCTCTTACGGTGCGGCGAGGTGAAAAAAGCTCAAATTTTTCCTCCCCTGATTGCAGGCTCGCAATGTCGATCTCGGCCTCATCCGTCGGCAGCAACGGAGCGGACCCCCAGGCTTCCTCCCGCTCCTCCATCACCGCCGCCGCGGCCACCGGGAAGCACCAGCTCAAGATCGACAGTTACTCCCTCACCACGGCCCTGTCCCGCGGCGCACACGTCAAGTCGTCGAATTTCCAGGCGGCGGGCTTCAGCTGGTACATCAACTACTTCCCCAATGGCTGCGGCTGGCTCAAGCGCGCCCGCGGCCACATCTCCCTGCAGCTCGTCCTCGACGGCGCCGTCCCTGCCAGGGCTGTCAAGGCGCAGTTCACCCTTTCCTTGCTCAACCAATCCGGCCACCCGGCCCAATCCACCGTACGAAAGAGCCCTGTGCATAAGCTAGCAGGAGGGTGGTGGTTCTACAAGTTCATCAAGAAGGAGGACATGGAGCTCTCGCACCAAGGGCTTCTCCAGAACGACAGCTTCACGCTCCAGTGCGAGGTCGTCGTTCTCGACAGGTTCCACGCGGTGAAGATTGCTCCCTTCGTGGAGGTGCCACCGCCTGACCTGCAACGCCACTTCGGGGAGCTTCTCTTGAGCGGGGAGGCTTCAGACGTCACTCTCCAAGCCGGCGGGGCGAGGTTCAATGCTCACAGGTGCGTGCTTGCTGCACGGTCGCCTGTCTTCAAGGCGGAGCTCCTCGGTTCTATGAAGGAGGGTGCCAGCAACTGCGTCAATATCGAGGACATGGAACCACGGGTGTTGAAGGCTGTGCTGCAGTTCATATACACCGACATGTTGCCGGAGGTGAGCAAGAAAGAGGAAGCTGCCATGTCGCAGCATTTGCTTGAAGCGGCGGACCGGTTTAACCTCCAAAGGCTGAGGCTTTTGTGTGAAGACAAGCTGTGTGGGTGCATTGACACAAGCTCGGTGGTGAACACGCTTGTGCTGGCTGAGCAACACAGCTGTCAGGGGCTCAAGGAGAAATGCTTTGAGTTCCTCAAGTCCACCGGTCTGAATGCTGTCATGGCAACTGATGGCTTCAACCATCTGGCTAGTAGCTGCCCCACCATACTGGAAGAACTCATGTCCAAGGTGACTCTCCATTGATGTGGATGAAAAAAACATTACCTATCAGTTTCAGTTGTGGTAGAGTGTTAGCTGCAGTCCTGAATAGCAGAAGCAATGTTACAGTACCGTGCATTAGCACACATCAAGTAGTTTACATAATTATTACCATCAAGATGGGATGTACCTCCGTGTCCTCACTCTGATTGATCCTTTAACATGCAGTCTTTGTTGTGAACCTGATGAATCCTTGCTGGTTGTTTCATGTGTTCGTTTGTTGGACGCCCAGATGCATGCATACATGCATGACACTCTTCTGAGCTTCAATTTCTATGATTGCTGATGCTGACACAAGAACCTAAAATTGGTTGAGCGCATGGTTACTACCGCAGCATTAGCCTATCCATTTGCAGTTGGTGCTTACTCATAGCGGATCTTTGGACGGGGTTTCCGAGAAATCCCATGCTGGCAACATCAAGTCCTCAATCTGTCATGGTCGCCATATACAGTAACCTGTAAGCTTGCTGGAAATGGATGCCAGGTAAGATTGAAGGGCACTTGGGCCCTATTAGGCCCGTTTAGATTCAAAAAAGTTTCCCAAAAAACCACTATTCATCCAACTTTTCACTATTCATCCCACCACTTCCACTCACATAATACTATTCATCTACAGTGTTTTTTTGGTGAACAGTGTATTTTCGGGGAATCTTTCCCCAATCTAAACGCACCCTTAATCCGGTGAGAAAGTTTGCAAATTTGTCACATCGAATATTTGTGTACATCGCGAGATGAATCTATTAAGCTTAATTAATCCATCATTAGACACTATCATGCCAAGTGACCCATCATTACATAGGCTAATGATGGTAAAATTAGGCTTAATAGATTCGTCTCGTGATGTAACAAATTTTATAATTAGTAATTAGTGTCAAAAAGTCGGATGTGACATGTTTGTAAACCTTCTCACCAAACTAAACAAGGACTTGGTTTGACATGTCTCTTGCCAATTAAGACCTTGTTGGGTTCCAAAAAGAATTCCAGATGGGATGGGGTGGATTAAATCCTAAAATGACCTATTTAGGAATAAATTCTCTTCAAATCACCTGATTTTTTTTTGCTACTGAACGGGGCCTACTTCACAACCCCATGGTTGGCTTTCAGCCTTGCGAATTAAGGACATGAGGAGGCTTCAACAATGGCAATTGTAAGTGTTCAGAAACATAGGCGTGCCTTCGATACAAACAGTGTAGCTGAGGAAAATTTACCAGGCCGCACAGATACAACCAATATTCAGTACATATTAATACACAATCGTACTCGAAAAATTGGAACTTCCAATATAATTTCAAGAAAAAAAATCTTATATATACAATCCTTACAAGTATGCATTGCTCTCATCAGGACATGATGATGATGGTGAATGGACGTGACACTCTAAGAGTGGTGAGGTGAATTAGGTGTTCTAAAAACTAAGGCTCCGATTGTACATATAAAAAGCTATCACAAATTCTATCCAAATGAGATCTAGGTTTTTCTATGTGTTGCTATCTCTATCGCTTCAAAGTTTTGCCTTTTAAAATCGATTGACGGAGGTGGTTATTATAACACAATCGACTTTGTTAATCGACTATTTTTGGAGATGGTTGTGTTACAATAACCACCTTTGTTAATCGATTTTAGGAGGCGGTCAAATATAACCACCTCCGAAAATGAACGTAACCGCCTCCGTAAATCCATTCTCAAATTTCAAATTTGAGTTTTTCCAAACGACCTCAGATGAAGAAATAACCAATATGAAAGTTGTAGATCATGGAAAGTTAAGAAACTTTGTAGCTGCCAACATTTTCATTTGAAATAATCTTGTCCACGAAAATTATGTTTGAATGTTCTCAAATTTGAAATTCAAATTTTGCAAAAGACCTCGGATGGAAAAAATGGCCAATATGAAAGTTGTAGATCTCGAAAAGTTAAGAAACTCATTTGACTTCATTTAGGGCCTAAAAAATAAAAGTCACACTCGATTTGGTTTAATATGGTAGGAATGAAAACAAAGTATAGACACAAGAGAGAGTGTGGTGCAATTGTAGAGGAGGACACGCATGAGGGTCAGGTGACGGGTTCAAATCCCATCGGCCATTTAGTGCGCGAATTTCTGCAAAAAAAGGCCTTAAGATTGGTGGCTACCCGCTTCCCCATAATTTTTTTTGCTATTTTTTTAGTATTTTTGTTTTTCGATGAAACGATTGCAACCTGATTATTAGTGACCCCAGCTCAGAGGCGGATGCAAAAACCACCTCTGTTAATGCCTTTTGACCGCCTCTGTTAATGTTTTATGTAGTAGTGTTTCCTACAACTAAGAAACCATGCAAGTTGCTCATTGGTTAGAGAGAAGCACAAGCAACTTGCCATATGATAGAACAAACTAGGCAATGCAATGATTGAAATATGATCATGCAATCCCAGACATGTGAAGGAACTAGATGCTAATTGAAATGTCATCAATTTGAATCTAGTTACCTATGTTACCTTGAGAGGATTTGGATAATGGATTGATCATGATTTCCAAGTTACTCCAAATTTTGATAAACTTGGATCTTTGCTTAAAATGCTCTTCTCTTGTGGCCAAGCCTTCAAATCATCCTAAGTCCCATGGACTCTAGCTAAGTCGCTTTTGAAACCTAAACCTTCTTGGAGCTTTTCATGGTAGTGATGATTTCCTTGGGCACCCAAATAGGTTGGTTTCACCCCATTCTTTGCTTGTTGTTCAAGTGTTGCACCTTGTTATCTTTCTTCTTGAGTAAGTAGGGTGTGCTCTTTGCCTTGTCAAGCTTTAAATAGGGCTTAGTGTTGGCAGTGCCCTTTTTTTTCTTCTTTTCCTTCTCTTCTTTCTTCTTGTTCTTGCACTCATAGGACTTGTGTCCTTCTTGTTGGCATGAGTAGCAAGTCACGGCTGTACCCTTGTCAAGCTTCTTCACCATCTTGGGACGGTTATCTTGAGGAGGTTATGTCTTGCTCTCAACTTCCTTTTCTTTGCTTTTGTGCCTTGCCAAGTCTTTCCTAAGCCTCTCTACTTCTTGCATACGCTCTTCATTCTCTTGAGAAATGAACTCATCACATGTTTCTATAACCACATTCTCATTGCAAACACTACTAGAGATATCACTTTACTAGACGTTCTGCTTTCATCGGTGAAAGGGCAAAAAACATCATCCTGCGTGCTTTTTGACGAATTAGCGACGAAATTGTGTTCGTCGCCTAACAAGTGCAAGAAAAGTCCGCAATGATGTAATAAGTGAAAACGTCGGAAAAGAGGTTTCTTCGGTGACGAAAATCTCTTTGTTGCTAGCAGTTGTCGTGCCGCCATCCACGTCCCGTTTGCGACATCAACAGGACGTTAGAGACGTGAATGTCTCGTTAGGCTACGTGTCCCTTTTCAATCAGTCCATGTGTGTTAGTAAATGTGTTTCCATTGATCCAAGTGTCCTCTTCTCATAAATCCACGTGTCTGTTTTAACTTGGTCCTCGTGCCTTTTCCTGATTGGTCCACATGGCCCTGGGCACCTATACACGTGTCCGTTTTCATTTGGTCCACGTGTCATCCTCTAACTGGTTAACTCTCCTTTTTTTCCATTTTACCACATGTCCTTTTCTAATTCAACCATGTGTCCCTAAGCGCTGGCCTACATGTCTAATGTCTATTGGTCCACGTGTTATCCTCTCATTGGTTAATTCTCCTATTCCCCATTGGACCACGTGGCACTTAGCGCTTGGACACGTAGCACTTGGATCCACATGCCTTTCTTAGGACACGTGTCAGTATCATAAGCTCGCACTAGCAATTTATATTACAAGATATTTCAAATAGTAGTAGGTTCATACATCAAGAGTCCACAACAAAAGAATAGCTCAATACACAAGATCATCACTTAGAAGATGATAGTTCCACACACAAACAGAGGATCAGGGCTCAGGAGTGACACCATTGACACTGTGATTGTTTGGCAGCAATCTCCAAAAATGTTCCTGTTGCGACTTTGTTCTCAGACTTTGTTCTCTCGTTATCCTTCTTCAGTACATCCATTTGTTCCTGGAGGGCAGCAGAACATTTTTTTTCAGTAGCAAGTTGAGAACAGAGCGCAACTTCACCAGATGAACGAGACCTGGAGGAGCACTCAGCTGTACTGGCATTCTTCAAGAAGGTGTCATTGGAGCTGTCTTGCGAGAGGACCTTGTTAACAACCTGAGCACTAGTCAATGGTGGTGTCCCAACAGCAATAGCTTTTGCCCGCACAGCTTGCATTGACTCCTAAAAATTCCAAAGGACAAAATTAAAAGATTACAGTAAAAAGAAGGGTTGTATTTCAAGTAGTAGCAGTAGTTTGTCACCATGTGTTGTAGTGAGATGGCACTGCTATGTGCTTGTGTTTGTGTATGTATGGACTTAAGGTTCACAGTATGATGTGGAATTCTCCATGCTGTGTTTATCACTTCTCACTTATCAGTACGTTAACAATTTGTTATACTATCCTTCCCAAAGACAACATGCGTGCAAAAAAGTCCATGAATAGTAAGTTTTGTCCTATTTTTAGTGTCCCACGTAGTGATGCTTGTTAATTAGTTCCCCAAAGTTTACATTGAAATTAGTATTCTTTAGTCTTTTCGTTCCATTGAAATTTTCTCCAATCTCCATAAACTAAACAACTCCGTAGGAGTACATTGCAACAAATGTTTTATGGTGGGTCCCAATTTTTTTGAGGCTCTACTCCCACGTTGTGGAGTTACATGGCACCGCATCCCAGTGTACCAAAGGCCTCCAGGCACTAGTCAGCAAAATGATCATCCCCACCGGCAGTCTCTCGGTGGTCGGAATCTTCTAGGGTTCCAAAAACCCCATCATCTCTAGGGTTCGAGGACCCAGTCGTCGGCAGCGGCAGTTGCATTTCGGTGTGGGCGTGCAGCGCGGAGGCCTCGTGTTGGTTCCAATCCGTCGACCCCTCCTCTGGCCTCCATGAAGTAAACTACCCGTTCCCCTGTTAATAGTCACATGAATTTAGTTTCCAGATTCAATTCGCTATTGTGCTAAGGCTTGTGGACGTGGTTGGGATTGCTTTTGTTTAGGAACTTAATTTGAGGACCGACTAGCAAGTCCACTATTCTTCTTTGCACGTTGTGGCCTGCGTGCCTGCGGCGCAGAGGCCTCGTGTTGGTTCCAATCTACCTACCCCTTCTTCTCCGGCCTCCGAGAAGTAAAGTACCCATTCCCTTGTTAATAGTCACATGAATTTAGTTTGCAGTTTCAATTCGGTATTGTGCTAAGGCTTTTGGACGTGGTTGGGATTGCTTTTGTTTATGGAACTTAATTTGACTATCGAGATGGACAGAAGTTGGATAACAAATGCTACAAAATGGATGGCTCCCTACACCTCTGGAGTGGAGCAATTCATGGATTATGTCAAGCAACGATTCGGTGGAAAAACAAAAATATGGTGCCCATGCACCGATTGTATGAATCGTCCTATAGTACGTGATCAGCAAGTTGTCCGTGATCACCTACTTATGTTGGGAATGTCAGTCACATATATAAGGTGGATTCACCATGGGGAATTAGATAATGCTCCGGTTGTAGAGTTTTCACTGTAGGTGCATGGATATGATGACCATTGTCCAGGGACTGGGTTTGGAGAGTATGTGCCTGATCATGTTGCTGTGTTTGATGCGGATGTACCTAACCATGTTGATGTGGATGTGCAATCTGACAACCATGAAGTAGAGCCAGATGAGGAGATGATAGCAGATTTGGGCACAGCCGCTGAGGCGGTGGATGGAGACCAGCCAAAATTCGAGAGAGTGTTGAATGATTTGAAGCAGACACTATGTCCAGGATCAATGCACTCAAAATTCTCCTTTGCTGTGAGGTTGCTCTGTATCAAGGCGCTCAATAAAGTAGCCAATGCAACATTCAATGGAGTTTTAAGGCTGTTGTGCACATCATTCCCTAATGCCCAATTACCATCGACATATGCTGAGGCCAAGCAGTATCTTCGTGAACTTGACATTCGATACAAAAAGATCCATGTGTGTTGGAATAACTGTGTGTTGTTTAGGAAGAACTATGCCGACTATAATTCCTGCCCAAATTGTGGTGAATCTAGATGGGAAGATAAGGAAGGTCCTCAGCGTGTTCCTGAGGCATTTCCCATTAATACCTTGGTTGAAGAGGATGTTTACTTGTAAGAGAACAACAGATGACATCTGATGGCACATCAAGAGGAAACAAGTTGTTGGTGAATTGAGCCATCCAGCCGATGGCAAGGCATGGAAGCACTTCTATAATAAGCATGCATGCTTTCGAAGTGAACCAAGGAACTTGAGGCTTTGCGTGGCTACAGATGGTTTCAATCCGTTTGGCAACTTCAACACAACATATAGTATGTGGCCACTGTTTGTTGCGCCCTTGAGCCTTCCACCGTGGGAATACATGAAACCTTTGAATTGCTTCATGTCTTTACTTATCCCTGGTCCAGAATCTCCCGGAAAGGATTTTGACTTATTTTGGGAGCCTCTTATAGAAGAGCTTCTTACCCTCTAGGGTCCTTGTGTGCAGACATTTGATGCTATCCACCAAAGAACCTTCAACACGAATGCAGTCATACTTTGGAGCATAAATGACTTTCCAGCATTAGGCACCCTGTCAGGTTGAGCCACAAAAGGTTATTATGCATGAACTCATTGTGACAAAGATCCATTGTCATGGTCGATAGGGAATAAGATTTGCTACGTTGGCCACCGTCGTCACCTTGACAAGGAACATCGTTGGCGTAAAAGCCAACTTTTCAATGGGCAACATGAAGACTAGGAAAAACCAGGACTTTGTTTGTAGTATTTCATTTTTCATCAAATGCTTGCATTGTCACTCATGCACAGATGTAAACATACATTTAGTTTTAAACCAGCAGCTAGCAGATCACCCAAATTTAATTACAACATACATTATCATCAACATCCAGATAAATTTTAATAAGCACCATTAAAAAAATTCATCATAGAAGGTACACATATGTATGTACACATATTCTCTCATAATAGATAAATTTTAGTTCACCAAATGCACAACGCCGTCGTCGACCATCGTCTCGGCGTCCGTCGGCAGAGGATCGAGGAGAGCATCACTTTCTGGCGCCGGCGTTGACACCGACGTCCTCCTCCTCCTCCAGCTCCGGGATGACGATGCTCTCACCCACCCGTTGCTTTTCGTAGTACTCACGAACATGCCGATCGTGCTCCTGCGCGAAGGTTATGGCGTGATTGACAGTAACATCGACGACTTTGTCTTCCTCCACGTCGGTGCTAATCGGGTAGCGATACCCGATTAGAAGGGTATCGCTACCCTTCATCATAGAAGGTACACATATGTATGTACACATATTCTCTCATAATAGATAAATTTTAGTTCACCAAATGCACAACGCCGTCGTCGACCATCGTCTCGGCGTCCGTCGGCAGAGGATCGAGGAGAGCATCACTTTCTGGCGCCGGCGTTGACACCGACGTCCTCCTCCAGCTCCGGGATGACGATGCTCTCACCCACCCGTTGCTTTTCGTAGTACTCACAAACATGCCGATCGTGCTCCCGCGCGAAGGTTATGGCGTGATTGACAGTAACATCGACGACTTTGTCTTCCTCCACGTCGGTGCTAATCGGGTAGCGATACCAACTCTTCCCACTGTTGTCGGTTCAGTAGGTGATCCACAAGGGTTTTTCTTGTGGCGAAGGGGCACTTGAGCAGCCGGCGTCAACGTCACCGAGGCCCGGTGGGAGCACTGGAGGAGTAGACAGTGGCGCCGAGGCCGCTGGGTTGTCGTGATGGCGCTTCAGCGATGGAGAGCATGAACCGCCGCTAGAGCTTTGTACAGCAACAAAGGAACAATAGTGTTTAGGGATTAGAACCGTAAACAAGAACAATGAATCAATTGCCGACGAGGAGGGCTCCAAACTTACCGACGAGGAGATGCGAATAGGGGAGCCTGCTGGCGATGCGCGCTTCTTCCCCTTTGGGTCCATGGCACGGTGGTGGTCGAGACGAGGCGGAGCGCAACACGGTGGAGAATTGCGCGGTTTTATAAAGAGAGAGTGGGGAAGTGGCCACGGAGGAAGATGAAGCGGTTGCCTTTTTTTATTTATGAGGGGAGATGAAGTGGCTGCCCTCCATCCAAAATACTACTCCTACTATATTTGCATGTTTTGACTTTTGCCCATCATCTTTGACCATCTGCTGATCTGCTGCTCCTCAGGGTCACGGAAGTCTCTAGTAGAAGGCTATAAACACACGAAAAAAGACAGACCAACAACGGTGGGACGACAGGATGCCCATCCGATGGCTAGGAACAGAGGTGGGGTAATTTTGCATTTAAATGACCCACCATTAACCAAACTAAATCGTGTTTTGCAAATTCAACCCTACTCGGCTCCACCCGTTTCTTCGGTTCCTCGCGATGGAGCTACCCGGATAACAATGCCCGAATGCGTGACCTTGTCCTTGGATGTTGACGCCCCACCCCCCAAGGCCCTGGACATCACTGAGAGCTCACCACTACGATCTCCTGGACACCCTGCACACCAACCCGCTGGACGAGGCCGCCAGAACACCCTCGAGGAGGCCACCATGGATGATGACGCACACACGAACTCATCGATTCACATGGTTTGTGGTAGACCTTCATGCCCTTCATGACATTGCCACTTCTACCTTCGTTGTTTCTCATTGATTCTGCTTTCATCTTGACTTTGATCGTCGTTAGTTTCTCCCGCAATACTCGTTGATTCTATCTCCGTTTGAGGTCGCCACCATGGATTATGACATCATCACCATCAACCAAACACACCACCACCAACATCTTCTCCAAGTAACTGAAAGTGGCAAAGTAAATATGAAGCCTATGGTTGGAATTATCTTTGATACACTAGAACATGTGGATCAATTTTACAAATCATATTCACACGAGGTTGGCTTCTCTGTTCGCATTGGTCACAAGAAGCAAAATGAGGAAATATTATTCAAGCAGTAGAAGTGTTCAAGGGAAATTTATATAGATCATAGCATCATTAATGTTACCGAGGAGTTCCGAAATAATAGAAAGACACCAAATGTGATGGAAACTAGATATGGTTGTGCGTCCTATATTGTTGTCAAGCTTGACAGTGACAAGAAGTATCGAACAACTTCAATGGTTGAGTAGCACAACCATAGTTTTGTGTCACCAGATTAGAGGCTTTTGCTAAGGTCCAACTGTAATGTTAGTGAGAGGGCAAAGAGTATTTTGTTCAATTGTCATAAGGCTAGCATTGGCACCTCACATGCATAATGACTGCTCCATGTCTGTGATGGTGGATTTGAGAATGTAGGGTGCACAAAGAGGGATTTGGAAAACTATTACTGTGACCTCAGATTGAAAATCAAGGATGTAGATGCACAAACATTTGTGGCACAACTTGAGTGAAAGAAGGAAGTAAATCCTTCCCTCGTTTACGACTTTATTGGGGATGAACAAGGACGACTTGTTTGTGTATTTTTGGCAGATGCTTTATGCAGGAAAAAATTATAGTGTTTTTGGAGATGTGGTTTTAGTAGATTCAACATATATTAGTAACCAATACATCATGATATTTGTGCCATTTATTGGAGTCAATCACCACTTGCAATGTGTTTTCCTGGCGGTATTCTTAGCAAATGAAAAGATCTGAGTCATATGCATTGTTGTTTAAGACCTTTTTTAACGCTCTGGGTGGCGTAGCACCTCATCTAATCATAACAGATGAAGGTGTGAGCATGAAGGCTGCTGTTACTGATATTCTACTAGATACAACTTATAGATTTTTCATGTTGCATATAATGAAAAAGGTACCTGAGAAGATCGGTCCCTCTATAAGATAGGGTGACAATTTTTGGGATAGAGTAAACAAGTGTGTTTGGGGCTCGAAGAATGCATAAGATTTTTAGTTGCAATGGAACTCTATCGTAACATATTTTGGACTCACCACACTGCAAGAAATAAGATCTTCTTTGACTATTTGCTCCCGGTGGCTGACCACATGCTTGTGCTCAGATTCCTACGTGGTCTCGACCCCTCTTATGAGCATCTGCGGACATGGATCACTCGCCAGAAGTCCTTCCCCACCTTCTAGAGGTCTAGGACGACCTGCTTCTGGAGGAGCTCACCCAGGCCCACTGGGACGCTTCGTCTTCCTCGTCGACCACACTCGTCGCCGCTCCACCTGCCTCCTCGACACCACATGTCTCCGCGGCACCACTACCCTCCCCGACCCCACCTACCATCTCCCTTCTTGACGCTCCCCCCACCCGGGCCGAGCGGTGGTGGAGGGTGCGTGGTGATGGGTGTCGTCGCTAGGGAAATCATGGTGGTGGCACTGCTGGTAGCCGCCGGGGGTCTGTCTCCGACGCCCGCTCCATCTACTCCTGGAGGCATGTCCTGGCCATCCTTCAACAACCCATGGTCAGGACGCATCTCCATGTGGCCACTTCCAGGCGAGCTGGGCGCACCTCGTCCGCAAGACCAGCCCGCAGCCAAGCTTGCCAGGTACTAGTGCCCTAGACCTGACTGGCGTCGACGCTCTGCACCAGCGATGGCTCCCCTCACCGCATGCTAGAGTTGTTGTGTACTAGGTTAGGGAAGAAGTCCTCGACATTGGACCGCAGCACGTACAAGCCCCTATGATGGCATTGAGCCTCGATCTTTGCCAACATTTCGGCAAACCACGCCACCACTAGCTTGGGAGGAGCTTGTTGCCGCATGTCCTCCCTATCCCCAGGGACTAGGCCTATCTTGGCAAAGACCTCGTTCGTGTCCAACTCGGCCTTCAACCAGACGGCCACGACACGGCACGGCACCAAGGGCGAGATGTTCACATCAACGACTATGGGTGCGCTGGCCTACTCCGAGTGGTCGTGTGGGAAGTAGTAGACCACGGCGCCCATGAGCGGCAAGGTGCGCATGGATGACCCCATGCATGCCACTGTGCCGCCCATGGGTGACACGGTCTACTACTTCCTGCAGGGCCACATGAAGTAGGCAAACGGCCCCATCATCGTCGATGTGGACTTCCCGCCTATGGTGTCGTGCTGCATCGTGGTTGTCAGGTTGATGGCCGTGTCCGACACTAACGAGGTCTTCGCCAAGATACGCCTCGTCCCCGGGGCCAGGGACGACCTGCAGCAACATGCTCCTCCCAAGCCGACGGCGGCATGGTTTGCCAAGACGCTGGGTATTCGTGCCATGAGTTTGACTAGATTTGTAGAAAATACGTTCAACATTTAAATCTACAAATATTTTTTTTATAAAAAACTAGACCTAAATATCTTTCTAATGATATCTATATTGTATCATAAAATTAATATATATTTTTATATAATTGGCCGTGTATTCTTTTGGGAAATGAGAAAGACTTTTTTTTGGGACGGAGAGAGTAGTCGTGTAGATATAGATTTTTTTTTTTGAGAAGTCGTGTAGATATAGATGTGACCGTTTTGGCCGTGCGTGCGCCAGCAAATTCAAATGGGCTGTCAAGCACGACATGTTCTGCAGACTGGAGCTGGTGAAGCACGGGCATGTTTTTCGGCCATGCCCGGTACGGGCAATAGTGTCATGCATGGAATTTATTTAATTTTTATATTATTTACTTTAGGATTTTACAAAAATAAATACCCTACTGAAAAAATTACAAAAGTATACCTCCTTCCGCCATTTGAAACGGTTATAGCCGGATGAAACGGCGGTTCATCCGGCGGAATGTAGGCTGTTTCGGATTGTCTGTTTTTAAAAAATCATAACTAATTCATGTGACTTTGGATGTAGATGACCCTTATATGAAAGTTGTATGTCTCGATGAGATGTGCAACTTTGTAGTTAAAACTTTTTCATTTGAAGTCATCTTAGTGCTCAAATAATCCACTCAATTTTCGGATCTAAGATTTTAAAATTTAATATCTGAAATTTAAGTGGATTATTAGAGCACTTAGATAATTTCAAATGGAAAAGTTTTGAACTACAAAGTTGTTCGACTTGTTGAGATCTACAACTTTTATATAAGGGTAGTCTCCATCTAAATTCATATGAGTTAGTTATGATCTTTTAAAAATACACTATCTGGACAACCTACTTTTCGCCGGATGAGCCAGCGGAATATTGTGCTACAGTACCATTCCGCTGGTCCATCCGGTTATAACCATTTCAAACGACATGAGGAGGTACATTTCTGTAATTTTTAATTAGAGTATTTATTTTTGAAAAATCCAAAAATTAAAAATTAAAAGATTTCGTGGTGCGTGCCACGGGCTGTGATGGCAGCCCAAACACACACACGCAGGGCTTATTTCATGCTGGGGTGACTTATATACGTGCCGAAGTCAGCCCATACCAGGTTAACACAAAAAAAACTCGGTTTGCTCCTAATTTCATAACAAAAATAAGAGTAAAGTGTGTCACCGATCCTTAAACTTATACCGTTGTATCATCCCGGTCCCTAAACTTACAAATCGACCATTTAGGTCCTCAAACTTGTTCGTCTGTGTCATCCCAGTCTCTAAGCTTGCAAACCACTCGTTTAGCTCCTCAAACTTGTTTATTTGTGTTATCCCGGTCCTTAAACTTAGTTTGTAGTATCATTTGAGTCAAAACAATGATCTAAAAACTTCATATCAAAAAAGAATTCATAACTTTTTCATATGAACTCGAATGAAGACAAAATTTATATCAAAATTGTAGATCTCAACACGATCTACAACATTGTTGTTGAAAAATTTTTGAATTATAAATGTTAAGGGTCTCAAAATATTATTATATGCATATATATTTTGAAATCTAAAATTTAAAAATTAAATTTTAGGACAAACGCAACTTCAAATGGAAAACTTTTTAACTACAAAGTTGAATATCATGTCGAGGGCTATAATTTTGATATCGATGTTTTCTTCATTCTAGTTATATGCAAAAGTTATGAATAATTTTCAGATATGAAGTTCTCAGATCATCCTGTGTAAGGACCGAGATGGAACAAATGAACAAGTTTGTGATTTACAAGTTTAGGGACCGCGATGACATAAATGAATAAGTTTATGGACCTAAGCAATCGATTTGTGAGTTTAGAGACCGGTGAAGTACTTTGCTCCAAAAATAATATCAATTGTGATGTATTGTATGGTTATTGCTTTGATATACTATGAGTAGTATCCTGTAGGAGTGTAAACAAAGCTGATAATATCTGCTCCGATCATTAAATGAAGAGGGTCGGATATTGATTCAGATAGATTTTTTGAATACCCAGATATTTTCTTGATATCATACATGAATCCGGATAGTTTTTTCTGGCTATCGATTTTGGATACACTAAGAGTAGTATCCATCGAATATCGGATATCCAGCGGGATAATTTGGATAGTCAAGCGGATATTAGATTAAAATAATTATATTATATCAGATATGCATATTAAAAGACATATATATGGTTTAATCTATCTATAAAAGAACGAGTAGAATTGAAAAGTTTCTCACCTAAATTGGGCCCGCGATACCTCTCACGTCGGATCCACCTGCAAGGGTCAACGGAGAGGGGAGAGGTCAAACCCACCAAAATCACATGTTTACCAAAACGAGATTATTTTTGTCACCCTCCGTCACGCTTACCCGCCGCTCCGCCTGCGAATTACGCCAAGGACGATCCATTGCTCGCGTCATCGTCCGGTGCCGCGCACACCCGCACTGAGCCGCTGGCCATGCATCTGAACAAGCGAGACGGTCGATTCCTCTCGTGGGCCATTTTTCTTTGACACGTTCGCTCGTTTGGCATGGCCCATATGGGACACTGATGCAAAACACTGGGTCAAAATTCAAAAGTGACTCTAGGAGCTTCTAAAAAAAAAGTGACGCTACGAATAGGGATGAAAACGGATCGGATACGGACGGATATGCCCGGATACGAATAAGGATATTTATTTTTTTGCTGGATCAGATCCGGGATACGGAAAGTACAAAATATGTCGGATATGCATCGGATATTGATATACATTACATATCTACAATAGACATTCAAACTTTTGTTATGCGGATACAGATACGGTCAAATATTGATTTTCCGGTTCCGGATACGGACTGTACCATTTAAGGCCCGAAGGCCTTTGGTCGGTCGGTCGGACGGGAAATATCCATACCACTTTCATCCCACTAGGAACTTTTTGCGAGGTACCCTATGTATTTAAGCTTAGAAAATAAATACATTTAAGCTTTGGAAAATTGTATTCGTATCCTATGCATGCAGAGTGGTTACCAGGACCTAAAACGTAGCCGATTGACGTTCGTACAGTAGAAATAGTATAACAACAGTGTAGCTAATTGGAATAACGTATGTAAGATATTTAAGCAGACACAATAATCCAATTTGGATATTGAACGTGTCAAACATCTTATTAATTATATTATAAAACTGCTATGAAAATTTGAATTGCATAAAATTAGAATTAATACTACATATGTTTCAAATTATAAATTACTGACTTTTTTATGCTAAGTTTGACCACTGTTCTAGTAAAAAACAAAACTTGCGTAAAATATTATTTTGTATATGGATTGCTTTTTAATAATTTTTTTCCCAAAAATAACCTAAATTGGACTATGTTTACATATTTTTTTAGTAAGACGAATGGTCAAACTTAGATCGAAACAGTGAAACAAAAATTTAGAATGGAGAGGTTAACATGAGTCATTTACCCTGATAATTTGAATAAGAGTTACCATATATTTTATGTGAAGTTATTCTATGAAAAGTTAATGCAATTATCAATATATGTTTTATATGAGTTAGACATGGCACTCAATCAACAATGATATGATTACATCTATGGTTGAGGAATTTTTTATGCCCAATCCAACGGGGAAAAAATCAGACGAGGCGTCTGCGGCGGCGTGCGGGTCGGGCTCGCAGGCAGCACGGGCTCCCGGTGGCGCGACACAACACTCAACAGTGGACGGGTTCACAGCGCGCATCAGGCGCGCAGGGATGCGACACAGCTCCGTCGCTCGGAACCGGTGGCAGCTCGGCTTGGACCTCGGAGGCGGAGGCAGGAGCCGGGTGGTCGGAACCTCGTAGAGCCAGAGGCCCCCTCCCCCGCCAGCGGCGCCGGTCCACGACCAGCTACGCAGACAGCGGCGGCGACGAAGGCGTGTTCGCCTCCCATGGGCTCTCGTCGGCGGAGGACCGGCTGCTACTTCAGAGCATAGCAAACCAGCAGGCCAGATCATGGCCATAAAAGGTGAAGCATAGGGTTCGAATTATGAAACACATAAATATCCATGTTCTAATGATTCTGAGCCTGCCGCTGTCGATGTAACATCAGGCATTTAAATTGTTTCATGCATGATCTGAAATGGCAACAAATGCTCTTGAAAGATGATACGCATTGTTAAACTTGTTTGAATTTCTCAATAGTGAAGAGAGTTTCACGTTTCAGTCCCTGATGTGTGTGACGTAGTTAATTTTGGATCCATGGATTAACACTTGTGTTTAGTAAGGTGTGAGAGTGTGCATAGAAAAAAAAATTGCTCTATATGTACGGGAATTTTAAGATGTCGCCAGGCTATCAAGTAAAGAATGCCTGGAACTTAAAACGTCTTGCTCGATGGAGGTGCCCTTCCAACCAATATGTGTAGGTGGCATTTCAATTTATATTGAGAGAATTGCCCTTCAAGAGAAAATGCAACGGATGTAATGGGTGGTATCTCACAATTGTATTGGTAGAATCATCTCTAAAATAAGAAAAAAAACAAATAATTCGTATAACGTGCGTGTCGCACGTGCGTCTTTACTAGTATCTAAAAATTTATAGCTAATTTGTTTCACATCAGAAAATACTATTACCAGTATTTTGAAAAAAATAGAATTTATCCATTCATATTTCGTTTAAAATTATTTACATCTTATTTATTCCTATTTGAAATTTAATAAATAAAAATAAACTCTATCAATAATTTGTTGGTCCGCAACCGCAACCAGACCAATCTCCTCCGACTCCATCATACAATGTCGTCGACTTGCCGTGCCCCTCCTCAGCGGCGCTCTCAAGCTCCGCCTTGGCCATCGTCCGCAGTAGCTAGAGCTACGACCCGATCGAACAGATTCGGCGGCGGCACCCCCATTGAATTGAAATTCATCAAGACGGAGGACCTGGAGCGATCGGTGCATGCACTTCAAGGACGACTGCTTCACGGTCCGGTGCGACATGATCGTCGCGAGCAACATCCAGAGCGGCCGGGCAGGGTGCCGGGCTGCCGGCCGACGTGCGGTTTCGTGTCGAGCGCAAGACCTTGGCAGCGCACCGGTGCGTCCTCGCGGCGCGGTCGCCGGTGTTCAGCGCGGAGCTCTACACGGTGTGGGATGAATTGAAGGAGAGCCACACGGACCACGTCGTGTGGAGGTCGACGACATGAGGGCCGACGTGTTCAAGAGCCTGCTACATTTTATATACACGGACTTCCTGCCGGAGACGGCGATGGAGGAAGGCCAGGAAGAGGACGACGCCTGCTGTATGTATGGTGCAACATCTGCTAGTAGCCGCGGACAGGTTTGAGTATGGAAAGGCTCAAGTTGATCTGTGACTGTGAGGAGAAGTTGTGCAAACGCATCAGCGTAAGCGTTGCAAGGAGCATGCTGCTGCTAGCTGAGCAGCACCACTGCCGTAGGCTCAAGGAGGCCTGCTTTGAGTTTCTCAAAACTCTGAAAACCCTGGATGCTGTCGTGGCAACCGATGGCTTCCAGCAACTTGCCAAAAGCTTCCCCTTTGTCTTGTTCGACTTGATTGCCAAGCTTGGTGCTCGTTGAATTGCGTTCATATGTACGTGAAAGACGTAAATATATAGTAATTGTTATCTTTCTTCTTTTCAAATAGAATCGAAGTTGTTACATTTTAGTTCTATATATGCACAAAAGGATGGTTTCTTTATTTGTGTAGAAGTTATGCTACATGTTCATATTTTTTCACTTGTAAACCCCTAAAATCTGAGCCGCCTTAAGTATGCTGACTGGCATTGAACCGAAAGAAACGTGGCACCAACGTGGAAGTTTGCTTCAAGGTGAAGTGAAGTATTGAAGGAACTGGGTCCATCAATCCGATGCACCAAGACAAACGTGGAAGTCTTTACCCTTAGTGGGCATTTGAGCTGTTTGTGTTGGAAAAATACGTTTATTTCTACCAGATTTTAACTTGAGGCACATTACATGAACCAATTCAATTGCTATATGATTCAGATTTAATCGCAGACATACTACAAAAAAACCGAAACATGCTCTCGTACATGGTAAATAGATCTATCTTTAGTTCTTTACTTAGGGTGTGTTTATATTGTAGGAAAAAACACTGTAGCATAAGAAAAATACTGTAGCATTCGGTGGGAAACGTGTTTTGTGAGGGAGGAATACTGAAAAGTTCGAATGAATAGTGAATAGTTGGGAATCTGAACATGGCCTTACAGATTAGCGCTCCGTCCTCCTAAAGAATTGACGCGGTACACATCGTGGATGAGGAAGCGCAAAACATAGATGACCAACTTCAAGCAGTCGCGCTGCCCAGAAACTTTATTGCCACCCCTTGTGCAGGCTTCACGATGGAAAGGGTTCGGAGATACCACTCACCCTTCTCCTTGTGCACGTCAAAGAGAAGAGCCGACAAGACTCAGCAACTCAATACCACAACACAATCACCATATTCAAAAAAGAGAATGAAGAGAGTTCGTGAGTGTTTCTCGTGTCTCTTTTCCTAGACGTTTCCAGGAGCTCTATGAGGCTGCAACAACTCTCTACTAACCAACCCTCCAGTATAAACGTCCAACTACCTGGCAGTATAAACTACCTAATTAACCTCGAGATTGAGGCATTAATTGCATACTTGTTAGCTTTAAAATCCATTGTCAAAAGATTAATACGCAAATGGGAAAATGTTTATACATACTTGGTTTCTTGCTGCGTCGCAAGTCACAAGTCACGTGGTTCAACACACGAAAATGTCTGCTTATATGCACGCACGTGCGTGTGTGTAAATCAGCCCTACTCTTTCCCTCTATTGATTGTTCACGTGGGAAGAGAGCTCTCATATTTAAGTTGGCATGCACATCCTCAAACTAGCAGTATGGCACTGTTTCTTTTGCCATACACACTTGCTTTTGAATTCCTGAAGGGGGCCCCGCGTGGGTTAATTTCCCGCATTGCGCTTCATGTAAGAACAATTGAAAATGACCAAGTGCATAAATGTTTGAGACAAATGAAAGGTTGGATGTGACTGAATAACACTAGTTTCCATGTTTATCAGAATTCTTTAGTGTCTCTTTAAACACTAAAAGGACCTTAGTGTTGCCTTGGGGGGGCGGGGGGTAAATAGGCGAACTCTAAAAATTATTACTTACTCCCTCCATATTGGTAAAAGAAGACGTTTAGGACATTGACACACGGTCTTCGAAACACAACTTTGACCAATAACTTTTTGTTATAAAGTATATTTTAAAAATAATTTTATAAAACTATATTTCAATACCGATCTATTCATACCATTTTCACATTTCTTGATTAAATATATAAAAAAATATTTACAGTCAAAGTTTTAAAAGTTTGACTTAGGACAATCTCAAAACGTTTTCCTTTACCTGTATGGAGGGAGTACTACCGATTAGGTCATCTGATATTCCAACAACCTGACTGGGTCAAATAGTCCAGAACTACCAGTACCAGATACTCTAGCAACGTGTTGGATTATTCTGGTGGTGTAGACAAAACAATTAAATCAAACTTCGGCTTTTTTAAATCTCAAAAGAAAATGATGACGTGTCCTCCAAATGATGATTCCAAGTAGATCCATGGAGCACCTACACTTAGAAACAAATGAACTAGTAGATGAAGCCAACAAAAAGTAGAAAGACAAAGGATACCAAGAACAAGAGAATAGACACGTGATTTGTTACTGAAGTTTGGCACTTCCAATGAAGCACCTATATCTCTATTGAGGAACTGTTGAGGGTACAAGTCTCTTTCAACTCTACTTCGTCGAGTTGGGTCTTTTTCAACCACTTCGTCAATCCATGACTTGGCTTCTTCCCTTGCGGAGACGAACTTCTCGTGGCTTAGATATATTGGAGGCTTGACCCCCAAGAGTAACAGATCTTTTAAGAACTCTTAGCATAACCCTTCTATTCTCAAGGATGGAATAGCCTCAATCTTGCTCTCAATGTCCCAATATCTCAATGCAACTCAGGAATTCCTCACTAGATATTCAATTGTCACAAAGAGAGGGATGGGGAGAGGTCTCAAGTGCTATAGGATGCTGGTGTGTTTAGGGGGCGCAACTCTAAGAGTGAGAGGGGGTGGAGGCATATATATACCCAAGAGCCATGAGACTAGCTGTTGAACTCAGTTATTTTACGTGTCGACTACAGCACCTCATCGGAGTATACAAACCACTAGTTAAAAGAGTGTCTCGGAGTGTTAGTCTCGGACACTTCGACAATTTGTTAGACTATCCGATAAAATCGATTTCACACAGCCAAGGACCCCTAGTAGAAATACTATGAAACCTTGTCAGATACTTCAATAAAGCCACCAATATTGGAGACTCTGACACCTTGTTAGATACTCCAATAAAATCAGCATGTGCAAGTAAGAAACCCTTGTCAAAATACTTCAACCCTATGTGATACTCCAACATGACTAACTTGAAATAACCATAACTTTCTAATCCAATACCCAACTCCAGTGATCTTGGACTCCACGGAAAACTTACTCATAGGGCAATCTATCGCACCAGACAACAAGATCCAAGACCACCAAGTGCAAGTGTTCCGATAGAGTTAGTACTTGGGTTCAATTAGTTTGAGCATCGCGAGACTAATCAAACAATTCAAAGTCGCATGCCTCTTGATATAGCACCATACCTATACTCATTTCTTTTCCCTTGACCACACCATCCTTGAAATAGTAACTTGGGATTGTTGAACCAATATGACTAACAGACAATCTTATATCCACAAGCCACCTCAATTTTTCATGTTTCAACAATGATTGATTGTTTGCAACATGAGACTTCTTATGACCTTCGGTGTTGGCCAATACTTTCTATTTCACCCTACCATGGTTCTTTAGCGCCAAACCATTTCCCCTGACCCTTGCTTATTTCCTTGCAGCTAGGCTATTGCTAACCCTTCACCATATTGTCATCTCAAGTCACAAAAGGCATTACATCCACAATAGGAACTCACTAAGTTCCATTTATCCAATACAATGACCTTTTCCATACTAATATTGTGAGAAATTAAACATCTATCATGATTAATCATACCATCTATGTGACCAAGCAACCTATCTTTGCCACTCTATTTGATTCACCATTACCTTTGACGTCATCTCTCTAAATCAATGTGCAGTCTTATATTCTTGAACAACTAAGTACTTTATTACCTTTATTCTAAATATTGTAATGTTGATCCAATATTCAAGCAATTCCCTTTTTTATTATACAATAAAACAATCAATGAGACCATATAATTTCACTTGCATCCATGTCTCTTTTGCTCGTTTTCATCTTTGCTTATCATTTATTCACTTTTGCATGATTTGTATGGCATGAGCCTGATTTTCTTATTATAATAAAATCTTGCTTAAAACTCAACAAGCTCATTAGTTCTTTTAGTTTTTTAGGTCATTCAATCACGAAAACCCACAAGGGGCAAGAAGCACTTTCAAATACTATACATTACTTCTTATTTTTTCGTCACCACTACTTAACAACACACCAGAAACAAAGGCCTACCTTGATGAAGAAACACCACATCAAAGAGTCCATCAACCACCTCATGTACAAGATCTTCAATGTTCAAATTAAGGAGTTTGGAGAGCCTTGAAGCTGATGTGAATACAAATTCTTGAGTCATTTGTACCAAAGGTGATGTCCAAATCTATGGTGTAATTAATGTTCATGCTAGCCCAAGAAGGATCAACCTCCTCCTCTACCATCATTGGGGTAGTAATGGTGTCTATAAGGCTAATCCTTCCTAGTTTTCCTAGCTAGTGCTACCACTTTGCTTCTACACCCACCACCTCTCTAGGTTCTCTGAAGCATGATAGCTTCATCAATGGTGCATGCTTATATTATAGCGGCACACCGCACATTTTATTGTAATTTGAAAAATATTGTTTATGTGACAAGTCCATTGCACCACTATGATGCAATACGTATCATCATTGTGCTATAGTATCTTCAACAATGCATTGGACACCATACACTATTTGTTATGAAATTTTGCTGCTCTATGTAATTCAGGCCTAGAAGTGCATCTTGATTTGTTTAAGAATTTATCATGCGTATACAAGATCCACTAAATATTACTTTTGTCCACCAAGAGGACAAAAATACCCAATTTTCATCTACCTAGTAGGCAAGACAAGAAGTTAGTTTCCTGGTCAGATGAAGAAATGTGTTTCATCTGCCGGATAGACAAAAAAACATGTTTTGTCCATTGAGTAGATGGCGGCATGTTTACGTAATTTTCGAGATATGTGGTATTATTGTTTAAGCATGTCATATTTTGATATTAATAATGATCAATTTTGCATAGTTCCCATGAGGCAACGACCCTTGTGAATCATACATCTCCACTGGACCCCCAATTTTGGTACCGGATTTGGGCCCATGAACCCTGCCCACAGACTTTCGGTGAAGCGCCGTTTTGCACGTTAAAACCAAGTGTGTGGGGTCCATATAGTGCAGCCCGCGTGATCTCTTCCCCACTCTCTATATAAGGTATCATCGATGCCTTTCTCAATTAGTCGGTCCACAACCTTTTTACACACTGTCATTGCCTTGTTTCCCCCCTCCTCCCCAAACTCAGATCTAGATCCATCCCGTTCGAACTTGCCTGCGATTCTGATGGCGCCGGCGGCGGCCGCGGCGGGGGGGTGGGGAGAGGGATTGGGGATCTGGTGAATCCCGTGTAGATGCATGTATGGTGTGGTGGGTGGGGCGATGTGGAAGGACATCTTGCGCACATCGCACCACTGTGTTGTTTGCGATGTGGGGCGGTGGACCGTGAGCTTGCCCGCGGTTCTGATGGCGGCGGCGGCGGCCCCGGCGGGGGGGGGGGGGGTGGGTTGGGGATCTGGTGAATCCCATGTAGATGCATGTATGGTGTGGTGATTGGGCAATGTGGGAGGACATCTTGCACACATCGCACCACTGTGTCGTTTGTGATGTGGGGCGCCGGTGGACCATGAACTTGCCCGCGGTTCTGATGGCGCTGGTGGTGGCTACGGCGAGGGGGGGGAGGTGGGTTGGGGATCTGGTGAATCCCGTGTAGATGCATGTATGGTGTGCTAGGTGGGCGATGTGGGAGGACGTCCTGCGCACATCGCACCACTGTGTCGTTTGTGATGTGGAGTGGTGGACCGTGGTCGAGCGATGTCGGAGGTTGTTCCAGCGGCAGATCATGAAGCAAGCTAGCATCCATGGCGCGGTGCATGGTCTTCAATGTCATCACATCAAGTGAGCAGCTTGGCGGCGCACTGAGTGCATTTCCAGGCAAGATCTGCTTCCTTTTTTACTTCTTTATAACTTTATTGTTTGATTTTTGAGAAAATTCTGAGATTGTTTTGAGAAAAAAATATCATTAATCGTACTTTTTCACTAGACCCCCATTTTGGTGTCAGATTTTGGGCCCATGAACCCCGCCCACAGACTTTCCTCATATTCGCTTTGCAAATTATAACCAACTGTGTGGGGGTCTATATAGTGTGGTCTGCGTGATCTCTTTCCCACTCTCTATATAATCCATCATTGATGCCTTTCTTAATTAGTTTGTCTTCAACCTTTTTAAGCCAATGTCATTGTGTTGTTCCCCCCTCGTCAGATCTGATCCATCCTGGTCGAACTTGCCTGCGGTTCTGGTGGCAGCGGGGGAGGAGGGGGGAGGGGGCAGGATACCCCATGTAGCCGCAGGTATGGTGTGGTGGGTGGGGTGGTGCGGGACAATAGCCTATGCACATCCGTACCACGTGGTGAAGCGGTGTCGTCGGTGATGTGCGGCGGTGTGTCATGGTCCAGCGACGTCGGAGGGTGTTGCCGCGACAAATGGATCATCAAGCAAGCTAGCGTCCATGGCGGGGTGCATGGTCCTCAACGTCGATGCATTAGGCGAGCCACTCAGCTGCACATGGACTCCATTTCCAGGTGAGATCTATTTCCTTTTCAAATTCTGTATATATATGGTTTGATTTTGAGAAAATTATGAGATTGTTTTGAGAAAAACATTTTACTAAATTCTATGGTATTTTTGGTAAAATATAATTACATAATTTTTTCATGAAAATTATTATTGATGAAAATTCATTTGTAGAAATTTTTGTCTAACTATTGTGTTGCATAAGTTTATTCCTAATAATCTTCTGCATAAAGCTATAATGACTTTTTACTAATTTTTTTCAATTAACTTATTCTACAGTTTAATCTAGTCAGGCTTCTTCTGAAAAAGTTAAAAAATGAAAACAAATCCGATGGATGTTGGGGTCTAGCGAGGGGCCGAGGGCAGCTCTTGTTTTGTCGTTTTGCTCCTCGGCTAGCGCCCGCAAATCAGCCGTTTACTTGGGCTAGCTAGAGTGCTGTTTATAGCCGAGCTCCATCTTATGGAAAAGAAAAGTCTCAGAAATCAAAATCCAGCCATGAACCTCATGAAAATTGCTATAATAGATTGGGAATGGTTGGGTACAACTGCATTTTATGGCAACATGTTAACTACAATCTAAGGCACAACTTAATCTGTACAAACTCTCTTGGTTAATCTAGGAGTATATTACTTTGCTGCTAGACACGGTTTAATGTCCCCTAGAGAATGTGTAGCAAAGATATTTTTCAATTATTAATCCATTCCCATTACCAATGTACAGAAATTGTAGTGAGAAGCAACAAAGATAAATTATATAGTAATTTATTGGAATGTATATGGTTAAAAATATATAGCTTATTAGTATTATATATCTTGCGGGACCTGATGGATATACTTCGATTGCTTATCATCTGTACAATTACTACGACCAAGATAGCAGTACAACAACCACTCAACTAGGACACCCTCGATCAATGTATGTTGTAGATTCCAAATAAAAAAAATGTATGCTGTTTAGAATCGAAATACAAATGATTTTTTTATGTTGTCTCATTTCTCAATATCCTAATATAAAAAATATTTTTATAGATGTTAAACTAAAAAACAACTAAATCTTTATAATATGAAAAAATTTCTGAATTGAATTATATATCCGCATCAATTACATATTAGATATGTCTTCTGATAAATCCTAGTTGTTAGTGATATAGTGTGATCCTCTATGAATTCCAGCCTTGCATGGGATACGTCTTCCACTCATTATTATATTCCTAAGATATAAACTATATTCTTACGATATAATCTTAAGATATACATTGTTGGAAAATGTCTGCTATGGCCTATGGATGTTATTAATTAAAAACGTCTATCTTTTGTATTATGAAAACATTAATTTCTACTTTCATCTGGTATATGGAGTATATCATGGATATCCTATATGACTTGTCACAAATATTAATTAGTTTCTTTTTGTGCTGATACGATCCTAGGATAGATACCCAAATTAATTAACAGCCTTGAATTGGACACCTCTTCCACGTATCATCAAAGATAGCGATATTTTATGACATCCTTAAGATATACTAATAGCCCTAAGATATTGGAGACAAAAGGTTGAGCTTTTAATACTATCTAACAATACAGTACTTGAGTGGTAGGATGCAATGCGAAAAATGGCATTTTTCAATTATTTATTAAAAGACTTCCAATCTAAAGCGTTCAACGGGTGGAGTGCATGCATAGTTGTCATCTTCCTGCGCCTTTCGTGGATTGACCATCGTCTGTATCTCCGATATCCCCCCACTCCGCCGCGCTCCCTGTGGGTCCCACGCCGTTTCGCTTACGGTTACGGCCATCTATAAAAAAAGCCCTTAAGCATTTGGTCCTTTGAATCATTCATTATTCAAGCTAAAAGTCTTACTGCCTTAGTTTCCCTCGAATAAAAAAAAAAGCTAAAGGCCTTAGACGAAACATGTGAATTGGTGCCATAATCTTTTCTGAAAGATTCGGTGGTGCCATAACCATAATCCAAGGGACATCCGTTCGCTGCTAGCTGCTGGTTTTTGCCGGCCGCGTCTAGCTAGTTAAGCAATAGCAGCCCATTTTTGCACATAAAAGCTAGCCCAGATCCTCCCCACCAGGCCACCACCACCATCACCATCCTTTCCGATCCATTTCCCTGACGCCACCGCCCGCCCGGCCACAATGTCGTCGTCTGCGGAGCCGTCGCTGACCACCTCCGCCATCGTCCCCACCACCGCGTCGGCCTCGCACGTGCTCAAGATCAACGGCTACTCCCGCACCAAGGGCCTCGTCACCGGCGCCCGCCTCCGCTCCTGCTCCTTCCTCGCCGGCGGCCACTCCTGGCACCTCGCCTACCTCCCCAACGGCAGTGCCGGCCCTGTAGTTCAAGCAACCGGGGCAACCGCCCCGGGCCCCCAAAATCTTAGGGCCCCATCTCTACGTAGTTTAACATGTATAGTACTAATTATATAGTATCAAAATTATTTGATAGTACGTATAGCAAGCAACTTGGACTATATTATTGGATGTACCTCAAAATGAGATAGTATCAAAATTCTGAATGTGAAGTAATAGCCCAAACCAAGCATTTCATATAGCTTATATGTATACTAAGTGCCTAATTTAAACCAAAGCAAACAACTAGTCCAAGTTAATCCAATCACCCATTCGATAGTTCATCCAATGCTAGTCCATCCTTGCACCATCAACCACTAAGTAAAAAGATTAGCCTCCAACTAATTAGATTAGCATTTAGTTCCTTATGATATATTCTTTCATTCTTTCCTATTTCTTGTACACAAATTAGATTCAAATATTTTTTAATTATGATTTTTTTAAAAAAAAATTTAGTGAAGTTGATTAGATGTATCATGTATGCTATTCTTTAAACTTGTAAACATAGCATAAATGCGCAATATCACAAACTTCTAGAAAAAAGAATTGATGTTTTTATGTTGCAAGGGGCCTCCAACTTAAGTTTCGCCCCATGCCCCCGAAAACTCAGGACCGGCCCTGCCCAACGGCGACTGCCCCGAGCGCTCCGACTACATCTCCTTCTACCTCGTCCTCGACGGCATCGCCGTGCTCGCGCATTTCTCCATCGCCCTGCTCGACCGCGCCGGGAAGCCGGCGCCGACCTACACCAAGGTGGGCGTGACCAACCAGTTCGGTGGGCCCGGCGCCCACTGGGGGTTCGGCAACTTCATCCGTAGGGAGGTGCTCGAGAAGTCGAGGCACCTCAACGTCCGGGAGGACTCCTTCTGCGTCCGCTGCGAGGTCACCTGTTAGAGTTAATCTTATTGTTGATTATGTTTTTCATCGAGTGCAGTGTCTAGAGTCCTAGATGTGTCTGTGCTCATCGTGGTGCATGGTGTAGTGACCATGAGCTGCAGCATGATACGAGTACAAGTGTGTGTGGCCAGGTGCTGGGTCAACTCGTGACGTGTGCAGGTGGACGTTGGGCTTGGAGCTGTGGCCAAGTCATCAAGTGAACGTGCTAGCGAGAATAGTGGATCAGATAGCTCTTGCATGTGGCTGATAGTGATCTGCATGAAACGAGAGAAGTGGCTTGCATGTAGAGGGAGTTAGTGATCTGTTGAGTCATGGGAGTGCTTGGCCGGGGTGTGCGGCCAGACGTGGCTCGGCTTGTGTGTGGGTGTGTGTTTATTTAAAGCTTGTAATCAGTGCGTGTAAAACTGCAAGAGAAAAAGAAAGGCACAAATGTTGTGCAATGCCGCAAAGCTCTGTGTGTGTACTGTGTGAGTGCTGCTCTTGCGTGATCCACCGTGATAACACAAGGAGTGCTTGTGTGAGAGAGTTGAGTGCCCGTGTTCTTAGCTGATCGTGTGATTAGTGCCAACATTTGGTATCAGAGCCTCGTTCGAGAGATGGGGAAGGTCGGCGATGGCAGCAAGGCTCCTGCCGGCGACGACGACGACACCAAGATGGTGGTCCAGCAAGTGAAGGAGACGGGGGTGACACTATGTTACCCCATGCTTTCAGAGAACAACTACGGCGTGTGGGCTGTGAAGATGAAGATCTTCATGCGTGCACAAGGTGTGTGGGCAGCCGTGGAGAGCAAAGGTGCGGTTGATGAGAAGATGGACCAAATGGCTCTCGCCGCCATTGTCCAAGCTGTGCCGGAGGCCGTGGTGATGGCCATTTCGGAGGAGGAGACGGCGAAGAAGGCGTGTAAAGCTCTCGAGGAGATGAACATGGGTGAAGAGCGCGTCAAGAAGGCCCGAGTACAGACCCTTAAGAGGGAGCTTGATGGTATGTACATGGGTGATTCCGAGAAAATTAATGATTTTGCTTTGAATGTTACCACAATTGTGAACGAGATTCGCACCCTCGGCACGAAAGTGGCGGAGACCGCCGTTGTGGAGAAACTCCTGCATTCGGTCCCCGACAAGTTCCGACCCCTTATCGGCACCATCGAGCAGTGGGGGGATGTGTCGGAGATGACGGTGATGGAGATGATCGGGCGCTTGAGGGTGTTCGAGGAGTCTTCAAAGGGACGGCGTCGTGACAGGGAAGGAGAGCAGCAGCTGCTGGTCGCACAAGGCGAGCCACGCCTCACACGTGCGGAGTGGGAGGCCGTGGTTGCTGAAGAGAAGAGGAGTGGTGAGAGCTATGGCAGCGGCGGCGACAAGAAGAGGTACCACGGCAAGTTCGACAAGTCGAAGATCGACTGCCGCAAGTATGGTGAGTACGGACACTTCACCGATGAGTGTCCCGTGGAGAAGAAGGTGCTGAAGGGTGTGGCGCAACTCGCCATGGCGGATGCCGATGATGAGCCCACACTGCTTTGAAGCCCAAGGAAGAGGTGATGAATAATGACAACAAGATTAGGGGGTGATTGTTAGAGTTAATCTTATTGTTGATTATCTTTTTCATCGAGTGTAGTGTCTAGAGTCCTAGATGTGTCTGTGCTCATCGTGGTGCATGGTGTAGTGACCATGAGCTGCAGCATGATACGAGTACAAGTGTGTGTGGCCAGGTGCTGGGTCAACTCGTGACGTGTGCAGGTGGACGTTGGGCTTAGAGCTGTGGCCAAGTCATCAAGTGAACGTGCTAGCGAGAATAGTGGATCAGATAGCTCTTGCATGTGGCTGATAGTGATCTGCATGAAACGAGAGAAGTGGCTTGCATGTAGAGGGAGTTAGTGATCTGTTGAGTCATGGGAGTGCTTGGCCGGGGTGTGCGGCCAGACGTGGCTCGGCTTGTGTGTGGGTGTGTGTTTATTTAAAGCTTGTAATCAGTGCGTGTAAAACTGCAAGAGAAAAAGAAAGGCACAAATGTTGTGCAATGCCGCAAAGCTCTGTGTGTGTACTGTGTGAATGCTGCTCTTGCGTGATCCACCATGATAACACAAGGAGTGCTTGTGTGAGAGAGTTGAGTGCCCGTGTTCTTAGCTGATCGTGTGATTAGTGCCAACATCACCGTCGTCACCGAGTTCCGCGCCGAGGACGCCGCGACCATCGCCGCCGAGGCTGCCACTTCCGCCGCTCGCCAATCCGTGGCGGTGCCGCCGTCGAGCCTGTCCCGGGACATCGGGCAGCTCCTGCTCTCCGGGCAGGGCGCCGACGTGCGGTTCCGCGTCGAGGGGGAGGAGTTCGCCGCGCATCGGTTCTCTGGCGGTGCGCTTGCCGGTGTTCCAGGCCGAGCTTTTCGGCCCGATGAAGGAAGCCACCTCCGAGGCAGGTGAGTGCGTGGAGATCCGTGACATGAGGGATGACGTCTTTAGGAACCTGCTGTACTTCACGTACACTGACTCGCTGCCTGATGAGCCTGAAGAAGAAGGAGAGGAAGCACTGATTGCTCAGCACCTGCTCGTGGCAGCGGACAGGTATGGGATGGAGAGGCTCAAGTTGATGTGTGAGGACACTCTGTGCAGGCACATCCATATCAGCACGCTGGCAACCACAATGGCGCTTGCTGAACAGCACCGCTGCCAGGGGCTTAAGGAGGCTTGCTTCCAGTTCCTCAAGTCTCCTGTGGTGCTCAACACTGTCATGGCAACTGATGACTTTGATCATGTCGCCACCAGCTGCCCATCCCTCATCAAGGAATTGATGTCTAGGCTTGCTGGCCCTTGATCTGGGAGGAGAAGATCATCAACCATGGAATTTCAGCAATAGGAGATGCAACTGCGCGCTCATGATCAAGCAACGGAAGGAGCCGTCCCAGAATATGTTTGGTTCATTTTCTTAGTAACCTAGTTATCATATTCCAAAATATGTGGACTAGACCATGTATGGTAGGCATATTATGATATCGCTAGGCAAATTGCTTTCAAAATTTTTAGATTTCAATATTAGTCATCGTATCAATTTTTATTTCGAAGAAATCGGGGAGCTTTATTTAAGAAAAAATATCTTTACAAGCTGAGAGTAACAAAGCACTCTGGAAAATCACCAAACCAGACTCTATACACACTCGACTTTCTCGCTCTATGGACGAGTTCGTGCGGCCTGCGCCACCTTATTCCGCTCCCTCCCTATTTGGGCGAATTCCACCTTCTTCAGGCAGGACTTCTCCCTCTCCACAGCAAGGAGATGATCGATGCCCTCCTTCAGCATTTTAATCACTGTGAGAAATCCAACTCCAGAAACACATCCCAGACCCCAATTCAACCATCTGGAACCCGTCCTGACCCCTTGAAGGCAAGCCTCCACTTCCTCAGCATCCCTGCAATGGAAAATTCTTCTGCTCGCCATCCGTAGCGGCTGGCCAGCTAGCATCATCCCTAGCCACCACCCCAACACCTGCCGCTCCCGATTTTGGACAAAAGGCGCCATCAACATTTATCTTCAGTGCACCCACCGCAAGAGGATTCCACCTCTTGCCCAGATGTGGCTCTTTAGCACAGCTAGGGACGTCAAAAGCTTGGACCTTCTGTTTCCCCCGATCATCAACAGCCACCTTCTGTTGCCGGACTAGCAACAGTGATTCCCTGTAGCAGTTCAGGAACATCACCAATCCTTCAATCGAGACCGTCTCACCTTCCTTGAGCACCCCATTCCTGACATTCCAACACCTCCAGATTAGCATAAACAAATTAGCACATGTTTGATTAAGAGCAGGAGCAGCCAATCCGGACATGAGTTAACTAGATCCACCTCTGCCGGCAGGGTCCTGTGCTCACGCATGGCATGACAGAGAGCCCGGGCGTGTGAACACACTACCACAACATGCAATTCCTCATTTTCCAGGCCGCGTAGCTACGCTGCTCATCTAAGTGATGGTAGCACTTGTTTGCACCGGTTGGCAGGCACACGCACCTTAGCAGGAACATTGGCCGACCAGATCTTCTTCCACATGCTCCTTTCACCCTTTGGGTTGGAGCTGGACCCGTGTATCCCGATCCCACATCCAGGTGCAAAGCCATCCTATAGGCACTTCGAATAGAATAAAAGGCCCGTTTTCTCAAAATTCCGGTGGTCATGTCGTCACAGAAAGTAGAAGAGGTTTTGGTTTCAAGAATCTCCACCACGTCGCAAGGGTGGAAATAACGATGGACTAGGGTCTCGTCCCAAGACCTTAACTCCTGATTGATAAGGTGGCCAACCTATTGCAAGCTGCATAATCTCGTGCTTCCAACCAGCCTCATCCCGTAAGGCTGAGGAATCTAGTTATCCCTCCAAAATCTTGTCGAGTAGCCATCACCCACTCGCCATATCACACCTATCTTCAGCAATTCAAGTCCATGCTCGATAGCTCTCCATGTCTGGGACACACTCCCCCATCTGGTATGGAGTCTAAAAGATTACTTGTAGGGTAGTATTTCGCGCTCAAAACTCGTGAACACAGACTATCAGGACAAGTCTGTAGCCACCAAGCCTGTTTAGCAAACAAGGCATGATTTGATAACTTCAAGTCCTTGAAACTCATCCCTCTTGTGCTCTTTTATCTAATTAACTGAGACCACAGAATCCATTGAACCTTCCTTCGACACTTCTCAGATCCCCACCAATAACCTCTAATACTTTTCATGAGATCTTCACAGAAACCCCCTGATAATTTGTAGATGCTCATTACATAATTTGGGAGGGCTTGTGCTACCGACTTTATTAGTACCTACTTTGCTGCTACAGATAAATCCTTTTCCTTCCAAGCCGACCTTCAATTTAGAAACCTAGCCTGGAGCGGTTGGAAAATCCCTCTCTTCATGTGACCTGATGGCGTGGGCAAGCCCAAATACATCTCCACAAACTGCACGCTCTCCACTCCAAGGACAGCGCGCACTCAATCCGTGGTCTTATCATCCCTCCCTTCCTTGACTAGAAGTGTGCATTTTTAGGGCTCAAAAGTTACCCTGTATTCCTCACAAAAACAGCAAGGAGCTCCTTCGCATTGCACGCTTGATCCTCTATAGCTCTGAAGAATAACATGCTATCATCGGCAAAAAGCGTGTGCGATATACTTGGAGCTCTCCTACAGACCCTTATGCCCTCAATATGCCTTAGCTGCTTGTACTGTTCTAGCAAGATAGATAGCCATCAGGAACCAAAAGGAAGAGATAAGGCAAAAGTGGATCACCGTGGCATAAACCACAAGACGGAACAAAGGGCACCAGAGGCACCCCATTGAAGCAGACCGAGTAGCGAACAGTCAAGACACAAGACATGACTCACTCGACCCATCGACTTTGAAAGCCTAGCTTCAGCATCAAACTTTTTAGATAGCCCCAATGCACGCGATTGTATGCCTTGGATAAATTCAACTTATACGCACAAAACTTCTCCTGATGACCGGACCCTCTCTAGGTGGCATGAATACACTCAAAAGCAATGAAGGCATTGTCTGTAATCATCCTTCCTGGACAAAATCACTCTGTTCTTGTGAGATAATCCCGCCTAACAGTGGACACAATCTATTCACCATGGATTTAGACATAACCTTATAAATAACATTGTAGAGGCTTATTGGTCTCATATATTTCTGTTCCATTGGGTCATTCCCTTCCGGAATAAGAACTATAGCAGTGTCATTTATCCTTGGAGGCATCACACCATCTAAAAAGAATTTCTAGGCAGCAGCCACTACATCATTTCTTAACACCTCCCAATGTCTCTGAAAAAACTAGCCGCAAAACCATCAGGGCCAGATACCTTTAACGAGCCCATTTGAAATAGAGCATCAGATATTTCTTGAACAGAAAATTCTTTACATAGCGCATCATCCATATCCTGGTCAACCTTTGGCTGCACAAGGTCTAGAATTTCTATCGATCGTACCCCAAATTCTTCCCTATGCAAGGACTTGAGAAAAATAGCACTCATCTCTTTCATCTCCTTTGGATCGTTACACCATATGCCATCCTCCTCTTTAAACTTCTTTATTTTGTTCATGCATGCATGCCATACACCTTGTCGCTGGAAATAGCTGGTATCTTTTTCGCCCTCCTTCAGCCAAGCAATGCGCGATCACTGCAACCACATCATCTCCTCCCGATACAATATCTCATCCATTCTATTGGTAATCAGCATGACCCCCGCCCCCTTTTTTCCTCCATCCTGTCCCTCAATTGATCTAACTCTCCTCTAACAGATCCAAAACTTTCCTTACTCCATGCCTGAAGAGCATGTTGCACATGACGCAGTGCGACGCTATGCCACTAACTCTCCTCTAACAGATCCAAAACTTTCCTTACTCCATGCCTGAAGAGCATGTTGCACATGACGCAGTGCGACGCTATGCCACCCGAACCCTCCCTATCTAGGGCAGTGCACCACGCTTCCTTGACCTCCTTTGCAAGCAACTCTAGCCTCTCCCACATAATTGCATTGCGGAAGATATGTTGCTTATGCTGCTCCCAGGAATCCTTCTTAATTTCCAGCAAAAGCAGACAATGATTTGATCATGAAGATATCAGGTGATGGAGAGTGGCTTTTCGAAACGCATCCCACCAACTAGTATCCATGACGGCCCTGTCCAAACGAACCTTGATGTTTGCCTCCCCTTCCCTACCATCGCCATATGTGAAAGGTAACCCTACAAAACCAAAGTCCATTAGATCATAGTCATTTAGAGCATCACGGAAATTAGCCATATGATCATCAAGTCTTTCACAAGAAGAAAAATGCTCAGACTTGCCGTGACAGTTCCAACTCGCATGTAATCTATGCAGCGTCAGGTCAGAGCCTTTGGTTTAGAATTACTTTTGTCCCACAAAGAAAAACAAAACTTAGACTTTTGGCTCTAATAAAAGCCATTAATTCTTGAACTGTACGAGAGCCCGATCCCTCAGCAGTTCCAAACTAGGGCATTAAGAGCTCCTGGTGGGGCTCGTCTTGTGTGACCACCAAGATATCAGTCACCATATGCTCTTCGTCATGGTTGGTTGTATAGGCCATTCCCACATCACCAGCACCACCTTCTTTTAGACCAAGCTATGCGTACATAGGACCATCCAGTAGCAGTCCCCCACCACTGCCACCAGCCATAAGATCATCATGGGGAAACTGAGTTTCTAAAACCTTCTACCATTTGAGCCCCACCTTGCTCTTCTTAGCTTTCATAATGTCTTTCTTTTTCTGCCCGGGCTCTTAGATATCACATTTCCCTTGCTAGTGCCTGCATCTATGTTTTTAGCCAACATCAACCTTTCATGCATGCTTAGGGATGGCACAGCACGGCTGTCCACCTCCTTCATTTCAGCTAGCGATGACCCACTCGAGTCAGCAAAAGAGTTTAAGCCCGACAATCTATCATTGGCACTCATCTCATCTGTCCCCCCTAGGCATGATTTGGACGTCTGTCGTCAAGACTTGGCTCATCGACAACTATATCCCTGCACACATGAGCAAATTCCCCTTCCATCTCCCCTGTCATGCGAGAGTGAATGTGCAGCACATGCACAACCTCGTGTCAAATCACCGCCCGTGATCTCCCCAATACCAAAGCCTCTACCACCCTTGCACGAACCCTTGCATCCAAACCTCCCCCTCGCCAATGAAGAAACCGCCAGAGAAATAACTTTGTCCATCTGTGCACCGCTGAAAATTGAGGCCCCTCTTTGCCACTGATGTGGTCATGTAGGAAGCTAGTTGTTTGCCCAAATCCCTTTTGAAAGGGAAGGCACACAGCTCAACACCAAAGCGTGCCGCCTCCATGCTTAGACCTTCATCTGGACACTGCCTCTCCGAATGTCCTATTCGCCCATAGCAGAAACAAAAATGTGGCACATCCTCATACTTCAATTCAAAATACATCAAGTCTCTCCCTTTAACCTTGATTTACACAGACGCCTTTAGAGCATCGGCGAGGGCAAAATCAATTCTCATTCTCTTAAAGTCTTTTACTTCTTCACCAATCTCCATCACCTTTCCCACCTTCTAATCAGGAGCAGTAACAAAGCTATTCTTCATCATCACCACTATGATATCATAAATGTGGATCCATAAACGAAGGGACTAAATCACAACCCCCGATAACCTAGTGGAACCATCATACCGCACTACAACGAGAGCATCTCCTCTGAATTTCCATAGACCACCACGAAGCGCAAAAGTTAGATATCGTTTAGAGGAGAACTCCAATAAGTACATATTATCTCCGAGCTCTCTCGAGAATACTTATCCCCATGCATTGCTCAACTCATCAAACATCACCTTCGCCTTGACATTGCGGCTACAGTAGAACCTTACCACAGCCATCCACCATGCTGCAGTGGCCTCCTCATCATCCTCATCCTAAAAAGCATATTCCTCTTCCTTGTCATTTGATGTGTCCCTCCCGTCCTGACATGGACAACCAGTCTCCTATCCAAGTTTGCCGAAGAAGGTAAAGGAACTTCCGCATGTCCTCCATCCTCTGCAGGCACCTCCTCCCACACTTTCTTATGCACATGTGATCCCTCAACCATAGGGTTTATGCCGCCATCCGCATCACCAGCCTACTGTGCTACACTTGGATCCATCGCATTAACCAAGAAAATCTAGATCAAACCCGCTCACCAGCCTTGGCCTTAGACGCGATACCTCCTCACCGAAGACCCCTTATTGCCCCCACCATGGCCATAGATTGGAAACGAAGAAGACAGAAGTGTTGGCTCTCCAAGATAGATCAAAACAAGCAAACCCTAGTAGGCACACACACACACAAAGTGTTTATGCAAACCCTTGTAGACAAACCAGAACTCCTACCGAACCTATCCAACCTTGTTAGAACTCCTACCAAACCTATCCAACCTTGTTAGCCCAAGACTTCCACCCATGATCTAGAGAAAGTATCTCTGATTTGGACACCAAGAAAACCTCACCGTGATCCAGAATAACTCTGATCCGGCCTCCAAGTACAACACAACCATACCCAAGGATGTTGCACAAGAAAACTATCCCGCCAAGCCCCCTCTCAAAGGCATGCTGGATATCTCCAAGACTCACCGTGGACTCACGATCGCTGAAGGGCTACCCTATCGCCTCCTGTCAAAGGCATGCTGGATATCTCCGAGACTCACCGTGGACTCACGATCGCTGAAGGGCTACCCTATCGCCTCCTCTGACATTTCCAAAAGCCATACCCTGTCATGGTAATGGAGATTAAATAGTTGTTGTCAAAGATACAATTCATATGTTTATAAGGGTTTCTAGCTTGAATTCCAAAGGCTTTCTTGCTTTAGGATGATTGGAAAGGACCAAATACTTGGAGGTTTATAAATGTTGGAAGGCAAAGGACTTGGGAGGTCAAACGATGTGGGAGGTCGGGAAAAATTGAAGATAAGTGGGAGGATAGTCAAACCACGAAAGCCGTGGAGTAATGTGAACTATGCAAGGACGCCACCCATAGAAGGTTTTAGATTGGAAGTATTTTAGTAGCTCATTGAAGAGTGCCATTTTTCTCATGGTATCTTACCATTCAAGTACTGTATTTTTAGGGAGTATTCAAAATTTGACCTTTTTTCACCAATGTCTTAAGGTTAGTATATCTTAAAAATATCATAAGATAATGCTATATTCTATAATATGTGAAAGAGTTGTCCAATACAAGGTTATTAATATAATATTGGGATCAATCCTAGATCGCACCAGCAAAAATAGAAACTAATTAAGATTTATCACAAGTCATATCTAGTAGGATCCATGCATATGTATATTTGGTGAAATTAGAAATATTTTCGTATTGCAAAAGACTTCGGTACCTCTTAATCTAGTATCCACAGTGGACATTTTTACACTTATATCTTAAAATTATATCTTAACAATATTATCTAAGAGCTGGGATTCTATATATAAGATTACACAAGCACTAATACTATCTAAGATTTATCACAAGCCATATCTAATATGTGATCAATGCAGATATAACTTGGTGAATAAAGAAATCCTTTCATATTACAAAAGATTTAGGTGTTTCTTAGTCTAACATCTAATTTTTTTTATATATTTTGATTCTACAAGATGCATTGATCTCTAGTATCCTAGTTGTTATATTGCTATCTTGGTCGTAGTAATCGTACAAATGATAGGGGATGTTCAACAAGATGATAAGACAGACATTTTTAAACCAAATACACTCCAAATTATTACATAACAATGTATCCTTGTTGCTTGTCATTATAGTTTTGTGTACATGGCTAGTAGAAATGGATTAATAGTTAGTTTCACACCTTTAACTTGCTACACATTCCATAGGGGACATAAAATCGCGTATAGCAGCAGATAATATACTCTTAGGATTTGGAACATGTACATATTTATAATTAAGCTGTGCCTTCAATTGTTGTTAAGATGTTCCGGCAAAATGCAATCCTACCAAACCATCCTCAATCTATTGAGGATACTAACTTTGAGCCTTCGATTGTAGTTAAGATGTTACCACAAATTCCACAAATTGCAACATCAGAGCATGCGGACGACCTTAGTGTCGGCACTAGAGCATTGTTCGGTAGCTCTACTACTCCAATCAATGTTAGGCTGGTGATTCCGGTGCTGCTGAAAATGGTGGCGTCGGTGCATCTCACACACCTACTAGTACTGCAATGCTGACCTCTACACCAATTGTCGTCTCTGCTGGCAACATGATGAGATTTGCGAGATAGAACCAAATGTAAGAAGGTGTGCTGCTAAGTGTCATCCCTATTCTCATGAGCTTTTTGGCCATTCATCTATTGGTACTGGGCATTTGCTCCGACACCATAAAGTTTGTGCGGCTAAGGAAGCATGTTGCGCTAGTTCAGTCGCATCGTTAGTTTAAATCTGATGGTTCCGTCTACACTTGGGAGCATAAAACTAATGTTGCTCATGGGGAGTTGTGTTGTTTGATTGTTAAACTCGAGTTTCCTCTAGGTTTAAGCTATGAAGAGCACTTGAGGAGTACATTACCAATGCTCACAATCCTCATTTTCCTAGAGTTTCTAGGGATACCACTACTAGAGATATGAAAAGGTACTTGGATCACCGTGTTTCTCTTATTGATTCTTTGGCTTTTGTTTCATTTGTATGCCTTACTTCCGACATATGGCCTGGCAATGGTAAAGAAGACTACCTTAGTGTTATTGCTCATTTTGTTTCTACTGATTGGGAGTTAGAGAAGAGAGTCATTGGTCTTAGACTCATTGATGTTAAACATGTCTTTGTTAGTTTGAAGGATATGGTTTTTTTCTATGACACTTGATAATGCCTATTCAAATACCACTGCCATGAAAAACCTTATTCCTAAATTTATTGTTATTGCATAGTCTCTTGCACCAGTGTTGTGCTTGTCACAATATTAATCTCACCGTCAAGTTTGGTTTGAAGAGGTTCAAGGCTTCTCTTGAGACTTTTAGGACTAAAATTGCTTTTGTGAACTTTCTACCCAACACATTGCTGAGTTCCATAACTTTTGCATTGCTAAGGGGGTAACCCCTAATAAGTTTAGTTTGGATATGGATGTGAGGTGGAATTCCACTTATATCATGCTTAAGCACCTCATGCCATACAAGAACACCTTCTCCACATTTATCGGTGCACATTATGGGTTGGTTAATGGTGATCGATCCACAACTTATTGAGGTTCATTGGACAGCTACTAATAAAATCATGGAGTCTCTTGGAATGTTTTATGATTCAACTATTGCTTTATATGATGTTTACTATCCAATGAGTCCCTGAAGTTGCATCATATAATTGATTGTTGGTCATTCCCATGCTAATCAGTCTGATCCTTTGCTATGAATTTGAAGTTTCTCAAGTATTGGTAGAACATCCCTATTTTGTATTCCTTTGCATTTCTTTTGGATCCTAGAACCAAGATGAGAGGATTTCATAATGCCCTTCAGCTTCTTTCTCAAAGTATTGGTTCTGATTATTCAAGTTACTTTACTAAGGTAAGAATTGAACTGTGTAAACTGTATAACAAATATGGAAAACAAGTTTGGTGCAGTTAGGTTGCAGAGGCCCTCCCAACCAGCAGGAACTACTAGTAAGAAAAAAACATGGGGTAAGATATTTAGTGCTCCTGGAAGTGCCAGTGGTTGTAGTCCACATCATGTCAAGAAGGAAACACTAGAGCGGGAGGCATTGCTTGGCAACTATTAAAATGAAGAAGTGCAAGTGCAAGCTTCTAGACAGGAGTATGTGAGGTTACATTTACATTCAAATTTAATGTTTTGTTGCAGCTCTTATAATCCTAAGTTTGGTTTGTTGGTAGGCTGAATTGTGATCTTTGACGTCACCTCTTCAAGTGAGTAAGTCCAAGTGATGGGCTCATGGCAAGTTGGCATTTGGCAACAACAAGCTTCTATCATTCTATGATTGTGATGTATTCATGTGATTGTCATGTGCTCTTTTGTTGTAACTTGTAATGAACATTAAACTTGGGTTTAAGAGTTGGGTTGTACTCTTTTTCCCTCCCAAGGGTTTTCTCACATGGGTGAGTTTTTACCTAGGGAGGTTTTTAATGAGGCGGCCAATACTTGATCTCATAGATCAAGTGTTAAAAACAACTCAGTTTATTAGTTACGTGCTTGAACTTTGTTCTGTGATTGCGCCCGTGTTGTGAAATGATTTGTTCGTGAAATTTGAAGTTGTAGAGATGGCTTTTGTTTATGCGGGCTTTGGGCTGCACGGACACGCCCTGAGGGTCGTGCTATTTCGGGATGTCCCAACCCAAAATAGGCATGTGGGCCCATAACTAGGCCACTGGGGCAGCAACGTGTCTGGCACGGCATGGCGTAGATTGGACACCTCTAGTCATTCTTTATGTAGATATGTCGCACTAACCTTTAAGAAATAAAGATAACCTCATGTCCAGTGTTTGTAGATGCTTTAGTCAGCATGCAGATAGAAGATGAGCTCGGTTCTGATAGGATTCTAGCCCAAGGAAATGGGGCTGCAATTGATTTGCAAATGCACCGATTTCACATAAAGCAAAATGACAAAAGAGGAGTGGTCCTCACTAGTCCCCAGCACCCCATCATCCATAGGAATTCTTTTCATTTTTTAATGTGGCCAGAAGAAGCTGACTAGGTAAAATTATAGAACAAGTTATTTAAAGCCAACATTTATGAAACAATCGTTATAGCTTTCCGCAATAGATAATTATGAACAAAAAAGTTATCTAGGAAGTTTTACACAACAAGGTTTCAGTTAATTACACTTATGCTACAAAATAGTTCACAAAACATTCTACAAATAAACTTTCATGAATGATAATTTCAATGAAAAAAGGTTATGTAAATATATTTTACCAAAAATGTTGATTAATTAAATAGTTTCTCCTAAAAAATTATCACAATCTTTAGAAGCAAAAAATAGTAAAGCTATAAACAAATTGAAAAGGAAGCAGATGTTGCCTCGCCGTGATGTAAGCACAGCCGAACCAGTTAACACTTGGTACCCATATCCGTCTCTACATTGTTGTCACTTGTCCTAGTACTACACAATTTCCATTTTTTCTCTCTATCTAGCACTTCCCATGAAATCATAGTTCAGTTGTTCTCTATGTAGACATGAGCATGTTAGGCCCATCCTAATCCGAGCCCGTGAGCCCAGCACAAACCTGGTATGTCTTGACCCACCCAAGATTACCTATTGTAGAGCCTGACTTGGTCAGCGAGAATCAATTCTAGAAACAAAACAAGGTAATCCGAACCCATCTAGGAAATTTATTGTATTGAGTTTTTATTAATAAACAACAGACAAACTGGGTAGCAAGGCATGATTTGGGGCCCACCCTAAAAAAGGGCCTGATAGCGCCCATAAGATGGTGGTGGGTACAAAATCTCAGCCTAAAATAAACCTGATTCTTTTCCCAACCCAAAAAAAATGTTACGTCCATTTGTAGAGTGTCATTTCTTTGTGTTAGACCTCATTACCTTGTAATGGTTCTTGTCTCAATGACTTTTTGTTTCAGCTCAATGCAAATTTTGTATTCAAGTGATTTGTTTTTTGTATTAAAGGTTCATTGTTGCTAGCTCGTAGATCAATTTGTTTACATTTTTCTGTCGGGTTTGGTTGGTCAATTGATTTTTTTTAGCAATTTAGGTGTGATTTTCAGTCGGTTTTCTTTAGTGTGGCATCTTTCGATAAAGTGGCTGTCTTTTGTTGTTCCGTCACCCAAATTAGATTGATTTATCTTTGCCATATCGTCCACAGTGTGACAGTCACTATCACTAACTCATCATGATTCAGGGAGTTCATAGCTTCATGAAGCCATCCCTAGGCATCTTATTGCTGTGTTGAACTGATGAACTCAATGATCTCATCACCATGCAGCGCCCACACGCATCTCGCTAGATGGCACTCAATCAGAGAATGCTTCCATGAGTTTTGGCCTCCACACACGAGACACCTGCTATCGGGAGCCATGTGTCTTTGGTGCCCGGTATCTCTTGTTGTGATAGACTGTCGAGCATGACGCCACCAGAACAGGCACATCTTGAATGGAACTTGGACGCTCCAAATATCTGTCTACTCTTTGCGCTCAGCTAAACAGTCTGATCTTCACATATTATGTTCTATCCAGTCCGTCTGTTTTTCCTAATTGCTCGTAAACATTCAGTAAGCTGATATCTCGGTGAAAACACCTGACTTCTGGTATGCCATGCCCAAAAATCCTCGTCTTGTGGTACTCAATTGAATATTCGCAATGGTGTCAATCCATCGGCATAAAAACCTCTTTCAATCGCTGTCTGTCCTAAAATCCTGAAGTGTTGTCAATGAGGTCACTCACCATTTGCATGTTGTTCCCCTGTATCCTTGCAATAGGTCTCATTAGCCCATTTCTCGGGATCCAGTTCATCGCCCATATATCAGTTGCTTCATCTATCTCAATTCGACGAATTAACCTTTGGCGCAATGCTTCCTTGCAATCAACGATCGCTCTTCATCCTCAAGATGGTGATGTGCCAACTTCTGCTTCCAAGGAATCGCCATTAGGAAAGTAGACAACTTTGAGGCAATTAATGATGACGACTCTTGTAATATTTCCATGCTTGCATCGCTAGTAATGCCAAATTAAATAGGTCGATGTCCCAGATGTCAAGACCGCACATATATTTCAGTTTCGTCATTTCTTCCCAAGCTACCCAACAAGTCCTTCTCACACCCTCTTTGCTTCCACACTAGAAGCTCCAAAGGAGACCACCAATATGTTTGCACAATCCTCTCTTCCTTACCCTGGGCTGCAAGTGCTTATTCAAGCCAACCTTGCACCCTTTTTCAAACCCGGTCTTTGAGGTATTTGAATACACCATATGATGTGCCAACATTAATAGGCATGCCCAGATAATTCTCAATAAGTGCCTCATTGTAGACTTCTAAATAAGTATTGATCTCCTCCAGATGCGGCTCCCAATGCCCTAGGCAAAGTGGATTGACAATTTGTCCATATTGACTTGCTAGCCAGAGGCTCAGCAGTTGATTTTTAGTGCATCATTTATTACTTCAGCACACTTTATTTTTTTTAAGAACAACAGGCTGTCTGTAAAGAGTAAATGACTTACTATCGGAGCCGACAAAGCCACTTTTGTTCCACTGAGCACTGATGACTGAGTTCTAGATTTTAGCAGGTACGAGGCCCTCTGCATCTTGCACCAACAAATAGGGTGAAATTAGGTCCCCTTGTCGGATTCCGCTTGAAGGCATAAAATTCTCTTGTCGGTCACCATTAAACATAATTGAAAATGAGACCGTAGCTACCAAGTGCATTATCATAGCTACCGAAAGCCGATAAAATCCCAACTTGAGCATTAGAGCAGGTACAATAATGGTCGAATCGACCGCCATGTCAGCCTGGTAGGCGATGTGGAGGAGAGAGGACAACCAGCTTGTCGCTGCTGCCGTCGACAAGCTAAACACGGGCTCCAAGACATGCATTCACGTGCGGGGCACTTCGGACGTCTCTTACTGGTCAAGAGACAAGAAGATGAGTAAATAATTCCAATTAGCAAAATAAAATATTGGGTGCCCTGAAAAATGATGAGACAACCTGCTGTACAGCTTGCGCTCTAATATGACGTGGCAGGCCTAAGAGACAAGAGCTTGTCTCTATTATTGGCCCTGCTCTTATAGCATTCAAGCAGGCCCATTCTACATGATCATACGGTCTCCTAAGAGCACAAAATTTGTTGTCCCAAGCTCTCTTCTTCTTCATGAAGTGCATACACTCATAAGTTGTACTAATATTGTTTGACACAAGGCAGATTGTTCCTCGGATATAATCTCCCACAAAATTAGTTTCAGCTTGTTGGCCATTACCTTGGAAGCAATTTTATAAATGGAACAGCTAGCACCTGGACGTTTGATCTGAACTCCTGGCCATTGCAAGCTAGGGCCAGGCTGAGGTCATCGACGTTGCAACATGAGTGGGCGAGGAGGGAGGGAAGGTGCAGCACGACGAAGAGACGGCGGAGAAGGGGTGCGGTGAGGTAACTGGGGAAGGTGGATGACCATGGATATCGTCCATGGCAGTAGAGAGGTGGGTGGAGGAGAGATTTGATAGATAAGGTGGGAGCACTAGAAGCAGTGCGAAACACTCGGACGTGACGTGGTAGTGCCACGTAGCTTCTGACTTGGAAGACCGCGTCTGGACGCTTTGTGCGTGGCAATTCCGTTTTGTAAATCACATTCGATTGCTACTGTTGTGCAAAAGCAGAATATTGGGCTGAGTCTTCGTTTAATGGGCCCAGATCAAAGCTTCTCTATTTATTGCAGCCTGGCAGCCTGCTTTGGGACAGGACTACACACATATCAACGGCCCTGGACTGGCAGGCCGGGCTCGGCGCTTCTGGGCCCTAGCTCGCTTGGCCGAACGCTCCTGCCCAACCCAAACGCCCAAGAGACCAAGAGCACCCAAGGACGCAAAACCCTCGCCGGCGCCGCCATGCCGCCGCCACAGCCTGGACTGGACGCCGGCTACGGCGTTGCTAGGTCGTCGCGCTCGGCCATCGTGGTCGGCACGGCCACCGGCTACCACCTTCTCAACATCGAGTGGTTCACGCACACCAAGGAGCTCCCCACCGGCCACCGCATCAGGTCTCGCCCTTTCACTCTCACCGCGGGGGGCTCCTCCTGGCGGATATACTACTACCCAAATGGCGACCAATCCGATGCCGCGGAGTTCATATCCGTCTACCTCGAGCTCGATCTCGACCAGGGCGTCGCCGAGTCCGTTGAGGCGCAAGCCAAGTTCTCCCTGCTCGATCAGACTGGGGTACCGGTGCGGTCGCACAGCGAGATGACCCAGATGCGCAAATGGAGCAAAGGCGACGGCGGATTTGGGTACCGTAAATTCATCAACAGGGCATGGCTGGAGGAATCGGGCCATCTCAAGGATGACTGCTTCACCATCAGGTTCGACGTCTTCGTTCCCAAGGAGCTCCGCACGGAGGACAGGGCTGTGGGCCCTGTGCTCGTCGACGTGCCGCCGTTTGATCTGCACCTGCATCTTGAGCGTCTCCTCGCGGCCAGGACTGGGGCCGATGTCACATTCGAGGTTGCCGGCGAGACGATCAGGGCACATAGATGTATTCTTGCAGCCCGGTCGACAGTCTTTGAGACAGAGCTCTTCGGGCCGATGAAGGAGAGCGCGGACACCACTGTCATACGTGTCGATGACATGGAGGCAGAAGTGTTCAGAGCCTTACTTGGTTTCATCTACACGGACACACTACAGGATTGCCCAGCTGTGGAAGAGGCTGCGATGGCTCAGCATTTGCTGGTCGCGGCAGACAGGTATAACCTGGATAGGCTCAAGCTGATTTGTGAAGATAACCTGTGCATGCACATTGATACGGGTTCTGTGGTGACCATCTTGGCGTTGGCTGAGCAGCACCACTGCCATGGCCTTAAGCAGGCGTGCTTCCACTTCCTGAGCTCGCCATTGAATCTGAACGCCGTTATGGCAACTGATGGCTTTGAGCATTTAACTAGAAGCTGCCCGTCTGTGTTGAAGGAGCTCATGTCCAATATTGCAGCTCGTGTGCCCCTTGGTTACTAGGAAACATGATGCATGAGAGGACTTCAGGTTTCAGTGGGGATCTTTTGGTAGTCAGGTACTCATGATGACATAATGTCATGCCCAAAATTGTTGCATGTGCTTAGTAGGTTTCAGTGGGGTTATTTAGTCCGATTATAAAGGCTTAGTACTAGTAGTCCTATGTATATCCTTATCCTTAAGAGGGAGGCCACAAACCTCTACCTTCATTTTGTTTCATTATCTCATCCTGTTTGGGTTATCAACTGTGAAATCATGACAAGAATTATGAACAATAGCGACAATGGGATGGTAGTCCAGTTTTATTGTAAACCTCTCATACCAGTATGAAAGTCTTCATACATACATGATACATACATACCCCCAAGGTATTGTAGTGTTTGATGAGCACATGCATTCTGTATGTACAGGCAGCAGCATGCTATTTGCAAATATAACTCATGGTATGATTGGCGATAGTGATATACTATTATATCAACTAATTTTGACTACTGAAAAACCTATTAGATATGCCTGTTTCATATAAACAGACATTTATAAGTAGCGGTCAGATTTAGAAGTAACTAAACATGAGTTTGGAGTTTTCATTTTTATTATATCTCAATGATACACATGATGCCACCCCAATGGATTGTCCTTTTTCTGGTCATAACTGTTGAATCAATAGTCTTGATACATGAGATCCGAGAAATCATTTCCTTTGGTATCCCTTACTGGTTTTATGTTATTAGCCAATGGATAGATTAAGTGGGTGCGGGGTTGTTTTCCTGGTAAGGAACCTTGTGACCCCTTTTTTGTATATTGTTCTCTCTTCTTAGTGAACCATAACTCTCCTGCATTTTTGAAAAAAAAATGAATAGATTATGTTGTAACTTGTAACTAGTGATTGTCCATTTGTCAAGTAAACACTTAGACCCCGTTTAGTTCCCAAAAATTTCCACCAAAAAAGCACTATTCATCCAACTTTTCCCTATTCATCACATTCCTCCCACTCACATAACACTATTTTTGGGGAATCTTTGGGCTATCTAAACACACCCTTAACATGAATTAATTTGACAAAGGGATAACTCGAGGGTACAATCAAACATCAGTCATTTTTCTACCGCGATAATTGAAATTCGCATTTTCATCTAACAAAGCTAATTTTGTGTAACATTTATTTTTCCTAAACAGGTGCTAAATTGCTTTCCTGCATTTGTTCTCAACTGAAAACTGCAAAAGTTGTTTCACGAAATGAAACTTTATGATGTTGTCATTCACAATAGGTACCAAGTCAACTAAGGTGAACGATATGTACTGGGGTGTACTTGTATGCGGTCATTTTTTTCGTTCCACAATAAGCATTATAAACTTTGCTCAGTTCAACAGGATAGGCAGGTCGAACTGGAACCTCAAACTAGCCTTGCTTTAGTATGCTAATCTGTTTTTTTGTATTCTTCTGGAAGATACCTCTTAAAATTGGTAGATGAGTTTCATCAGCTCCGGTGGCGTTGAATGAGTGGAACATGACTTAAACCGACTGATGAGCATGATGGCACCTGTTGTGTGAATGAATTCCTGAATCATGTGGTTGGAGAGCGTTTGATTTGAAATCCAATTTTCTTATGAAAATACAAAAAATGGTTCTGCTGATTACTGGGCTTCTATGTACCCAGGAATTCTGGTCTGCATAAAGTTTTGGTCAGCCACCAAGAAGAACAGTTTGCTATTTTTTTTGAATGCACAATGAAGATAGTTGGATGGTGTTGACGCACTTCTGGTCAACACACGAAAGCGCTAGATCGCGCGGTCGTTGAATTCTCCTCGCCGAAGCTCCTGAGAGCAGCCGGTCATACCGCCTGTAGCAGAGGCGCCGCGAAAGACTACGATCACAACCTCGGGAGGGACCCTGTCGGAGGCTGCGAACCTAGGGTTGTTCTAAGGTCGGCAAGGCCACTTAGAACGCCCTAAAACGCCGTAGAGACGAAGAACGAAAACAAAGGGGTTGAAAAAGTTAGGGTTTGGAGATAAAAAGTAGAACGATGATTTGTACGATTGGGTAGAGGTCCTCAGTCGGCCACGGCCCTTTATATTTATAGGGTGGGGAGGTCTTGCCCGGCAAGGAAGTCCTTGTACAGATCTAAAAACGTGCAAAAACCTGATTCTACTCGGACTCGGGGACAGACGGTCAGACCGCCTGTGACAGGTGGTTAGACCGCCTGGCACGTTGCCAGATCGGCTATAGGGCACAGCTGATCTAACCGTTTGTACAGGCGGTCTAGACCGGCTGTCCCAGCCTGATCGGCTTTAAGCCATTTTTGGTCGTCAACATATGCCCCCCTGTTTTTTGGTATAACTTTGTTTACCACAAAACAATTAATCAGACTAAGGGCGACCCTCTATTGTCGGCTATTTTTTCCCTAAGGGCGATATCACATATCGGCCATATCCTTTCAAGTATGTTGCCAAACACTTGAATGATATTTCTTCAAGTACTTCCCATTGAGTGCCCTTGGCAACTGAAATCCTTGCAAAGTCTCCACCATACTGAAATCCTTCAAAATACGATATGGTCCTTCCCAATTTGGTGATCATTTACCAAATTTGTTGCTCTTTGTTCCAATAGGTAAAATAGTCTTCCACACTAAATCACCAACTTGAAAGGATTTGAGTTTTACCTTCTTGTTATATGCTCGAGCCACTCTTCTTTTATCCTTTTCAATCTCCTCCAAGGCCTCCAAACGCTTGTTGGTCACATCATCAATATTATCCATCATCAAAGCACAATATGTGTCAGCATCAAGATCATTTTGCTTAGCCAATCTATAAGCAGCCAGATTTACCTCAACGGGCAAAACGGCCTCTTGACCATAGACGAGCTCAAATGGAGTAACCTTAGTAGCACCATGTCTAGAAATACGATGCGCCCATAATGCTTCAGATAATACCTCGTGCCACCGCTTAGGATGATCTTCAATCTTCTTCTTTATGAGCTTGACCAAAATCTTATTGCTAGATTCGGCTTGAGCATAATATGGAGATGAATTGAGTAATTTAATACCATAGGATCCAACAAACTCACGTACCTCTTTAGAAATAAACGACGTCCCTTGATCCGTCATCAATGTTTGAGGAATCCCAAATCTATGAATAATATGCTCAGTAATAAACTCAATCACCTCTCTATGTGTCATGTTCTTGAGGGGAATTGCTTCAGTCCACTTGGTGAAATAATCAGTAGCCACAATCACAAAACAATGACTCTTGGATGAATGAGGATGAATCTTACCAACAAAATTTAAACCCCATCCGCTAAAAGGCCATGGATTAATGAAGGTCATGGCTTAATGATCGGATGCATCAACGCAGCAGGTGCAATCTGAATATCCCCGAACTTTTGACACTCTTCACATCCTTTGTAGTAACGAAAACAATCGGCTATCATTGTAGGCCAATAAAAGCAAGCCCGCCTAAGAAGTCACTTCATCATTCGAGCCGATTGATGTGTACCACAAATTCCTTCATGAACCTCTGCCATAGACAATCTAGCTTGATCAGGATCTAAACATTTCAAAAGCAATCCATCCATGGTCCGACGATATAGTTCACCATCAATCAAAGTAAACTTGAAAGCCCATCATCGGACTTTTCGATCCACTGACTTGCTAGTATCCTGCAAATACTTCACCAGAGGCTCCCTCCAATCACCAGCATCAGCCACAATAGATCGAAAATCATTAACAGCCGAATCGGTGTTTTTAGGGGTGCAGGCGGTCAGACCGCCTGTACTGGCGGTTAGACCGGCCGCGCCGGTCAGACCGGTTGTAACAGGCGGTCGAACCGCCTGTTCTAGAGCAGAAACGTCGGCTTCACGAAACATCGGCCTCTTTTCATGAAAATTTCTTTTCTGAACATTATAGCCTGATGCTTGCTGCGCCAACGCATTAGCTCTAGGATTCTTTTCTCTTGGTACATGATAAATGACAAATTCATCAAAGCAAGATATAATGTCTAAACACTTATCAAGATAAGCATTCAAAAATCCATCTAAACATTGACAAACCTTAGATACTTGCTGCACTACCAAAAGAGAATCTCCATATGCTTCAACATGCTTTACTCCCATATCATGTAAAATCTCCAACCCGAATAATAAAGCTTCATATTCGGTTTGGTTATTCGTGCATTTATGATCTAATCGGTTAAGAGCCTAAAAAACAACACCATTTGGTGATATAAGAATAACACCAACTCCACAACCACTTTTGCAAACCGATCCATCAAAATGCAATTTCCATGGAGTAAAAGTAATATAGCCGACATTTAAATCAAGACGTTCACTAATTCTATGTTCAACAATAAAATCGGCAACAATTTGTCCTTTCATAGATTTCAATGGCTCAAAGACTAAATCATATTCAATTAAAGCATAAACCCATTTGCCGATTCTACCACTTAATATAGGTTTATGCAACATATATTTAATTATGTCGGCTTGACTAGCAACTATGCAAGTATTTAGTAACAAATAATGCCTCAACTTTGTACAAGCATTATATAATGATAAGCATAACTTTTCAATAAAAGTATACCTTGTTTCGGCGTCCAATAATCTTCTACTTGCATACGCAATAATATATTCCTTTCCTTCGGTTTCTTGGATCAAAACAGCACCAATAACACTTTCTTCGGCTGCGATATATAATTTAAAAGGAACTCCTCTCCTAGGTGCCCGAAGAACCGGAGACGAAGATAAATAATGCTTGATCTCATCAAATGCCTCTTGCTGTTTTGCCCCCCAAGTGAATTCAGCATCATCTTTCAACCGAAGCAAAGGAGTAAAAGCATTCACCTTTCCCGACAAGTTGCAAATAAATCTTCTCAAATAATTCACTTTGCCCAAGAATTTTTGCAACTCTTTCTTAGAGCTAGGCGCCTGCAACTTACCAATAGTGTCGGCCTTCTTTGGATCATCTCTATGTCATTCTCATGAACTATGAAACCCAAAAACTTCCCGGCCGCCACACCAAAAGCACACTTGAGTGGATTCATCTTCAAACCATACCGGCGTATTCTCTAAAATGCAAGTCTCAAATCAGCTAAATGAGAACCACTTCCAGCCGATTTAACAACAATATCATCGATATAAACTTCCAAGATAATACCAAGCAAATCATGGAAGATTAAATTCATCGCCCTTTGATAAGTAGCACCGGCATTCTTTAAACCAAAAGTCATAACAATCCACTCAAGCAAACCAACAAAGTCTAGACATACAAAAGTCGTTTTGGATATATCCTCTTCGGCCATAAATATTTGATTGTAACCAGCATTACCATCAAGAAAGCTAATCATTCTATGTCCAGACGCAGCATCGATAAGCATATCGGCTATTGGCATAGGATATTCATCTTTAGGAGTAGCACGATTAAGATTTCTAAAATCAATACACACTCTAATCTTACCCGTTCCTTTCTTTTCTACGGGCACAATATTAGAAATCCATTCAGCATATCGACAAGGTCTAATAAACTTTGCTTCTAATAACCGATTTATCTCCTCTTTAACTCGGTCATAAATTTCAGGATTAAAACACCTAGTTGGTTGTTTATAAGGCCTAAAACCAGACTTAATAGGTAAACGATGCTCAACAAGCTCTCGGCTAAAACCAGACATTTCATGATAATTCCAAGCAAAGCAATCGACATACTCTTTTAACAACTTTATTAATTCAGATTTAAAAGCAGGATCTAAATTCTTATTTACAAACGTCGGCCTGGGTAAAGAACCATCACCAATGTCTACCTCCTCAAGAGGATCGGCCGACGTAAAACCACATCCTAACTTGCTTATATCATCAAAATCTTCAATAGCTTCACACATATCGTTCTGATGCGACCGATAGTGTTCGAGTCTCTGCTACAACCACTCTCGATTATCCATTAAATCATATGAGATGATTCAACCGATTGTTCATCGGCTTTATGACAGCAGGGATGAAGCCATTCTTAGTACAGCTGATAAACTCAAATTCAGAAAGATCTAAGCCTGACAAACATCTAACATCATCATGAATGCCAACCAAAGAGCTATCAGCTAAAGCAGCACAAGCAGAAGTATCACCATGCACAACTTCTACATCATCATCTACCCATTGAATTAAACATTGATGCAAAGTAGAAGGAATGCATTGGTTTGCATGAATCCAATCACGACCCAAGATTAAACTGAAGTTACCTTGAGTCTCAGCGACAAAGAAAGCAGTGGTCAAGGTCTTGCTCCCAATAGTGAGCTCCATAGAAATCACCCCCTTGGCACCAATAGGCTCTCCCCCTCCAATGCCGCTAATGGTCATGTTGGTCTTGATCAACTCCGAATCTGAACCACCAAGCTTCTTGTACAAAGAATAGGGCATTAAGTTCACAATAGCACCTCCATCGACCAACATCCGTGAGATTGGCTTCCCATTAATATGTCCCTTCAGATATAAAGCCTTCAAGTGATTGTCTTCAGCTTTAGGCTTCTGGAATATAGCTTCCTTAGGACCAAAATCAAGATGAGCAACCTCCTCCTCCGAAAGCATGTCCCCATTCATGGACATATGAAGCACATTCACATCAAGATTCATGCGCTCCGGAGAAGAACTGTAATCAACAAGCTCTTCATCGTCCTCAGCAGTGGGAACTGATGTCAACTTGCCATCTCGAGCCGAAGAACTAGAAGAAAAAACACCGGGCGCTTCTGCGTCACCCGGTCTGACCGCCTGTACAGGCAGTCTGACCGCCTGGGCTGCGGGCTCTGGATGATAGGCGGTCTGGACCGCCTGTGGTCCTTCCTTCGGCTTCCACTCCTTCCTCTGTGGAATCATGGGCTTGACTTGGTTGAAGCATTCATCTCTCTGCTTCTCCAACTCTTGCTCTTGTTTTTCCTGAAAACGAAGTCTCTGGAGCTTCCTCTTTGGAGTACGAGTCAACCCACCGTGACACCACTTTGGAAGAAAGCGCTGCTGAGTCTTGGTAGCACTATACCCCTGGTCTTCCACTACCTTTTCACTGGAAGTCGGCTTCATATCCAGACTCTTCTCAATAGGAACATCCATAGTTCCAACTTGAATGATATCGAACTCAGTAGTCCTCTCTGAGTCCACATCCATGCTCTGCACCTCCTCCTTCTTCTTGGGTCGATAATCCTGCTTCAAAGGAGATCTTGGCAGTTGACCCTGATGGGCGGTCTGACCGCCTGCAACAGGCGGTCTAACCGCCTGTGTCCATCTTCCTGGACCAGATTGGCGGAAAGCCGATCGGTCATGTCTGGGATATACAATCCTGTCCTGAATGCGTCTTCTTGGACCTTCCCAGCCAGGATGAAACGAAGGCTGCATTGTTGAATGATATAGCACCCACATCACTCTATTGTCATCCCACACTGGATCCAAGTTCATGTGAGGAGGCGAAGGAATCCTCTCATGCTGAATCAGTGATATCATTCCTTTTTTTAACGGCCGATCGCTCGGAACGGCCTTTTGTTTGGTGTACTTGTTAAAAAGCATATCGAACGTGACTTTGGGCTTCTGAACACCCTGCTCCTTTCCCACGTTCATCTTCCAAGTACCAACTTCTGGACGCTTCGGAATTAGCATCTTTGGGCGTCCATAGTGACAGGCGGTGTGACCGCCTGTCGCAGCCAGTCTGACCGCCTGTAGCAGACTAGACCCGGGTGCCCACAGTTCAGGAGTAGTGACCGGCCCTTGCCCCCCTTGTCCAGAGGATTTCATAGTGACCTTGAATGACTCTTTACCATCACCCGTCTTCTCATAAGTCACATCTCTAACCGACTCTTTCGAAGACGGTATTTCTTCTCCAATCACCACGTTCTTCTCCAATCATTAGTAGCATGCGAAAAAGAATTATGAAACTTACAATAAGCACGCTTCCTCAATTCTTCCGTAGGTGGTATGACATGAGAAATCTTGATGTAGCCAAATTTATGCAATTCATCAAATATACGATCACATTTGGACACATCAAAAGTAAACTTTACGTCTTCTTGCCGATTCTTATGAATCGGCTTAAGAGATGAGCATGACACAATTTTCTTATTAGCAGGTCATACAAATTCTACTAAATAAACATCATTATCATCGTCGGTCGAATCATCGGATTCATAATCAACTATATGAACATTAGACCGACGTAACTTAAAACTTTCTTTTTCTTTATTCATTCGGCCTTCAGTTACTTCAGCTCTAATATGCACTTGTGCGACCGAATAATCACAATTATCTATCTTCCCTCTAGTAGAAGATTTCAAACCTCTAAAGCATAAGCCAGCGAGATCAACTTCAGAAATAGACAAATTAAAGCAACGGTTTTTAATATCCTTAAATCTTCTCATAAATTGAGAGACAGTTTCATCCCGAACCTGTCTAACCGATGCCAAATCTGCTAACTTCATCTCATGATTGCCACTATAAAAATGATCATGAAACTTACGCTCTAGTTGATTCCAACTTGTGATAGAACCAGGGGCTAATGAAGAAAACCAAGCAAAAGCAGTACCAGTAAGTGATAATGAGAACAAACGTGCTCTATATGCTTCATAGTTTCAAGCTTCCCCTAATTGAGCTACAGACTGGCTAACATGTTCCCAAGTGGTATGCTCATTATCCCCACTAAACTTTACAAAATCAGGCAAGCGCCACCCATTGGGAAAAGGAACAGAATCAAAACTAGAATGATAAGGTTTTTGATATATTCTAGTATTACCAAAATCAACACCTAGCTTATTTCTTATCACATCAGACAATTCATCCCTGAATCTAGTAAATTCGGTCCATTGGGGGTTTTGTTGAGCCGAAGATTGCATAGCATTTATACTATTTAAGTGAGGTGATTGTCTATTCTGCATATCTCTATGTGCATTAAAAACATCATCGAGAATACCACCCGAATTTGCAGTATGCATAGTCGTGGAATAAGTAGCGTCTGCTGTAGCTACTGGACCAGCACGGCCAGCGGAGACCGAGTTTGGAATAGTAGCCACCAGCATAGGTTGCTCCGGCACGAACACCATAGCATTGGTCGAATTTGTCTGACCACCAGAACACACGGTCTGACCGGCCGTGCTGGCGGTCTGACCGGCTGCAGATCCAACCGCTGCCAACCCACTTGTATTGACCGTGTTCGGTCTGAGCATATTGGGTGGTGGTTGGGTCTGTCCAGCAAAGTAATTCGGTGGCATACCATAGAAAATATTATGCTCAGGTAATTCACGAGTATCTATAGATTTACCCTCTAGTTTTTCGAGTCGTTCCAATAATTGTACAAACAATGCATCACGATCCTAAAAACCCGAAGTCACAGGAGTAGATGCAGTAGGGTCAGGTGCAGAAGTGCTTACATTGTCAATTACCTCAATCTGTCCCTTACTCATCTTGAAGGAAGGCATTACGAAGTCTAGAACACTTTTCGCTGAACGATCTTCACGACCTTTCCGAAACGTCTTCAAGAACTCCGCCTCGATGTACTTCTGGAGCACCATAAACCTCTCATGATCTTCAACAGTAAGATCTTCAAGTGAGGCCGTCACGATGTTGTCTTCTCCAACGTCGAAGCCCACAGTGCTAGGGATAGTAGATCGGTCCTCGAAAACCAGATTTCTTTCCCCAGCGGAGTCGCCAAAATATGTTGACGCACTTCTGGTCAACACACGAAAGCGCTAGATCACGCGGTCGTTGAATTATCCTCACCGGAGTTCCTGAGAGCAGCCGGTCAGACTACCTGTAGGGGCCGGTCAGACCGCCTGTAGCAGAGGCACCGCGAAAGCCTACGATCACAACTCGGGAGGGACCCCGTCGGAGGCTGCGAACCTAGGGTTGTTCTAAGGTTGGCAAGGCCACTTAGAACGTTCTAAAACGCCGTAGAGACGAAGAAGGAAAGCAAAGGGGTTGGAAAAGTTAGGGTTTGGAGATAAAAAGTAGAACGATAATTTGTATGATTGGGTAGAGATCCTCAATCGGCCACGGCCCTTTATATTTATAGGGTGGGGAGGTCTTGCCCCGCAAGAAAGTCCTTGTACAGATCTAAAAACGTGCAAAAACCTGATTCTACTCGGACTCGGGGATAGGCGGTGAGACCGCCTGTGACAGGCGGTTAGACCGCCTTGCACGTTGCCAGATCGGCTACAGGGCACAGCCGGTCTATCCGCTTGTACAGGCGGTCTAGACCGGTTATCCCAGCCTGATCGGCTTTAAGCCATTTTTGGTCGTCAACGGATGGTATCTGCATATGCTGATAATGTTTAAATGCCGCAATATCATCTGGCTACCTTCGGTGTCTGCTGTTAGTGGTCTATGTTATTATACATGGCCATGCAGCCCGAGGCCCGTCGGCCTGGCCCACGGCACGGGGTTTTGGCCCGACCCATGGCACGGCACGACGGCAGCGGGCCCGTGCCGGCCCGGCCCGACCCGTCGTGCGGGCCATGGGCCGCCACCTCGGCCCGTGGCCCGGCACGGGCACGGCCTGGGAAAATGGCCGGCCTGGTGCCTGCCCGGTGCTCCCAACGGCCCAGGCGGCCGCTGTATAAAGGGAGGGTGCCCTGCCCGGACTGCCCTGCCCAAGTGCCTCGTACCCCCGCGGCTAACCCTAATTCCCCAATTCCTCATTCGCCTGTCGCCTCGACTCCTCCTCCTGCCGCCGCCGCGCTCTCCTCGGCTAGATCTGTGCCGCCGCCGTGCTCTCCTCCTCGATCCGCGCCGCGAAAGCTCGCTGCGGGGCCGCCTCGCGCCCTCGCCCTCGGTGGCTCGGCTCTTCGCCCCCTGCTCTTTGTCCTTTCCCTCTCTCACAGTGCAGTAGTGCACCAACATATGAGCTCGTGTTCATTTTAGTCTTTCGTCCCCCCCTCTCGCCTTTGATTTCTGATCATTTTCTTTCTCGTCGTCGTCGATCTGGCGGCACCGGGCTGCGCAGGTTTGTCATTTACTCATTTGTGCCTTCCGGTTCCAGTCTAGATCTCAAGATCTGTGTTCGTTTCATGTTACTCACCCTATGTTCCTATGCAGGTTGGTGCCTGACGCCGCGTCTTCCTCTTCTGGGGTAGACATGGCCAGACAGCCGAAGCGCCCGTCGAGGGACGGTGCTGGAGGTCGTGGTGGCGGTCGGCCGTCCCTGTCCGGTGCTGGTGCAAGGCTTGCAACACGAGGGGAGAATCCCTCCCTCGGCGACAGCAATGACCTCGCGTCGCACTCGGACGACGAGCTGGAAATCGAGGAAGAAGACGACTTGCGGGATGATGCAGCCGCCTTGTTCGGCATCGATCTCGGTGACGGCAGGGTCGGTAGCCAGCCCGGGCCCATCGAGATCGATGGCGATGACGACGGTGGAGAGGATGTTTCCACCGACACTCAAGGTACTTCAAACTGCTCTGGTAGAAGGAAGTCTAAAGTCTGGGATTATTTCCTTGAGGTAAAGGAGAATAATACTCGTGTTGCTGCTATCTGTAATCATTGTCCTGCGAAGTTCGCTGCACCATCTGCTTATGGCACTGGCCATTTGTTGCGGCACATGAAAACCTGTATGAAAAAACGTAATGCTGATAGTTTGGTCCAGTCTTAGATTGCATTGAATCCTGATGGTTTGAAAAATTGGAGGTATGATCCATTGATTGCTCGCTCTGAGTTGTGTCGTTTGATTGCTAGGCTGGACCTTCCATTAGGGATAGGTGAGACTGAGGCTTTTAAAGATTACATTAAGCGTGCTTACAACCCTCTGTTTGAAAAGGTTTCTAGGCAGACCACGACTAGAGATATGTCTAAATTGTTTGATGAACAACGTGATATGCTTATGAAATCTTTGTTGCCTGTTGCATCTTCTATTTCCTTGACATCTGATATCTGGTCTGGTAATGCTAAGGAAGATTATATCTCTGTTGTTGCTCATTATGTTGGATCAGATTGGGAAATACAGAAAAAGGTTATTGGTTTTAGGTTGATTGAGGTTAAACATAGTGGTGAAAATATTGCTGATAGGATAGCAAGTGTGGTTGAGGAGTTTGGTTTGATTGATAAAGTTTTTGCTGTGAGTCTAGACAATGCTTCTGCTAATGTTAAGGCTTATGATATGTTGGCCCCTATGTTCTCTGGTTACTTGGGTTCTTATCCTGCACCTACCCGTGATGATCCTAACGAGGTTAAATACTTGTTTATGCATCAACGTTGTGCTTGCCATATCATTAATCTGATTGTTAAATCTGGCTTGAAAGTTATGAAACCTTATACTGAAGATTTCAGAATTGCAATTAACTTTTTAAATTCCTCCAACCAAAGAATTGCATTGTTCAAGAATTGGTGTACTGCTAGAGGTATGAGACCTAGAAAATTTGGCCTGGACATGGATGTTAGATGGAATTCTACTTTTTTGATGCTTAAACACTTGGTGCCATACAAGGATGTGTTTATGGTGTTCATTAACTCTAATTATGGATCACAGTTGTTGACTGCACAACATTGGTATGTTGCTGAACAGATATTGTTGTTCCTTGAATTGTTTTATGATTGTACTGTTGTTCTGTCTGGTGTGTACTATCCCACTTCTCCAATTATTTTGCACCATATTCTTGATATTGCTGAACTTTTGCAAAAAGCTGAAACTGATCAGAATTTTAGAACAATTGCTTATCCTATGAAACTTAAAATGCTTAAATACTGGGAGAATATCCCGCTGCTTTATTCATATGCTTTCATTCTTGATCCTAGAGCTAAGATGAAAGGATTCTATAATATTCTTGAATTACTTGGTAAGGCAAATGGATGCAATTATAGTGTATACTATGGTGATGTGAAAGATGAAATGACCAAATTATTTAACAAGTATGAGCAGAAATTTGGTGCAGCAAGGTCTCAAAGGCATGTGCAGCCTTCATCTTATAATGGTAAGAGAAAGCAGCATTGGGGAAAAATCTTTGGAGGTCCTGGTGCATCCCCAGACCCAGGTTGTTCCCCCTCAACCTCTTCTACTCCTTCTGCTGTTAGTGAGCTTACAGCTTACTTGGACAGTGACCTTGTGACATGCTTTGCTGAAAACTTTGATATATTGCTCTGGTGGCGTGACCACAAGCTAACATATCCAATCTTATCTATTATGGCTCGAGATATCATGTCTGTTCCTGTGTCCACTGTCTCTTCCGAGTCTTGTTTCAGCTTATCAGGTAGAATACTTGAAGAACGGCGGCGGCGCTTGTTGCCTGAGCATGTGGAGATGCTTACCTGCATCAAGGACTGGGAGCTAGGAGCAAGAAAAGAACAACACGCAGTTGAGGACAAGGCCCTGGAAGATGCCTTTGAGAACCTCTTTTTGGATGAAGTAGGTGAAGGCAGCGGCAGCGGCAGCGGTACCGGCTCTGGCTCCGGCGGTACTGGTGCTGGATAGAAGACAGGACAACTAGGAAGGTAATAAAATTCATATGGGTCTTTTGCTGCACTGCTGCTTCATGTAATCATGTTCATCGACTAGACTATGCTTCCCATTGTGTGTTTACTTGTGCAGGCACTCACTTTTGGTCTTTTGGAGCACTGCAAGTCTTGTGAGAGTTAGACATAGACTGTTAGTCAGTGTGAGTCTGTGAGAGTGATATTGAGAGAGTGTGATCACAATTCACAAACACTTAGTCACTAAAATTGCCACTGAGTTTGGCTATTGTAATAAGACTAGTACATTGACTGATTGATATTGATATTTTGGAGCTGGCTGTACTCTTTTTTCCTTTCTAGGGTTTCTCACAAGGGTGAGTTTTACCTAGAAAAGTTTTTAATGAGGCAGCATTGCACAAAACAGCTCACTTCTGAATTGATTTTTGAGTCCATTTCTGAATTCTGAGTTTCTGACTAGTGACTTGAGTTCTGAGATGTTTTTTGAAGCATGTACTGATGTACTATGATTGTTTGAATCATTGAATGTTGATTCTGGGATTCTGTGAAGTATTGGATGTTTGATAATTGATACTTTAATTGTTTGAATCATTGAATTCTGAGACCATTTATGTGATTTTGTGATTTTTTGAAGTAAATATATGTTTGAACGTTGATGGGCCATGGGCTGGCACGACACGAGAAAAGCCCGCCGTGCCAACGGGCGGCACGGCACGGTAAATCGGCACATGGGCCGGGCCGTGGGCCGAGGGCGCGGCACGAGGCACGGTGGTGGCACGGCACGGCCGGCACGACGGCACGGTCAGGCACGGCGGGCTGCGGCACGGCACGGCACGGCGGGCCGTCGGGCCGGGCCGGCACGACCCGTTGGCCATGTATATATGCTATGCAGAAAATGGTTCTTGAAATTTGTGATAGTTATTACACTGCATTGAGTTAATGAGCTCTCTGCTCAGTGATTTTGCTATCAATGGTGTGGCCTTGTCGCCTATTGGCCATTTGTGTTCTTATTAAGTTATGAAATCTTCGTGCCCAGGGCTGGGCAGGTATGCTCCTCACCATATAGCTATGAAATATAGGTAAAGTCGATGATAGTTCATCACATTGGCTGAAACGCTCCTCATTCTATAGCTATCCATCTTCATGATAAACAGAATATTAGTGGCTGACTTTGTATGGAAGATTTAAAGGTCTCAATTATTTCTAGAAATAGTGGATTTGTGCAGGTGAGTAAATTATCTCAATAATCCTAGCACCAAACATATTTTCTCATCCTGATTCATCATCAGTTTTCTGTCTCTGGAATTCAAATGCATATTAGGTCAGTTTTTTTAATGGTCCGTGGTTTCCAAGAATCTACAATTTCTACTTGTCAATTTGATGAGTTGACAGGATTAGATTATGGACTGATGCCATTGAATAATTTTGACATCCCTTATTTGTCAATTGACATCTCAGTGGCACAGTAGGACTAGGCACATCTGTGTCAATGACAGTGGCGAATGAGGAATTGGTGATAACTGCAATCACATCAAAAGGGACTTTCTTTGGATTTTTTTATGGAATTACAGCAAAAGGGACTTACCCTGATGTGAATGTTAATGGTTGACACAGCAATAAGGAAATTCTTCATTATCCTTGTGAAGAGTAGGATATGCGTCTTGGTTACTGATGCGTTCATTATCCAACGGCTACTTGCACCATCGACTAATTCGACGGGCACCCTATCGAAATAGTCGTCGCCCACCAGAGACGAACACGCGTCGGTCTTTAGTCACCATCGACTAATTCGACGGGCACACCATCGATTCAGTCGGTGCCCACCAGAGACGAACACACACCGGTCTTCAGTCACCATCGACTAATTCGATGGACCATCGACTAATTCGACGGGCACACCATCGATTCAGTCGGTGCCTCTGCGTTTTGCAATTCTTCATTGCTTCTTCGCGGGTCTAAGGACACTTTTCCACGTGAATTGGATGGCTTCAATTTGGATAACCATCATTTGGATATTGGTTATATATGCATTTGGATGGCTTCCAAAGTACCCTTGGGACCTAGAAATATCTACAAATATCATTAGACAATTTGTTAGTCCCATTGGTTATGTTGTCAATCAATCGTCAAAATCACAAACTATGGCCTAGGGTCATTTTCCTTACACATGCCCTTAAAGAGGCGTGTTTCAGGTTCCTGAGCTCCCCATTGACTCTGGATGCTGTAGTGGCAACTGATGGCTTTGATCATTTAACTAGAAGCAGCCCCTCTGTTTTGAAAGAGCTGATGTCCAAAGTCCGATGTTGCGGCCCATGTGCCCATTGATTGCACTGAAGAAAGATAAGGTGAAATTAGATTTCTGTGGGTATGGAGGTCTGGATTACAAAATTTACCAAGTGCTTGCTTTATGTTATGTAGCGCTGTTATGAAGACTAGACTATGCACCTGTTAGTCTTCTTTCTGTTGACTCGTTGCATCCTATTTACTGTGTAGCCAAACTATCTACTAAGCAAAAATTAGGTAACTGTGACAATGATATGAACCTATCTTATGTCACACTTTTCTCAGGCACTTGCAATGTTTGATGTTTCATGCTCTGTGATGCACTTGTTCTGATTTTCAATCCAGGCAGCTGGATTCCATTTCAGTTATGCCATGAATGGAGCTATTGCCATAACTTACTATGAGCTGATTCATAATACAAAACAATTATAAATTATGGTGGCTGCACTTAAAAGCGATTAAGCTGATGTTTGGACTTGACATTTTGAATTGCTTAAAGATTTTAGCTATTGTTGTATCCCTGATGGGTTATCATTTTCTCAAGCTCATAATTGTTTATTAGTTTGGTTTATTACTCATGGTTCATGCAAGTAACAACAACCCTTCCTGTATCTCTTGTTGAGTTGATGTTATGGACGAGTGGACAGGCTGGTTATGTTGGTGCAATGTTTGACGTGTTGAAAAATGCATAATTGGAGGATGCAATCAGATATTAGTCCAATTTTTGACAGTTGCCACAATGAATGCCTTGCCAGAATTAAAAAAATAGTAGAAAGTAAAAAAACATTTATTTAATTGTTGGGAATGCCTTGTCAAAATTTCAAATAATGTTTGTCATTTGCTTCAGTGTTGTCTTTATTTGTTCTTCGGTTTCACAATTAATTGGGGGTTATAAACTTGAAATGCAAATCAGATGGATTAAACAATGGACACTATTGCACTTGTTACTATGCTAATTTTTTTTCCCTGGCAGTAGATAAGGCGTACATTGATATCTTGTGGTGCTAATCAATTTTACAGTAAATTGTACACCGTTGCCCCTGCATGAAGATCTTCTGGTAGTGGCTTCATCTAGAAATATAATGCCATTTTTCTGTTTAATTGGTACTGATGTTTAAAGAACATTGCACCTTCACAGCACGGTGTGCCAAAGCCAAGCCATGCCCTGCCTTTATCATGACATATGCTTCTTGACATCCGACAAAGTCTTTATCTTTGTCAGAATTTTGATGAAGACTTTAGCCATCATATGTTCTGCAAGTACAAATACTGATGCTCATATACTTATGGTCATTCTACAACGAAATAATGCTGTTGGCACTGGGCATGTAAAGTTTTCAAGTGGACTGATAATAATTCCTCAGATCCATTAGCATGCATGCAAACTGTTCAGCTAGCAATGTAGTATGGTGCACGGCATGGTGGTGATATACTTGTATTTGTATGGATTATGGAAGAGTTTATATAAATCTTCATGGCTATAAATGTTGGTTATTAAATATTCGGGTTCCCCAAGTCAGCTGCCAATGCACTAAGTGACACCATCCTGCCTAGCCACCTGGCCGATCTAGACCAGCTTAGAACAAGGCTAATAATTTAACATGCTGCTGCCAATATGTTTTTACCATGTCATCTTAGACCCATCTTATAACCCATTCATCTATGCTTGCATAGCCAGCCAGAGCAATGAGCCAAGCAGCTTCATCAAGATCCAAGATCTAGTGGCTGGGCTGTGGCCAGCTAATGGTGAACAGTATCCTGAACTTTATAGTATTGCCCGTCGAAAACAGGATACTGTGGCGGACGTCCTGGGCACCAACCCACCAAATATCTCATGGCGTAGGGATCTTATTGGTAACAAATTAGTGATGTGGAATAACCTCCTTCCACGAATCGCCAATATTGTACTAAGCCATGATGAAGATGAATTCCGATGGAACTTGAATCAAAATGGTGAGTTTTCAGTGAAATCTCATTATTTGGCTTTGATCTATAATGATGTTCCAAATGTCAACAAACGGCTTTGGAAATTGAAAGCACCCTTAAAGATTAAGATCTTTTTGTGGTATCTTCGCAGAGGTGTTATCTTAACTAAAGACAACCTAGTTAAACGCAATTGGCAAGGCAATAAACAATGTTGTTTCTGTCACCATGATGAAACAATTCAACATCTTTTTTTTGAATGTCGGTTTGCTCGTATGGTGTGGGCTGGTGTTCATGCGGCTTCTGGTCTCTCGCCACCTCGTAGTGTGTCAAATATGTTTGGCACTTGGCTGATGGGGATTAGTGGAGATCTAAAACCTTTAGTTTTACTTGGAGCAGCAGCAACATGTTGGTCCCTATGGTTGACTAGGAATGCTATGGTTTTTGAAAAGAAACAATCTTCTTTTTTGCAGGTTATCTCCTTAATTACCCATTGGCTTCGTACATGGTCTATCCTTCAGAAGCCTATTTACCAAGGTTTCATTGTGGAGGCATCTCAATTCTTGGCGCAGGTGGCCAAGGGATTTTTTACCCAGGCACATGGGTGGCGGTCTAGTCTTCGGATTGATGAACATTAGTGTGCTTGCTGTTTTTTTCCATCATTTTGTAAGGTTGTGTGCTGTCTAGGCAGAGGCCGGGAGATTTTCAAGTTCTATTGTATCACCTTGATGTAACGTTCTTGAAATTAATAAACTTCCCATTTCGAAAAAAAGCTAATGCAGCGGCAGCCAAAGCCAATTCAACCGATAGTTGGATGTATATGTGGACTATAACGTCAATACCCCATCTATATTCCTTCTGCAGCCACCCCATATGATTTATAAGCGTTCTTGCTGCAGGCAGCCCTCCTGTGCCAGCTTATCTTTTCTCTCATTCTCTCTCCTTCAACTCACCATAAATCTGATATGGCGCCATATTTACTAGTACCCCTCATCCTTTCATGATTCTGTAGTAAACTAATGTGTAGCACAGCTGTGTTTCGTTCATGGTTTTGAAGAATCCATTACACCAACCAAGAACGTAACCCAAGGTGTACCATCCATGAATCCTCCACTTGACCTGTCAGTCACTAGAGCAATAGCCGATGCAAAAGTATATATTTTCTAGGCGTGTCTCAAACATCACTAACAGATCCTTGAATTTTTCTCGAATAAACATATCCTTGAATTCGTAACATGCATTTTCTCTATCTACCTTTGTTGTTTGGTCCGACTAAAATCTGGGCCGAGATAGCGGTTCTGTGTAGTACTCAATTCAGCCGGTTACCAACCGGCTCAGTCGAAGTCACTTACCGGCTCAACTGACAAGTCCAAGCTAGTCAATTTTTCATTTCCTATCTTTATTTCAGTAGGCAAACTGTGTACTGGCTGCCTCCAGGAGGCCCTTTAGCACCATAATTAAAGGATAATGATGTAAAAACTAGTATTAACACTAACTGGTACTAATTTGTACTCTTTAGTACTAAAGGGTCTCCATGGTTTTTTGTAATATCTCCTAGCTAAGTCACATCTGATGGATAGATGTATGGGTGAGTTCAAAGGCTCTGGGTTTTTTTTAAAACTAAAAAGCTCTTGGTTTTGATCCCACACACTGCACATGGGCATATGTAACATTGCGAGAGGCTCGGTTATAAAATCTCATGAAACACAATAAAACTTGTGTTGAGGTCTTGATGAGGATAGTATGGTTACATGATAAGACAATAGTACTATATAACAATTGAATGTTTTTTTCTTTCCACAAAGTAACAATTGAATGTTGCAGCATATCTATAAAACAGTGTAATAAAATCGTGCACTAAGAGACACTGTTTTATTTCCTTGTATAGCTGACATGAAAATTTGGTAATGGTACAATAAAGACAACAATGTGTTGAGGTTAGCCTTAGAGAGCTCCAAATTCTTTTATCATAATCCGATTGCAATGGATATCTCATTTTAATCTTTCTTTGCTCGCTTCCAGTGCCAATTTGCTCCTCGACAAGTCATAACATAGAAGCATCAGTTAAATGGCTATGGTGTTTCCGGCTAAAAGGAGGACCAATGCATGGCATGTTAGTTAGATTTATATTAAGGAAAACAGCCATAGAAACTTCGGTGCCCCTGGAATGAGTGGTGTTTAATTACTTTTCACACCAGTTAACAATAATGCCAAAACCATAGTGGGTGTTTGGATCCCACTGAATTCTAGAAGTCGCAAGAAGTTAGGTTTCCTCAAATTATGATATTTTAAAATCTGCTATGTAGAAGATTGAAGAAATTGTACCAGAAGTTGGGATGCTTAGATTCAAAGCTAAATTTTGGATGGTAGTATCTATAATTGGATGGGATCTAAATGCACCCTTAGTTTTTTCGAAAATTTAAGTGTCCTTGTAGGATTGAATGGGAAGCCATAATTTTGTTTATTATTAAAAAAAATGCGTGAGGAAAAGAAAAAAAAATCCGTAGGTTCGGCCAGCGAGACGTTTTTGAACGATGAACGGCCCAGTCCGGCCCACATGCATGCCTTGGCAGTGTCCCCCACCTGTCATCGCCTCACAAAACCCTCGTGTCCCCCAAGGCCACAACCAATCCCCAAAATCACAACCTCCCACATGGCGCCGCCGCCGACCTCGGCGGTTCCCTCTCGGCATCGGCAATCGTCAGTAGCGGCGTGACCGGGCACCACCTGCTCCACATCGACTGCTACTCGCGCACCAAGGAGGAGCTCCTCACCGGCAAGCACTTCAGCTCTTGCCCTTTCTGCGCAGGGGGTCTACCCCAACAGCGACGAACCCTGCGCCGCCAAGTTCATAATTCATATCCATCTTCATCTACCTTGACCAGAGAGTCAAGCCGCCCGTCAAGGCGCGAGTCAGGTTCAGTCGCTTGGGTCGGGCTGGGGAACTGGTGCCGTCGCACAGCAAAATCACAAGGATGCGCGATTTCTGCAAACCCACCGCTGGATTTGGGTACCAAAAATTCATCAAGAGGGCTTGGCTGGAGGAGTCGGAGCATCTCAAGGATGATTGCTTCACCATCAGGTGTGGTGTCATCCTTACCAACGAGTTTCCGTTCGTCGTGGTGCCGCCGTCGAATCTGCACCAGAATTTCGGTGATCTTCTGGTTTTCGGTGATCTTCTGGTTTCCGAGGAAGGTTGGGATGTCACATTTGTAGTTGCAGGTGAGACATTCAGGGCACACAGGTGCGTTCTTGCTGCTCGGTCGCCCGTATTCAAAGCAGAGGTTTTGGGCACAATGAAGGAGAGCACAAGTGGGGCAGTCATACGCGTGGATGACATGGATGCACAAGTGTTCAGGGCTTTGCTCCATTTCGTGTACACCGACGCACTGCCTGATTTCCAATATATGATGAAACAAGATGAGGCTGCAATGGCTCAGCATTTGCTTGTCGCTGCCGACAGGTATGGCATGGAGAGGCTGAAGCTGATTTGTGAAGATAGGCTGTGTGGTTGCATTGAGCCTCTGCTGCAACCATCTTGGCGTTGTCCGACCAACACCACTGCCAAGGGCTTAAGGAAGCATGTTTCAGGTTCCTGAGCTCCCCATTGGCTCTGAATGCTGTAATGACAACTGATGACTTTGACCATTTAGCTAGAAGCTGTCCCTCTGTTTTGAAAGAGCTTATGGCCAGTATTGCTGCTCGTGTGCATGTTGATTTGGATGAAGCGTGATGAGGCAACACGGCAACATCAGGTTCAGTGTGATGTTTTGATCTGGACGACCAGCTAAGGGCATCTTCCAAGTACTAGTACAAGTTCTAGTAGTCATGTGTAGCCTTATCATTGAAAGCAAGCAATGCACATCTGATCTCTATCTTATTGTCTGGTCATTACACTGCTTACTGGTATACTATTAAGTATTAACTGCGTATATAAACTAAGAAAAGGATTGTTAACAATATTGAATGTGTGATGAATGCCAAATACTTCCAAGCCCTCCCATTGTCATGGAAATTGTCTACTTTCATTCGTAATCGCAGCCTCGCAGATGCTACTGCAATGCTTGATGTTGCACCTCAGTTATGCATGATTTTTCTGAGAAAATTGCTATTATGAGTTATGACACAGGAAAGAATGTGGTTTCGCTATAATGACAATCCAATCGTCGACTTCGCTATTATAGGATTCCAATTGTTGATACCTTGCTATTATAGGACAACTGGTATTTTTATCAACCCCAATACATGTATTTTATCCATTTGTGACTAATTTGCCCTTTAGTATTTCCTTCGTTACATTGACGCATAGCAACCGCGTTTATCTCCGACTCATCGCGCTCCACTGAGATCTGGCGTGCCGCCGCCATGGACAGGGAAGATGGCGACGACCCCCCACACGGCACGGCAATCCTCCGACGGCTGCCGGAGTCAATGCTGGAGAGGCGCACACGGCCTCATCGGCGATCCGGTAGCCCCCGAGGGAGCACCCGTCCATGCACTCGCGCATGATCTGGAGCAACGGCATGTGCACGTACATGCCTTGGCAAAGGTTATTGATGTGCACGTACATGATCCTGAGGCAAGTATTAACCTCACTCGGTCTGGTACCCTATCGCACGATGGCCACGGTGCCCTTGCTGACCAAGGCATCACGGCTGCCCTCCCTGCAATGGCCCTCCCCATGAGGCCACGACGACCCTCCCTGTGACGGTGCCTGGTGCCATAGCCGAGCCGACGCTGGCATCGACGCACAGGCCGTGCCCCTGCGGCGGCGAGCTCGCAGGCAGCCAAGCATCGATCCAGTCGTTGTAGTCTGTAGACATCGACGGGATCCATACGGAAGTCGGAGACGATGAGTTAGAGACAGACAATAACAGAAGGGCAAATTAGTCACAAATTGGAAAAATAAATGTATTTTGGGTTGATAAAAATACTAATTGTCCTATAATAGCAAAGTGCTAACGATTGGAGTCCTATAATAACAAAGTCGACGATTGGATTGTCATTATAGAGAAACACCATTCTTTGCTGTGTTATAATAACAAATTTCTCGATTTTTCTGATTTTCATTCCATGCGGTTGCATTTCTATTATATCACAATTGAAGAGACACACATGATTGACTATTTTATTGATACGAAATATTTAGAAACTATGGTGGCTGTAGAAGTAATAATTAAACATATGGTTGGACTTTGAATTTTTGGAATTGCTTAAGAATTCTATATCTTGGCGCTGTTGCCAACTTTTCCTGATGAGTTATTATTTTCTTGAGGTTGTAACTGTATATAATTTATTATTCATACTCTGTGGAGTCCAAGTAACTTTTTTTTCCCGTTATATCTCTTGCTTAGTTGTTAATGACCAGTGGCTAGCCTGCTGGGTGTGTTTTGCAACCATTGACACTTGACAAGGGCATAATTAGAGGATGCAATCTGGTATGAAGCTGTTCCTCTGTTTTGCTGCTCGGCCAAAATCAGGTTCAGGAGTTTCCCATATAAGCATAGACTCTTAATTGTGTAATGGAAACTGATGGCATTGATATCAATGAAGCATGGTGTCACAACATTTAGGTTTCAGCAAGGATGTATTTTTCATCGGATGACAAACAAAAGGATATTGTTTTTCATGGGATGACAATTAAAGGACAGCTACCAAGAACTTATACAAGTGCTAGGAGTCTATGTATAGATTATAGACTTATTGTCTAAGGAGGCAATGCTAGCTCCCCATCTTTATTTCGTTCCATTATTATTGCTTCCTAAAATGACTGTCTAGCTAAGCTACCTACTAAGAAAGAATTAGGAACATTTGCAACAATTTGATGAAAGTCCAGTTACTTGCCAACTTCCATATCGATGTTTTCTGAACGAACTTTTCACATCGATATGGAAGTTGTCTTCTTTTATGCAGTTCTCTCAGGTACTGGAATGCTTGGTTGCCAAGCTGGAGACTGGAAACTTTTGTGACAAGCCCAGCAAGGTTGTTTCTGGTTCCTAGTGTCTGCTAGAGCTGGGGTAGCATGAAAAAGATTCACTTCTCACCTGACAGGCACCAATGATGCTAATCTGATGCAGGGAAAGGTCCTTTACCAAACAGAACTGAGAGATTGTTGCTTCTTGTACTTGTGGATTTCAGTTAGTTCATTGGCATGTGATGTGTTTTGTGCAAAACTGTGTGGATAATGCTAGCTGGCAGTGGATGTCGTGTATGGCCTGAGGGCCGCTTTCATTTTTCTGTCCCTTAATGTATGTAAAGGCCTTAGTAACTGATGTTGGCAAGCAGGGTTTGCTTTGAATCTGATTATGTAAACATTTATGGTCCAAACTGCAATGGATGTGGACTAAGGTTTCCTCTGGAACTCTAGCTAAAAAAACTGTGTAGTTAAGCTATGAACTAAGAAAGAATTAGGAACAATTGAGTTGTGACAACTGATGAAACTTGTAAACCTCCACATCGACATGGAAGTTATCTTCTTTTATACAATTCTCCCAGGTACGACAATATACTTGATGTTACATTTGTGCTATGAGTTACAAGCTGCTTCTGATTTTCAGTCCAAACAGCAGCATGCTGTTTCAGTTTGTGGCATGATTGGAGCTATGGTCATATAAGTTGGCTAAAAAATCTTTATTTCTTTTCTCATGTAACAAGCTTTGTGCACTGTAGTCTACTAGGCATTATTTTTTTTATCACATTATACAAAAGAAATTAGAACCACAGGCATGCTTATTTACTATCGTGTTGAGTTCCTCCAATTTCTTTCTAACACATGTTTCCTTCAAATATATAGATGTCACACTAAAAATTTCTCTTGTTTATTAGCTAATTATTTATTTCCTTAAACCATTTTCTCTCGCGTTTATCGTGGCATGTTTCTTATGGCTCAACAAAAGGACTGAACTAGCGCACATATGCCTTCTTTATGGCGCTCAATTCTTTCAGCGCCTCACCTATCTTCATTCGCTGTCTTGGGGAGTCCCTACAACAAGCTAGACCAAGTCTTGAAACTGGAGCAAGGCACATCTCTATAATTTCTTGGCCTTTCCATTTCGCGGCATTTTGGTGTCCATTGTTTCCAATAGTTTGTTAGGATAGGCCATCTCTACAAACTTGGACAGACTTCTAGCTTCATGAATTGATGTGTCAGTTTATCTTCTCCCAGTAAGAATCTGCAAGAGCACGCCATAACTGAGTATACCTCCTTCAGTAGAAATTCCAGTTCCCAAGCCATATTCTAGAAAAGAAAGGTGTTCTTTATCTTTACTGAACTACATGAACATGAATGATACAAGTTATCTACAGGTATAGTTCTTATATGGCAGACTAAAAATAATTATGATCAAAGGGATATGTGCACTTTCCAGTTTTTTAATTCAGAGTTTCAGATTTGGAGAATAATCATCGTAAATATGCTATAAATTCTTACAAGTTTTGAAAATATTACAAATAACAGTCATATACCTGGTGCGAGATATCCAATTGTTCCTTTAATTCCAACTGAGCTAGTTTCAACTAAGCATTCCCTGCTTGATTCAGCATTCATTATCTTTTTTTGCTAAACCGAAATCACCAATATGTGCGGTCATATCATCATCGAAGGATGTTACTTGGATTAATATCACAAGGAGCAATATAAGGAGTAATATCACAATGCTTGATTCAGCATTCATTACTTTGTCTCCAGTGCCTCCGCAACGTCGTGCTCAACCTTTGCACCAAGCTTAGATTGTCCATCCTTTCAGTGCCTGGATGCAACCATCCAGGCTTCCATTGGACACAAACTGCAAGACAAGTGCCTTCAAATTCATCACCATTGTGATCCAAACTATCACACACAGTTGACAGTTATAACTTTGACTAGTTTCCGGTGCTGAATCCTTTTGAGGGCATTGCACTCTGACATGAAGCTCCGGCTCGCTCCGTGTTGTTGGAGATCAAGTACCTTCACTGCCACATTGATTCTATTTCCACCACAAGATAAAGTTCCTTAATATACACTACCAAAGTTTCCAGGACCGATCAAGTTTTCTGCAGAATGAATCTGTCGCCACAGACAACTTAAGCTTATGATATCCTCTGGTGCATTGCAGGAACAAATGTGCTTCCCTGATCATGGTTATAACTAACTGGGATTGCTCTTAGCTCCTTGAAGTAGTAACATGAAACAGTGCAAATGATAACAAAGAAGAACACACCCACGACAGTAAGGATTATGGTCTTTGCGGCAGTAAGTGACTCGGTGTCGTGGAGAGCTATCAGGAACTGAAGAGGGGCATGCCGGAAAGTGAAAGAATGGAGGTGTGCTACATAATGCTCCATTACTTAAGAGTGACACAGGACTAGCATTGGAGGAGATGCCCTTGTTTGGTATGAGATCTCCATTATCTTGAAGGAGGAAGTTCTCAAGGAATTGGGTAAAGGCTCCTGATAATTTGTTGTTAGCGAGATCCAACATTTCCAGACCTTACAGTGCACCGAGTTCTTTTGGTATTTATTCTTGAAGGAGATTATCTTGCAAATACTGTGCTTGCAATTCAATGCAATTCCCAAGGGTGTTTGGAATTTCACCTGATAATTTATTTGACGAGAGATCAATTCCAGCAAGATTCAACAAGTGCCCGATTTGCGGTGCAATGGGACCACTTCTTCATTGTTGGAAAGGTCAAATGATTGGGTTAGGGTGGAAATGCTAAATATATATCAGTGTAAGTTAACTTGCTATAAGGTTACCTAGAGTTGCTGGAACTCTACCATCCAAGTGGTTGACAGAAAGATCAAGCAAATTTAGTTGTCATGTTGCCTAGCGACAATGTGATCTCCCCATGGAATGCATTTTGCTCTAGCCACACCACAGCTCATGGAACCCCAATAGCTTTCGGATATCTGAAGGTATGGTGCCTGTGAAGAGGTTTTTTGCAGACACAAGACTTGTGAGTTTGTGGAATATACCCAGAAATTTGGTTTCCTCCAAGGCAACGTATCCTATGGAAACCAACATATCCGTGGAAACTATGGAAACTTTAATCTAGGCCACATGATGTTGATCCAAGGGGTGCTTAGAGGAGGTGGAAGGGGTGATTTGTAAAAGCGCATTTGCAAGAGGTTAGCAATTATATTTGGCCAAGTGCTTGAAAGGTTATTATATGAAATGTCAAAGTTTATCAATTTGCTGCAATTAGCCAAGGAAGTTAGGAAATCCCAATCTGTTGGATCCATAGCTTGGAGTACATCTTATTGGTACCTACTGTAGAAATACTTGATGCACTAGGACTCTTTCTATCTATTCCTTCTAGTATACGGTTATGTGTATGCAGTCCTACACCTTGTAACTCTTTGTATTGAATATATATTGAGAGCACGGGCAGCCTATTGGCTTGTACCGTTCCATAACACTTTTACATGGTATCAGACAGCCTACTCCTCCAACACATCTAGCTAGTTGTCGTCGGCGAAATTCTTGAGATTGGCAGCATGGGCATCAATGGCGTCTTCAGGTTCGTCGTCCACGTCGGTGCTCTTCTCAATCCCCGTGTCTGAGAAACTCACACGGGACAACTTCCTGGTGTGGCGAGCCCAGGTTATGCCGGCAATTCGTGGTGCGCACCTCGTCGGGTATCTCGATGGATCTGTGGTGGCACCTCCTCCTACTGTCACGGTGGAAAAACCGGACAAATCAAAAGAAGTGCATGAAAATTCTGCGTATGTGCAGTGGGTTGCTAATGATCAGCAGCTATTGGGGTATCTCCTCTCATCTATGACCAAAGAAATATTGGTGCAAGTCTCTTCGCTTGAGCATGCCTCAGAGGTATGGACAGCGGTTACACAGATGTTTTCCTCTCAATCAAAGTCGAGGTTGTTGCAGCTTCGGTCTCAACTCTCTCATGAAAAGAAAGGTGATAGTACGGCAGCAGTATACTTTACAAAGATGAAAGGTTTCGCTGATGAGATGGCAGCGGCCGGAAAAAGGATTGATGATGATGATCTCCAAGAGTATATTCTTAATGGACTGGGTGCTGATTACAATCCGTTCGTCTCAGCAATGTCTACAAAAGATAATTTGGCATTAAGTAATCTCTATGCTCAATTATTGGCATATGAAGCTCGGCTGAATCAGCAACGTGGTGAAGGTACTAGCCAATTTTATTCTTCTGTCAACACTGCTTCTCGTGGCCGTGGTTTTTCCTCTGGAGGTCGTGGCTTGTCCTCTGGTGGTCGTGGTTCCTTTCCTGGACGTGGTCGCGGCCGCAACAGCAGTCAGGGACGTGGCTTTCAGTCCTCTGGTCGTGGCTTTTCAGACCGTGGTACTGCTAGTTCCTGTGATGATCATGATGACACTCCGGTCTGTCAGTTATGTGACCGCATCGGACACAGTTTTTCAGTGTTGGTTCAGGTTCAAGAAAAATTTTGTTCCTCCTGCCAAACAACAGAATTTCAATGCGCCCAAATCTGCTTCTGCTGCTGTGTCTTCTTATGGAATAGACACTAATTGGTACATGGACTCTGGGTCCACGGATCATATAACTAATGACTTGGAGAATCTCACCATAGGAACACCTGCCGCTTCAGAGCAAGCAGACAACATTGGCACGTCTATCGCAGGGGATTTACTACCACTTTCAAATTCCGGTGCACCTCCTGTTGTGCTTCCGTGCAATTTTGACGGCGATGCACCTCGGTTGACGCCACCACCTGAGTCATCTGGTCCACCGACAGAAGAGCATGCGTCTTCTCCCACGCGTATTGCTGCTCCGTTGCCTACGCCCGGATCTGTTGCGCCTCCTCCAAGTTCTTCTGTTCCTGCTTCTGCCTCACCTTCAGGTCGACGATACCCTCCGCCAAGTCTGGTGAGTGCTAATCGATCCATTCATGGTCCGATACGCCCTCGTACCCGTCTGCAGGATAATATTCGCAAGCCTAAAATATATTCGGATGGGACCGTACATTATGGCTTGTTTACTGAGGCTCAGGAACCAACTTCTCTTCACGAAGCATTGTCTTCTCCCCATTGGAAGGATGCGATGGATACTGAATTTGAGGCTCTAGTGAAAAATAAGACTTGTCATCTTGGTCCTCCAAAATCTAGACAAAATGTTATTGATTGTAAGTGGGTGTACAAGGTTAAAAAGAAAGCAGATGATAGCATTGATCGCTACAAAGCTCGGTTGGTGGCTAAAGGTTTTAAGCAACGATATGGATTGGATTACGAAGACACTTTTAGTCCGGTTGTTAAAGCTGCTACTATTTGTCTCATCTTATCTTTAGCAGTGTCTAACAACTGGAGTATTCGACAGCTAGATGTTCAGAACGCGTTTCTTCATGGCGTTCTGGAGGAAGATGTTTTTATGCGACAACCCCCTGGGTATGAAGATAAGAATTGGCCTCAAGGTGTGTGTAAGCTTGACAAATCTCTCTATGGTCTTAAACAAGCCCCTTGAGCGTGGTACTCTCGCCTTAGTACAAAACTTCAGAAACTCGGCTTTCGAGCATCCAAGGCATATACATCTCTTTTCTTCTTCAAAAAAGGAGATATTATAATATATTTTTTGGTATATGTCGATGATATTGTTGTTGTTAGCTCAAGTGATGTTGTTGTTCATCAATTATTGGCTAACCTCCGGAGTGATTTTGCTCTTAAAGATCTTGGTGCTTTACATTATTTTTTGGGGATTCAAGTGACGCATTGTGCTGATGGCTTACTGCTGACTCAGACCAAATATGCTCATGAATTGATTGCCAAAGCTGGTTTGAAGGATTGCAAGCCGGTTCTAACTCCTCTTTCAGTATCCGAAAAACTTGTGGCTGGTGTCGGAGATTTGCTGGATAACGAACACGCTACAAGGTATCGAAGTCTTGTTGGAGGCTTGCAATATTTAACTCTCACACGTCCTGATTTGGCATTTGCCGTCAACAAAGTTTGCCAATACTTGCATGCTCCAACAACGGCTCATTACACTGCTGTGAAAAGAATTCTTCGGTATGTCAGTGGTACTATTAATCATGGCTTGAAGTTTGTTAAATCAAGTTCTACCATTGTTAGTGCCTTCTCTGATGCGGACTGGGCTGGTTGTGCTGATGGTCGGTGATCTACGGGTGGCTTTGTTGTTTTTATTGGCTCTAATCTTATATCATGGAGTGCCCGCAAGCAAGCCACAGTGTCTCGGTCTAGTACAGAGGCGGAATATAAAGCCCTGGCTAATGCAATGGCAGAAATTATTTGGGTCCAAACTTTACTATCTGAGTTGGGTATCTCTCAACCACGTGCAGCAATTCTTTGGTGTGATAATATTGGTGCTACGTATTTATCCTCGAATCCCGTTTTTCATGCAAGAACTAAGCACATTGAGGTAGACTATCATTTTGTTCGAGAACGTGTTGCACAAAAACTTCTTGACATTCGGATTATCTCTAGTAAAGATATTATGGCTGATGGCTTCACTAAGGCGCAACCTGTTCACAAGCTTCATGAGTTTTGTAACAATCTCAACTTGTGCAAGTTGTGATTGAGGGGGGATGTAGAAATACTTGATGCACTAGGACTCTTTCTATCTATTCCTTCTAGTATACGGTTATGTGTATGCAGTCTTACACGGACTTGTAACTCTTTGTATTGAATATATATTGAGAGCACGGGCAGCCTATTGGCTTGTACCGTTCCATAACACTTTTACACCTACATCAAACGTCAATATGCCATTTATACCAATGTTTGGTGGAATTCTGCGTTGGAATTTATTCCCATGTAGGACGAATCTTTCAAGCACAGAGATATTTGACAAGGAATTAGGAATTGGGCCTTCAAACATGTTGTAGGATACAAAAAAATCTCTTAGTTTGGGAAGCGTAAATCCCATATTGGAGGCAGAGAACCTGACAGCTTATTTAAACCAACGTTGAAGACCTCGAGGGATGATATGTTAAACAAGGATGCATCATGGACGCATGGTAGTACCTTCTAGCATGTTTCCTGGTACCTTAAAGCGTACGTTGAAGGTAAGCTAGTTTTGACAAAGCTGGTGGGACATGGACGCTTATCATGTTTTCTTCAACATTAAGTTCTGTTAGCTTGTTATTTAACAGATCGAGCGTGTGAAGATGTGTGAGGTTGCCCAGGTCCGGCGAGATGCATGGTGCTGGTGAGGTCAAGCAAGTCCCTGCAGGCACAAAGCGGTGAAGACAGAAACTGTGGGTGCTGTTGCTGCTGTGTGCGTTCCATGGAGACAGAAACAGCGCAAATAGTTATGGAGGATTTGAACGCCAGGAGCACGTGGAGGTCGTTGTCGTCTGTGCCGAAGCTGCAGGTGGAGCGACATGAATGTAAGAAGTAAGCTGACGGAAGCACCGTCTACTCTCCATGGACGGTCTAGCACAGGCGACACAGCTGGAGCCTGGACCAGCTTGGTTTGGAGCCGGGTCGTGTATGCAGCAGGGATGAAACATATTATTCTCTCTAATGTGTAATCTATTCTAGTTTACACATAACGGCAGTTGAGACGATGCAGTCGAGACAGGGACTGGGGTGTCTGAAGGAGATGGAGACCAATTACCAACGAACGGATAGGATAGACGGGTGTGCTCAAGATGGAATGCTGTTTTTAAGATAATGTAGTTGCACCAGAGAAGACATATAAATGAGTTCGTAACCTTTAGTGGGTTGTACTTATGTTAGATATATGTATAGATTGGAGTATTAAGAGAACTTTCGGCTCCATCATGTAAGATGTCAGACTCTGATCTACCAACAACCGGAGGGGAGAAAGCACCGTGAATGGTGACGTTCGATAACTTCGATGTTCAACATGCGAGAAAAATAGCACGATATGATACAAGGAGTAAGGACACTAGGATAGTGGTTGTTTAAATTTGCCCCCACCAACTATCATTTGAGAAGGATCGATATAGAACGACCATCTCTTCATGGTCTACTATAGTCATGGCTCAATATATAAATTACTTCAATCATATACTGGGGTTCACTGCCTCCAATGTAACCCATGGACTAGGGAACCACTCGATGGATGATGTCATTTTTAGAGATATTTAGTTTGAGATACTAATAATATTTTTTATTTAATTCCAGGAATAGAGTCGGTTAATTCTACACCACCTAATCTCCACTTGCCCATAACTAGTGCAATCATGAAAAAAGGACCATCCTACCAAAATTCATAGAATCTAACAACAATAACAGATAATCTCATCCAAAATAGGTTAAAAAAACTAGGTTGGCTTCGGGTCTAAAATTCGTGTGAAGTAACATCCCACTGACAGATGAGCGACTGAATTACCGAATGGATTTCGATTTGAATAGCACCAAAAACCACATGGATAAGCTCACATTAATCCATGTCAAATTGGGTTATCCAAAATATTGATATAGGATTGACAGAGCATTGAATCAATTTTAAGAAAATGTTGAATCATGTCCGTGGTGGATTGGTGTGTGGTAGAGTGGTATACTGCAATTGTTAAACAAGATGCGTCTGATGGGCTGTAAGATAAAGCTTAAGCATCTTGTTGAAAATGTATGCAAGCCTCAACCAACAAAGCCCAGCTCTACAAGGGATGATAGATTTAGGCCAGGTCTTGCGGTCTTGCCTGTCGGATTCTGGCCAAGCATGTTTTTGCTCATGTCTAGTCTTTCCCAAGCTACCATGCAATGGGTAGAAAAAATACAACAATTTTGAAACTAGTTTATATTTTTCAGAAAAACTAGTATAGACTTAATTTTAAGAGTAACTCCCCGTATACAAAATTTGAAACCTACTACAATAACTTTTGGATGTTTATCAAAAAAAAATTGAACATGATCAATACTTTTGAGAAATTCATTTCAATTTCTTTTTTAAAAAAATCTAGGAACAAGTCTTATGTTGATCTTTATATACATGCTGATCTAAAAATACATTAGATCCTAGATTTATTTTGTGTGTGTCTATACACGGTACCTCAAATTCTTTGGCCTACTCTACATCACCTGTTTGACTGTTTCTCAGTAAAATTATAGGTACCAGCTAGGACGCGATAACCTCTTTTCACTGGGAAACAAATTACATGAAAGTAAATGTGATGCTCCTCAACTACTCCAACTCCAAGGTTGCAACAATCGGTAGTGTCAAAGTGTCGTCTAAAACTTGCCACGACTCTACTTCGCAATTGGCCAAGTGAGCTTTGTGAGTGTTTGGTGTGCTGGCAGAAGCGAACCGTGATGTAGATGTAGTGAGCTGTACTAAAACCTTTCGTTCTCACTTACTCGAGCAGAGACGAGCAGTCCAGCTATATATATGCTACACCCCTCCACCATTTTTCCTCACTCCTCAGCTCTCCTCTGAGAGAGCTTATGACACGCATCAACCTAAACGAAACTCAATGTGAAAAGAAAAATAAAAGTTTTTCCTTCCTTTTCTTTCCAATATAATGGCCAATATTTACATGGAGTTGCTCCAAGATCCACTGATGAGCTGGGTGTTCCTGGCCTCACTGGCCTTCATACTACTCTTGCTGCTATGGGGCCAAAGCAAGTCTGCACCACTGCCACCGGGGCCGAAGCCGCTGCCGATCATCGGCAACATGCTGATGATGCACCAGCTGACCCACCGTGGCCTGGCAGCCCTAGCCGACAAGCACGGCGGGCTGGTGTACCTCCGCCTCGGCCAGGTCCACGCGTTCGCCGTCTCGACGCCGGAGCACGCGCGCGAGGTGCTCCAGGCGCAGGACCTCGCCTTCGCCAACCGGCCGGCGACCGCCGCCGTGTCGTACCTCACCTACGGCCGCGCCGACATGGCGTTCGCGCACTACGGGCCCTTCTGGCGCAAGGCGCGCAAGCTCTCGTCCACCAAGCTCTTCAGCCGGCGCCGGGCCGAGTCGTGGCTCGCCGTGCGCGACGAGTGCGCGGCGCTGGTCCGCGCCGTGGCGACGCGTTCGTCAGCTGGCGAGGTCGTCAACGTTGGGGAGCTCGTCTTTGATCTGACCAAGAACGCCATCTACCGCGCCGCCCTTGGCACACGCGACGGCGAACGTCAGGCCGAGTTCATCGCTATCCTGCAGGAGTTCTCGCAGCTCCTTGGCGCGTTCAACGTCGGTGACTTCATACCGTGGCTCAGCTGGATGGATCCAAACAGCATCAACCGTCGCCTACGTCTCGCCCGTGCCGCGCTCGATAGGTTCATAGACAAAATTATCGACGAGCACATCAAGAGAGGTAAGAGCCCCAACGACGCTGGCAGTGACATGGTCGATGAAATGCTCGCCTACCTCGCCGCCGACGAGCTCAACACCACTGATAGTAGCAGCAAGGCCTCTGTCGCCGGCGGGGACGATCAAGAGAACATTCTCCGCCTCACGCGCAACAACATCAAGGGCATAATCATGGTACATGTTGTTCATGACTATATTTGAGAATATTTATTCTCCTTTTAGTTGCATTATTATTGCATGCTAGTGTGTAACGTACTAACGTAACGATCAAGGGTCACAGGACATGATGTTTGGAGGGACGGAAACGGTGGCGTCCGGGATAGAGTGGGCGATGGTGGAGTTGCTGCGGAGCCCCGACGAGCTCCGGCGGCTGCAGCAGGAGCTCGCCGACGTGGTGGGCCTCGACCGGAACGTGGACGAGTCGGACCTCGGCAACCTCCCGTTCCTCAAGTGCGTCGTGAAGGAGACTCTCCGCCTTCACCCACCAATCCCGCTGCTCCTTCACGAGACGGCCATGGACTGCGTCCTCGGCGGCTACTCCGTGCCGAAAGGCTCCCGCGTCATGGTCAACGTGTGGGCCCTCGGCCGCGACCGCGCCACGTGGAAGGACGCCGGCGTGTTCCGGCCGTCGCGGTTCGCGCCGGGCGGCGAGGCCGCCGGGACCGACGTCAACGGCGGCGGAAGCTTCGAGTACATTCCGTATGGTTCTGGCCGGCGGTCGTGCCCCGGCATGGCGCTGGGACAGTACGCGCTGGAGCTCGCCGTGGCGCAGCTCGCGCACGGGTTCGACTGGGCGCTGCCCGAGGGCGTCACGGCGTCGGAGCTCGACATGGCTGACGTCTTCGGGCTCGCCGCGCCGCGGGCGTCCCGGTTCCATGCCGTGGCCACGCCCCGGCTCACCTGCCCGCTTTACTGATGACCATGTTGCACGCAAGCGTTATGGTGGAGCTGGGCCAGCTTTCTCTTTAATTATCTCCACTAAAGTAAGAACACGTATGCTAATTGTACAATAAAAAGTATTGGGGGTGCTGGGCGGTTGCTTGCTCACTGTCTCGTGTCTCGGGCTCAAAATGTAACGTCTGCCTCCTTACATATGTGAATGCCAGACCTCCTGGCATTTGTTAAATAAAAATGGTGCCATCAAAGCTTTACTTAAATTTTGGAATGCAAATTGAGTTGTGGTTATTTTGCTAGAAGCCTTACAAATTATACATTGTTTATTGCCAAACGGGATGTACCGACTGTGATTTTGGATTTTGGGGAGAGAGACGTCACCAACTAAAACACCAAAAGAAATGAGGTAAAATTAAGGGTGTGTTTAGGTTGGGAAAGATTACCCAAAAAACACTGTAGACCCAAAAAACAATGTATATAAATAGTGCTCTGTGAGTGGGAGAGATGAGATGAATAGAGAAAAGTTAGATAAATAGTGTATTTTGGAATTTTTTTTATCGAAACGCACCCTAAGACAAATCCCTGACATGCATACTAGGGTTCCAGATGATTCTCCAAACTCTAGCGGTACTTTCCCGTCGCATGGGGTCCACCAAATTTTAAAACGAATACCTTTTGTGTATCCCATGTATTAACCTTTTTTGCTTGGACTTTTTTTACGGTAGAATTGATTTGTGTCATCTATAGTGTCAAGGAGCTTTTGTAGATTCTTAAATTAGTGATGATTTTTAAATCTCATGCATATACCAATGAAACTTGATAAATTGCAATGATTTTGTAGATTGCAATAGCGTTTTTAATTCTTCATTTTTTTCTAATCTTTCTAAATATTTTTTAGTATTGTCTCCTAGAATTTCCTGGGTGTCATGCGCAAGGGAGAGAAATCCCCTTTGGTAGACATGAAAGTGGTATGGATATTTCTCGTCCGTCCGACCGATCGAAGGCCCTTAGGCCTTAAATGGTACAGTTCGTATCCGTTACCGAAAAATCAATATCCGATCGTATCGGTATCCGCGTAACAAAAGTTGAATATCTATTGTGATATGTAATGTATACTGGCAAAGACGCACGTGCGACACGCACGTGATATAAATATTATAATCAGTGGGTAAGAAACTGAAACGATGAGATATTTAATATCTAGTAGAAACGCTCTACAACCGCAATTTTGATAGATTTGCACCCCCTCCAACCACACTTGACCCTTACAGTCGGGTTTAGTAGGAGGAGTATAGTGATCCGATTTATCCAATCACGTACGACACACACAAGATATATTGATATGGAGATATATGAGATATATTGATACGTAAATATGAGTAACCACACATTGGAAAGACATGTTGATATACCATATATGCGTATATGCGTGTTTGGGTAACAGTCCTAATATTTAATTTGCTGTTGCCAAGCGGAGAACATTGATTTCATATCGCTCTTTCTCTGTCTCGACGATCCTGTCACGAAGGCCGTGAAGGCCAGCTCCAAGTTCAGCTTACTGGACCAAGATGGGAAACCGGTGCCAGGCTACACCTTTACCACAGGAGTTCTCAACTTCTCAGATCAGACTTTCAGGAACTGGGGTTATCCAGATTTCATCAAAAGGGCAGTCCTGGAGAAATCAGAGTATCTCAAGGACGATTCTTTCACTGTCAGGATCGACGTGACTGTTATGAAGGATGTCCGCACCCAGGACACACCAGTCATCGTGGTGCCACCGTCAGACATGCATCGGCATTTTGGTGAGCTCCTGTCGAGCAAGGAGGGTGCCGATGTCAAATTTCGAGTCCGTAAGAAGACATTCTCGGCACACCGGTCAGTTCTTGCAGCACGGTCGCCAGTATTCAAGAAGGCACTCCTTGGCCCTATGAAAGAGGGAACCACCACAAGTGCCATACCAATTGATGACATGGAGGCAGACGTATTTGAGGCTTTGCTTACTTTTATGTACACTGATGACTTGCCTGACACTATCAAGGAGCAAGAGGAATCTGCAATGGCTCAGCATTTGCTTGTTGCTGCCGACAGGTATAACCTTGAGAGGTTGAAACTGATCTGTGAAGACAAACTGTGCAAGCACATTGATACAGGCTCTGTTGCCACCATCTCGGCGTTAGCAGAGCAGCACAACTGCCATGGGCTTAAGGAGGCATGCTTGGACTTCCTCAGCACATCTATAGCTCTGAAAGAAGTCATGGAAACTGATGGCTTCGAGTACTTAACTAAGAACTGCCCTAGCATCCTGAAGGAGCTACTATCCAAGGGTGTTTCCGGTTGACTTATGACTTGTGAGAAGCCAATATATATCCACGGCGTGCGTGAACATGAGTTTTCATTCATAGAAATTGCAATGGTGGGTACTGTTCTCCCCTAAGCTTAGCTAATGACAATTCTGCTGTTAAATACTAGCACTGTTTGTAGTTTATATGTAGCTCTTATCTTGAAGAGAATTTGGTGTACTGTACTCCCCTGGGCATCATGCCGTCATGGAGAACTATATGTAGTTCTTATCTTGAAGTGAATTTGGTGTACTGTTCTCCCTTGGGCATCATGCCGTCATGGAGAACTATTAGCTACAATGCTTTCTCGCTTGCACCTTCCTTTCAGTACAAGAAACTATGTGGTAGAAGGTTCAGATAGTATTGATCGATTGGCGGAATGCTGGACTAGCTGGCTGTTTAATTCACAATGTGGGAGCATGCTTACTTTGAGAAGTGCACATAGGGTATGTATGAATTTCTCATCATTTAAATGATAAAATGGCTTGTCAAGTATAGCTTTACATTACTTGAATCTATTTTTGTATTGTAGCTAGTTTAGTCCATGGTGGCCTTGTTATTAACTCGTCTATCACCAAAATTATAACCCAATTGGTTGGTTACTAGTTCCCTTGGTGTTTGATTTTTATTGAGTTATATACACCGGCAGCCCTTCAACTTGTCTCGTGGTGCCACTTAGGTCCACAAACTCGCAAAATCAAAATTTAGCACCCTGAACTTGTTAAGTTGTGCCACTTAGGTCCATACTGCTTCAGAATATATTTCTATTTCTTTGCCATCTCTGTTGCGGGCTTGCAGCTTGTCCTTCCACATTGTTTCTCGTTTAGTGTTTCGCTTCGTATCAATGTTTAGTAAGATAGCATGCTTATCATGTTAACCTTTTCAGAATTAGCTACATGTTCTTCCTTTAATATGTAAAGGGTTGGTTGAAGTGCTTAGTAGGAAAGACTGAGAAATCTTCTAAAGCAGCAGTGCTTACATTAAGGTGAAGCATAGTTTAATTTACATGTACAATTGGTGGAATATCATAATTGATTTTAACAATATGGTACATACACCTAAATATTAAGCTTGTTCAAACTTACATATCTAGTAATGATAATGTGCTTGCCAGATGATTGTTCCATTTTGGATGGGTTTATCAGAAATAATGTAGGTTCTATTTTGGATAACATTGTACAACATGTTGTAACTGGAACCTGGAAGCATAATTAACATTTGCGTGGCTAATGACTCAGTAGAAGAATTCGCTATTTTATTTGTTTCTATGCTTGTTTACTCAACCACAATGTCTGTAGCAAATTTTGCTGCATTTTCTGTGGCCACATGAATTTGGGCAAAATGTTTTGTATTCACTGGAAGATCAAAGGACAGTTTTGTTGTTCTGTGTTTAGTTCCACTGGATCAATAGATTTTTGTGGAAGGCCGCATGCCTCATGTTCTGTACAAACCGATACATTCTCCCGTGATAAACATTTCGCTGAATAGCGGACTAAGATCATATTTCCGGTTTGGCAGCATTTCTTTCACTTCCCAGGACACATAAAAAAACAATTTTGAACTATATCTGCATCTCCATATCAAGCTGTGGTGGTAGAATTTTCTCCTACAATTTATCTTGCTCAAACTTTTCTTTCCTCCTACTTAGTCATTGAACGTTTCAGATACTGTTGTCCCTGTATTTAATTTTGCTTTCCGTCAATGAGATTTACACTTCTCGGTTCATAAACAATAATCTAGTTTTGTTTGCTTATTGCCTGGATCACCAAGAATCTGATTCTTGCCACATTATTCTCTTTAGTCTTTGTTGTGCGCTATGTGGTATTCAATCAATCTTCATTGGGCGAAAGGATGCATTTGGGAACGTTTTTGGTTTCTGTGTAGGATTGTTTCTCAAGCAATCCAAGTATTTTAGTGTTAAACGCTTTCATGTTATTTGGATGATAAAATGGTCAAGACAAAGAAAAGAATTGCAGATGCAGACAAGATGGTAGCCCCTATTAAATACGTGAAACTGTTATGTAGCAAGATCCGAATGAACCTGAACCCTAGCAGCCCGACCTCGCTGATGGCGGTAGCCTGACCACAAGGACAGGGATAGAAGAGGCTAACCCTGATAGATTGATATTCACATTGCTTGCCTCAACCGGTACAAGTCCCCTCCTTATACAGAGAGGCTAGCTTAACCCCTAAGAAAGTATCTAATTTTATCCCTAATCTAACCCTAATGGGCTAGACGAACCGGCTCATAAGGCATCTAACTGCCCATGACATTACTCCCCCCATTTTGAGCAGCTCGTCCTCGAGCCGTAGCTTGGAGACAACTGGCCTCAACACAAACTTAGTACCGAAATAAAGCCTTTTATATCTCGACTCATTATTCCGAAATAGACTCCATCCTGTAGCATGAAGACACATACGCAGTTGGCCAGTTGCCATCTTGGTTTGTCTCCGGGGTTACCGTGCAAGCAGGTGCACGTCCACCTGTATGGTCTCCCTGGATCCCTACTAAAACAGCACTATCTTGGGCCTCATATGGGCTGAAACTAAGCCAATACAGCCTACCAGTTCAAGCCCATGGTCCCATGATCTGCTCCTGCGATCAGAGAATATCGATGCCGCCGCATCCTGAGTGACGCCGCAACAGCCGCTGCCGCAAATCTCGGCGTCCCCTCCGCTGCTGGTGGTCGGCCACGCGAGAAGCAACGCCCCCGGGCCACCTTGACTTAGGACGGATCGACGCGGAGGCCAGCGTCGGCAGCCCCTCGGCGGCCAACAGCGCTGATGGCCTCACGGCGGCCAACGCCTTGCGCAACCAGCTGGAAGACCGCGCACGCGGGGCCAGCGCCATGCACAACCTTGAGGCAGACCGCGGTCGTGGCCTCGTGGCTCCTTGCCGCCACGGTCGTCATCGGAGGCGTCCGCGCGATGGCCGGCGGTGGAGAGCAGCAGATTCTGGGTGCTGACAAGGCCAACCGCAGATGGCCGTGGTGGAGACGTGCGATGCGGACAGTGCCATCCACTGCAAAGACGCAACGACCAACGGAATCCTGACCTGCGCCGCCATCTCCTCCATCCAGGCGACGGCAAAATCCGCGCCCAACATAAAGTCCCACGACGGCCGCGCCGCATGCCATTGCGCCATGGACTGTAGCCGCACCGCCGCCGCAGCCTTAGGATGGCCCTCGACGCCCTTGCGTGGTTGCGCCCGCGCCGTCGGGAGAGACTGCGGTTGCGCCTTCTTGAGCCTGACGCCTCGCGAGGAAATGGCGTGCTACCGCCTCACCGCCTCCATCTGCTCACGCTCCTTCCTCCTCGTCATGCGCAACACCTGTGCTTGTCGCCGTACGAGGAAGCCGCGGACCGCTATCGGGTGTCGCACGATCGTGGGCACCTGGCGAGCAAAGTCCGCCTGGCGTTGGCTCTGCAGGTGCAGCCTCTCGAGGCTTGCGTGCAACTTGAGAAAGATGACCCCAAAGTCCTTAAACGATTGATCATCGATGTGGCCTGAGCTTTGATGGAGGCTAACGAGTCGACGAAGGAAGCCATGGATCGGATCAGAACCAAGGTAAACTGATACCAATTGTTATGTACCAAGATCCGAGTGAACCTGAACCCTAGCAGCCCGACCTCGCTAATGGCGGCAACCGGACCACAAGGGCAGAGATAAAAAGGGCTAACCCTAATAGATTGCCTAACCCTAATGGGCTTTACGAACCGGCCCATAAGGCCTCTAACTGCCCATGACAGAAACTGTCAAAGAGCATGCAAATTTTATTGTAGTTGTCTTGTTGTAAGATGGCTGCACTTGTAACCCAGACAGATGGTACCATGCCTGCAATGCTGGCCCTTAAAAAAAATTAAATATCATTCACAGAGCGAAGAGGTATAAATACAAATAGGAATTAAGCACACACTTGTTGAAGTAAATGGCTGAAGTGCAACAAAATGGAAATAAACGAGCCGGTATGGAAAACTAGCCAATTCAGTCATTTATTTCCTCCGAATAACTACTTGCTTTGCCCTCCCTAGCTTTTTTTTAGATAATGGGATAGAAAAGTACCCAGCCTTGACCACAATTGTCAATTGAGGCTACGACTTCTTATTACAAAAAATGCAGCACATCCGTCTGCAATCACACTTAAAAAAAATATGATAGGGCCAACTAAAGTTTGGGAAAGAAGCTCATTAAAGACCAATCCTATTTATAAACCTCCACCCAAAGTTGGCAAAAACTTGCATGGCCAAAATCTCGATGGCCCGACTTGCCTCCTGCATCCTTTTCTTATCTTCATCAGACCTTTGCAGTTGCGCCCAAAACCGAAGCCAATGTGTTCCCCGGAAGAGTACCTGCAAATTTGTTTTCATAGGAGATTTATCAAAGACAATATCATTCCTACTAAGCCATATAGCCCAACATAAAGCCGATGCTCCTATTAAAATTTGTCTTTTTAACTTAGTACCAACCCCCCTAAGCCAATTACCAAACATATGAGTAATACTTATAGGTGGTGGTAGCTCAAAGGCAAACTGTACGGCTCTCCAAAGAAATTTGGCTACCTGGCAATCAAAAAAGAGATGTTGTATCGTCTCTTGACTACAGCAAAAGGCACATTGTTTATTGCCATTCCAGTTTCGACGTGCTAAATTATCCTTAGTAAGAGCCACCTCTTTTTTTAAATACCACATGAAAATAATGATCTTTAAAGGCATCTTCAATCTCCATAAATTCTTATGAAATTGCACATTACCATTGGTAATCAAAGCATCGTACATAGAGCTAACAGTAAAGAGACCCGACTGGTTAAGATTCCATTTAAAGGTGTCCATACTATTATTTAATTGTACATGGCATATACGAGCAACCAAATCATGCCAACATACTAAATTATAGCCATTCAAAGATCTCCTAAAAGAAACATTTAAAGTACCGTTGAGAAAACAGATGCCACTGTAGCATGCTTCTTTCGGACAATATTGAATAAAGTTGGATATTGCTCTCTAAGTGTAGAGTTACCAATCCACATGTCTTCCCAAAACCAGATTTGATACCCATCATTTAGCCGAAATGATCCATAGATAAGAAAAACATTCTTAACCTTCATAAGACCAGACCAAAAATGGGAATCTCCAGGTTTCTTTTCAACCTGAGCAATAGTCTGATTTTTCAAATATTTATTCTTGAGTAATGATTGCCACATACCCTCCTCATTAATTAATTTAAACAACCATTTGCTTAACAAGCATTGATTCTGAATGTCTAAATTTTTTATTCCTAACCCTCCAATTTCTTTTGGTTGGCAGAGGATATTCCATTTGGCTAATCTATATTTTTTTTTATGTTCGTCAGATTGCCAAAAGAACCTCGATCTATAGTAGTCTAATTTTTCAAGTACCCCTTTAGGAAAAAAAAAAGATAACATGAACATGGCTAGACTAGTTAGGACAGAGTTGATTAAAACCAGACGTCCTCCGACAGACATATGTTTCCCTTTCCAACTACTTAGCTTTTTCGCAAACTTCTCTTCTATGATTCGCCAGTCAACATTACTAAGCTTCCTATAATGCATTGGAATGCCAAGATATCTAAAAGGATAATTCCCAGATTGGCAACCAAACAATTGTGAGTATTGTTGTTTCATTTCTGTAGCTTCTCCAAAACAGAAAATTTCGCTTTTATGAAAATTTATTTTGCCCTCCCTAGCTAAGTAGCTAATGTCATGCCTGTGATGTGATCCTGTACGTAGTTATTCGGAGTTTGATTTGACCAAAGTAAAACAAATGGCAAACGAGCCATTATGGAAAACTATAATCGATTTGCTTGCTTTATTTTCTTTAGCTATATTTTGGGAGGCCTATAAAAGATCACGCATGCGAATATGTGAGGCTGCACATTTGTGGGAGCATAGATAAGTTGTACATCCATATGAGTTTAATTTGTTGTATTTAGAAATTATTATCATAGGGGAGAATATGCTGCATCAGAATTCTTTGTTGACTCTGATAAACTTGGGATCTATGATGGCTTCACACCTCTTCTGAATATATGCCTCAAGCGATTAGCCAGTGCTACAAAATGGCATAATTTAAATGCTTAGTTGTAGAGTATAATTTCTGCCCTTTTCTTTTATATCTTTGGTGTCTTTATGTGGACCTATAGTCTTCCATTCTGAGTAGATGTTGTAATTCATTTAGAAAATACCAACAAGATGTGGATTAGTTATAATCAGTAAGTTTCTGTTTTTAAGCTTTTGCATTACTCAACTGAAATTGCAGGTATATATGTTCTTGTTGTTATTTTTATTAACACAGTTCCTTTTTGTGGTTTCACATTTTTATTAAAAATTATTTTCCTAGTTATATATAATCTTTAAGTACTTTTGTGGTTTTTAAAACTTCTATAAATATAATGGATCATAGGTTTAACTGAGCCCCTTATGTTCTGTACTCAACAAGAGATGAAACTGGCCTATAGAGAAGTAATTATCTTCGAGATGCAAATCCTTATATAGTTCTATGGACTCTCCCTAGCTCATTGACTAATTCAAATGTCATGAGTAATTTTTTAACATTTGCACTATGTACATCGTAAAAGGTTGATTACCTTGGTTAGTATCAATGAGCTGGTGTTTAGCATTTTTTTTTATCACTGGTCATCCATTTCTCCTGTGCGCTCATGTTACCTCAAAAAGGCTACTTTTTGTCCTGCTTGTTCACTGTGTTTTCCCTACCTAAAAAAATATTATGCTGCAGTTAGGCTTTGCATTGGATGCTCGTCCATGTTAATAGCACAACACCAGGAACTAAAAATACCAGGAACCCATATTTTAATTTTCAGTAGAGATACTCGTGCAAAATTGACGTTGACCATGGATTTCTGCTCTGTTTTTTAGGCGAGGCGAGTCCGAGTGTCCGATTGCAAAATTACAGATTCCGTCGCGGGCCTCGTGGCAAAACCAGAGCGCACGCAAAAACCCCAGTTCCCCACCGCCGTCGCCGGAGTCGATACCCGCCGCCAGCCGTACCCAAGCCGAGCACACTCCGCGCCCTACGTTACCGCTTCCCTCCATGCCGGGATCCTCGCCCGCTGCGGGCGATGGGGCCCCTCGCGCTCCGCCTCCGCCATCGTCGCCGGCGCCGCGACAGGCTACCACGTCCTCAAGATTGCCGGCTACTCCCGCACCAAGGAAGCCCTCCCCAACGGCCAGCGCATCGACTCCAGTCACTTCCTCGTGGGAGGCCGCACCTGGTTCGTCAAGTACTTCCCCAACGGGAGCGCCGCTGAGGACGCCGATTTCATATCGCTATTCCTCTCTCTCCATGATAAAGTCGCCGAAGCCGTCAAGGCGCAGTTCACCGTCAGCTTACTCGACCAGGATGGAAAGCCGGTGCCTTTCTACAGCAGAGCCACCGAATTTGTCAACTTTTCAGAGAAACCGGGGGGCTGGGGTTACCCAAGGTTCATGGAGAGGGAGTCTTTGGAGAAATCGAAGTATATCTGTGGTGATTGCTTCACCGTCAGGTTCGATGTGACTGTCCTTAAGGATGTCCAAACTGTGGAAACACCATTCCTGGTGGTGCCGCCATCTGACATGCACAAGCATTTTGGTGATCTCCTGTCCAGTAAAGAGGGCGCCGATGTCAAATTCAGAGTCGGCAAGAAGACATTCTCTGCTCATCGGCTTGTTCTTTCGACACGGTCACGGGTCTTCAAGGCTGAGCTCTATGGGAAAATGAAAGAAAGCGCTACCTCCAATGTCATACACATAAACGACATGGAGGCTGAGGTGTTCGATGCTTTGCTTACTTTCATGTATACTGACAGCTTGCCTGAGATGATGGAGCAAGAGGAATCTGCAATGGCTCAGCACTTACTTGTCGCAGCAGACAGGTATAATCTGGAGAGGCTGAAGTTGATTTGTGAGGGCAAACTATGCAATCATATTGATAGTGATTCCGTCGCAACCATCCTGGCATTGGCGGAGCAGCACAACTGTCCTGTGCTTAAGGATGCATGTTTCGCTTTCCTCAGCTCATCTGGCACTCTGAATGCGGTTATTGAAACAGATGGCTTTGAGCACTTAATAGTTAGCTGCCCCAGGGTTCTGAAGGAGCTAGTCTCCAAGGTTGTTCCTCACTGAATTGTGAGTTGCAGATCAATGGTGTGGGCATGAGGTTTCTGTCATAACATTATGCAACTGTGAAGAACAGATATTCTGCTATCTATACCAGCACTAATTATGTTTAGTCTTAGCACCAAGAGAATGCAAGGTGCCTCAGCCATTACTTATTTTATCGTCATATCCTTTATGCAGAACAATTAGGGTGACAATCTTTATGTAATGAAGAAGCATTTGTGCAGGCATTACAAATATTCTGTGAACTTATCTGCACGATATTGATACAGTTCCTCTGAGAGTTGCATGCATACATTTTTTAGTTTCTTTGTCACATGCATCTACCATTTACTTCAAGAAACATGTGTTAATATGGTTCAGATAGAATAAATTTATTTGGCTGAAATGCTGGAATTGGAAACTAATATCTTTAATAGTGGGCAAAAGTTTTCTTACTGGGAAGCATTAGACTTTACATGATTTATGCATTTTCTTATAGTTTAGACATAGATTACAAAATGGTTGCAAAATATGGCTACAATTCTAACAGTGACGTCTTGTTCACTGCAGTTCTTACTTGAAGCAATTTCTTCTTTAGTTTTTAATTTGTTCCTGAGATGACCATTAATTTTCTCCTGAACCAAAATGACTAATTGCTCAATTTGTTCGCTTCCTAGACTTCTTAATGTGTTTTCTTATGGATGATGGGTTTTGTGCCAAATATAATTATGCATTTGAGGATTGAGGAAGCCAGGATCCAGGACTGCATGTTCTCTGCTGATGCAATTGTCCTGCAAATATTTTTGCTCCGCTAGTCTTGTCAACATTTGTGAGGTAGCAACTTTTATCATGTTGCCGTTTTGTCTCCTCACAAATTTTGCAATAAATCATTGATTGTCATTGATAGCCATGAATCAGTGAGAAAGACTGATAACGAGTTTTGATTTGACAAGTAATTTGAACCAAGATATAATGATATGTACAGATTGTTTATGTATATACTAGTAATATGATAAGCTGTGATTATCTTCTTAAATATTTGTTTTTTTGCGGGTATTCTTAAATATTTGTTAGGATGAAGTAAATCAAATGTACCGTAATGAGCTTGTGGGAAAATTGGTCCAATTGGGAATTGGGATAGTGCTGCCAGAACAAATGTAGCTTGTGGCAGGTTGGGATGATACCCTGCAAAAGTTCATTTCGTTCTTGGAAGCATAGGAAACATGACTAATGACCCTGTAGTCAGTAGATGAATATGAATTCTCAACCTGTTTTCGGTATGTATGTTTTCATGGAAGCAGCAGGGGAGAGGCCCCTACCTTTTTTAAATATAAAAGAAAGGAATATGTACAGGCGATTTACATGAGCATTAAGCACTTCCAGTATGTATGTTTCTAATGTCAATTTGTTATAAGGAATTTCATAGCACATTCTCTGAACATGTTTTCTATTTCCTGGAAAATTTTGTATCATGTTATGTTGTTTTATTTTAAAGGATCGGAAGATTTGACTGATGTCTGATTTTCAGTAATCAGAATAAAATTTAGCATGCTTCCAAGGTGCAGATATTTTATTAGATGGTGAGAATATTGCTTTGCAGTGAGGAAAAGGTTCTTTCACATGCTGAGAGATACAAAGATACTTTAGAAATTTCTTGTGGGCTTAATTTAAAACTGACTTGATAGAGGAGTTTCTATTTCTTCCTAATATATTTGTCCATATTAATTAAAATTCAGTTGTTATTGTCCTGTTCTTTTTCCTATCAACAGGATTCATATCTCCTCAATTCATCAGCAAGCTTTTGTTTGTTTTTTCATTTAGCACTGTATGGTAAGTTTTTCTAACAAGCCTGTTACGTTTCCATGAATAACACTAGGGAGAGAATGCATGAGTGGAATGTGAATGAGATAATCAGTTCTTTGGAAACAGTCAAATGCCTATACGATAAGTGTTGTTATCTTTCTTTTCCTCATCTGTTCTTCTAAAACATCATCGCGTTGTGATATGTGCTAGATGTTCTTATCTCCCTTGATAGAGGATGGTCTTTTGGCTGTGGTCAAGTTTATTATATGTCCCATCTACTGCAGTGGTGCCGTGGTGCTCTAGAGAATTCCATAGGCAATAATCCAGTCTGCAATTTCAAGCTTGCTCACAACATTCCTCTTTGCGACCTACAGCCCAAGCTTTTTCTCTAAGGGTGAGTTTAGTTTAGGGAAAAAACACTGTAGATCTAAAAAACGCTGTAGGTCATACTGGGATGCGTGTTCTGTGAGTGGGAGGGATGAGATGAATGAAGAAAAGTTGAATAAATAGTGCTTTTTTGGAAAAGTTGGGTAATCTAAACTCACCCTAATTGTCTGTTGAAACGACTGAACGTAGCTGCATGCATATCTGGTCCTGTGCAATTGTATCATCAGAGTTTGGGATGTATCACTGATTCTTTTTTTTTTTTGAACCGAGTATCACTGATTCTTTGTGTCTATCTTGCCTTGTCTCTGCATCGAGTGCTGAGTCTGATGCCAAGCTGTGTGGGTGATGCTGATTCAGGTTGACTTATCTATGATGCGTCCTCATTGGCCTGAATGTTCGTTTCTGCACCATCTCTCTTGTCAGTTTTGGTGCAGCTTGCAATACTTCGCCAATGGCACGCACTGCAGCTGCAGGGTGCTTTGTTCAGTTCCGTATATTTGCATTGCTGACGGGTGATTATATATTCATTCTGCGCATAGATGTGTATGAGTGTATCATTAAGCTTAGCATTTTTTTAGGAAATTAAGCTTAGTAATTCAGTCATTAGGCAAAAAAGATGCTTAATAAAGCATGAATCAACAAAACCAAAGAACAAAAAATTGCATATTGAATTCGGATACGTACAATGTTAGAAGTTTGGGTCTTATCTTGCCTGGCCCAAATAATAATTCCAGTAAATCTCAAAGGCCCACTCACACATGCATGGTGTAGTGGGAACTTTAGTCCCACCTTGCTACTCTAGAAGGGGTGAGGCCAACTTAAATAGTTGAGCTGCCACCACCTAGTTGAAGGTATTAAGTACAGGAAAAGAAAGCTCCACATGCGCGCACACCTCGCCATCCCGTGGCGTGTGTGTATCTATATATGGATGAGACGTCATCCACTAGAGACACGGCCAAATATTTCTCCTTCCTGAGTGCTGCGCCGCTGTCGCCCTCCATCCCGCTGCCGACGTGCAAACCTTCTACAACACCTTATACACCTTATGATCCTAGTTCCATACTTCGAAGTAACAAAGAACAAGGATCAATTAAGATACTCCCAGATCATTGGCTCATTGATGTACCATTGCTTTTGTTGTAAGCAAGCTGAGCAAGTTCACTTCTAATCCTTGAGAGGACCATTGGCGTGGTATTGATCGTGTGATGCGCTACCTAAGGGACACAATGAGTTTTGGAATTCACTACTCAGGGTACCCAGGTGTACTCGAAGGATATAGTGATTCAAATTGGATTACAGTTGCCGATGAGCTAAAGGCCACTAGTGGGTATGTATCCATACTAGGTGGAGGTGCTGTCTCATGGAGATCTTGTAAGCAAACAATTTTAACAAATTCTACCATGGAGGCAGAGCTCACAGCTCTAGACACAGCCACTAGTGAAGCTGAGTGGCTAAGAGAGCTTTTGATGGACTTACCTATGGTTGAAAAACCAATCCCTGCAATACTCATGAATTGTGATAATCAAACTGTTATCACAAAGGTCAAGAGTAGCAAGGATAATATGAAGTCCAGCAAGCATGTGAAACATCGATTGAAGTCTGTCAGGAAGATGATGAGATCCCGAGTAATAGTTGTGGACAACATCCAAACTCTAAAAACCTGGCAGATCCCTTTACCAAGGGACTATCACGTATTGTGATTGATAATGCATGGAAGGAGATGGGATTGAGACCCACGTGTAACCCCAGCGGTAACCCAACCTATGTGACCGGAGATCCCGTGAATTAGGACCTGGGAAGAACAAACTGTTGGTTAACGGGAGAGTACAATATACTTTTAACCCACTCCATTGGAGATGCAATACTCTCATTTCTGTAAGGAAGGCTGACTTAGTCTTAATATGTTCTGAGGCTATTAAAGCAAGATATTGTCCTACAGATTATTCTTGTAAGAACACACCTATCATTCTTGTAAGAATTTGGGAACTCTTTAAACGGCTCACGAAGAGAGACAGGAGTATGACCTATATGCTACACCCGCGGGGTAGGCATTGGTGGCCTAGTATCAGTCAAGACGTCAAGTGAAATTATTCACACCAAGCTGCCAATTCAAGGCGTAGTCCATTGCGTAGCTGTGGTTAAGTCTATCTTGTCGATCTAGGTAGATGTTCAACCTTAACAGGTCTCCACTGAAAAGCTGGTATATTAACAGTACTTCGATACAAGGAGAAATTAAGTGTGCCTCTAGGATCTAGTGGGGGATTGTAGAAGTTTGGACGTTATCTTGCCTGGCCCAAATAATAATTCCAGTAAATCCTAAAGGCCCACTCACAAATGTATGGTGTAGTGGGAACTTTAGTCCTACCTTGCTACTCTAGAAGGGGTGAGGCCAACTTAAATAGTTGAGCTGCCTCCACCTAGTTGAAGCTATTGAGGAGAGGAAAAGAAAGCTTCACGCGTGCACTCGCTCGCCTCGCCTCGCCGGGGTGTGGCGTGGCGATGGGCGCGGGTGCACGACATGCGCGTGAATGGTCCGACAAATCCGGTGCCTCGTGCTTGTAAGTGTGCAGTTTCCTTTTGCTACTCTAAACTTTTGCATGCATGGAGAAAATTGCGTTGGCCTATTTTGGTAAGCAATTATTCTCGTATTAATGGTGATTGCCTCAGTCATAAACGGAGGGTCAATGACGTTAATACTGTGATTAATGGTGCTTTCGCAGATTGGATGTTACCATACCGTGGCGTGTGTGTATCTATATATGGATGAGACGTCGTCCACTAGAGACACGGCCAAACATTTCTCCTTCCGGAGTGCTGCACCGCTGTCGCCCTCTCCATCCCGCTGCCGACGTGCCATCGGTGTCGGGACAGCAGGTCTCCGAAGCCTACGTCCTCTTGTGTCTCTGCACAGGGTAGGGGCCGTATTAGGTTTTTGGGAAGCGCCATCGTGACTGCTCGTTGAACGTCTTCTTCCCTCTACGCCGGCCGAACGTATTCCTCCCTCTACGTCGCTAGTGTTCGTGGATCTCCATCGACGGTCTGCTTCGTCTACTTCACACTAGATCTAGCACCGACAACCCCACTGTAAGAATGATCAAATGGATCCTTTGTTCTTTCATCCTCTGGCTGGCGCTAGTGAGTTTATCTCAATGTGTAGTGTCGGATCTCATGTCTACTGTTGTGTTACGATATGCATCTGGGATAGGTGTAGACAAGTCAATGCTTTTGCCTATGATTCATGTCGTTGTTCTATTTCTAATGTTAGGAATTAATTTATTCATCACTAAATTGCTATTGTTTCAAACAATCCAAAAACCTAATTGGCACTTAGTGATGGCTGGATATTCTGATGCGATGAAACCGGAGAAGTTCGCTGGTGTGAATTTCAAGAGATGGTAAACCAGAGCCCAACTGTGGCTCTCGGCTATGGGAGTGTTTTGGGTCATGAGTAATCCTCCGGCACTACCTCTTGGATCTAAGAAAGAGGTGCAGGAGTTTACCGCGGCTACGACGATCTTCGTCAGATGCGTCCTTAGTGTTCTTTCTGACCAGTTGTGTGATGTCTACATGAACATCAAAAGTGCTGCAGAACTGTGGGAGGCACTTGAACATAAGTTCTCGGCCTTAGATGTTGGGCGTGAGTTGTATGTGATGGAGCAGTACCATGACATTAAAATGGTTGATAGCCGTTCAGTTGTGGAACAAGCCCATGAATTGCAACTCATTGTTCGGGAGCTCGAACAGCTTGGACACGTCTTGCCTGATAAGTTTGTGGTGGGTGGCATCATTGCTAAGTTGCCTTCTTCATGGAGGAATTTTTCCACAACTCTAAAACATAAAAGACAGACAATCTCCGTTGAAGATTTGTTGGCTGGTCTTGATGTTGAAGATAAAGCTCGGGCAAAGGATGTTGCACCAAGAGCACCCGAGGGGCAGTCTAGTGCCAATGTCATGCAGCAAGCTAGAAAGAAATTCTAGAAGGGAAAAGGAAAGGCTGTTTAGACTACTCAATTCAAGAAGAAGAAGATGAACATGGATGAAGTGATCTACTTTGTTTGTGGCAAGAATGGGCACTTTGCAAAGAAGTGCAAGAACCGCAAGGGCAAGAAGCAGGGGCAGAAATCTGCCAACGTGACTATTGACGATCCTAGTGGATCTGGGTATGGTAATTTACCAAGTATATTTTCTGTATGTCAATCTAATGATTGGTGGATAGATACAAGAGCCAATATTCATGTTTGTACTGATATTTCCATGTTTTCATCTTACCAGGTCGCGCGAGGTTCAACCGTCATGATGGGGAACGGGTCGCATGCTTCTGTTCTTGGTGTTGGTTCGGTCGATCTGAAATTTACTTCGAGAACGATCATTCATCTCAGAAACGTGCAACATGCTCCCTCAATAAAGAAGAACCTCGTTAGTGGATCCCTCTTATGTCGAGATGGATTCAAGCTGGTCTTTGAGTCAAATAAAGTAGTCATTTTGAGATATGGCCAATTCATTGGCAAGGGCTATGATAGCGGGGGGTTGTTCCGCTTTTAACTTTCCGATTTTTGTAACAAAGTGGTGAACCATGTTTGTGATTGTGATTCAAACAATTCTATGGTTGATATTTGGCATTCTCGTTTGTATCACATTAATTTTGGTTGTATGTCGTGATTATCCAGTATGAGTTTGATTCCTAGTTTTTTCCTTTGTCAAAGGTTCTAAATGTCAAGCTTGTGTGCAAGCAAAACAACCTTGTAAGCCACACAAGGCTGTAGAAGAGAGGCACACAACACCTTTAGAACTCATACATTCTGATTTATGCGAAATGAATGGTGGGTTGACTAAAGGAGGGAAAAATATTTTATGACTTTGATTGATGATGCAACTAGGTACTGTTATGTGTTCCTTCTAAAAACCAAAGATGAGGCGTTAGAATGTTTTAAGACTTATAAAGCTGAGGTAGAAAATCAATTAGAAAATAAAATAAAACGAGTTAGGTCTGATCGGGGTGGGGAGTATTTTTCCAATAGAGTTTGATTTTTCTATTCGGAGAATGGGATAATTCATGAACGAACACCTCCATATTCGCCTCAATCCAATGGGATTGCTGAAAGAAAGAATCAGATGTTAATAGACTTGGCGAATGCCATGTTGGGAACGTCAGGTTTGGCAAAGGCATGGTGGGGGGAGGCTATCTTGACAGCATGTCATGTTCTGAATAGAGTTTCCACCAAGAACAGAGAAGTGACTCCATATGAAGGATGGAAAGGAGAAAACCATCTCTCCATTACTTGCACGTGGGGCTGTTTGTGCATGGTCAGTGTACCAATTAATAAGAAACGCAAGCTCAGGCCTAAAATAGTTGATTATATCTTTTTAGGATATGCGTACCACAACACAACTTATAAGTTCTTAGTTATAAAATCAGATACGCCTGATATTGCAGTTAGTTCTCTTATGGAGTCACAAGATGTTACTTTCCTTGAAAATATATTTCCAATGAAAGAACCATATTCTTTACCTAGTTCATCAAATGAATTTCTTCCTGAACCCATAGTCACAAATGAGTCAATTGAGACTTCACATGATACGGGAAAGGATGACAATGCTCCAGAACTTAGAAGGAGTAAGAGATAGAGGATTGAAAAATCCTTTGGTGACAATTTCATTGTCTACCTTGTGGATGATACTCCCACGACTATTGCAGAAGCCTATGCATCACCTGATGTAGAATATTGGAAGGATGCAGTCCGTAGTGAGATGGACTCCATCACTGCAAATGGGACATGGGAAGTAACAGACCTACCAGTGGGTTGCAAGCCAGTTGGCTGCAAGTGGATATTTAAGAAAAAGCTTAGGCCTGATGGTACTATCGAAAAGTACAAGGCAAGGCTAATGGCTAAAGGTTATACACAGAAAGAAAGTGAGGATTTCTTTGATACATACTCACCTGTTGCCAGACTAACTACAATCCGAGTGCTATTATCTTTGGCTGCTACCCATGGTCTTCTTGTCCATCAAATGGATGTGAAGACGGCTTTCCTTAACAGAGAGTTAGAGGAAGAAATTTATATGGATCAACCTGATGGATTTATAGTACTAGGACATGAGGGCAAGGTGTGTAAGTTGCTGAAATCCTTGTATGACTTAAAGCAGGCACCCAAGCAATGGCATGAGGAGTTTGATAAGACTTTAACATCTGCTGGGTTCGCAGTAAATGAAGCTGATACATGTGTGTATTATCGCTATGATGGGGGCAAAGGAGTAATGCTATGTTTGTATTTTGATGTCATACTTACTTTAGGACAAGTATCGATAAGATAAATGATGTAAAATCATTTTTATCCCAAAATTTTGACATGAAGGATTTGGGGGAAGCCAATGTGATCCTTAACATTAAGCTTTGTAAGGGTGAGAATGGGAACACACTTCTACAGTCCCATTATGTGGAAAAGGTATTGAGCCGATTTGGCTACATGGACAGCAAACCTTCTCCAACACCTTATACACCTTATGATCCTAGTTCCATACTTCGAAGTAACAAAGGAGATCAATTAAGATACTCCCAGATCATTAGCTCATTGATGTACCTAGCTAGTGCGACCCGCCCTGACATTGCTTTTGTTGTAAGCAAGATGAGCAGGTTCACTTCCAATCCTGGAGAGGACCATTGGCGTGGTATTGATCGTGTGATGCGCTACCTAAGGGACACAATGAGTTTTGGAATTCACTACTCAGGGTACCCTGGTGTACTCGAGGGATATAGTGATTCAAATTGGATTACAATTGCTGATGAGCAAAAGGCCACTAGTGGGTATGTATCCACACTAGGTGGAGGTGCTGTCTCATGGAGATCTTGTAAGCAAACAATTTTAACAAATTCTACCATGGAGGCAGAGCTCACAGCTCTGGATATAGCCACCAGTGAAGCTGAGTGGCTAAGAGAGCTTTTGATGGACTTACCTGTAGTTGAAAAACCAATCCCTACAATACTCATGAATTGTGATAATCAAACTGTTATCACGAAGGTCAAGAGTAGCAAGGATAATATGAAGTCCAGCAAGCATGTGAAACATGGATTGAAGTCTGTCAGGAAGATGATGAGATCCGGAGTAATAGTTGTGGACTACATCCAAACAGCTAAAAACCTGGCAGATCCCTTTACCAAGGGACTATCACGTATTGTGATTGATAATGCATCGAAGGAGATGGGATTGAGACCCACGTGAGTTAACCCCAGTGGTAACCCAACCTATGTGACCGGAGATCCCGTGAATTAGGACCTGGGAAGAACAAATTGTTGGTTAACGGGAGAGTACAATATACTTTTAACCCATTCCGCTGGAGATGCAACTCTCATTTCTATAAGGATGGCTGACTTTGTCTTAACGTGTTCTGAGGCTATTAAAGCAAGATATTGTCCTACAGATTATTCTTGTAAGAACACACCTATGTGAGCTGAACTGTTGGTCGCAGTTTGTAAGAAATTGGAAACTCTTTAAAAGTCTCATGAAGAGAGACAGGAGTATGACCTATATGCTACGCCTGCGGGGTAGGCATTGGTGGCCTAGTATCAGTCAAGACGTCAAGTGAAATTATTCACACCAAGCTGCCAATTCAAGGCGTAGTCCATTACGTAGCTGTGGTTAAGTTTATCTTGTCGATCTAGGTGGATGTTCAACCTTTACGGGTCTCCACTAAGAAGTTGGTATATTAACAGTACTTTGATACAAGGAGAAATTAAGTGTGCCTCTGGGATCTAGTGGGGGATTGTTAGAAGTTTGGGCGTTATCTTGCATGGCCCAAATAATAATTCCAGTAAATCCTAAAGGCCCACTCACAAATGCATAGTATAGTGGGAACTTTAGTCCTACCTTGCTACTCTAGAAGGGGTGAGGCCAACTTAAATTGTTGAGCTGCCTCCACTTAGTTGAAGCTATTGAGGAGAGGAAAAGAAAGCTCCACACACGCTCGCTCGCTCGCCTCGCTTCGCCGGGGCGTGGCGTGGCGATAGGCGCAGGCGCACGACATGCGCGTGAATGGTTCGACAAATCCGGTACCTCATGTTTGCAGGTGCGCAGCTTCCTTTTGCTACTCTAAACTTTTGTATGCATGGAGAAAATTACGCTGGCCTATTTTGGTAAGCAATTATTCTCGTATTAATGGTGATTGCCTAAGTCATAAACAGAGGGTCAATGACGTTAATACTATGATTAATGGTGATTACGCGGATTGGTTGTTACCATACCATGGCGTGTGTATATCTGTATATGGATGAGACGTCGTCCGCTAGAGACACGGCCAAACACTTCTCCTTCCTGAGTGCTGCGCCGCTGTCGCCCTCTCCATCCCGCTGCCAACGTGCCATCGGTGTCGGGACAGCAGGTCTCCGAAGCCTACGTCCTCTTGTGTCTCTGCACGGGGTAGGGGTCGTATTAGGTTTTTGGGAAGCGCCGTCGCGACTGCTCTTGAATGTCTTCTTCCCTCTACGCCGGCCAAACGTCTTCCTCCCTCTACAACGCTGGTGTTCGTGGATCTCCATCGATGGTTTGCTTCATATACTTCGCGCTAATCTAGCGCCGACAACCCCACTATAAGAATGATCAAACGGATCCTTTGTTCTTTCATCCTCTGGCTGGCGCTAGTGAGTTTATCTCAATGTGTAGCATCGGATCTCATATCTACTGTTGGGTTACGATATGCATCTGCGATAGGTGTAGACAAGTCAATGCTTTTGCCTATGATTCATGTCGTTGTTCAATTTCTACTGTTTGGAATTAATTTATTCATCACTAAATTGCTATTGTTTCAGACATACCGCAGAGGCAAAGTATATATGAAAATTCAACCCTGACTGAAAGGCCCAGATAAAGAGCCCAACCAAAAAAAAAAGAAATTGAATATTGAATTCGGATGCTTCAGGAGCTAGAGTCTTGTCTTCCCCCATCCCGTCTTCTTCTTGGCGTCTTCCCCTTTCTTCCCTTCTTCCGCAGTGGTTCGTTCCCAAACCCTACTGTGTCAGCGAGAGCGATGGTGACCAAGTCGCCCACGGTCGCCGGCGAGCCGTTGCGGTCCGCCTCCTCGATCGTCCCCGACACCTCGAGGGGTTGCCACATTCTCAAGATCGACGGCTACACCCTCACCAAGGGCACTCCCACTGGCGAGTGCCTCGATTCCCTCCCTTTCATCGTGGGTGGCCACCGCTGGTACATCAGCTACTATCCCAACGGCGATTCACCGGCGTCCAAAAATTACATCTCCTTTTTCCTTAACCTCGCCGACGAGGCCACCCAGGCGGTGAAGGCGCAGCTCCAATTCCGTTTCGTCACCGAGGTGGCGGGCCTTGACATCGGAAAAGGCGAGGACCTTCAGCTTCGACAGCAACAGTGACAACCAAACTGGTTGGGGAAACTCCAAGTTCATCAAGAGGACCGAGTTGGAAAAATCTGAGCATCTCAAGGGTGATTCCCTCACCATCCTATGCGATCTCCTCGTCGTCAATGATTTCCGTGCTGAGGTCGCTAGCCCGGCCTTCGTCTCCGTGCCTCCATCCGACCTTCAGCAGCATCATGGCCATCTCCTGTCGACAGAGAGGGGTGCCGATGTAGTTTTTGAGGTTGGAGATGAGAAATTCGCGGCGCACAGGTGCGTGCTCGCAGCTCGGTCAGCAGTCTAAAGTGCAGAGCTCTTTGGCACGATGAAGGAGAGCAACACCATGGGTGTCATCCGCATAGAAGACATGGAGCCTCAGGTGTTCAAGGATTTGCTCTACTACATGTACACTGACTCATTGCCAGAGACAAACAAGAGGAAGATGATTATGCCAATTGCCCAGCACCTGCTTGTCGCTGCTGACAGATACAACATGGAGAGGCTCAAGTTGATATGCGAAGACAAGCTTTGTGGGTACATTGATGTGGGAACAGTGGGCAGCATACTGGCATTAGCTGACCAACACCACTGTCCACTGTCATGGCCTGAAGAAGGCATGCCTTAGTTTTCTCTGCTCTTTGGGAAATCTGAAGGCAGTCATGGACACTGAGGGATTCAATCATTTGAGCAGAAGCTGCCCCTCTGTTGTGAAGGAGCTGATTGCCATGCTTGGCACTCGGCACCTAAACTAACTCAGAGTCATGGTAAGCCCATCAGTGTTTTAGGCTTTTAGCAATGTTGGTTCCTTGTTTCGATAATTTTTGTGGCCTTATCATTACCTAGTAATGACATTATGGGTGCAGGAGGAGATTGAAAAATTATAACTTGCTCGGTATCTTTAATTTAATCTGGAACAGCTTCGTTACCATCTACCTCCATTATATTTAAGTATTACATTAGTGTATCCTTGCCTACCTAATCCAAGAAATTCTTTGCTATATGATCCTCTCGATCAACTTTCCTCTAACTCTCTGGTCTTGACCAACGGTACCTGCAACTGCTCAACTAACCATGCATAGACGCAGCTACATGCCACGCAACTCGCTGATGCCAACTAACATAATAGGCTAGCCAAAAGTCTACATACGAGTTACACTCTTGAAGACATGAACTGATGCCAACTAACATAACAGGCTAGCCAAAAGTCTACATACGAGTTACACTCTTGAAGACATGAACTGCTTCATTTACTTGTATGCAACTAATTGATGACCAGGCATTTAAAACACTAGCATATATTAGTAAAGTTTAATAGTTCAGCATTTCTGTGAACTGAAGAATCGAACGAACTTAATTTTGATAAGACCATTTTAAACAGTCATGAAGTATCATATGCTCTTCAAGTACGTTACATTAGAATAGCTTCCAAAATAAGACTATCAATGCTTATCATTTGGTTCTGCAGACAAGAAAAGGTACTCCCTCCGTTTCAAATTACAGTTCTTATGACTTCTTTGACCTCAAGTTCGACTTATTCAAATTACAATTCTTACGTCAATTTTAAGTCACTAGCAAACATGCCCGTGCGTTGCTACGGGCGAATATCATTTGAATAAATCATCAATAATCATTTAAATGCTTTCAGATTCGCTTGGATTTTTAACTAAAATGGTGCACTATAACAACATTTAGCATTTTTTAAACATAAGACATTTTACTCATGTTGGTTTTGAAACATGTGAATAATCTTTTCTATATTTTTAAAAATATATTTTCTATAGTTTTTATATTTTGGATGGAGCGATGGGTATCCTTCTTGTTTGATCGCTATTTAGCATTTAAAAACCATAATATATCTTACTCATGTTAGTTTTGAAACATGTGAATAAATTTGTCTTATTTTTTTTTAAAAATGTATTTTTTATATTCTGAATGGAGCGATGGGTGTCCGATTCTTTTGATCGCTCGTGATCGCGAGGCAGCTGGCTGCGTGTAGGCAACAACGGTGACCAGCTCGCCTGAACCACCGGCGGAGCCTCGTGCACTGCACCCACGACCACGACAGGCTTGGAAAACCTGTACGACATGCATCCAGGCTCCAATTGCTTCATTGCTTGGTTACCTCCGGGCCCTTACGTTAATTCAAGGTCGCAACAACGCTTAGCGGCCCAGTGCAAACCAGCCCATGTACAGCTCAGGCACGCCATCGGCTTGCTCTTTCGCTTGGCCCGACACAGCATCCACTGCCCATCCAAAAAATCACAGTCGCGGCCCAACTAACGCGGGGAGCACGCGAGCCGTCCAACTTGATCGGACGGCCGCGAATGGCTCCACCCACGGTAAACACGGTGAGGCCGGCCAAACCAGTCTCATTCTTCTCTTTTTTCCCGTTCTCCCCAGCGCCGCCGGAGTAGAGCCCCTCGACGGGGATGCACGCATGCCCGTCAAGTGGGCCCGCCCTGGAGCCGGCAGAGGGCAGCGTTGAGCCTCCAGGCGATGGCGGCAGGCGCCGACCGGCGACACGACGAGCCAGTCTGAAGCTTTCCGTAGGTTAGTCAGGGAGGAACTGGCCGGGACAACACAGGACGGCCGGAGGTGGGAGTGCATATCTTACATGCGGACCCTACCTGTCATGACATAGAAAAAAAAGGCAGAAACCTTACTTGCTTTAGAAATAGGTAAAGATAAAGATTATCAAAGAACTTTAATTAATAAAGCAAGAGATTACCAATAATATATGATATTTATACAAATAAAGTTGAATAAAATAAGTGGTCAAACTTGGTGTCAAAGAGGTCAAATGAATTGTAATTTGAAACGGAGGGAGTATGCGTCAAGCAAACAGTAATTTATGCAGAGCCTTTTATAGCTAAACTTAAAAAGTTTCTTTCTGCAACAGAGTGGATTTGTTGTTGATACTAATAACCTAATGCACTAATTGTGATTCATTTATACTGCTTCCTTTTCTTTTGGTAATGCACAGTTTCTCATAACATCATTGGATTTTAACAAAATTAGGCCATTTTTTTTAAAGGAAACCAATGCAGAATCTAAAAGAAAGGCACTATTTTAAAAATTGGGGATTGTAATTTTTTTTTGAATCGGCACATGTTTGTCTGCCCCTCTTTTAATTTTCTGTACAGTTCCGCCACTGCTTAGAAACATCATGCTTACTCATATTCTCCCGTGTGGTAGTTATGTTCACGGGAAAAGGGCAAATAGAAGGTACTCATCATCTACTTGGCAAATTTGCATTGTGTTCACGCATGGGAGAACAAGGCCAATGTTTAAAATGTGAGGATGACTTCTTTTGTGAGGAAAATATGGCTTATTTGACTAATGCATAGTCAGGGTTAGTTAAATATGATAAGTGGGGGACTAATGTGTTAGCTTTTTTAATAAATATAGTTTATTGATGACTAAGTAACTCTGTATTAGCCCAATCATTTTCTTATTGTAGTTGTGGAACGGATGGGATAGTTGTTAGTGTACAATATAAATTTGGACAAGTTGTGAACAAATACGTAGTGTACATACATACGAGAGTCATTCTAATCAGGCATCATATGACTATGGTGATCGTGTGTAAGGTACCACCTACTCTGCTGTCGCACCGGCCTAGCTTGAGGTGAATGTTGAGATTCCAGAGTAAATAAGAATATTTATGACTCAGAAAAGTCCAAAGACCTGTCATGGTCCCTGACGGAGTGTAGTATGTCGTCACACCTTGATTGAACAGACTAAAACTGACTATAAATTTGCAATCTGAAAAATCATCTGTACACAAACAGCAGAAAGTCACTAGTACTCACCACACAGTATGATTTTATTTCTCATTTTCTCTGGTTCATGGGGAATCATGGATATAGCTCAATGATTGACCGGAGACCTAGCGGGATAATATTGTAGTCCTTAAATCCAGCTTCAATGAATATCTTCTTCCACTCTTGCTCGTCTCGTTCAACACCGCCAATTCTCATGATCTCGAGATCACACAAAACTTGTGCCTCTAGAAGCTTGGTATCTGACAAATTAGACCCAAGCACAATATCTATGATTATTATCTTCCCTCCTGCATCTCTTGAAGGGATAGCTAGCTTGCAATTTTTCAATATCTTGATGCACTTGTCATCGTCCCAATCATGCAGGACGTACTGAAGCAAATAAGAATTAAGTTAGTCCAACATTCATAAAATAATTTGGCATTATCTCTTGCAACCTTCTCTATCAACGGTAACCTTCGTCCTATACGAAGGAATTATCTGATAACACGTACCCATCAACAAAACCTTTATTTTCAGGGCAGGTCCTTTTCCAATGGTCAGAAGGGTGTTGAGTTTTGTAAGATACACAATGGTTAATACTCCCTCTAGTTTTTTTTACATGTCGTATTTGGTTTGTTAAGTCAAAATTTCCTAACGTTGACTAATTAAGCACTACCGGATTCGGCTACTTTGCCGTGAGCCCCAATGCTCACGGCAAAGAGCCAAAAACTCACGGCAAAGCCTTTGCCGTGAGCCGGCACGGCAAAGCCCTCACGGCAAAAAACCTATCGGCAAAGGGACCTTTGCCGTGAGCCGTATATAACCCTCTCGGCAAACCTTTGCCGTGAGCCAAAAAACCCCTTCGGCAAACCAAATTTGACGATGACGGCGAGGAACGGCGTTAGTGGGCCCGCACGGATATTTGCCGTGAGCCAGCGGACAAACTCACGGCAAAGATGGACTCTTTGCCGTGAGCCACAGGAGAGGCTCACGGCAAAGCAGAGATGTCTGCCGTGAGCCGAAGCCACGGCTCACGGCAAACAAGCCAGCTTTGCCGTGAGCTTTTCCAGCAGCTCACGGCAAATGAGCTACCTTTGCCGTGAGCCCGTGCGTATGGCTCACGGCAAAGTACCGCGCGGGGCCCACCTGGCAGTAAAATACGTCGGCTGCCTGGGAGCCTGTTTGCCGTGAGCCAGGGCCACGGCTCACGGCAAACAGGCCCCTTTGCCGTGAGCCTTTGCCCTGGCTCACGGCAAACAGGCCGGAAATGCCCAGAAATGGCTCTTTTGCCGTGAGCCTAGGTCAATTGCTCACGGCAAAGAATGCCACCTGAGCCTATTTTTTTTCTGTTTTTTTGGTATATGCTCCCCAATCAAAAAAGTATCACACAGACAGTTTATATAGATATTGCACAACCTCATATTCATCACAATGAGCATTACAGGCAGTTTATATAGATATTGCACAACCACACATAATTAAAAGTTATTACACAACGAGAAATGTAAACTAGAAGTTCAACGACAAACAATAGAGTTCGACGACATCCAAATCAAATTCAACCACGACATTATCAAGTTCAATCAAACGGCAACAAGTTCACTATCTAGTAATACGGCCTTCGTTCCCAAGGGTTGGAGGGGGAGGGTGTGGATAGATCCTGATCCTGTGGGTTTGCCTCCGGCGGCGGAGACGGCTGAGAGCCCCAATGCCCCCAAGGTGACACAGTAGCAGGTGGGCCTCGTGGCGTCGGCTGAGATCCCCAAGTCCCCCAAGGCGACACAGTAGCACCAGGCGACACATTAGCAGCAGGATCATTTGATGCCGCCGATAGACCCTGCACAAAGAATAATATATTGCACATGTGGGGAAAGAATTAAGTTACCAACATACAAATTAAAGCATTCATATATACTCACAGGTGTGTGTTGACGAGGCGCTGGGTACAATTGAATATGTGGCGGAGGTATAGAGATCTGAGCATCCACATTCTGCATCCAAAGGTACATCTGGCTCATGGAGGCCTCTATTTGCTCCCGTTGGCTCCTCTCTTCTAGTAGCTGGGCCTGCAACGTAATATATGTTAGAATTCAAATTAATAGGGTCAGAAGTTAAAAAAAGGCCGAAGCAAACAGAAATAACCTGTAGACTCGCTATCTGCATCTGGTCAATGGTTTGTCTTGGGCGTATCGCATCGCTTCCGCTCGACGCCCTTGCTCGAATCTCGGAGAGTCTTGGCGTCGAGGCCGAGTCGATCGTGCCGTCACCCATCCAATAACGCCCATGCTTTTTGCCTCCTCCTACCTCCATGACGATTCGTCCATCAAAGTTCTGGGTGCTTGGATCGTACTCCGACCCATGGACCTCCCTTGCCCTCTGTGTGTATGCACTAAGCCGTGGGGCGATTGTCGGATTGGTGTACGCTGAGGCCGGTGTCTCCATGCTGAAGTCAGTGTCTGCCGTCGCCTTGCCCATGTGAGCTAAAGCGTACGCCTTCACCTCGCCACAAGGCTGGCCACCATGTGAATCAGACTGCGGACAATGAGTGTAAGGTTGTTAGATATTTATCACTATGTCTAATATCAAAGCAAAGAAAGGTATCCGCTTACCCATGTTTTCGCAAATGCCCTGAGGTTTCGGTTGCCTTGATGGTGCACTGGTCCTTGCATCTTCAAACGCTTTTCCCGGGCAAGGTTGTGCTTCGCCAGCCATTCAGCAGAGCACCACCTATCCACCATTCTTTCCCAGGCTTGTGCGTGATTATTACACCAACTAACAGGCGCCTACAAGACATGAATTGAACGTAGAATATCAAATGAAGCATTTTTATTCTCAGAAAAGAAGAGTCCTAAAGGTTGTTAGTTACCTGGAGGTATTGCCCCCTGTTCAGCGTCATCGTTCTTGCCTCCTCCTTGGTGACCCTCGTGTGAAGCACTTCTGCGTGGTAATTAATGATAGCCTGGATGCGCGTCTCATAATGCATGTCATGCACTAGCTTTTTGCAGGCTCTATGAGCATTACCCTGCGCTTCTCCCTCATATCCATCCTCGCACCTGAAGAAATCCTACATATACATACAATATTTATATGCTATGAATGCAATGAATAAAGTAATGTAGTGTGAGGTCAACTTACCCATAACTCGCCCTTCACCCGCTCCGCCACGTTATCATAAAGCATGTCCAAAAGATCTCGCTGGTCCACCGCTGAGTAGTAGTGTTCAAAAGTGAGTGCCGGCTCATACACACCACCATGCAAAACCATGCCAGGAAAGTGTTCCCTGCACAAAAGGCCTAGTATGCCATTGACAAGGCGTGTATGATCACCTGCGCCCACAATCTCCCAACTCCTGAAATGTGATCAATTTTATTGAGATTTGCAGTATATCATATGAAGAATATTGATCGAGTCAAAAGTACTTACTTCTGCCCATATGGCCTAATCATCGGGCGTTTGTGAGGAGGTGGTCGTTTCGGAAGGGTCGACGGACCTCGCAACCAAACTCTCGGTGGATCCCCAACGGCCTCCTCGTACCCCTGGTGCCCCTCACCCCCCTCATCGGCCTCCTCCCCATCGTCGTCCTCCTCCTCCTCCCCATCCTCCCCATCCTCCTCCTCCTCCCCTTCCCCATCCTCCCCATCTTCCTCCTCATCCCCCTCCTCCCCATCGTCATCCTCCTCCCCCTCCCCATCCTCCGCCTCCATCGACTCGTCCTCCGACTCCGGGTGCTGTGCGGGTGGTACAAAGTCATCGTCTTCAGAAGACGACTCCTCCTCCTCAAGTGGAGGTGGCGGTGACCTCCACCCTCGACGCCTGCATCCCGTACCATCCCCCTGACCACTCCCGGACCCCCCACCACTGCCTTTCGGGCGACCCCTGCCCCTCGCCTGACCCCTGCTCAAGTAGTTGATTCGATCTTTGGTACACGGAGTTCACGTTCCTGACCTTTCCGCCCGCCATATCTGTTCAATCACCTGTCAATAAAAAGAATAGGCAAATTAGCACAAATAAACAACATGCCCAGCGTCACAGGTCCCGAGTCAGAAGCGGCCTCTACCTACACATAAAAAATAACAATGTCACAAGCAAATTTTGGCAGCATCTCCCCTGCATGGTGAGTTATCTAAGACCCGCAACAATCAACATACAAATCAAGGGCACGAAGGCCGACAATGATCACACAAACAAAGGGCCGGCAATTCATCATCAATTCTTACAAAATTAACTCACATGCTTTATGAATTCTAACAATTTCAAATCCAATTCACAAGAGTTTATTGCATTCTCACACAATTAACATATATATACGAATTAAAAAGCACTATGAGGAGCAATTCCCACCTCGAGAGCACAGATGCCCAGCGTCGTCGGGGGAGGCACGGACGTCGGGGGAGGCACACGAACGTCGGGGGAGGCACACGAACGTCGGGGGAGGCACGGACGTCGGGGGAGGCACGGCTGGCCTGGCGCGGCTGGCGCTGGCGCCACTGGCCCGGCTGGCCGCCGCGGCAGGCCAGGCGCGGCCGGCGCGGCTGACAGGCGCCGCTGGCCGGTCTGGCGCGGCTGGCCGGCGCGCTGCCGGCTGGCGCGGTGGCAGGCGCGCTGGCGCGGCGGCTGGCGCGGTGGCAGGCGGCTGGCACGGCGGCAGGCAGCTGGCGCGGCGGCAGGCGACGGGGGAGGCGGCGGCGGCTGACGACGGGGGAGGCTGTGTGTGAATTGTGTGAAGTGTAGTGTAGGGTGAAGGGGGAAGTTATGTAACCGGATGGTTTGCCGTGAGCCGCAGATGTGGCTCACGGCAAACACGCCGCTTTGCCGTGAGCCAGATCCGACGGCTCACGGCAAAGAGGCCTTTGCCGTGGGCCAGATCGTGCGGCTCACGGCAAAGACCCCACGTGTCTATTTTTTTCTCTTCTCCCGCTAAATTTTATTTTATTTTATTTATTTTTTTCAATAAATTACTTGTGTGGCGGTACCTGGCGGCTTTGCCGTGAGCCGCTAGATCTGGCTCACGGCAAAGTTGACGGTTTGCCGTGAGCCGCCCGATCTGGCTCACGGCAAAGGGGCCTGTTTGCCATGAGCCAGATCTGGCGGCTCACGGCAAAGAAGCCTTTGCCGTGGGCCAGATCTCGCTCACGGCAAAGCCCCCACGTGTCAAGATTTTTTTTTCTCCCACTAAATTTTTTTCTATTTTTTTTTTACTTCTTCTACCCAAAACTAGCCACGTGGTCTGTTCTTTGCCGTGAGCCATGGCTGGCTCACGGCAAACATGGCTTTTGCCGTGAGCAATACTTTGGCTCACGGCAAAGCCCCCACGTGTCAATTGTTCCATTTTTCCTCCCACTATATTTTATTTTTTTCCCTATTTTTTGAACACCGAGGAGTAACCCACGTGGTCTATTATTTGCCGTGAGCATCCTCTGGGGCTCACGGCAAACATGGCCTTTGCCGTGAGCATCCTCTGGGGCTCACGGCAAACATGGCCTTTGCCGTGAGCCTTTCGGTATGCTCACGGCAAACTAGCAAAACTTATTTTAGTTTCACAAATAAATATCAAATATATCTTAAAAATTACTAACTTTTAGGAAAGACCATATTATAGTGTCTACATCATATACAAATTGTTTTTAAACTCAAACTCAAACTTAAGCTTCACTTTGACTTCAAAAACTAGAAATGCCTTCTCATGTTTATGAAACTTCTACAGACATCTTCAATTTTGTGCATCATACGAAACAAACTTATGCGAAATCATGTCAAACCTTCTCCACAGTTTTGCTGTCTCATACCAGTAGACATCCACAAAATTTATAATTTTTAGACTTTGTTTGCTATTTTTAAATATTATGAAAGATAAGATTTGCCGTGAGCTTTATAAAAGCTCACGGCGAAGGACCTGTTTGCCGTGAGCATTTGTAAAGCTCACGGCAAAAGGCCTGTTTGCCGTAAGCATTTATAAAGCTCACGGCAAAAGGACTGTTTGCCGTGAGCTTTACCTAGCTCACGGCAAACTAGGGCCCTAACGGCCGTTAGTGCCGTCACGGGGTGAATGGGAGGCAGCCACTTAAAATAATTTTGAAATAAGTTTACCGAGAGCCTTGTTATTCTAGCTCACGACAAAGAGAGGTTTTGCCGTGAGTTTGTGTTTTCCGTGAGCTTTACTTTCTAAGCTCACGGTAAAGATTGTTTTTTTGCCGTGAGATTTTGTTTGCCGTGAGCTTCCCTCTTTTAGCTCACGGCAAAGAGATCTGTTGCCGTGATGTTTTCTTTGCCGTGAGCTGCCCTCTTTTAGCTCACGGCAAAGATGTCTTTGCCGTGAGCCCGTCTTTTGGCTCATGGCAAAGGTGGGCACTCACGGCAAACTGCCGTTTTCCGGTAGTGAAGTCTGTACAAAAATATAACAACAACTACAACACCAGTATATACGCTATCAAAATATATTCCATGGCGGATTCAATGAAACAAATTTGGTATTGTAGATGTTGTCAGATTTTTTCTATATAGTTGGATAAATTTGACTTAGACAAAGCTAACCTAACATATAAAAAACCAGTCAGAGTATCATAACAATTAATTAGGTGCCACATATATCTTTCAACTTAGATCGATTATTTGAACTCCCATATGTAGCAAAAATAGCACTGACTCCCACATGGAAGTATAAATGCAACCAATAATAATCCATTTAAATTCGACAGGAGCTCCATCTGGAGCTATGGCATGTCACATACCTTGAGGAAGATAGCATTTGTTGGTGGGATGCTCTCAAACATGTCGCCGGTGACAAACTGCACGTTGCTAACAGACGGAGCCTTGGCGACAACGTGAGGGAGGTCCAGCACGGTACACTTCAAAGACGGAAACGCCGCGGCGATGGCGGCGGCGGCTCCAACGATCCCGCCCGCGACGTCGACGAGAGAGTCTATCCCGTGGAAGATGTGGCCGCACTCCTTCAAGACGATCTGCATCAGGAAGCGGCTGTCGGCGGCCATGGCGTTGTTGATCCACGCGTTCGTCGCGCCATGGCTCCCGCACACCTCCCATACGGTTGTCCCGCGCATCAGGGCGTACGGACACACGTCAGGCTCGTCGTGCCGGAACCACGCGGCGAGGCCCATGCTGAGCAGCGATTTACGGAAAGGATCGAGCACGAGCTTGAGCATAGGAGATAGGCTCGCCGGGCTCTCGCCGTCTTTGCTGCTCATGACGAGGCCGGAAGCTGTCGTCAGCTTATAGACAGGCTCATGCCCGTCCGATGAGGAGGCTTGTGGTGGCTCCATGGTGAAGGTTCCTGCGACGGCGAGCACACGCATGAGGCGACGGAGGCAACGAAGCTTACATGGGCTGACACCAGTCTCCGAGAGTATCTGGGAGAGGGTGGCAGCGCCGACGTGGTGGTGGATGGCGTCGGAGATGCGGAGATCCAAGGCAACCGCAAGAGCCACGGACTTCATGAAGCTAAAGGTCTGGTTCCAGAGCTCGACCTGGGCTTGGAGCAAGACCTTGCTGTCCTCGCTAAGCGCCATTATTGTGTTGTGCTGTGGACTGAGCCCTGAGGGTGGGTTACTAGGCTAGCATCAACAAGACTAGCTAAGAAATATATGAAGGGGTAGTGACACCCTAAGGCTATGTTCGGTTGTCAGAGATAGAATCCCCAAGTGTAGGCTTGCAAGTGGGGCGGGCCGTGGACAGCCGCAAACCCACATAGTGTGCCACAAGTAATTTCCTGCAGGTTTGAGTCTGCCCGCAAGCCACGACGGAATGGCAGCAAACAGATTGTGGACGTAGCGGCTGAAATTGTATTCCAACATGTCCCGCATACGCTGTTAGATGGCCAAATAGGCGTGAACCGGTGTGCCGCGGCTCCGCCTGCTGCCGCGTCCTCTGCCGCTCCTGCTCGGCCAGCTCCGCCTGCCACCGTGCCTGCGCCCGAGCCTAATCGGCGGCTTCCTTCTCCGCCATCGCCAGCCGCAGCTGCTCCCATGCCTCCTCCTATAGTCTCGCCGTCGCTGCTGCCGCCGCCGCTGCCGACATCTCGCTACCGTCGCATGCGCCACCGGCGGCCATTGGGCTTGCCATCGCCGAGTCATGCCACACGACTGGGCTCACCCCAAGGTCCCTGCGGCTGGACGGCTCGCGCCGGACACCGTCCGTGACCGAAGGGATGGCCAACTCGGAGCCGAGCAACACAGATCGACGGCGAGGTAGGGAGACAGGTGGGGAGCCGAGCAGCGCGCACTCACCTACAAGCTCGGGCCTCGGGATGGTCAGGCGGACCCGTTTCTATCCCCACGGAGGGGGTAGAGGCGAGGGGGAGGCGGAGGTGCGGGATGAGGCACCGACGTGGGGTGGTCGACCGCGGAGGCGACGGCAGCGGTAGCGAGGGCTAGGTTTTGGAGGGTTATCGTGGGCCTTTGTGGGTTACTGCTGGTGTCCGTTGGGCTTAGCATCGTGGACAAAACATAGCAGCAAAGGCCGTGCTGCTGGGCCGCATCGGCCACATAAGAAGATTTTGCGGGGCGACCTGGCGGGGTCGTTTAACGACCCGCCCCGCCTGCACCCCTACCCAAGTGGATTGAATCCAGAGAGGGATTGAGTGAACCCTTCCTTGTCACCCAAACTCTGTGGAGGATTGATCCCATAATCTCTCCCATTGTTTTTCTGTGTTCGGTTAGCTGGGAATTTGTTTGAGAGGGTTTTTGTTCTCATTTCTCCAGGAGGCAATCCCACGGGTTTACGACCAGTCGACCAGACAGCACAGACTGTCTCTCTAACTTAACGCATGCTTTGACATCAATATCTCATTGCCGAATCTCTATCTCTCTACAACAAAAATATGGTTAAGGAAGATAACTTTTTGTGTCACATTGGCTGTACGTCACAAAATCGCGCACCCTCCCTCTCTCATCGGGAAAAAACACTACACCATATACTACCTTTCCCAACCCTAATCTGTTGTTGGGAAAGGTCCTTTATCTCTGTTATATTAACCATCGGCAAATTTGTAGATATTAGCTGTCGACCAAAGTGTCGGCGTTGATGTAAAGGGCCTACGAATTATCTGTCGGTGTTGCTCCATCCAACAGAGAAACTGTCAGCATAGGTACCTTGACGCGTAATGTGTCGGTATATATTGTTTATTCACTTACCAAGTATCGGCAATACTTTTTACCCTAGGCACACAAAATATTTGTTGGTCTGGTCTAACACGGTCGCGTGTTCTTTAAGTCCCCCGCTAAATACCCTCGCGCCGCCGTCCCCAAAATTTCCCCATCTTCCAAATCCACCAGCGTTCCTCCGTTGCGTGCCCTAGCTCCCAAATCTTCCATCCGCGCCGCCGTCCCTCCCATCCACAGCTCCCGCGCTCACCTCCGGCCTCCAATCGACGAATCCCTCTCATATGCACCGCCACTCCTCCCATCCGCGCGGCGGGTCCTCCCATCGCCGCATCCAGCGCCGCACCTCCCTCCAGCGCATGCTTGAAACCCCCATCCACGCCGCACCCACCGCGCTCCTCCCAGCTCCGCACCCACACACGCCGCCCCTCCCATCGGCCGCCGCCGCCACCCAGGCCATCCGTCCCTGCGTCACAGATCTGGGCCACCGCGCTGCTGCTGCTGCTTACGGAGTATGCCACGCTTCGGGAGGGGCGGGCTCTTCTCCAGCTCCCTCCTAGCGTCTCCTTCCAGTGGCGCCCGCCGCCGTTTGGCCTGAGGTGGTGCCAAAGCCGGCATCACCCCCTCCCGAAACGTGAGATCTTTCTCCTTCCATCCCTCCTTTTTCCCCCTTTGATCCAGATACTGCCGCTGGATTTGGTGAGCCGGCCGGACCGCTCAGGTTGACGCCGGATCTGCTGCATGGCCACAGCTTGCTCTCATCTTCAAATGACTACGGATGTTGGTTCTGCAGACTGCAGGTACTCAGCATCAGTACTCGTCATTCGTGTTGTGCTCGTTGTGATGGTCCGACATCCATGGTGGCCATCTGGTGGTGCCCTCCACTGCGCGACGTCGGCAAGACACTACTCGGTGTATCCGGTAAGATTAGTCACACCCTTCTCCATGCGTGAGTACTAGCACATTCTTCTTCATTTAGTTCTGATTTATTTTTTTCTTCGCTCTGAAACTGGTGGTGAACTGGTGTGAGATGGTGTGCATTTGGGTTGTCAACAATGTTGGATGGCTCCATGATATGAGCTGAGAAATATATATTTTTTTGTGTTTTCCTTGACAATTAGTGCAAAACTTTGAGTAATGCTTGCCCTCCAGTTCAGAACTTCACATTAGTACTAAAATTTTCTTTTTTATCCAAGTGAAGGTGACAAGTTCAGTATTCTACGACATATGATTTTTACTGTAATTATGGCTTTTGAATCATATGAAGTTTACTTATAGTCTGGCTTTTGCTGGCAGTAGTATTATTATTTCCTTTTTCTAAAGTTTATCTAAGGTTCTTGATTACATTTATGTAACCTACTATTTGTATGACTTATTTCAGGCTAAAATAACTTTAGTTTTTCCATCAGGTAATAATATCAACCATTCAGTGACATGATAGAGTTCTCTGAAGTTTATCTAAGGTTCTTACAGGTCTCTGAAGTTTGCAACATCACATCTATACTTGACATATGCAGTAGAGCACGAGTTGCTATACTTTTTGTCAGGAAATAACCAACCATTCAGTGTCATGATGATTGTCAGTTAGTATGTTACCGTGTACCCCATGTTCATCGATTGGTTAACCATGCATGTTGTATTGGTCATGTGACTGAATTTTTTTGTATATTGTTTAGTACATGGTCAGACCTATAGGAACAAAAGACTATTCTTAACATGCTAATATTCTTGATTCTGGATACCTGCATATGCAGTAACCAGCAAAATGTTGCTTTGTTCAGATACCAGGTGAACTTCATAATCATATAGTTCATGCTTGTTTCAGATCTTTGCATGTGTGAGCAATAGCTTTTTTCCCTAGCTGTTTTCCTGTTTAAGTAGTGGCCATTACAAACACTGAAACACTTATGTTTTATGCCATTCATCATTTTGGAGTCATTAACAGAATCCATGGCTCAATTTTTTCAGCTTATGTGACAAAGCAGGTTAGCATATTTCTTCTATATTCTTCTACATTTTTTTTGTTTCTATCTATAAATCCTATGCATGTAATCAAATAACAAGAATTGAGGATTGTAGGTTTACTGTGAACATAAGCTGAAAACATGTGAACAATGAGCAAATCAACATAGAACAAGCAATACTCTATAATGTAAAATTAATCTGACAGGAAAATGTTGTGTAATCTAAATAGCACGAAAATGTTCGTGCTATATATATTGGCTTCTTGAAAACCTAATCATGTTTCTATTCTACGAAGTTATATACTATTTGCTCTATGGAGAATCAAGGAAAATTCCTTTTTGAATATTGGTTTCATGTGCTCAATGAAAAAGGTTGCTGATAAAAAAATCACTGCATTACTCATTGTCCAAATATAGATCCACAGGTCCTTACTGCCATCGAAATGATAATTTACAATTTCTGCTTATAGTAACTGGAGCTGCACAGAAGCCTCAGTAGAGAGGGCAAGATGGAACACCTAGTGGACTTAGCATGCACTAGAACCTTGAAACAATCTGACTGAAAATGTCAAACTGATTGAAAATAATCTGGACCTGGTCTTAACTAATTTTCATTTGAAATGCCAATCTGACTTAAAATGCCTGCTCTACTATTCATTAACTATTTCTGACTAATAATTATATATATTTTTGTCTTTAGGTGCACTGGTGGTAAGGTGTTTGAAGCATTTTCGAGGGACAACTGTTTGCAAGGAACCAGAATTTCAGTTGTGGTGGAGAGGCAATCTTTTGTGTAGCAACTAGAGTTTCAAAGTGTGCTAGATAGGAACACACTTTGGGCAGCAATTAGAGTTTGAACTTTCGAGTGTTGTGCAATGGCTACCTTTTGTGCATGATATGTACCTTTAGATACTAGGAAGAAATGAATTTAGATGCTTATGTTAGGTCTGATATAAACCTTTACATTGTGACTTGTGATCTAATCATGGAGACCATTTAATCTATGTTAATACATGAAGCTTCTGTACATATTGGGTCATGGCTGTGGATTATATTTGAATCTATTTGGATGCACATAAATGGATTTTTTTTGCAATGTACTATGAATGTATTTGGATCTTCTGCCGACACTTATATTGTAAGGGTAGACAAATACCATGCTATGCTGGAACTACTATTCGCCGTCAGGAAAAGTGTCGGGAATGGTCGCCAACCGTCGGAAACGTTAGGTGCCGACGTTAGGTGCCGGCAAAGATATTAACAGTCGGGAAAGGTAATAACTGTCGGCAAAGCTTTGCTAAATGGCCACACAGTAACTGTCGACAATTCAATCAACCGTCGGCAAAGGTTTTCCCGACGGCTTCTACCCCGACAGATGTGAAACCATCGGCCAATTCAATTAACCGTCGGCAAAGGTTTTCCCGACGGCTTCTACCCCGACAGATGTGAAACCGTCGGCATAGGCTAGGCATAGCTATTATATGTCAGCAATTGTAGCCTTCGCCGACCGTAGAAAGTGTAGAAAAAGGTATGTTATGGTGTAGTGATAATTAGATGAGGACCGTCCTCAAACACTCCCATGCAGACCCGAGCTGGATAAACGATGCATGGCCATCGAGTGAATCCAACGCCTGGTCTCGAAGAGCTTCCTGGTTTGACGGTTTCTTGTTTCGCTCGGCTCTGATTCCATCTACGCCCGTTCGCTCGGCTCGGCCATGCGGCAGAAAAGCACAAGGAATTCCTCCCGTTCTCCGTTGGCTTGATTGTCTCCAGGTGCTGGCTCCAGACCTATGTCCCCGCCGCCTTCCTCTCCCAATTTGCTGCTGCGCCGCCCCTTGTTTAGAAGTCGCGATGAATTATTAAGGAGACAGTCAGGCAGAGGATGAATTTGCCGCATCTCTGAGCAGTTTCATGGTAGCCATGGATTCGGTACGAGACGAGGTTCACCGATGCCCATGGTGGAGAGCCAGCACCACCTGGTCGTCCATGTTGGACTTGTCGGTCAGGCAACTCTGAATCTGAGACCCATGGATCAAGTTCAACAAAACATGCCTTGAATAAAATATCTCGCAGAAAATAGCAGAAATTACAACAACCAAAGTTTTTTAACTGCTTCGGAGCTAGCGCGAGCTGGTGGCTGCGTTCGCTGGGGAGGAGAAAGGCGGTGCCAACAAAGGACGGGGAAGAGACGAGAGGCGGCGATCTGGCGCGAGGCCGCTAGCGCGTTGAAGCCGAGCCGCTGCCCTTGCAAGTGGAGCCGAGCAAGCGAGCTGCTGCGGAGCCTGCGGCAAGTCTCTGCACCAGTGCCCGTCGGATGCTCTTCGTGCCCACGCGTCGTTTATCTAGCCCCGGTCCGCATGGAAGGGTGTTTGGGGACCGTCCCCACCTAATTTTCTTCCCTCTCATCGTACATCGAGTGCCTCTGCCCGCAATTGTCGCCTTACCCGGTGAAGGGGACCGTGACACCATAAGACAGGGTGAATTAGATGTCTCTAAAAACTAAGGCTCCAAACATATATAAAAACATATTTCAATTTCTATCTAAATGTGCTCTAGGTTTTCTCTATGTGTTGCTATCTTTACCACTACAAAGTCTTGCACCCTAGGTCCAAACCTATACTAGCATGGCAAGTCTAGAAATGGTAAATGCGGAGTATTGCAAGTAAGCAATGCGGAAAGTAAAGGGTAAAGAAGCAAACTCCCCGCACATCGATTTTTACCGAGGTATCGGAAAGCTCATGAGCTTTCCACTAATCCTCGTTGTTGGAGCCCCTCTCAAAGGGAATGCCCGCACAAGGGCATAAACTCCCTGGGCAAGTAACTCTGTGGGTGACCACGGTACTTCCCTACGCGCAAGTGGGTCTCCACTCGTCCCTCCCCGGATGCTCCTTGCCGCCTTCACTTGGTAGAGATTCGGCCAAACGCCAAGGGTCTCTCCTCCCTTGCACAATCACCGGCGGCCTCTCCACAAACTCGGTTGGAGGGTCTCGCAAGACTACAAGCCCCGGATTACAACACTTGGTGCGTGCAAGCACCGGTAAGCAAAGAGGTATGCAAACCTCGCTAAACCCTAGGCTAAACACCTAAGAGATGCGCTAAAGGGTCTAGACTAGCACTAAGCACTTGGCTAATCACCTAAATCTTCTATTTAGCATTTTGGTGGATTGAGCACTCAAGAATATGTAGAACACTTGCCAATATCTTCACTGAGCTCAAGCACACTTCAAATGGCCAAGGCACCTCATATTTATAGCCCCAACCAAAGAAACTAGCCATTGCAAGTCGTTGCAACATTCCTGCGTACCACCGACTAAATCGATGGGTGCAGGAGGGGACCATCGAATTAGTCGATGGTGCCACCTCAGGTAGCCGTTGAACTAGCCGTTCGAATCCTTGTGTCACTGACATGTGGGCCAGCCCAACCACCGACTGATTCGGTGCCTGCTCCCTGGTACCATCGAATTGGTCGATGGTTCCCACACAGAGAGATCTTCAATCTTCTCGCCAGCACCGACTGATTCGACGCCACCTTCTTGCCACCGTCGAATTGATCGATGTGTTCCAGAGACGAACCAGCTTCTGAGCTTCCATCACCGACTGATTCGATGCCATCTTTTGGTACCATCAATGAATCGATGGTCGTCCATGTAGTTCTGATAGCTCTATGATCATCATCGACTATTTCGGTGCTCATGTCTTTGCACCATCGAATTAGTCAATGGTCTTCTTCATCTTCTCAGCCCCTTGGTCACCGACTGATTCGGTGGTCTTCTCAGCCCACCATCGAATTAGTCGATGGTCACTGTGTGACGCTGAATTTTCTTCTTTCTTAAAAGTGTATCTATTCCTACCTTAGTCCCAGATAGTGACACTAGACATGAGTTTGTTTAGGCGATCGTAAACACAAAAACTCTGCCTTGGTCGTATCTCCAACATCATCACATTCACATCACAGAGGAGCCTCGTCTTTGCCATCTTTGCCAGTTGGCATGTGGCCATCAGCCCGTCACGTCTTGTCTTGGTTATTCCAAAATTATGTTGCATCCTTCCCTAGCTATTTCCTTGGTCCCAAAATAAAAAGAATTTTAGCATAGTGTTATGTTTTAATATATAAAATTTGACCAATATAGAAAAATATCAATATTTATGGTACCAAATGAATCTAATTAGATTAATTGCAAAATGTATTTTTATAATAAATTTATTTAAAGATACAAATATGAATATATAATTTACTAGAACTTTGATAAAATGTGAACCGCTCTACCTAGTATGTAGCATTCTTTTTTATAAAAGTAACAGTAGTCCTCTATAAAACCTGACGTGCATACCTTTTGTGTATAAAACAATATTCCCCCTCTTTCCGAAGGTAGATATATAATATGGTCTCCAAAGCTGCTAAGAATTTTTAATGGCCTTGTGGTGCACGTGATGAGGTTTTGATCCGCAGGATCAATCCATTGTGTCAACATTGCATTTAGTATAGCTGCAGATTTCTCTCGTATTAATTATCTCAGCTGTTTGTAAGCTATATGCACCGTGTTGCCATTGTTGTATCTTTGCATTACTTTCCTAAAATCGAGAATCAAGATTCCTTTTTATGCTGCCTTTTTTCATCTCACTGAAACCTCGTAACTACCCTACAGAGTGGCCATGATCACATCAGATGACATCGATGTAATTAGGACAAAAAAATTTTCTTGTTGTATTGCAATCCAATTTCAGAACTTGTGAGGGTTTGGGTGTAGACAAAAAAAACACTTTAGAAGGGGCGAAAACCAAGCAGTAAAAGTAACTTACACACAACGCCTATTTATGGAAATTTTTTTTGGGGCAAACAATAATTTTACACCCATTAGGTCCGATATAGGGAGGTGTTTTGGGAAATTCTAGAGGGTCGATCCTTGCTAGTATTTCGGGTCCGTCCCATCAGGATGGCCCTACCCGTCAAGAGGCTACTATTGGGAGAATGGTCTGCGGAATCAGCATTGTAACACACCGTGGAAGACTAAAAAAACTTTCAAAACGACGGAAGATTAGTTTCTTTCATGTGTATAAACAACTGGAAGCAGAGAAAAAGGCATTGGAAGATTTTGCCGGACCTTGGAGTGCAAAGGCGCCGACTGGGTGCCCAGGACCATAGATGCCGGAAGAAGCGCATTCTCTCCGCTGGCAAGCTAGTCAACAATAAGCCTCTGGGTTAGGTCATTGGCAGCATAAAAAATGATGGCGCAAGAATGCTTCCATCTTCCTCCAACGGTCCAACCCAGATCTGATGCCTTGATTCATAGATGGACGATTAGTCCTATGCTGCTTTGTGTAATCGTGCTTTTGCAGCTGCTGTTGGCATATAGATGGTGGTTGTCTACTCTGGATGCAATGTTTGCCATTTTAGGCTTATATTTTGGCTCGTTCACTTCTCTCCTCCAATTTAGTAATGCGTTCTGAAATTTAATTGCTGGTGAAATGTTCATGCTTATCTGTGTGTTAAAAGCAAATACTCATCACTGTCATTGTTTTCCGCCTATACTGAAACAACAGAGGAAATCTTACAATAATATATTCTATCGGGTTTTGTTGCGCACAATAAACCATGGGTGTACTAGTACACGATTACATGTAATAAAGCATTACAAGACTCAGCTTCCAAACAGGGCCTAAATAAAGACGCTCTCTCATAGTCTCGTGCGGCAAGAGATAGGCAAAGACTAGCAATGTTTACTTGCCAAGCAACTCGGAGGCGAGTGTGTCCTCAATCAAATCTCGTCTCCACTTATGCCCTCACCATCTCCTGTAGCTCCTTTACCAAGTCAACCGCGAACCTATCCCTGCATGGTGTCTGTACGTAGTAAAGATCTCCCTCGTCGATTCGCCCTCGCCTCCAGTCGCCACCGCAGCGACGACAGCACGTCTGAGGCTCCGTTTAGTTCCCAAAAGATTACCTAACTTTTCACTATTCATCTAACTTTTCACTATTCATCCCACCTCTTCTACTCACAGAACATTATTCATCTACAGTGTTTTTTTGGGTGAACATTGTATTTTTTGGGAATCTTTCCCAATCTAAACACACCCAGTCTCTCTCACCGTCTGACGTCGCGGCGGATGGCATCGATCAGTGATGCGGAGGTCCAAGGTAACCGCAAGTGCCACAGACGACTTCGTGATGAAGCGGAAGGTCTGGTTCCAGAGCTCGACCTGGCCTTGGAGCAAGACCTTGCTGTTGTCCTCGCTAGACGCCATTAATGTGTTGTCAGTTGTGCTGTGGCCTGGGGGTGGATTAACCAAGGAAAGTCAGCCACCGCGCTGGCCAATCTGCAGGAGCAAAGTTAAAAATCATCTTTGGTTACGTGTCAAAAGGTTGTAGTTGGCATGTGACCTTCAGCCTGTCACGTCCCTTGTCTTGATTATTATTCCCAAATTATGCGGCATCCTTACCCTAGCTAGTTCTGTAAAATGGACATGCAGATCTTTTTGTCTAAAACGTAAGATTCCCTTTATTCCCGAAGGTACAATATGAGGTTTGGAAAATTTAAATGGCCTTGTGGTGCACGTGATGTGGTTTTATTTGTAGGATCAATCCATTTTTGTCCGCATTGCAGCTAGTATATAGCTACAGTTCCTATCGTATCATTACAACTAGGGTGTAGATTTTACTGGGTTTGACCCAGAACCCAAAACAAAAAGAGTGGTGTAAAATACTCATTGGCCAACCAATTAACTCTGGTGTCAAATAGTATCCTAGTCTCTGGGTTAGTTGGGTAAGCCGATCCAGGCTCCTTCCTAACCTGCGCTCGTTGTCGGCGCCTCGCTCGTCGGCGGCAAAACTGCGCCGCCGTCCACACCACACCAGCGCAGCGCCCCACAGACCAGCCTCGCCTCGCCCACGCCGCGCGCTATCCGCCATATCTGTCGCTAGCCTCGCGCCGCCGCTTCACTAGGAATCACAGTCTCTGTCTCGTACTTCACCGGAGATTTGGACGGTGTTGCCGCATGGTTGCCGTAAAGCGGAAGCAATTAGAGGTAGATTGAATAGGGGGAGAACTTTTTTTTTTAGATAATGGGACAGAATAGAGGGAGATCTAGATCCTGTTATTTTCATGCTGACTCGGTTGATTGCGGGCTTGTCTGCTCCAATCCTCCAAGAATCAACGAGCGCAAGGCAGTGCTTGTCTGCGGACCATCTCCGTCCACCAGAGCGCAAGGCAAGGATTTCCTGGCTTCAAGCAAAGGTTGCATGTAGGCAAGTAATCGACCAAGGAGGATTTGCTATTAGGAAATTTCGCTATTTGGTTTATTTCTTCTACTGGATTGCTTCTGATCTCGTCCTGTTATTCTTGTTCGTGGATCTGATTAGCTTGTGCTTGAGAAAGTATTGACCAACACTGGCAGAAAAACATCTCCAGTACCGGTTGCTAGGCTCCCATCGGTGCCAATTATGCAACTGGCAGTGGCAATCCAGTACTGATGGGCACGCCCATCGGTACCGGTTGTGCCCATCTACCAACCGGTACCAAATGATTTTGAGCGTAAAAAAATTGAATTTTTTTTTGAACTCGCCAGAGGGACTCGAACTCACGACCTCCTCCCTCACACAAATCCTCCTTAACCACCCCACCTATAAAGAACTTGTGGTTAACAGAAGGATGTTATCCTTTTAAAGGAACCCTGGGTGGTGCATTCTGTACACCGGTTGGTAACACCAACCGGTACAGAATGATGGCATTCAGTACCGGTTGGTGTTACGAGCCGGTACTGAATGCAAAAGGGGCCTCGGGAACCCCCTGGACCATTTAGTACCGGCTCGTAACACCAACCGGTACCGATGGACCCCATTTAGTACCGGGTCGTGTTACAAGCCGGTAGTAAATAGTTCCCGGGGGTACTGTGCTTACCTACCAGTACTAAATTGACATTAGTACTGGTTGGTAAGCAACCGGTACAGACGGGAGGTGGACGAATGTGCGTTTTTCCTCTATGCAACAACGCCAATCAGAGTTATGAACAAGCATGAACTTCCGGGATTGAAGAATCATCATTCATGGGAGGATCGGATCTGCGGTAGCGAAGGTAGGGAGATTTGAAGAATGAAAGGAACAACGGAGAGTTCTAGTTCAGTCCTGATGTTTTTTTGGTTGACCCGGCCCAAACGCTGTAATGGGTTAGGCTGGCCCAAAACCCAAAAATAATGTTTATGGGTAGTGTGGGTTACGCACTGGTTGACCCAGTTACAACCCAGTTGCATCCCTAATTACAACTGTTTGTCAGCTATATGCACTAGTTTCTTCTGAATATTAGCCTGGTCGTCATCTCCCCAATCTCTGCGTTGCCTCCTGCGCCCCCTCCCCCTTCCTCCGCCTCCACGAGATCTAGGCTCGCGACGCCCCCAGACCAACGACGCCTCCCTCCCCACGAGAATCTGCCCGCCTCGGCACCGTCGCGGCATCCTCCGTAGTCGCTCGGCCATCTCCCTTCCTCTGCCGTCCACGAGGCCGCCGTTGCGGCGTCCTCCCCGTCGCGGCCATCACCCATCCTCCACCATGCCTTCAATGTCGTCGCCTGCTTCCCCTTCCCTCCCGTCGCCTGTTGCCAGGAAGACCCCGTTCGCGCCTCCGACGCCGTTGCACTGCCCATGGATCGGACACGGAACGCCGCCACACCAGGAAGCCTAACGTCCGCAGTCGCCTCCTTCTCCGCCGTCGACGCCCGTGGAAGAGAGGCCGTCGTCGACGCCCGTGGAAGCGAGGCCGCCGTTGACTCCCGTGGAAGCAAGGCCGCCGTCAACGCCTTCTCCCCTTGACGCGACAGAGGCCTAGGTATGCCGGATGACCTCAATAAGCTCTTGATTGCAAAATCCGCCCACTACGCCGGCCAATCGAGGGACTGTGCGATGTCCTCCTCTGCCGTCGCACTAACCCAGCGTCGTCGCTGACGTCCCCCTCGCACAATCCCTCATCATGGCGGACCCCTGGCTCCACTCCTCCGCCGCCATCACTACCGCCCGCAGAGGGCTCTCGCAGAGGCCTCCGACGCCGCCCGTGCACGCACAGGCGCTGTGGAGATCGACGTCAAGCTCGGTATTGGTCGACGGTGGCGCTTCTCCCTCAACTGGCCAAGGGTAATTGGATTATCGATGCTCCCTTTCGGTTTCAAGCCGTGTATTCCTTCACCTTGCTCTATCTGTTTCAAGCCGTGCACTACTTCGCCTTGCTCTAACCCATGATTAATTTTGTTTCTGATGTTCAGTATCTGAGGGAGCTCAGCTCAATGACATCATGGAAACTCCTATTGGGAGAGCGTTAGCTGTAAATTACTTCTAGGGATTAGATGCCTGAGTAAATTGCAACGCAATCATAAGAACCTCATGAATCTGAGTCTCAGTACGGCACCAGGGAATGCATTTTTTTTTTTTGACCGGAAAGAAGGCTTATATTAATATGTAGTTGAGTACATACTCAAGTTACAAGCACTCTGTAAACCAAAGAGATTACAACTAAGAGCACTCAACATATAGCTCCAAAACTCAATTCCAAACCTATGTGACGGTTCATAAGGATGACTGCACAGGCAAGTGGCCTTCGTGCGCCATAGACGGGAATGCATTGTGATTGGCTATTGATGTTGAATTATTTTTTTTTTGTGTGTGTTCATTGTAAAGGAAACAATTTATAAAAAGGGATATAATTGATATAAAAAGCAGTGGCAACAATTTATTTAACACATATATTAACCGATTCAGCTCCTGTGGAGATGAAACTGTGTAAAACTTTGGTGCATAAAGCCAAATATTGCTTTAACTAACATATACATATACATGTACCACTCTGTTTACAATCCGGATGCCATTTATCATTATACAAAACTGTTTCTAAACATATTATTACGTTTCAAGTTCTAATTTTGGCAATTATACTGCAAATAATAGAACCTTTTCATTATAGCTGGTGTGTTCTAACTGTCGCTTTTATGCGGACTCTGTTCTTTCTATGGCTTGCGATGTCTGGGTGTCTATTCAGAATTTTTATTTTTGATACATTTGTGCTGCCTTTCCCTGCCCCTCTTCTTGGTGGGTCGTTTGTTAACAGGGTTGCTATTGAGGTAACAACACACCTGCCTCAAATTTAATCTGTTATTGACTTATATGTGCACTTTTACTTGCCTACTCGGAGTTATGACAGAATGTTGCATGCATGGTCATGGTTTTCATGATGGAGTGTCCAGTCATCTTGCACGCACTAAACTTCCATTATTAACTTACTGTGTCTCTACTCACCTAATTGAGCATGATTTTTTTGTCGTTCCTGTGGCTACTGGTAGTTGAATTGATTCCTCACTTCCCTGGCATTTAAGAAGCTGTTCAAGTGTAGCAGTGAGTTAGTGAGAGTTTCCAACAAAATCCTAATCCGTGCCAACAAAATTGCATACCACAACCTCTCAGTTGGTGCATGGTAACAAAGGGTATGTGTCAGAGAAAGGATTTTAAGGTTGGGGTGATAGATAACCATGATTAAACAAATATACTCGTTCACTTCACATTAGGCAAGTCAGTCAAAGGTTACAAAAACTAACGAGTAATACTTTTGTAACCATCATTTCAAGAAAAAAAATTGACATAACCATAATTATTTACTTGATTAGGTTTACTTTAGTCGACACCAATAGTGTTATGCTGCACTGAAAGACGAGGGCTTATCTTTTTCTAACGTAATTGCTAAATGCAAATGATTTCCTTTATTGTAGTGTCATTCTATAGTTTCTGCATATCAAGCTGTCTTTATTTATTTGATCACCATGTAAACCCATAGCAACGCACAGTTATAGACCTATGTAGTACAAAAGAAAAAAAACAAACAAACTAGGCAACCAGGCTGCATATGAATAAATGTGTCACTAAAGATACATGAGCTTCCATAGGGTGTCCGTAAAGTTTGAACTTTGTAATCCTTACATTTCCTTTCCTTTGCTTTAAGTAGGTGTAAATGGGTGCAGTGTTTCTCATCAAATCTGGCTGACTCCGTGACTTTGTGCTACTCCCATAGTTATGTTAGCTTACGTTTGGTGTAATCGGTAGAGACATCACATTGGCAAACAACATAGACACTTGGTGGTGGTTAATATTCTGTGCTTTCCCTTGCACAAAAACAGAAGTGAAAATTCTTCCTGCTGATTCTGAACACTCTGCAATATTTCAGGTATGTCACAAAATGTTTACTTGTTCATGCATACCTGCAGCTAAGCTTTTCATTATTATGCGTGTTTGGTGTAATATTGGCAAAGATACCCACTGACTTTTGATGTTTACATAAACTGTTATGTGATGGTAGTCATATCTCTGAAATTGAAATAACATGGAAGTTCATTTTATGTTTGTGTGGTGTTCTGTGTTTATTTGTTTACTTCAATTGTCCCAGCGTTCGTTTGCTTCCATTGTGCCAATTTACACATGAGTTGTCAAGGAGCGCTTTGACAGGTTATTATACTGCACCGGGTGGTGCTTTTAGGAAAGTTCATTTCCATATGTGTTATTTGTACTTGAGGAAACATATGAATCCATCTCATATCAGTTGATCATGATGACTGTTGCTAACAAAGTTGCTGGCTATTTAAAATATCGAAACTGCAACATGTGTAGGATCACAATAGATTCTGCTATTTATTTAACAAGGTGCCTTGGGTTCCACTTTTTATGAAAATTTACTTAAATATTCTCTCGTATGAGATACTAAATTGACTACTTGTTTTGCAAGGTTTAGCAGTCATGAATCATATTATTTATTTGGCATTGATACTGTGTAGTAACTCAGTCAATCATACACACTAAAACACAGGTGAGTCCTAAACCATGGCTATATGTTTTACTAAAAAGCACATGTGGTGCTTCCTTCACTGCAAAATAATGATTCACCTTTAATCAGCCTGAGGTGAATTTCCACCTCAATCTTATGCATTAGTGCAAGGCACATGCCAGCATCTTAGCATAATCTCATGCTTATGCTTGTTTCAGGATCAGTACATACAGAACTGGCTTTATCTTGATCTTTGTAACTTTGACATACTGACATCTTCAAACCTCATGGGCGTTTTGCTGCACCACTCATACTTTTAGATGGAAATGACCTCAAGATTCCATGTCCATTTTTTCTCAATTGCAGTGCCGGATCATTCTAATAAGCCACAAATATATTGTGGGCATGTTTCATATATGCGTATGGATCAGGAGCACCTGTGACTCTGTTGTTGTTGCGTGCATTTATACCAACAAGCGTTAGGGCAGTCCCAACCCTCCATGTCACCTGGTGTCCATAGCATTAAATGTATTGCCATGTAAGAAAAATCTAATGTGGCACAAGAGTTAATGAAGAGAGAAGAGAAAAGTTTGAAGAAACCGTGTCTCACGCAGGAAACGGTGTCGGCGCGTCAACCAAGGCGATAAGAAACCACGGAGAACGCGTTGGGCGAGCAGAAGGTGTCTTCCCCACGCGGTTTGTGGGACCCGCTGCCGGAGCAGCCCTCCGTGCCGCTCGTTGTTCCGCCTTGACATCACGGCCGGCCAGCTCGCCGTGGAGCGGCGGCCTTGCATGGACCTTGCTGGCTCCGGCGAAGAGGCCTCCTCCATGCGCCGCTTGCTGCTTTGCTCGGAGCTCGCTGGATCGATGGGAAAGAGAGCAGAGGAAGCACGCTGTAGCTCGATGGAACAATCGAATTGGGAGAGAAGAAGATGTGCTACTTGCCGTCGTTGTTCAGATTTGGAATAAACAGGGAGCAAAGAAAATGTCCTTGCAGCCGGTGCTCCTCCCGCCGGAGCTCCGGCAACGAGCGAGTGCTGCCAAAACACCATGGATTCGCATCAAACAAGCCGACGAGTCGCCTCGCCGTCCTCCGCCGAGCAGCCATGAGAGAGAGCGAGGAAGAGAGAGTACTGGGAGATAGACATAGGATGGTTAAAAAATTTATTACGGACCCCAGCTGAAACGATGCGTTGGAGAGGGTGGGTCAAACGTGCGGTGTCCAGCTTATGTGGCGCTATGGACACTGGTCGGGTTGGGACTGTCCTCACCTCATAATTTTTAGAAAACAGATATGTGATTGCGCTTATCGAAGTTTTCACACAGCTCAAGCTTGAATTTGAATGCACGTGATGAATTCCCATATGTAATGGCAGGAGATGGAAGTCAGGTTGACGAGACAGTGACGTAGCAAGTAGGATGCTCTTTGGTGAACCATACTTTGTCTATCTTAGAGAGCGAAGTGGATGATAGATATTTTTTCTTGGGAATGGTTAAAGCCTTTCACGGTTAAGCAAAAAGGTCTTGGGGTCGAAAACAGATATATGTTTCTACAGTGCATATTGTATATCTGTAGAAGTTTTGATTAAAAATTTTACCCGTAGCAACGCACGGGCATGGACCTATATATAAAAAAATTCGGGGCATGGTTGCTTACGCATGTATTACACGTGTTTACAGGATCCGACCGCAATGCGGCAGAATTTCATCACTGATGTCATATTGAATGAAGCAAATATATATCGAAAGATTCTTCCAGAAGATATAAAAAAATATCTTAATCGCATCTTCGATTTAATTTTTAATAAAGTAAATTGTTTTGTTTTACCATAATAAACAGTGAATTATTGGCTTCTGGAATGTTCAATGTAATTTTTTTATACAATTGTTGCCGTCCCGTAGCAACGCACGGGCACAATGCTAGTAATGTTTATTTGCCAAGCAACTCGGAGGCGATCGAGTGTCCTCACTCAGATCTCGTCTCCACTTCATTCTGCCCTCACGACCTCCTTGAGCTCCCTTACGAACTGAACCGCGAACTTATCCTGCATAGCGTCCGTAGTAAAGAACTCCCTCCACTTCTTGTACCCTTCTCCCTCGCCTCCGGTCGCCACCGCAGCGGCGACAGCGTCCCTCACGTCCTCTCGACGGAACCACCCATCCTCGTCCCTCCTCGCCACCTCCACCCCGACCCCAAGCTCGCGCGCGAACAGCATGGCGTTGAAGTACTGGTCCAGCTTCATGGGCAGCATCACCAGCCGGCATCCGGCGACGAGCCCCTCGACGACGGAGCTGAACCCGGCGTGGTTCACGAAGCACCCGACGCTGCGGTGCCGCAGGATGTGCTGCTGCTGCACCCATCCCGTGTGCACCACCCCTCTCCCTCTCACCCTCTCCTCCAACCCCGGCGGGACCCTCGCCGCGAGCTCCGCCGCGGGGTCCTCCGTGCCCTTGGGGAAGTTGAGCACGGCGAGGAACGGGCGGCCCGTGGCCTCGAGTCCCAGGAGGAGCTCCGCCGTGGCGGGGATGGACAGGAACGTCTCGCTCCCGAACGACGCGAAGACGACGGCGTCGTCGGGGAAGGAGGAGAGCCACGTGGCCCACGGCTCCTCCAGCTCGCCTTGTGGTGGGTCCGGCACGACGGGTCCAGCTAGGAGGACTGGCTTCTTGCCGTACTGGGCAGAGATGTAATCGATGTAGCGACCCTCCATCTCGTGGCAGGTCTTCATTACCAACCCGGCGCTGCCATTGACGCCGGCGATCACACGGTCGTACACGCTTGGCATGCCATGGAAGCTGGTGTATATGTACATCAGGTCTTGTCCGAGGTGAGCCGGCACGGTGGCGACCACCGAGTCGAGAGGATACCCGGCAGGGGCGACCATGAGGTCACGAGCGGATGGGCTCCTCTGGCTCTGCTGCTGCCCATCGTCGACGTCGACGACGAGGCGAGCGGGGACGGTGGTGTAGGCGAAGGCGGAGGCGGAGAAGACGCAGAAGTAGAGCACCTTGATGCCGAGAGCCACGGCGGCGTCGCAGACCCACGGGGTGGCGAAGTCGATCAGCACGGCGTCAGGTTGGAGCTCGGCGAGCAGCGCGCGCACCGCCGGGGAGGTGGCGTCGACGGCGAGTTTCAGGAGCTCGGCGCCGTCTGCCGAGAGCTCCGACGTGTTCGAGGCGCCCTCGGGGAGGCCAGGGACGTGGGGAAGCTCCAGGGACTTGACCGTCACCGCTGGTGGCGGACGTCAGCATGGCCTCCAATCGTGGCACGATCCCGGCGTCCATGGAGACCAGCTTGCGCGCGAGCTGCGCGAAGGGGCTTATGTGGCCGAAGGCGAGCCATGGGAACATCACGAGGTGGAGATTATTGCCGCTGCCTGCTGCGTCGCCTTCACCACCGCCCCCCATGGCACCACTGACCGCACCACAGAGACGACACAGAGTAGCTGTCTTTTCTCGAAGGGAGGCGATGGAATAGGTGGAAGGTAATTTGCTTTGCTTTCAGGCTTGCGCCTGGACCTGGATTCAGCTCTGCTATAACATAAATAAATAACCACGAGGACGACGACCAGCCAAATTTGTAGTGGCCACGTTATATGATCGAGACTGCAGGAGAAGATCGAATCATTTCTTACCTAACTCGTGCATGACAATTTTTACTGACATTTATTGATTCATAAGTATAGATACCCTAAATTACCCATATTTAGAGATGGTCAGATAATATATGTACTATGCTTTCACGCTGAAATAAAAGAAAATCTACCACCGTGCCAGCCAATCTGCAGGTGAAAAAAGGTAGTATAATTAGTTTATCGGTCACAGTTAACAGTATTTAGAACTAATTTGGTTCCACAAAGAATGATACACTTGACTAAAAATCATCTAGACATGAGTTGGACTTCGTCGTGTCTCCAACGTAACACTTCCCTAGGCAGACCATATCACATCACAGATGAGCCTCTCATATTTGGCTAAGGCCTTGTAAGTGTCAAAAGGTTTGTAGTTGGAATATGGCCGTCACGTCACGTCTTGTCTTAGTTATTCCTAAATTATGCGTCATCCTTTACCATACTTGCGTAAAACTGATCTACAGATCTGTTGATTTGTTAATGGAAGGATGTGATGCACGCGATGTGATTTGATTTGTTAATGGCCTCGTGGTGCACGTGATGTCATTTGATCAAAACTTGAAACAAGATCAATTCATTGTGTCAACATACAGATTTCGTATCATATCAATTGTTTGCAAGGAAAATCCAAGTAAAAGTAAGTTATATTACTATCGAAGGAAGGGAATACACAAAGTTAAATGAACAAAGTATTTCATATAGGGCTCTATGAATTAGATAGACAAAGCAGAGGTATCAAACTAGCAATGTTAGAAATGAATTTGATACATGCAGTACACATATTTCAAGGACAAATCTGTAACAATTTCAGTCAGACTTTTACCATCACAAACAAAATCACAATGTTTACCACATATGTAATTGTCTCACTGACACTAAATTTATATTACGCTACCACACCAAATGCTGGTAGGTGCTTTGCGTTAATATGAAACTCGGATATAGGCTACCACAAAACAGTTTTAATCAAATTCAGACGCATACATTACAACCTGTTTGCACTCCTTCCATGATTCCATCTTTTCATTTTATAAAAAACAAATGCGGTCACAATCGTTCTGAAAACTGACATGAGTAAGAGCAATGAAAAAAAAATCCATGCTTACTGACCTGAGTAAGAGCATGAAGGAAAGACGTTGAGAGCTGCATGCTTGCTGGAGGCGGCGAAGACGGTACGCACGCAGGGCCTTTATGTGGCATGGATGCACTCCGGTCTTGGGATGGCAGCGGCAAGTGATGAGACCTCCTTGGCTGTGGCTAAAGCAGAGTCGTCGGAGGTAACAATGGCTGTGGAGAAGGGTTAGGCCGGTCTCCAGGCAAGAGTCCCCTCTGGTCTTGGCCGGGCGTACGGCAACGGCCGGACGGGCAGGGACGCTGGTAGCCCATGGCCGGTGGCCAAGCAAGCGGCAAAGCTAGGGCAGCGACGGGCCACGTGAGTTCGTGACGTGCCGCCCTGAGTCAGCAGTTGGGCAAGAACAAAGCGCGGACATTGTGGTGGCGGCCAGGAGTTGATGGCGATATGAGATCCGGAAGAATTAAGAATTAGATGCCGAATCTGAGAAATAATAATTACTAAGGTCGTCCCAGTAGCCTTTAGCAAGAGCAAGTATAATAAAGGACTAAAAAATGTTGACGTGGATTAAAGAGTCACGGGTTGTGAGCTTGCAAGTTGCTCAATCACAAGAACCAAGGGAACATATGAGAGAGACAAGTGGACCTTATATTTATAGTGAAGAGTTAACCACTATATGAGTGAGAGGATTTATGCGACCAACTATTAGCTGTATTATTAGCCTTGCTCTAAAGCTGCATGTAGTGAAGCCAGCTGGGAGACAATGAATCGACAAATCACCACTAGAGAACACGGAATCTTCGTTCATGGCAATGAATCGGTGCATGGACAATAAAATAAAATATGTACTCCCTCTGTATAGGCAAAGGAAGTTATTCAAGACATTGATACTAATATTTTTTCCCATAAATAAATTTTATAAGATATATTTAAAAAGTATTTTTTTATAAAACTATATTTCAATACGAATATACTCATATCATTTTCAAATTTCAAAACTTAACACGTAAAAAAGTATTTGCATTTAAAGTTTAAAAGTTTGATTTGCAATTTCAAAACAACATCTTTTTCCTATAAAGAGGGAGTACGTGGTAATTAAACCAGTTCACCTTTAGACAGTTGCTACTCTATCATCCGTGTGAGACAGAAAAGATGTCTTTTATTAGATTTGGACCCATGGGATGATTCGAGACTACTGGAGAAAACCGAATCATTTCTTGTTTGAATTGTCCATGGGAATTATTACTAACATGCATTGATTCATCACTACAGATGCTTTAAATTACCAATATTCATCACTACAGATGCTCTAAATTATATGATGGAATCAAACAAAATCTGCCACCGTGCCTGCCAATTTGCAAGTGCAGACGGTAGGTAGTATCAGTATATCCGTTACTATTTATGGATGATCAGATCTTCTTCATATTATGCCTTTATGTTGGAATCAAAGAAAATCTGTCACCGTGCTAGCCAATCTGCAAGTGCAAATGGTGTCAGCCGGAATTACTCGGCCTAGATCAACTGATCGAACAAAGCTCAAGAACTTAAAGAACACCTATGGTGGACACAACACGAACACAAAGGGGAAGCGAGAGCTTGGTGCTACAAAACTACTTGACAGCTTTTCTGTTGTTCATTGCACAATCTAAGGACGTGATACAACTCACACGATCTCCTACAGGTTTGTGCCATCCCACGAACGAGATGCGCGCTATGCCGATCTCCACTGACCGAAAAGAAAGAGGAGCGATTGCATGGACGAAGCATGCATCAAGCCGTTACAAGTGCTCATGCAGAGCTGACTTATTCTAGCTAAACTGAACTACCTAAAGAACTGAACACAAGTTTACTAAGAATAGCTAACATTTCACCCCTAAACTTGATGTTCCTTGCTGACCTTGATGACTCCAAGTTGAGAGCAACTGCGGACTGGCTGACCATCTTCAGTATGAAAGGTTTGTACTCCTCACTTCTCAGTTCAGAGAGCAAGCGCGCCAGCCAGACTCCTTGACAGGTTACAGTTGTTCCTGCAATATACTCTGATTCACAGGAGGATAGAGCAACCACTTTCGGTTTCTGTGACTGCCAACTAATGAGACTAGAGCCATAGAAGAACAGAACCCCAGTAGTACTTTTGCGAGAGTCAATACACCCTCCCAGTTCAGCATCACTGTATCCAATCAGCTTTGGCTCTTCCTTAGTCTTCTTGTAGTGGCATCCATGGTTGATGGTTCCAGCTATGTAGCGTAGTATACGCTTCACTGCTACTAGATGTTCAGTAGTAGGCTTCTCCATGAAGCGACTAACATATCCAACAGCAAAAGAAATGTCTGGCCTAGTGTGCACCAAATACCGCAGGCATCCAACAATTCCACGATACTCAGTTGAATTAACTGGTGGTGAATCACTAACCTTGCTCAATTTGAATCTTGATTCCATCGGAGTGAGGCTTGGATTACAGGTAGCCATCCCTACACGTTCAAGGATCTTCCGAGCATATGCAGCTTGAGATAGAGTGATGCCATCCTTCCTCTGCTCCAACTCGACCCCAAGATAGAAGCTCAGCAGTCCCAGATCACTCGTCTAGAACTTGGACATCATTTCATCCTTGAACCTCCTGGTCTCGTTGATGTGACTGTCGGTAATCACAAGGTCATCAACATACAAACCAACAAGAAGCCTTGACTCACCATGGCCACGAGCATACACAAAGTGCTCGGATGCGATGTGCTTGAAACCGAGAGCAACCAGAGTTTGATCTAGCTTGGCGTTCTAGGTGCGAGGGGCTTGACGAAGTCCGTAGAGCGCCTTGTCTAGGCGCAGGACCTTCTCCTGCTGGCCGTCGACGATGAAACCGGGGGACTGCTTGACATAGACTTCCTCAAGCAAATCACCATTGAGGAAAGCGGATTTCACATCCATGTGGTGCATCTCCCACCCCTCCTGGGCAGCAAGTGCAAGCAGCAGACGAACAGATTCCATCCGTGCCACGGGCACGAACGCTTCTTCATAGTCGATGCCGGGTTGCTGAGCATACCCCTTTGCGATGAGCCTCGCCTTGTGCTTCACGATCTCTCTTGAGCTATTCTTCTTCACCTTGTACACCCATTTGAGCCCAATCGCCCTATGACCAGGCGGCAGGGTCACTAGGCGCCATGTCTTGTTGCTCTCGATGGAGTCCATCTCCTTGATCATGGCGCGACGCCATTGCTGATGGTGTTCAGCTTTAGCGAATGTGGATGGCTCTTCGCCAATTTGCAGATGGAGCTTGGCATCCAGATTGCGTGGAGCAAATCCAGGTGGTGATGCAGCTCCAAGCATGTTGTCGACGGTGCGGTACCTTGGCACAAAGTCGTTGTCGTTGTCGACGTCGAGGTACTCAGCGGCATCTGGTGGCGGCGACATGAACTCCGTCAGTGCTGGTGCGGCAACCCCTGAAATAGGCTCGACATCTCCAGCTTCAGCGTCTTCTTCCACCGTGTACTCGATGGAGAACTCAGAGGTGTGCGCAGCTTCATCGTAGTCATTCTCCTTGCTCCAGTCCCAGGATGGGTGTTCCTCAAACACGACATCCCGTGACACAATGGCTCGTTGCGACATCGGGTCGTAGAAGCGCCAGGCCTTGGAGCCAGGCTCGTAGCTGATGAACACAGCTGGCACGCTCCTGTCGTCCAGCTTCTTCAGGTGAGGCTTGTTCGTCTTGACGTGGGTGACGCACCTGAATGTGCGCAGGTAGTGCACGTCCGGCTTGCGACCCTGCCATGCCTCAAATGGCGTCATGCCGTTGATGCTCTTGGTGGGCGCCCTATTCAGCAGGAAGACGGCTGTGGCGACGGCTTCACCCCAAAACGTGGTCGGCATGTTGCGGCCCTTCAGCAAGCTCCTGGCCATCGTGATCATGGACTGATTTCGCCTCTCCATGACCCCGTTGTGCTGTGGCGTGTAGGGCACCGAGTGTTGTCGCTGAACGCCATTGGCCTCGCAGTACTCCACGAATTGAACAGAGGTGAATTCACCTCCGTTGTCCGTGCGGAGCACGTGCAGGAGCCGGCCGGTCTCCACCTCCACCTTGGCTTGAAACTTCTTCACTACAGCAAGTGCGTCGCTCTTGGCGGCGACGAGCACGATCCACATGTACCTGCTGCGATCATCAACAAGCAGCAAGAAGTAACCTTTGCCGTCGGGCGTCGTTGGTGTGATGGGACCGCATAGGTCTCCATGGACGAGGTCCAGGAGGCCTTCCGCGTGGCGCTTTGCTTGGTTCGGGAACGACCTCCGCTTTAGCTTGGTGGCGATGCAGTCCTTGCAGATTTGCTGCACAGGATCGATGACGGGTAGCCCGTTCACCATCTCTTTCTGGCCCAGCTTGCGGAGCGCATCGAAGTACAGATGTCTGAATCGCTCATGCCAGAGCCACGCGTTGTTGGTGTGACGTGCGGCCAAGCAGAGCGGCGGGGCGATGGCGACGCGTAGCAGGTAGAGACGGTTGGCCGACCGCTCCACCCTAGCAAGAAGGCATTATTGCTCGTCCCAGATGTGGAGCAGCCCATCATTGATGTGGACGTCGCAGCCGCCTTCGTCGAGCTAGCCGATGCTCATGATTTTCGTGGTGAGCCTCGGGATGAAGTACACCCCCTTAAGCGGAGTGTGCTCGCCGGTCTTGGACTGAAAGACGATGGTGCCAGCTCCCTTGATGGCGACCTCGGATCCATCTCCGAAGCGGACGGATCCACGGATCTAGGTGTCGAGGTTGGAGAACGCGCCACGACATCCCGACATGTGGTTGGTGGCTCCCGTGTCGAGGTACCAGAGGCCTTCACCACGGTCCACCTCATCGTCAAGCTGTGCGAACACCTTGGCCTCCACGAGGCGGAGAAGGCGGTGCTGCGGCGGCGGATCGATGGCGACGGTGAAGCCTGGGGACGAGTTGGGGAAGATTGTGGCTGACGCCATCAGCAACACGGGCTCGGCCTCCTCTTCTGCTTGGGCCACATGGGCCTCGGCCCATCGCTTGCTGCGGCAATCCTTGGTCCAGTGCTACTGCCCATCTCGCCATCACTGATCCTCGCACTGATAAGACGGCCTTGGCCGTTCGGTGACGGGAGCCTTCTTGCGCCGCTGCTCTACAGCGCGGAGACGACCGGCGCACTCCTCCACCAACATGGTTTTGATGTCAATGAGCATCTCGATGGAGATCGCCACCTGGGCGAGGTGCTCAGGGGCGAGCTGCAGTATCTTGTGCACGACTTCCACGTTGCCGATGTCGTCGCCGAGGGTGCGCAGGTTGTTAGCGAGGCCGACGACGCGGGTGGAGAAATCTTCCGCCGTCTTGTTGTCCTTCCATACGAGCGCCACGAATTCTCGTTGGAGCTGCTGGCGCTGGACGCTGAGACGGATCGCCTTCACGGCTTCCCATGCAGCATGCACAGTGCGCTTGCCACGGAGTGAGGGAAGCATCTCTGGCAGGACCGAGCGCAAGATGGCCGCTAGCGCCAAGCGATCGTCGCGGTACTCGACGACGTCGTCCTCCTCCAGCTCGATCGCATACCAAATGCCTTGCGCCTCCATGTTCACCTCCATGAGCATGGCCCACTCCTGATAGTTGGAGCGGGTGAGCGTTGGGTACTGAACGGAGGCGGGCAACTCCTTCACGGTGCGGTGGATGACCACCTCGGTGGTGCGGCGACTACGGCGAGGTGGTGGCGAGACGGAGACGCGACGTTGGCGCGGCGGAGTGCGCGTGTGGCTGGAACACGGTGGCTCGGAACAAGTTGACATCACAGGTCCCTTGAACTAGGCTCTGATACCAATTGTCAGTCGGAATTACTCGGCCTAGATCAACTGATCTAACAAAGCTCAAGAACTTGAAGAACACCTATGGTGGACACAACGCGAACACAAAGGGGAAGCGAGAGCTTGGTGCTGCAAAACTACTTGGCAGCGTTTCTGTTGTTCATTGCACAATTTAAGGACGCGATACAACTCACACGATCTCCTACAGGTTCGTGCCATCCCACGAACGAGATGCGCGCTATGCCGATCTCCACTTCTAGACTGAAAAGAAAGGGGAGCCATTGCATGGACGAAGCATGCATCAGGCCGTTACAAGAGCTCATGCAGAGCTGGCTTATTCTAGCTAAACTGAACTACCTATAGAACTAAACACAAGTTTACTAAGAATAGCTAACAAATGGTAGGTAGTATTAGTCTATCCATCATAGTTAACTGTATCTAGTACTACCTTGGTCCCACAATGAGTGGCACACTTTTCCAAAAAAATCATGTAGAAACGAGTTTGTCTGGGCGATCGAGGACACGGAATACTCTGCCTTGGTTGTATCTCCAACGTTAAACTTCTCTAGCTAGGTGATCAATATCACATCACAGATGGGTCCATGGGTCACATCTTTGAGTAGCCGTGGAAAGATTGTAGTTGGCATGTGGCTGTGTCACACCTTGTCTGCATCCTTACCCTACTTCTGTGAAAGTGATCTCCACACATTTTTTTTTGTCTGAAATGAAGATTCCCCTTCTTCCCTGCTATGAAAGTTGCTGAGAATTTGTTAATGGCCTCATGGTGCACGTGATGTGTTTTTATTTGTATGTGACACAGGATTAGGTCATTGTGTCAACATAAATATTTCGTATCATATCGATTTTCTGTTGTAGGCATAGATTATTGTTGTTGTTTTTTTACCGATGCAAAAGATTCCCAAATGAAGAATATGTTTACTCGGAAAAGATTATTCTGCTCCTTCTCTTGGTGTTATAGATCATCCCAATTTATCTGAACATAACTCAGTTTGCAGTTTGAATACTGAATCCAGACTGGTTCAAACAGAAACGCAACCTATATATAGTAGTCCAGCAGAACAGAGTCACTAGTACCCACACAAATGCTACATGCCTTTATTCCGTAGTGGGCTTGTTGACTAATATATAAGCATTCATGGATTGAGCACAATAATAGATCGGAGGCCAAGAACTGGCATAATAGTGTAGTCTTTGAAACCAGCTTCGTGAAATATCTTCTTCCATTCTTGCTCATCTCGTTCAATACCACCAATTTTCATAATATCAAGATCACAAATAACTTGTGTCTCTAGAAGCTTGACGTCTGATGGCTTATATCCAACCACAATATCTATGATCTATGATTATCACCTTTCCTCCTGCATCTCTTGAAGGGATCGCTTGTTTGCAATTATTCAGTATCTTGATACACTCGTCGTCGTTCCAATCATGCAAAATACACTACAATAAAACAGGCATTATGTCTTGACACCTTCACTTAACAAACTTTGTATTTAGATAAACTACAATAATCCGATCATATACTAAAAGAATGTGTTATGTTTTGGTGAAAACAGTAGGTCCCTTTCAAATATTAAAAGGGTGGGTCTGGTTCTAACACAATAAGAGTATTTAGATAAACTCTTCTCTAAACTTCTGGATCTGAAATTCAGCAGTTTCCATAGGCATCCACTCTCACAGTCTCACCCCACTGCTATGTATAAACTGTATCTAGGTTTTGCATCACTAAATCATCTTAAATGCGTAGCATTGAAATTTTAAATTCAGGTATTTTGGCAGCATAGGCAATATATGACAGTGCTACAAGGTATAATAAAAAGAAATGATAATAGGCAAAAGTAATCCATATCAAATACTAATAAAGGGTTAAGCTAAGCTACAAAGTTATTGGGCGTACCTTGAGGAAGACAGCATTTGCAGGTGGAATGCTCTCAAACATGTCCCCTGCGACAAACTGCACGTTGCTACCAGACGTTGCCTTGGCAACAACGTGAGGGAGGTCCAGTACACTGCACTTCAAGCTCGGAAACGCCGAGGCAATGGCGGAGGCGGCGCCGCCAACCCCGCCGCCGACGTCGACCAGCGAGTCTATCCCGTGGAAGATCTCGCTGCACTCCTCCAAGACCATCCGCATCAGGAAGCGGCTCTCCGCGACCATGGCGTCGTTGACAGACGCGTTGACTGCCTGGTCGCGCTCGGCCATCTCCCACATGGTCTCGCCGAAGAACAGGACGAACGGGCCCGGGCCTGGGCCGGGCTGGTCATCATCGTGCCGGAACCACGCGGTGAGGCCCATGCTGAGCACTGAGTCACGGAAAGACTGGAGCACGTGGTTCACCATAGGAGACAAGTTTGCCGGGCCCTCGCCGTCGTTGTTCGTCAGGAGACGGGAAGCTGACGTCAGCTTATAGACAGCTTCTTGCCCGTCGTCTGACGACGAGGATTCCGGTGGCTGGATGGCGAAGGTTCCGGCGACGGTGAGAACGCGCATGAGGCGACGGAGGCCAGGAAGGTTACATTGGCTGATGCCGATCTCCGCGAGTATCTGGGATAAGGTGGCGGCGCCGCCGTGGTGGAGGATGGCGTCGGCGATGCGGAGGTCCAAGGCGACCGCAAGCGCCACAGACTTCATGAAGCTCAAGGTCTGGTTCCAGAGCTCGACCTGGCCTTGGAGCAAGTCCTCCTTGTTACTGGCCTCGCTGAGTGCCATATTGATGTATGCGCTGTGATGGTTGTGTGTACTAAGCGGCAGAGATAACATAAAGCCAGGGTTTTAGCTAGCATCAACAAGTCTAAGAATATATACAAGCCCATCGCGTGATATGCATCGGAATCAAATAATGGGGTCGATCTCTGCCACGCACCCGGCCCCGGCCAGCCTTGCTAGGGATTAGGGAATCATGATTACATTACTATATGATGGCGCATGTGATGTAACTTATCACCAGCTTGCATAGTTGCATCACTAAATTAAGGGTATACACTTGCACGCATACTATTTTATAAAGGTTTCTAATTAAGAACGCTGATACTCAATTTCATTTCATGGTGCAGTGTGAACAGTGCAGCGATGTCGTTGTTTCAGCGACAAATAAAGGTAAAAGGCAGCAGAGAGAGGGACAGAGGGTAGAGAGTATACTAGGCCTTCATTTTCAAATCACAGTGCAAAAGCTCATATATACGTGTGCACTACATCATCCATATAAAAAACAAAAAATAAAACATATCCCTACGGGCACCTCCAAAAAACAAAGCTGACCTCAAGATTAATGAAGTCATGTCAACAAGCACATCGCTTATTACTAAACCTATATCGTTGGCTAAATTCGAAAATAAATCAAGAATTATGCAATCATCCATGCTTAGTCAAGGGAGCAAATCTAGATATGTAGGTTCCACCTTACCAACTGATTGTACCCCTCATTTCACGCATACTTTTAAAATGATATCTTCATGATTAATTGGGTGAATGAGACTTTTAGTATAGGTTGGAGCCCGACACTGATGTTCATCCAATAGAATGCTCTTCTATTCCTCCCCGAGCTAGCAGACACCCCATTTCCACCACCCAAGAGCACCCCATATAGAATGCGCTTCTCTTCCTCCCCGAGCTAGCAGCCACCCCATTTCCACCCCACCAAGAGCAAGGTGTTGTTCACTCCCATGGCGCCCTAAGAAAGGTGTTGTCCATTTTTTCAACAATTTGTGGGGATTTTCTCCCATGAAAGTGCTATATGGTTAGTATCCTATGTGTTTATGCTCTGTAGGATGAGAAATTTGTGATTTTTTACATGAGCAAGAATATAGATTTTTTTATTTTACATGCATTTTCTAATCCTAGTGTGGTCAATAGGTTAGGAACTTGTTTATCCATTCAATTTTTAAAATTATTGTAGCTAGAGTAATATATAGTAATTCTTAGAAGTATCCCTTCAATTATTAATTAGAATAATGTAGAGTGAATTTTTAATGTTTTTTGGAAAACAAAGTATTTTAGGAAAAATATGATTTATAATGACTAATATGATTTAGAATCCCTAATACTCTGTTAATATTTACCATTATATCTTCTTTTTCATTTCGTTACAACAATAGCCAGTAAGAAAAACTGCATGTATAGTTTCACTAAAACTTGTGGATCTTTATTAGTTAAAGCAAAATACGTATAGAACTGGTGTGAATATATTTATTACATACAAGTTTATAATCTAAGCGGTATTCAATGGTCGTCAACATTGTACATATTGTGGTCCGTGTTTTCGTCTTTTGACTTATTCAATGAGGCTTAACAACTCAAATGTAGTTATTTTGGGACCAATATATTTTATACGTTAGATATAGCTATATTTTGGGAAGACGGAGTAGTTGGGTAAGACCGAACATGTCACAATGTCTTTTCTTTTTGGATCTCATTAGTTTCTTCCGAAAAATTTGCACCTGCAAGTTAACATCATCTTTTTCATATGTTTGCAACAGTTGTCCTGTAAGATTGACGTGTAATAGGGAAATAGGCAATAATATCTACAAGAAGATAATAAGGGATAGATCATGACAATAGGCAAGTGTTTTAAATTTGGCCCTCGTGGTGCATGCAATGGTTTTTTTTTAATTGGGCAGTTGTTGTACAGAGGCAATTCATTGTAGTGTAGTAGTTGGCATATATGGTCTAGCGCGCTGTGCACATCTTCTCCTGTGTTATCTCCATTATTTTTAACGTACGTATTGGTTGGTACTTTGGTACGGTAGGCAAGATATATATAATCACTCATCTTTCACGCAGCTCTGCGATACTAAAAAAAATAGTAGCATGCAAATCTTCTGCATGTGCTACTATAACCATGCGCAGCTAGCATCAAGGAGATTGCCTCTACGAAACACATGAACCCATATATATCGATGTGCTGTCGTACTAATATTCGATCAGCTCATCATCATTCAGTGATTATTTTATTTAATCTCTTTCGTTATCATAAATAATTCAGTGATTGTTTTGTGGAGAGGATCCAGAAGCGGCTGCTAGTTAGCAACCTGCCTCTGATTGAACTATTGAAGGCGCAAGGAAATGGTATGGTTCCCACATAAGCAAAGCAAAGGACCCATAAGTGCAAATTTATTCTACACAACCGGAGTGCACACACAGTTCCATTGCACGTACAGCCTGACACACAGTTTCACTGACGGCATAACTGCAAGTCTAGTAACCGCAATGGAACTGTGTGTTAGCTTTCACATGGGCACACAGGTGACGTCTTACTATAATTAATTGTTCATATAAACAAGTTTCTACATGTGGTTTATTCAGACCTTTCTAATGATGGTGATATTCTCACTCTTCCCTTCTTCTCTCGGTTAATAAGAGATGAGATAACACCCAACAGACTATCCTCTATCTTTTTTTTCTCATGTTCAACTCTAGAAATTTACTACCTCATAGATTCAGATCTTTGATCTTTCTGAAAGCTCCACCTAACCTGTTAGTCATCAGAGAGAGAGAGAGAGAAGAAATCCTCACTCTGGAGGTTATACTATCAAACATAAAAGGACTTGTTATGTCATACACTGAATTGCTGATACAAGACCTTTACGGCCTAACTGCAAGTCTAGTAACCGCAATGGAATTGTGTATTGTTTATGACGTTACCTCGATTAGCTTGTTCTATTTTCCTACTAATGTGAGCAAAAATTTGAGCCCGTTAATATAATTAATGAGCGAGGTCGAGATGGCTCACTGAGGTAAACAAACTAAGCACATGGCTCACGAGCAGGCCACCCATTGCCGCCCAAAAGGCCAGCAACGCGCCCAGCAGCCCGGCCTCTATCAGGGCACCCCCTCCCTATCTCGAGCCATCGAGCAGCCTCACCATCCATAGATTCACTGCCCTTCCCACGCACCATGGAGGAAGAGGTAGAGGTGGTGGGCATAATTGGCCAACAACTAAACCGAAGAAACTGAGAACCAAACCAAAGAACCAGAACCAAAAGGTTCGGTTACCAATTCAGCTCCAAGTATGCATGAGTCGAACTTTTCTTTGTTAATTCGGTTCCACTCCTTAGTTAACCAAAGTAGTCCCTAAAGCCCAATAACAGCTTTGAGTCAAGCCCAATAGGTACCCTAAGTATATAAACTCATCCTCATCCCCACTACTCACCTCTCCCGGCCTGGCTCTCATCCTGCCACACACCCCTAGGCCCCAGTCCCCTAACCGGCTGCCACACACCCTCACATCCTGAGTTCCTTACCCCATCCCCTGTTGGCCGGTTGCTGCAACGCCTCTGCAGGTTACATCACAGCACATACATGCCACAAGCAAGGCGCTGCAGGGCGGGCGACGACAAGAGTCTAGCATTGGCCCAGCGATGCTCAAGGCACTCCCTGGGGTGGCAACGTCGCAACGACATTGTCCAGCACCAACCCGGTTGCGGGCAAGGTGCTCTGCCTGACAGCGGCGGCAGTCTAGCCGTCTAGCACATCGCGGTGGCACGACCCACTCTCCCCAACTTCGTTATCCCCTCGCCTCCGAACTCCATTCATTGTTCAAGTGGCGAGAACCACCAGTTAGCCACCCCTAGACCTCCATATAGTCAATTACTTTAGTATAATACAAGAACAAAACCAAAGGAACTAACACCCAAAAGTGTTGGTTCTTGTTTTTGTCAAGAACCGAATGGTTGCAACAATTTACCGAGAATCGAACTTCGCTAAAATGAAGAACCGAACGCCCATGCCTAGACGAGGAGCATGACTATGGTCCCCGGCAATTGAGTAGGTGCCCATGCGGGCTCCAATCCATCTACCGAAAGATGGTGAAGGGATCCATCTATAAAGTCCACCAAAACCCATCTAATGATTGCCCGTTCAACCACTATGTTTAACATTTGAAATTCAATATTACTTCAACATGTTGCATGAACATGTACAGTATTTTAAAATTCAAAATGTTGAAATTGTACTAACGAAAGTCCAACCTGGCAGCCCAAAATGTTGAAAACTGGATTTTGGAATGTTGAACATCGAACTAGGCATCTTCTTTTCCGGCACAACTTCTTCCCGGCGCCCCGTGCCTGGTCCTGCATGCGAGGAGTAGGAGCAGGGACGCGCACAGACCAGGAGTAGGGGCACACATGGTGGTGAGTGCAAGGCGCGGGAGCAGAAGTGGTGGTGGCGGTCGGTCAACATGGGAGCTGGGGGCGGCGACGGTCGCTTGGCATGGGAGCAATAGGGCAGCGGGCGGTCAATGAGCGAGGCAGCAAAGGGCAGCAGCGGTAGCAGCACACGAGCGAGGTGGGGGTAGGATTTGGGTGTGAAGATCCAAGGGTTATGGTTATTTGCATGAATCTTAAACAATGTATTGTGGGAAAGCTATGTTCTACCGGAAGATGAATAGAAAATCCTTCTGTGGCCTATGTCATGAAAGAAAAAAAAGGAACACTAACTCACACTCAAATTTTTGGGTCATCTGATCTAAAACGGATGAGCCAGATCTACTCCTCTCTTTACCTAGAAAAGTCTCCCCCTACGTGGAAAGGTGGAGAGAAAAAGGTAGGGAGAAGAGAAGATAAGTGAGAGAAGATAAATCTGAGTCATTAGATTTGATGGCTCAAAAATTCGAATGTAGGAAGGCCTCCCAATACTTAAACGTGGTATAGCCATAAAACAAAAGGCCAGCCCATGTCCACATGGCCGCTATTTTTTTTCTGAGCAGTCATGGACGTTACTTGGGCTGCGACCCACAAAGAGAGGCGCGCGGTCGGCTGTGGTCGTCGTGACAATCTCCAAGCCGCAAAAATTAAATAATAAATAAGAAAATGAAACCAATGGCGCCAGGGCCCATTGCAGAACCGAATTGGAAACCATCACGACCCATCAGCTCCTCCTCGATCACCACACCCAACAAGTTTCTTCCGTCGAAACCCTCGCCAACCGGAAGAAGCCGCCGCGGCGCCGCAACTCTGATCAATCCGCAGCGAGAGTGCTGGCCATGCCGTCCACCTCCGGCCGCGGCAAGCCGTCGGGGTCGTCCTCGGCCATAGTCGCCGACAGGCCGAGCGGGTACCATGACCTCAAGATCGACGCCTGCTTGTTCGCCGCCGGAAGCGTACCAACCGGAGAGTCCCTCCAGTCCTGCCCCTTCACCGTGGGGGGTCATCGCTGGCGCATCAAGGTCTACCCCAACGGCGCCAACCGCGCAGATGCCGCTGGGTACGTCTCCCTCTACCTTCGCCTCGACGATGAGGATGTCGACAAGCCGGTGACGGTGCAGATGCAGTTCATCGCCACGGTGGAGAAGCGCGGCCTCTTCTTCCTCAAGTGCAAGAAGAAGGTAGCGTCCACGCAGAAACCTGTAACCTTAACAACCTTCGATGGCCAGCAGGCTACTGTGTGGGGGTACTCCAAGTTCGCCGAGAGGGGAAAAGTGCACAAGCACGTGCGTGCCGGTCGTCCTGTAACAATCAGGTGCGTCATCGTCGTGCACAACGCGGCACGAGCGGTGGTGGTGGGCTCGTCCACGTCAGCGCCGCCGTCGGTCGTCCCTGTGCCCCCGTCCAACCTGAGCGCGCACCTCGGCGACCTTCTCTCAAGCAAAAGGGGTGCTGACGTGGTGTTCGAGATCGGCGGCGGCGAGACCTTCGCCGCGCACCGGGCGGTTCTCGCCGCCCGATCGCCGGTCTTCGCCGTGGAGCTATTCGGCGCAATGATGAGCGAGAGCGACGCCGGAGGTGTGGTCCGCATAGACGACATGGAGCCGCAGGTGTTCCAGGCTCTGCTCCGTTTCGTGTACACTGACTCGGTGCCGGAGATGACGACAAAGGAAGAAGGCGTCATGTACCAGCACCTGCTTGTCGCGGCGGACAGGTACGACATGGAGAGGCTCAAGCTGATATGCGAGGATAAGCTCTGCAGGTACGTTGATGTGGGTACCGCGGCGATCATCCTGACGCTCGCTGAGCAGCACAACTGCAGTAGGCTAAAGAAGGTGTGCCTCGATTTTGTCAGTGCTCCGGCGAATCTCAAGGCAGTTGTTGCAAGCGATGGCTTCGAGCATCTAAGCACAAGCTGCCCCACCATTACGAAGGATCTGATTGCCATGCTTGCATCTTAGTTGAGTGCCGTTAGGTGTTATCTCATGTTTTTAATTTACTTCTCATCGGGTAGTCATGTTTCTTGTTTTAAAGCAGCTGGTGGTTCGTGCATGGTTTTCTAGCTAGGACCATTGTAGAGTAGATAAAGATGATACATAGCATATTGTTATAACAGCATGCATGATCATTCTCCAGTCTCCACCTATATATCTTTACGGTTGCTGCTTCTAAGAAACAAGACAACAACTTGTTGTCTTATAACACAGCCCACGAGGCTAAATATATCATATTTGTCTAAAGAAGACATGAAGAATCTCAACTTCGAGCTGAGATGGTAGCCACCGACTCATTCGGTTGTGGCACATCTGTGTGCACCGAATCAGACGGTACTACATAGAAAGTTTTTTTTTAAAAATGGAAAGATGCTCCCATTACCTCACGGGCACAGCTAAATCGCTGGCAACCAAGACCTGAATACAACTTGGTAAGTTATCCAACAATGGATCAACACTCACCGGGCACTCAACACCTAAAGCTGCGAGGGAATGAGCTACCCCATTACATTCTCGGGGCTTAAACTCTATCCGAGAATGTAAAAAAACAAATTCCAGCAGCAGCCTTATCTCTTTAGCTAATCCACCATATGGACAATCTTCATGCGAGAAAGCTTCCACAGCCTGTTTCACCATCAACGCATCAGTCTCAACCACAATCTTGCCTATTTCCTTTTCCATAGCTGTTTTCACACCCTTTAGACACGCTATCAGCTCCACTTGCAAAGGTTCCAAAGCCTGTTGCACAGCACCACGTCCAGCACAAATACATTCACCAGCTTGATCACGAATGATGAATCCCCAGCCCCCGTTCATGGACTCCTGCTGAAAAGCACCATCACAATTTATCTTCATAAACCCCTGCTCTGGCTTCTCCCATGCACATTGCTTTCTTGGTGCTTTTACATATGTGTCAATCTTCCCAAAGAAATTTATAATTTATGCCGTGTATATTTCAGATACATTAGCGATGATACCCGCATTTCTAGCCCTATCTCCTTCTCTGATCTTATTTCGCTCGTCCCATAAAGTCCATAGTAGAACAATGGTGTTTACTTGTTTTTCCTTCATTCCCATAATCAAAAGGACTACCTCCATAGCTGACCGCTGATTTACAAGTTGTATCCGCACAGTCTCTGCATTGGCCATACGCCACACTTCTTTTGCTGCTTTGCACTGAGAGAATAGATGCCCTCCAAGTTGTTGACGCCCGGTAGATACGTCAATTGTTAACCGGAAGCGCAGTAGTTGTAGCTCTCTTTCTCTTGAGTAATTCCCCCAAAGTTTATCAATCTGTAGAACTAAAAGACACAATCCAAGATGCATGAAATCCTTTACTTTAATGAAAGATCAAGTCAAATGAAATCGAATTTAATCTACTAGAGTCAACCAACCATATAAGGTAGCGAGAAAAAGATAGAGATAACCGATCTAGATTACCTAGACCAACGCATTGTCGTAGTTCAAGCTAGATAGAGCGAAGATAGATGTGAATCTCAATAAAAAGCATCTTTAAATCATGACCTCCAAAATGACTCCCAAAACCCAACCTTACACAAGGATACACCCTATCACGGCACTATCCCCTTCGGCGTTGTAGTTTCAAGGCACGAAGTAGCGTCGAACGCTCTTTGATAAGTCTGGTATGAACCCGTAGCCACCACGGCTACAAGTACATCCAAATGATCTATCTCAATAATATATCTAAAATAAGCACATCAAAGATCGAAAGAAATCAATAGAAGAGGCACTCCCCGGCGCCAACCGTTGAGATACTTGATCGCAAGAAATTCGGAAACACAAACACCTTCACCACAAATGATAGTACATCCCAAGATCCAACCATGGCCTACCTTGATCCTGATCTAAGCTCCTGAACTCCGGCGTGGGAGAACCGTGCAAGGTTCCCACATCAGCTAGGGCGAACCCTAGACAACTAGCAACGACCCTCGGCTATCCGAAAGGTGTCTCTCTACTCCTCTGCTCCTCGGCGGCTATTGCGAATGTCAACTCCCTTTGGACGTGGGAATGCGGACTCCTTTTATAGGCGAGATGACCTAGGTCAAAGGGGGGCTCGAGCTGCGGCCAGAATGGCCCAGGCCGGCCGGCTAGGGGGCCTGTGGGCCGGCCCGCCTGGCCTGTTCCAGGCCCGGCTCGCCTTCCCTTTCCTCCGTGAGTCTTCTCACATCTTCTGGAATCCGCGTCCTTCTTTGATGATAGGAATTTGGCAACGTTTTCTTTGGGATATCTTCGAGATAAGGATGAAGGGGTGAATCTTTCGTTAATCTTCAAGTTATTTTGCCTTAATCCCGAAGTAACCTTGGTTGGGCTTGTGTATTGGGTCTCTTGGGGGTCTTGGATCATCAAGCATTGACCTTGAATGAGCCTTGAATCAATGGGCTTGTGGTCTTCGTTGTTTATGCTCCAAAATTGATGAGGACATCACCATCTCAGATATGACCATACCGGTGTCTTTGAAACAAAAGGTGAATCAATCTTATATCATCACTATCTTTGCTACATTCATTGAATTGATGCTACGCCATGATGTGTGTTCATTGTCATTTTCAGAAATAAATACATGGATTAAAAAGAGTGCCAAACATATATGGAAGGCATGGAGGACCAAAGAAGTTGATTGGGGACCAAGTCCAAGTATTCCCAACATCCTCACTAGGCCACCACGTCACTTTTGGCCCAGGAAGGAAAGAGATAAAATCCAACACGTTTTGGAAACGTTGGATTTGGACTGCAGGACAACACCAACTTGTGATGACCGCCACAACTTCATCCGGACTCCGTTTTGGGTGTTCAAGTACTTCATGGAAAGCTTATCAAGTCTACTTTCTAACGGATCCAACCTAAAGGACATATCTATTTGGAGTCAGCCGCAATCACCAATTTACTACCGAAACCTATTCTGCCAACGGTGCTGTGTCATCTTATTTTGGTCCAATGGGCTGTGTATCAAGTGGGGCCCATTAGGGGACTACCCTAGGGTTGATGGACGACTCTCACCACGTTCTGGTCATCCCCTATCCCTTTTATATACCTCCATAGCCGCCACAAACAGATTGGGTTTTGTTTTGATGAAAGTTTAGCCATTGCTACTTCCTTGTAGACGCGTGTGTCGACTAGACCATCCGTTCTACTCAATTCGGAACCCCAACTTTGTGTATTCAGATTGGTATTAAATCCATATTTGCAATTGAGTTGCTTGTTCTACTTGTTTTTGCTTGTTCTTCGATTGCTTGTAGGAACTGGTGCCCTAGTGGCTGGGTGACGCGCTCCACAAGATCGCGGCAGCCGTTGGAGGCGGAGTATCGGTTGCTAAGGCGCAGCCTTGGAAGGCTGTAGTTGGGCCGTCAGTGACGCCACCATTATCCAATCGAGTTATCCCCCACGTCTCTCATCGAAAGATCGGACGCAAACCCTAGCGGGTTTCCATCAAAAATAGCCCAAAGTCCTGCAAAATCACAATTCCTCCAAAAACATATGTATATGCAAATATGGCCCAATTATCAAGTATGATTAATGATTTAGATGTCAAATTCATGCCATTATTGAAGATAAACAAGGGTGATAAGGTATAGCTAAAGAGCACCAAACAATAGTCACGATTGCAGACCACACATTTAGTACAAATATTCATTCCTCTGTGAGCTAGGTTACCTCTGACTGCAAGCATGTTGTGCGCTAGCCTCCAGATGAAATGCTTCAGTCTGTTTGGAATTGGGAAACTCCAAATATGCTTTCACATAACTTCATCTCCTCCTCCATGCATCGATACTGACGCCCCTCCAGTTCTACTATCTCTCCGTCGCTTATCACCAAAGAGTTTATATGCTGACTTAACCAAGAAAACTCCTTTTTTGTCAAAGTGCCAGGAAACATGGTCCTCCCAGTCAACAAACACAAGCACGACCATAATTAATTCCGCATCCTCCGCACAGAATGTCGACCACACAAGGTCCTCATCCCATGTTCCAGTGATCGGATTGATGAGTTCCGACACCTTCTACATGAGCACTCGGCCTCTAGGCGTGCATGGTCTCCGCGTCCATGTCCTGGGTATCCATGGGTCATCCCAAATATGTACACTCTCCTTGTTCCCAATACGCCAAATTAAACCTTCAAGCTGCATGCTAGAAAGAATGCTTCTCCATGTATATGACATCCCTTCTTTGGGCTTTGCATCACTGCAAGAACAATTTGGAAAATATTTAGCCTTCAGCACCAGTGCACACAGGGAGTTCGGATTTTTTATAAGTCTCCATGCTTGTTTGGCGAGCATCCCCATGTTAAAAGCATGGATATCCCTAAATCCCAGATCGCCTTGGCTCTTTGGTGGTATTAATTTTTCCTAGCTCAACCAGTGCATTCCATCCCCTTTCTCCTGTTTACTCCACCAAAACCAAGCTATCATGGCACTTATCTGATCGCAGAGAGTTTTTGTAATATCAAAACAGCCCATAGCATATGTCGGGATGGCTTGAGCCACTGCTTTGATCATTATTTCCTTCCCTACTTTCGACAGAAGCGTCTCCTTCCGCCCTCGAATCTTCTACCATATTCGGTCTTTAATATAAGCAAAGGCCTTCGACCTGGCCTACCCAACATGTACCGGAAGCCCCAGGTAACGGTCATTCATTGTCTCTTTCACCGCTCCCGGAACATCCTTTACCGCCCTTTTTTGCTGGTTCTTAGTATTTGTACTAAAGAGAACTGCAGATTTCTCCTTGTTAATCATCTGTCCAGAGCAACTTTCATATAAATCAAGAATACTTTGTAACTGTGTAGCATCCTCCCTTGTTGCACGAATAAGAATGAGACTATCAGCGGCAAACAGTAGGTGAGAAGCACTAGGAGCGCTCGGGCAAATTTTAACTCTAACAATCAAACCATCAGCTTCAGCATTATTCAGGAGGGCCGAAAATCCCTCTGCACAGATCAGACACAGGTAAGGAGACTACGGATCCCCTTGGCGTAACCCCCTCTCCGGTGAAAACTTATTTGACAAAGCACCATTGATTTTGACTCTATATGTTACTGTTGACACACACTTCATTATCAATTCGATCCATTTCACATGAAAGCCCATTCGCAACATAATATCTCGTAGAAAAGACCACTCCACCCTATCATACGCTTTGCTCATATCCAATTTAACTGCCGCATACCCCATCTCCCCATTACGTTTATTTCTCATATAGTGAGACAACTCATAAGCAACCAATATATTATCTGAAATAAGGTGTCCTGGTACAAAAGCACTCTGAGATGGGCAAATAATTTCATCGAGGATACCCTTCAACCTATTAGCCAGAACATTTGATATAATTTTGTACAAGACATTACAAAGGCTGATGGGTCGCAAGTCGATCACCTTCTCAGGCTGCTGCACTTTGGGGATTAATGAGATGACTGTATCATTCCATCCATCAGGAAAATGTCCCCCCATTCAGCACTTGCATCACTTCTCCCACCACTTTGCCGCCAATTAAATCCCAGAACTTCTTGTAAAAAAGAGATTAACGATGAAGACGTCGTCGTTTTATAATCTTTAATAATCAGTGATCAGCTGATCACGGATCATTTATATTCTTTATATTCTTAAAAATATTAACGATGAAGACGTCGTCGTTTTATATTGAAACAATGAGTTGATCCATGACTATTGGATCATTGATCAGCTTTAAGAAGGTTGTACTTCTAATTGCACAACATTAATTTTCTAGGAGCAGTGAGGCTGGCAAAAGATAGCTCCTACGAAGACAAGACTTTAATTTTAGCAAGCAAAACCGAGGACAGCATAATGTCCATCCGGCAGATCCAACTAGCAGGGAACTTTTATGACTGATACAAGAGCTGATGCAGACCAATGGGTAGAGCTGTAGAGTTGTAGTGTTGCTCTGCTGGTCAGCATCTCTATCTGCCTTTTTTTTTTTTTGAGAAAAAGCATCTCTATCTGCTGATAGCACAAAATGAAGGAGACGTGATATCACTGATGGCATCGAGAAAACAGCAAACAGCTCACTGGCGCTTTGCAAGCCCAAATGCCAGCCCAATAGTTATGAAGGCCCATAAAAGAATTAAAGGCGTCACTTTCCCCATCTTCTTCTTCTTCCTCTGACCTCCCGTCTTCCCCAATTCCGCGGCGGCGGTTTCAGTCTTCTGTCCGTGCCGTCCAAAACCCTACAACGCCGGGGTCGCCGGCGGCGAGAGAGAAGGGCTAGTCTACCATGTCGACCACTGCCCGTGAGCCATCGCGCTCCGCCTCTTCCATAATCGCCAGCACCACGACGGGATGCCACACCCTTAAGATCGACGGCTACTCGCTCACCACAGGGACCCCTACCGGCGAGTACCTCAACTCCCACCCTTTCACCCTGGGCGGACACCGCTGGCGTATCCGCTACTACCCCAACGGCACCAACTCCGAGGTCAAAGATTACATCTCAATTTTCCTCTGCCTCGACGAAGCTGTCGCCAAGGCGGTGAAGGTGCAGCACCAGTGCCGTCTCGAGGACACGGAGGGGGAGCACGAGCACCCCTTCACGCTGGAACCAGTGAACAGCTTCGTGAGCAACCAAAGTTGGGGATACGACAAGTTCATCAAAAGGGAAGAACTGGAGAAGTCCAGGAATCTCAAGGACGATTCTTTCACGGTTCGGTGCGACATTGTCATCGTCAACGAGTTCCTCGCCGTGGAAGAGACGCTCGTAGACGCCCCTCCAAGGTTCATCTCCGTGCCCCCATCCAGCCTGCACAAGCATCTTGGCAACCTCCTCCAGAGTGAGAAAGGAGCTGATGTGGTCTTCGCTGTTGGTGGTCAGACGTTCGCTGCACACCGGTGCGTGCTCGCCGCACGGTCACCAGTCTTCAGTGCAGAGCTCTTTGGCACAATGAAGGAGAGCAATGTCGCAGGCGTTATCCATGTAGACGACATGGAGGCTCAGGTGTTCAAGGCTCTCCTCTACTTTGTGTACCGATTCATTGCCCAAGACAAAGAATACAGAGGAAGATGGAAAGGAAGACGAAAATGACGAGAAAACAGCGGATGGAAAGGAAGACGAAGATGACGAGGAAGATGTCATGTCTCAGCACCTGCTTGTTGCAGCCGACAGATACAACTTGGAGAGGCTCAAGCTGATATGTGAAGGGAACTTGTGCGGTACATTAATGTGGACACAGTAGCCACCATACTGACACTAGCTGAGCAACACCACTGTGAGGGGTTGAAGAAGGCATGCTTCTATTTCGTCAACACTCCCGCAAATCTGAGGGCAGCCATGGCCACTGACAGCTTCAAGCATCTTAGCAGAAGCTGCCCAGCCATCATGGAGGAACTAGTTGCTATGCTTGTCACTTGAAAACAGTGGAGTTCATTGTTTCAGCATTGTTAGTTCCTGGTTTCTAGACTTTTTAGTAGCCTGTCCATAACTCTACCTAAGCAATTGAGGTACAGGAGATGCAAAATTACCCTGTTCAATGTCATCTCTGTTTTTGTCATGTCTTTGCGTATCCCTGTAGCCTAAGTTAATCTGGAATACCTTTGTTATCATCTACCTTAGCCCATTGGGTCTCCAGAAGATCTCTGTTTCCTCGGTAAACACCAAATACTAAACTTGTTGCTAGCTCTCTGCATATTGGGATCTGGTCAACTGTTATGAGTGGCACTATTGTGGGAACTGATGAATTGCATGGATTATATTTATATAAAATAGCAAGACTTTCATCAAGTATTTCATATGATGCAGTATGCATTCCACATTAGATTATTTTCCAAAATGAGAGTATGAATGCTTATCTGTTGGGTTTCCATACAAGAGAAGACATAAATCAAGGGCAACGAGCATTAGATGCAGGCTGTTTCAGTAAAGTTGAGCTGTTTTTAGTTCTGTCTGTAGAATGGCTTTAGCCCTGATTAATTTAATGCTCCATCGCCCTCTCGGCCCAATTGGAATAAAAAAGCCTTCTAAATTTTCTACTCCCTCATCCTTTTAGAATTGGCAAAGGTCCATTCAGAATAAGTGATGTGTATTCGTATTCGACATTTCTACCCTTGTGATGTGCACATCATGCTGCATAGGTCATGCAGGCATAGGTTTGTATTAACTGCATGGACAATGGCCTCCTTTGTTTATATAGGCTTTTAACAACCAATCTGACGTTACAAGGCAAAAAGTAAACTCTGTTGTTGACAATGGTATAGTCTAAGCGTATTGCTGCTTGCAAGACAAAAACAAATCCTCAGGGCCTGCAACTGCTCTGCTTTTACCTGCCTACAAGTTCTATGACTTTTGCAAATTGGAAGTGAGAAACACCAGATTACTCATATGAGTTAAGAAACACTGAACCCTTTTAACATCTAATTCCCCTTGTTGAAATTTTACGCCTGCTGGTTTGACCTTACCCACATCGTGCATAGAGGGATAAATGGTTTGATTCTGCCTCATCTGTTACTGTATACTAATTAGCTCGTCTTGTGTGTTGTCATCAAGATGCTGTGATCTTCTGGTGTGTGGCTTCTACGTTTAGTCATTCTACCTGCTCACCCGAGCTATTAGCTGTCAGTTTGTGCATTGTGATGGTTCCTTGTTGAACAGTACAAGTTTATGTGTTCTTTGCTTCCATTTTTATGTGATGCAGCGGCAGTACTGAAGTTGCAGTGCACTGTGTATTGTTTTGCTGAAGTTCCCCTGGAGTGTGGAGATAGCATGGTGCTGCTGGTCGAAATTATAACCGATGATACTGCTGATAGCTTAACAGCACCCCGGGTCCATGATCAGTGGCTGTAGGATTGCTTTGACCTTTGAGTTACCCAGTAACAGTCAGCCATCCTGGGCTTGTTAACATAAACGGAAACCATCTGTACAACTTGTCACCTTGACCGATTAACCTGGGACAATTTAGTTGTCCATTAGGTTGGTATATTTCCACTGAAAAAAAGTTGCTATGTGGGCTCGATGTATAATTCTTTGTATATGTGGATGAGCAGTGCAGGTAATGCATCAGGCTGCTGAAGGCTGAGGACATCTCTGGTTTTCCTCTCGTAGAGATGCAGTCGAATCAAGTAAGGAAAAATAGATCATTTTTTACTAAATTTGCCTGTTTGCATCTCCTTGGGACAGAGGTAGTCATGAACTTGATTAGCGCAAGTCCATTAAACAGGCATAACCATTGCTAAAACAATCTATTGATATGCCATAAAAAAAGCAATCTATTGATATCAGAGTTGTAAAAACTAAGCCAAGCAAAAAATAAGCTCTCCATAGCATTGAACATCACCAATCGAAGTCATGCCAGACATTCCGCACAAATCTGTTCTGAAAGAAATGTTGCGATTGTAGATCGTTCTGAATCTACCAAAAGAAAAGAATCTACCAAAATAAAAAAAATCAGATTAATTTAAACCGTATTGGTTTCGTTGGGATTGCAAGTTGTCCTGTTTATGATGAAGAAAAGTATTTTTTTGTGGTAAAAAGTAATTACACGAATCAGTTTTGTTATTGGTTTCGTTGATGCATGTCAATATTTAATTGAGTTAAGAAGTGATGGACAAATGAACAATAAATCCACTGAAAATTACTTCTTGATTGTAGAATATCGTTTCACAAAGTTATACTGTAAGCAATAGCTTTTTTAAATTACTGAATTTAAAGAAAAAAAAACGCAGAGAAAAGGAAACGTATCAAAGAAAGGGAAAAAAAACACTCCCCGGCTCCCCGTCTTCCCAATCACCCTCACTTTCCCCTCCCCTGCTTCCGAATTCCCCAATTCCCCAGTCCACTCGCCACTCGCTTCGCTAAACCCTGCGGCGGCGAAGCAAGCTCATCTCGAGAGAGGGGGGAGAGAGAGAAGGCTCGCAAGTCGCAATGTCGTCCGCCTCCGGCCGTCACAAGCCATCGCGGTCCGCTTCCGCATCCACCGTCGTCGCCGACAATGCGGCCGGCTACCACGACCTCAAGATCGACGGCTTCTCCCGCATCAAGCGCATCCCCGCCAGGGTTCCCATCAAGTCCAGCGCTTTCACCGTCGGCGGGCACCGCTGGCGGATTTCCTTCTTCCCCAACGGCGACGGCGCCCGCACCCCCATCGAGGGTTGCGTAGCCCTCTTCCTCTTCCTCGACGAGGATGTCGCCGAGCCGGTGACGGCACAGTTCGAGTTCGCTTTCATGGGGGAGAAGCGGGCTTCCTTCTTCCGAAACCGGAAAAAGGAGGAGAAGTTGAGGTCTTTACTGACGGTGGTTTCTAGCTTTGCTAGTCGTGTTGGTTTCCGGTCTTCGGAGTTACTCTTCAAGAACACTTTGGAGAATTATGTTAGCAAGCACGGCTCGCTCACGATCCGCTGCGACGTGGTCGTCTTCAAAGAGTTCCTTGGCGAGGAGCCGGTCACTCCGGCCACTTTCGTCTCCGTGCCCCCGTCCGACCTGCATCGGCACCTCTCTGACCTCCTCCAGACCGAGAAGGGCGCCGATGTGGTGTTCCAGGTCGGGCGGGAGACGTTCGCCGCACACCGGTGCTTGCTGGCGGCCCGGTCGCTGGTCTTCAGTGCTGAGCTCTTCGGCGCCATGAGGGAGAGCCGCACCGCAGCAGATGTCGTACAGGTAAATGACATGGAGGTGCCCGTGTTCAGGGCATTTCTCTGCTTCTTGTACACCGACTCATTGCCCGAGATGAGAAAGGAAGATGAAGATGTCATGTACCAGCACCTACTTGTCGCCGCCGACAGGTATGATATGGAGAGGCTCAAGTTGTTGTGTGAGAGTAAGCTTTGTGAGTACATTGATGTGGGCACCGCTGCGACCATCCTGACGCTAGCTGAGCAGCACCACTGCCATGGGTTGAAGAAGGCGTGCTTCCATTTTCTCAGTGATCCGGTAAAGTTGAGGGCTGTCATGGCCAGTGATGGTTTCAAGCATCTAAGTCGAAGCTGCCCCTCCATCAAGAATGATCTGATGATGCTTATTCCTTAGTTCAGTGAAGTTCAGTGTTTAGCATTAGCATGCATTAAGTGGCAGCTCGTGGCTGGTTATCAGGTAATGGCGCAGATCCACCAACAGTAGTGAGATCTTGGCATTGTTAAGCCAACGGCATGGCTAGGACCTTATGTTTGGTAATTTAATCGAGATTCTACGTCTCTAGCAATTGGTCAGTTCTGCAGCTTTAGCAATTAATCAGGAATGACTTGTTATTAGGTAGCTATGCTAATTGAATATTCAGTTATTCACTAGGCATCTCTGAGTGTTTACTTTTCTTGGCATGGACAAGAACATTCTGCTGCTGGGCATTTCTCCCAATTGTTTGGTGTTTTATCAGTGGCAGTTCGTGGTTTGTGTAGTCATGTTGGTTCATGGGGGTAATGATCATTTTTTAGCAATGCTGACCAAGAGGCAAGGTTTCTAGCTAGGATCAAGTAGTTCTCTGGCCAGCTACATGGCTCCACCAATGTAATTGCTAAGCAGATGGTCGATTAGTCTCAGCTTGCCTCATGCAAGATTATTGCACTTTGGTGGCTCCGCCAATTGGTCAGTAATACCCTTCTTATCAGGTAATTGCGCTGATTGAATCTTCAGTTAGCAGACCTCTGGTTGTTTCATTTCCTATACCATAGGCTGATTGCCAGGCTGCTCACTAAATTATTTCTAGCGATGATTGTTGGCTTGCTGCTCTTTTCTGAACTTGTTCATCATATTGTTCTATCCTAAATGGGTGTCCGTGTCTTCTAAATTTGTGTTTTCAGCATATCAGGAACCTGAGTAGTTCTACCTAAGCTGCATAACAGTAAAAAATACTATTAGTCAGTTCTCTGTTGCAGCTCTACAATTTATGTGTCTGCTGCCCTGTCCCTGTGAATCTTCACTAGTTAATTGGATCTGGTCGAGTAATACATCGGTGCTTTGTTTTTTTTTTGGCAAATTTGGCCGTCCCTATTTATATGTTGCCTGTTTTATTGCTTCAACGGTTAGTCCATCAAATGCTTCTTTAAATCTTGATGATATGCTACTACATTCCAAAATGCATTTTTGGAGCGGTATCCATTTATTTAAATATATTTACATTGCAAAGCGTAGACAAATTATAATGCCTAAGTGTAAATGGTTTCTTGTTTGGGAGTATTATAGCAGAGGAGTTGAGCCTAAGTGTAGACAAATTTACATTCGTAGTAGTTGAATCGTTATGGATTTTTTTTTCTGCCCACTACAGTTTTTCTAGAAGATTATTACCGTTGTCAATAGTCAACAACTGCATAGAGTTTATTAAAAGGTTGCATTTTCAATGTGATGATTTGTTTGGCGGGATAGAAATCGTGTGTGCGAAGGAGAACGTCAAAGAGAATCATTGTGCAGGCCGATTAGTTTCCTGAATTTTTCATAGAAAACATCGACAGCAAAGACACAGAATGTCCATTGGCACAGGTAGAATCCGGGAGTCCTGAAGATCAACTTGGACAGGGCAATATGAAAGAGTCAGAAATCAGGCGGTCGGGGTTCCATTACCAGGGATCATAGTGGCGATGTGATTCATGCTGGAGCAGGCAATGCTGGACGACTCCTGGATGCAGCATGTGGAGTTGGAAAACGGAATCCATGATGGTGGAATAATCATTATAGGGAGCAAGTTTCAGCCTGGCAAGGTATAATGTTTGAACTAAAAGTTTGATGATAGCTGCAAGTTTTTTCTAGTTTCTGTCGCAGCCAGCCAGTAATGAATGGAATATGTGACCGTAGTTTAGAAGTTTACTGAGTTTTATTGCACTAAAAGGACTTCTGTAGAAGAATTCAAAGGCCCGGGAACATTACAGCGGAGTGGGACAAGCATATTGGATAAGCCCAACAGCAAGGGCCCATAAGAAGCAAGAAAAAATATACTCTCTGTATCCGGAAATACAAGACGCCATATAGATAAGAACATATTAGTGAAAATGACTTTTGCTAAAAAAAACATATTAGTGAAAATGACATAACATGTATACTCCCTAAGTTACAACATGAATATTATGTGAATACTTGTTTTAATGACATTAGCAGGTGACAAGAAATTAACTTGAAGTCTTTAACTGATCCTGACATTGATGTAAGGGTGGCTAAGCTCAGCTCGTTTCATGACGAGCTAGCTCAAGCTCAACTCTTTATGGCTAACGAGCTAAAAATTTAAGTTCGGCTTGGTTCATTAGACAAGTTTGAGCTAGCTTGTTTGGCTCATGAACCTTGCATTGTTCAATATTAAAATTAAGATGAAATATGATATTAACATGTAATAATAAATTAAACACGCTGATAGTATTTTTAAAGCATAGTTTATCATGATATTACCTAAATAAATAGCATGAGTATATAGTCTGGGATAATTAAGTACTTGAAGGCTAAAAAATACATTTAATCAGTATCATATTTATGTTGCAAATTAAAAAAAACAGTTTAATTTAGCTAAACAGCACTTTATTAATAAAACACACTCTGGTGTTATCATATTTGCCTAATGAGTTTACCAAGCAGCTCACGAGCAGTTCACGGGGTGGCTCATGCTCATTAACAAGCGAGCTGAAATTGAGGTCTGACTTAGACCATTCAGGTAATCGAGCGGAGCGGAGCTCAGCCGAACCTGTAAACGAGCCGAGCCGAGCCGGCTCACTCGAGCTTTTGATCGTTCATGCTTGCACCTGAAAATCGACACCGACGACGACGACATGGTTAACCACTTCGTCGATAGTTTTCCAATTAATCTTGCCTTCTTAACTCCGAAGCAAATGTCATTATCAAGGGTAGCATTGGCATTGGGGCATTGAATAGATAAACGTAATTTCCACGTAAGCAAAATGTCAAAACTTCCACGGGAAGCTTTGCCGCCTTGCCGGCTTCTTCCTTGTCCTCTTCCGTAGTTGCCGATTCCGCAGCGGTCTGCGCAAGGCCCTACAAAAACTGGTAATTTTGGAAGGCCAATTACACTAGCGCGAAACTGTGAGACACTGAGTGACTGACAGGCTGATTGCCTGAGAGAGCTAGATTTCTCAATAGTTCTGGTTGGCTGAGCATGTCGTCGTCAACCACGGCCACTGTTGGCGGAAGCCGGAACCGGAAGCGATCACGGTCGTCGTCCTCCGCCATCGTTGCCGGCACGGCGAGCGGGTACCACATCCTCAGGATCAACAATTACTCCCGCACCAAGGTAATCCCCAACGGAGACTGCCTCAAATTGCGCCCTTTCACCGTGGGCGGCCACCGCTGGCACATCGACCACCACCCCAACGGCCACAAGTGGGACACCAAAGACTTCATCTCCCTCTTCCTCGTCCTCGACGAGCCCGCCCATGGCTCCAACCCCAACGAGGTCAAAGCCCAGCATCGGTTTCGTTTTCTTGACACGGTGGCGCACGAGGAGGAGGTTGATGAGCTGCCGCCGGCGTTTATGGAGGAGGAGGAGGAGGTGAGCAACTACAGGAGCCACCGTGGGTGAGGGAACGGGAGGTTCATCAAGATTGACGATCTCGAGAGATCCGAGCATCTCAAGGGCGATTCTTTCGCCGTCCGGTGCGACGTCGTCGTCATCAGCGAGTTCCGCGCCGCCGCTGCCGCCGCCGACGACACGGCCGCCGTCGTGTCCGTGCCCCCGCCGGACCTGCCACGCCACCTCGGCGAACTCCTTTTCACCGGGAAGGGCGCCGACGTGGTGTTCGAGGTCGCCGGCGAGACGTTCCCGGCGCACAGGTGCGTCCTCGCGGCACGGTCGCCGGTCTTCGCCGCGGAGTTCTTCAGCGCCATGAGGGAGAGTGAAAGTGGTGTCGTTCACATTGACGACATGGACGCTCGGGTCTTCAGGGCTCTGCTCCATTTCATCTACACTGACGACTTCTTTGGTGAGGCGAGTAATGGAGACGATGGAGTGGGAGAGGAGGAAGAAGATGTCATGGTCATGGCCCAGCACCTGCTTGTTGCTGCAGACAGATATGATTTGGGGAGGTTGAAGTTAATGTGTGAAGATAATATTGAAGTTTAATGGGTGGATTTATGGTAGATTTTGGATCGAGGGAAGGAAGGAATAGTAGCCATTAAGAACAGAGAATGGGGAAAAGTTATCGATACTTCTCTCGATCCTTCACTGGTTGTTTCTATCTAGTCTAGCTATTTTACATTTTAGTCCCTACTAAATCTTAATTTTACAAATATACACCAACACTCCCCCTCAAGATGGGGCAAAGACATCATACAAACCCATCTTGCCACAAAACGCGGAAAACATCTTTTCAGGCAAACCTTTGGTCAAGATATCAGCCACCTGACTTGCTGATTTTACATAGGGTAAACAAATTACTCCCCCATCCAACTTCTCTTTAATAAAGTGACGATCGATCTCCACATGCTTCGTTCTATCATGATGAACTGGATTGTTGGCTATATCTATAGCTGCTTTGTTGTCACAGTATAGCATCAAGGGACCATTTTTAAACAATCTCAATTCACTTAGAAGAATTTGTAGCCACAATAGCTCACACACACCATGAGCCATAGCACGAAATTCTGCCTCGGCTGTAGACCGTGCTACAACACTTTGCTTTTTACTTCTCCATGCAACCAAATTACCTCTGACAAAGGTACAATACCCAGAAGTTGATCGTCTATCATCCAAAGAACCAGCCCAATCTGCATCAGTATAGCATTCAACCTGCATGCTTCCTTGTTTAGTGTATAAGAGACCCTTCCCTGGGGTACTCTTAAGATATCTCAAAATGCGATAAACGGCATTCATATGAGATGACCTAGGATCATGCATAAATTGACTCACCACACTTACAGCAAATGCAATATCGGGACGAGTGTGAGAGATATATATAAGTTTTCCAACCGGTCTCTGATAACATTCTCTATCCACTGGCGTACCAACATCTTTACTTAATCAATGATTTTGTTCAATAGGTGTGGCTACAGGACGACATCCAAGCATTCCAGTTTCCTTTAGTAGGTCCAATACATATTTCCTTTGAGATAAAAACAACCCCTTTGATCCACGAGATATTTCAATTCCAAGGAAATATTTCAGTTGCCCCAAATCTTTTACTTCAAACTCTTGCGCAAGATATTTCTTCAAATCGGTAATCTCAACAATGTCATCCCCAGTAATCACAATATCATCCACATAGACTATTAGAATTGCAACCTTACTTGTAGCATGTTTAAAGAATAGTGTATGATCAGCATTACTCTGGATATAGCCTCTTTTGAGCATTGATTGCCTAAAGCGATCAAACCAAGCTCTAGGGGATTGTTTTAACCCATATAGAGATCGACATAAACGAAGCACTTTCCTATTTGTTTGACTTGTTTCAAACCCAGGTGGTATGTGCATATATACTTCTTCATGAAGGTCACCATGAAGGAAAGCATTTTTAACATCCATCTGATATATACCCCAATCCAAGTTGACAGCACAAGATATAAGTGTTCTTACCGAATTCATTTTAGCAACAGGAGCAAAAGTCTCATCATAGTCAATCCCATAAGTTTGAGTGTATCCTTTCGCCACAAGACGAGCTTTATACCTCTCAACCTTCCCTTCAGGTGTATGTTTAATAGTAAAAACCCACTTGCACCCAACAGGTTGCTTACCTTGTGGTAGATCCACAAGTTCTGTTCTTCTCCAAAGCTCTCATCTCTTCCAGCATTGCCTCCTTCCACTTAGGATCCTCTTTAGCTGATTTCCAATTAGTGGGTATGGATACAGAATCAAGAGATGCAACAAAACTCTGGAAGGATAGGCTACAAGACTTATAGGAGACTCATTGTCCTCGTGCATAAGAATTTCACATAATTTATGGGATTCGGCTCAAGAGCATATTTGACAACTTCTGAAACTACCTTAGGTTGCTCCATTATTTTACTAAGAATTTCACATAATTTTCCAATGCTAGAATCAGCCTCCTTTTCTCCACTAACACCAGCCATGATTCTGTATTGCTAAAATCACAAAGTATCAGGTCTCAGTTTGCACTTACCAGATTGTCCTGTGTGGGGTACACGTAGCAATGCTCCAATACTTGGCTCCAATGCTTGCGTGAGGCAACAGAAGCAGGCAAGCAGCACAACAACTAGAGAACCAAGTAGCACAGGAAACGAATCTTTGCGTGGGGGCACTAGGAACAACAGCAATGCAACAGAATCACAGAACCACTACAGCGGATGGGGAGGCCGAGTACAGGCGATGAGTAGAAAGAGCCGCGTCAGACGGAGACGGGCAACAGACAGCGGAGATAAGATGCAGACGAACAGGACTCCAAGGTCCCAACAAATCGCAGCTTGCAGTGCCGCAAAAGACAACGAAATCGACAAAAAATCGAATGGATCCCGCAAGATCAACCCGCTCTGATACCATATTGAAGTTTAATGGGTGGATTTATGGTAGATTTTGGATCGAGGGAAGGAAGGAATAGTAGCCATTAAGAACAGAGAATGGGGAAAAGTCTGTATCGATACTTCTCTCGATCCTTCACTTGTTGTTTCTATCTAGTCTAGCTATTTTACATTTTAGTCCCTACTAAATCTTAATTTTACAAATATACACCAACAGATAAACTGTGCAAGTACGTTGTGGTGAGCACGGTGGTGACCATATTGGCACTAGCCGATCAGCACCATTGCCATGGGTTGAAGAAAGCGTGCTTCCGTTTCCTTAGGTCCCCAGCGAATCTGAAGGCTGTTGCGGCGAGTGACAGTTTCGATCATCTTTGCAAAAGTTGCCCCTCTGTTATCAGGGAGTTGATTGCTATGCTGGGCGACTTACTTGAGTGAGGCTCGGTGTTGTGTGTGTTCTTCAGTTCTTGTGATGTTGTGCTGTGATTAATCAAAGCTCCCTCCTTGGCCTGGATCTCTGCTTGCTGTATGGGTTCTTTGGTACAAGAGAACTCTGTTCACTTTTGCGATTTCAGTGTTTCCTGAAGTGCAGTACCCAAAATTGCTCAGAGACCCAAAATCTCAACAGTGCAATGATCTTCAATGGTAAGAGGCATTTGACAGGGATGAAAAATGTCATCAATATACAGTTGATTGATCTTCAATCGACCAACGATGACCATAACGGTAGCCACTTCTTCAAAGAAAAAATTGCAGCCCCTTGTCAATCATGGGATTATTTGTAGTGAAACATAAAGTATATTTTTTGCGGACGGAAATTGACTCCATCCTGCTAAATCCTATACTTTAACAGCTGAATCCTGGAGAGTTTGCCAGGTAAAAATTGTTGACTTGAGTTGCATGTAAAGTTCACGTCTTTTGTCTGTCCATGCAAATTTGAAGGAGAGGTGTTCGGTTGGAATCTTATGCCTGAGAATGTTAATGACACATTCTATCTACTTTTGAAACCTCAGCAAAACCTGAGAACGCCCAACCCTTTGAGCAAAAACCAATCTTATAACGTAAGTAGCATGAATTATATAAAAAAAATAAGGGACATATGTTACCTGGTATGGAAAGAACCAGATGAAATTTAAGTGATAAAAAATTAGATATTTTCCTTTTCTCTTTTGCTTTTTTTCTTTGCGTTGGGGTCTGAAGAGATAGCTTAAATCTACTACTGGGCTTGTATGGGCGATGTTAAAAGTGTCTGAAACTGTCAACTATCTGATGAAGCCCAAAGGGCCGGATAAACTAAGAGCTAAAGCCCAACCTGTGTAAACATAAATTACAAGAGATTTCAACTGACAACAATATTCTCTCTCTCTCTCTCTCTATTTTTCTTTCTTTGCCAAAAAATCAGAGGCCGTTAGTCCTTGTATCCCGATTGATGCTAGATCATTGTTCTCAAAAAATGAGAGACAAGAATAGTTGAATAACACTAGCAACGTGATTCTTGTCTCAGAGAACGGGAGCTCACTCGAACTTATCTGGCTTATGTTAATTAAGATAGCTTGTTTTAGCTCGTCTTCAAAGATCAGCATGCAATTGGATAGTAACAAGTGTCTCCCAAAAGGTGCATAGTCCTTTATGTCACGACAGTTCTATGTAGTGGCGGACAGTTCTATTCAGTGGCGGAACAGGAGAGAAATATAAGAGGGGGCCAAACAAACGTATTGCATGCTATTGACTGTATAGATTTTTGGTTCTTTTTGGGCTGAAGTGTGTAATTCACAAAGTATGACATCGAAACGTTTTGGTCATCCATGATAATTTGTGAATTATATATACATTTAATTTCGTACTTATTAATTATATGACGACTTTCAACTTGCATTGTCTGCGATCGGTTTTCTACAATTATTAAAATTGTCCTTTGACAGACACATTTCTTTCTATAATTCCATAATTTCGAGTCATGGTATATATATCGCAAGCAGAAAAAAAAGAACTTTGTGCCGACACGTATCTCTTAGACACCTATTTCATGCTACTAGCTTGGATTTTTTTTCAAAGTTCTGGCATGGAGATGTACAAAAAAAACAGTTTAGTATAGCATCTTTTAGTAAAGCTCATCTTATATGTTATATAGAAATGTCCTGGCGTGCATAACAATGGGTGAGCGTGCCAATATTCTCTATGTCTCTTCCTCTTCAAGGACCACATACTTAGGATTATTCTTTCAAATCAACTTCCGTGTAGCAGTAGTCAAACAAGCATTATTTGCATAGAGAGGCTCCATAAGAAACCCTAGTCACCCTCCTCACTTAGACATCTTTCACCACTCTTTTTTTCTCCCCCACTTCGTGTAAGAATGCCTGGCCTCTCTCTCTCTCTCTCTCTCTCTCTCTCTCTCTGGATCTTGGTGCATCAGAAGAGGATGAAGCTGCCAGCGTGATCTGATTTAATCTTTCTGAAGATTTGCATCTAGCTTTATAGCTATGCATGATATGAGAGTTAAAAAACCAGATCATCTGGCAGTTTCATCTTCTTATGGCAGCACAAGAAGCTGAAGTAAACCCTAGCTAGAAGCAAGCTAGATAATAGGAACCTAGCTTGCTACACTCCAAGATCTACAAAGGCAAGGATCGAACGCATGCGTGATTCGTCTTCCATGGAAAAAATAAATTAAAGACACTGCCTTTTCTTTTACTGTGGGAAAACAGAAGATGATTTGTGAGTCTTACCATCATTCCCTTATTTTTTTAGACGTGTGTTTCAATAATAACTTAGTTCTTTTATAATATAAAATTCTGGTTTTCATTTTTTATTGCTTTTGTTTAGTGCTTCAATGTTTAAGTAATTCTAATCCAGGTGCAAGTTGTTTAGGCATATTATATTCCAGAATCATTTATCAGTAATTAACACACAATTGAGGAAGATATGTGTGTAGTGCTATCAAGATTACGTGTTTAAGAATACTTGAATCTACCATCCATATGGTAAAAAATCGCTTTCTTTAACTTACTTACCATTTCTGCAAAAAGATTTAGTACACATCCTTTACTTATGGTTGAATTAGGATTTGACAATATATACTATAATAAGCTCAACACCTTGGCACCTTGCACACATTTTCATTTAAACCTATGAATCTTCTGCTGGAAATAGCATTGGACTAGCACATATATAAATGTACTACTACTCCATATATTATTGTTCATTTTGCAAATGTATCATTAGTTTTTAAATTTCAAGAAGCTTTGCAAATACATAAATGCTGAGTAGTGGTTCTCTACTGCATCTACTTTACTAGTTGTGAAATTTAGTTGCATATTGCCCTGTAATGGATGCTTTAGATTCTAGTATCATGCATTTCAGATAAATGAATTCAAATACTGTCCAGCTGGGACTGACAGAGTCTGTACGTATGCCAAATTAAAAAAAAAACCCTACAGTATAGTAATTCTGCTGTGGTCGTATTATCATGTTGAATTTCAGTGCCATGCTAACATGAGGACACCTCCCAATCAAGGGGATTTGTGTTTTCACAATATAATATATTTTATAATCACCAAAAAGTTTAAGAGAACTACTTAACATTAGATTGCCCAAAATCCGATCCTAATCATATATATACAGCGGTACTGGATCAACAGGGTACATGCAAATCAAACACAATTATTTTCTGTATATTTCATTATTGTTTTCAAACAACATTGAATGAGCTACTGTTAACAGGCAGCATGCATGCAATAGTCTAAATTGAATAGTAGCTTGTCAGTTTCCTTAGGAGTAAAAACAACTTTCAGTGGCTAATAGAGAAGAACCTTGTGACATATGGTAGCACTGGATCCTGGTGATATATGTAGTATGTACAAAATTACGAAATACGTTATGTGCATAATATATAGGACTGATAAGAATTAAGAAACATTATTATTGTACAGCATGCGTTGCAAATTAATATTATCATAGATGGAGCATATTGGACTGGAGAATAAACATTATATATATTCAGCATACTGAGAGGTGTTGTTGTCCCCCAATTCTGTCTGTAATGACTTTTCACCATCACCTTTAATTTCCCCGCCTGTGTTTCGCAATTACTAGATGCACTTGCTAATTATTATATATAGTGGCATGTTATTTTCTGCATTTAGGAAATGAACCTTCTCAGTTACAGGAAAAGCATAACATGCAAAGAATATATTCAAGTTATTCGGTGATGCGGCGCCAAACAGAATGGCAGCACAGAAGCTGAGAGAATCAATCAGACTAGCAAGTTGGCGAATTAATCACAATGTTGTCGATACAACTTGCGACTTGAAGTGACAACAAAAATACTACAATGTTGACTTCAGTAGCTGAAAGAAGTGGCTTGTCGAACAAAGATGCATGCACCAGCCCTAGTTTTGCATTTTTTTTAAGAAAAATAAATCCTTTTTCGTCTTCCCATTTTCCTTAGAAATATAGAGTATGACGTACTACCTCCGTTCTTGAATATATGACACCATTGACTTTTTTTCTTCGTTTGACTATTCGCCTTTTCTACAAATATTTATGCAGCTAGATAAGTCTACTAGTTAAATCCAAAATATTATCAATAATAGATGTAGTGGTACCCATTTTGCGCTATTTAACAAAGTAACTAATAAAATATCATTGGTCAAAGTTGAAGGAAAAAGTCAATGGTGTTATATATTTAAGAATGGAGGTAGTATCACGTATGGTTTCTTGCCTATAGGTTGTACCTATCATCACTAACTCAAAAAGATTTAATATCAGGTCACTACCGTTTCTCTGGCAGATAATTAAAGAAAAAAGAGAGAACAAAGTCAATATTATTCTGCTAGGCCTACCCTAGCTTATTACTTTAATAATGGCTCCATGTAATTTTCTAGTAGTCGAGAGAACAAAGTCAATATTATTCTGCTAGGCCTACCCTAGCTTATTACTTTAATAATGGCTCCATGTAATTTTCTAGTAGTCTCTGTTTTTTTTATAAAAAAATGGCAACAAAAGCTTTGCCCAACATGGATTCATATATTGAACTGAGTAGGCCAACCTGTGAATCTCTAGTTGATTGTAGCGGTGAACCTCTCCTATTTTGATTTGCGGCCCATAACTTGATGAGCTGAAGAATGTTCACCATGCAACTGTTCTCTTGACTTGAGTTAACTATTCCCAAGTCAGAAAATATAGGACTGTCTCTTAATTTTTATATAAAAGTCAAATTATACTATAGGCAATATATACAGAAAAACTGAAACTTAAATTTGGTAGACGAGCAGAATTGCAAACACCTAGCTTTGTAGATTGTGCCGTTCTCTTGATCGAAGTTAGTGATCAGTTCTTGATCTGATATCTACCTATGTGTGTTACCGTATATTTGCCTTTTACATTGTGGAGTAATAGAAATAGGTTCAAGTGCAGTGTAATTTTTTTTAGATAACGAAACAAAGAAGGTCCCGGTCTCTACGCCATCAAGGATGGCATACACAGCGTAGCAATACAAGACGCGCACTCCGGCTCACCAACAAACTCCACAGGAGTACAAAAGAAGCACTCAAAGCTCTACCAAAAAGAAAATAAACAGTTATGCCGCTATTCGATTGGAGAACTTCTATCCAAACTTCGCGAACACCTCCATGACCACTGACTTCAGTACTCGACACGCATTCTTCAGATTTTCCTTTGCCTCCTAGTCCTTACACAACATAGACCAAGTGCGTGTCCAACACGTTGCCCTAAAAATAACCTGCATAACGGTGTTAGACTTAGCACGGTTGAACACCATATCATTTCTATTCAACCATATAGCCCAGCAAATAGCCGAAAGACCTGCACATATCTGATTTCTAAGTGCTGGCCGAATGCTTGCAAGTCAAGAACCAAACATATGGGCAATGCTAAAAGGGGGTTGAATTCCAAAGGTGATATAGACATAGAATGTATTCCAAATAAAATGGGCAAAGTGACAATGGATGAATGTTCAATAGTCTCAAGAGCGCAACACAAGCAACAACTTAGGTTTGCTTTCCAATTTCTTTTTGCCAGGTTATCCTTGGTGAGAGTGACTCCATACTTAATGTACCATAAAAACATTTTAATCTTAAGTGGTACCTTAATCTTCCAAATAGGGCACTTACGAGGAACAACCCCTTCGCTAATCAAGGCCATATAGAGAGAACGTGTAGAGAACACCCCACTTTTGTGCAAATTCCAGGTAAAAACATCCCTATTTTCCTTCAGTCTTGTATTTAGAACACTCGCAACAAACCTGTACCACAATGCTAGGTTAGGGCCTGTTAGTGCCCTTCGAAAGTTCACATTCAAAGGTGTGGTGCTTAGCACCTCGGCCACCATTGCGGACTTCTTCCGAACAATCTGATAGACATTAGCATACATAGCTTTAAGGGGCTTATCCCCTACCCATGTGTCCTCCCAGAATCTAGTTTCCATACCACTATTGACTTTATACCGGCCGCATTGTAGAAAAAGATCCCAAATCTTCGTAATCCCAGCCCAGAAATGGGAATCCCCTGGATGTTTCTGGACTTGGGTCAGGGTTTTGTTTGACAAATATTTCCTCCTTAGGAGATTTTGCCAAATGCCATCCTCGTTAATTAATTTAAATAGCCATTTACTCCACTTAGTGAGCCTGTACTTTTTCTTGTGGTCATCACACTGCCAATAAAAGAGCGAGCGATAATAGTTGAGATTCTTAAGAACACCTTTCGGTATCTCAAAGAAGGACAACATATACAAAGTGAGGCTAGTGAGCACTGAATTAATCAAGACTAGTCTGCCACCCACTGATAACAATTTTCCTTTCCAACTACTGAGCTTTTTTTGAAACTTCTCCTCAATCACCTTCCAGTCACTATTTGATAGTTTTCTATGATGCATGGGGATACCCAGGTAATTGAAAGGAACACTTCCCGTTTTACACCCGAAAAGGCTCACATAATCAGTATTAAAATCCTTCGCCTTCCCGTAGCAATAAAGTTCGCTCTAATGGAAGTTTATCTTTAGACCCAACAATTGTTGAAAAGTACTTAACACTAGTTTAAGATTTTTGGCATTTATGAGGTCGTGCTCCATAAAGAGGATTGTGTCGTTAGCTTATTGTAAAATAGAAAGAGCATCATCCACTAATGCGGTATTAAGCCAACGAAATCACCATTATTCTTTGTTCTTTCGATGAGAATGGCCAACATGTCAGCAACTATATTAAAAAGGATCAGCGACAGGGGATCACCTTGTCTAAGTCCTTTCTTAGTTTGGAACTAGTGTCCTATGTCATCATTAACTTTGATGCCAACACTACCTCCTCTGACAATTTGATTAATTCAACTGCACCACTAAGGCAAAAAGCCTTTCATCCGCAATGGTTGTTGAAGGAAAGACCAATTGACCTTATCATAGGCTTTCTCAAAGTCGAGTTTCAAGATGACGCCATCAAGCTTCTTCCTATGTAACTCGTGCACTGTCTCCAGCAAAATGACCACTCCCTCTATAATATTCCTTCCGGACATGAAAGCCGTCTGGGAAGGTTTAATGACTTTTTGTGCTACTAGAGCAATGCGATTTGTCATTACCTTGGTGAAGATCTTAAAGCTCATATTAAGTAACCATATAGGTCTAAACTACTGAATTTGTTTGGCCTCCTTTTGCTTAGGTAGTAGAGTGATGATGCCAAAGTTGAGACTAAACAATGGTAGATCTCCCTTATGGAACACATGAAAGAGAAATAATAAGTCCTCTTTGATAACATCCCAGAAGACTTGGTAAAATTCAGCCGGGAAACCATCAGGTCCCGGAGCCTTATTGTGTTCCATCTCAAAGATCGCCTTTTTGACCTCATCCATCATAAATGGTGATGTAAGAATTTCATTTTCCAAATCCGAGGCCTGTGGAACATCTTCTCTGATCGATTCATTCATGGAGAAATTGTTTGGTTCCGGTGCTCCAAAAAGACCTTTGTAGTAGCTGGTGATATAGCGCTTAAGGTTCTCATCACCCTCAATTACGCAGTCTTCCTGTTCTATCCGGAATATCCTTGTCTTCCTATGTTTCCCATTTGCTACTAGTTGGAAGTACTTGGTATTACAATCGGCTTTTAACAACTTAGTTGTCTTGGCTCTTTGGTACCACTTAATTTCTTCCTCCCTTAGCAAGTGAGCTAGACGTTGCTTAAGGCATTGCTTTAAGTCGAGTTCATGGGCATTAAGCGTCTGTATTTCAGTCTTCTTGTCTAATTCATCGGCTTTCTTGATTATTTCCTTCATTTCTTTTTTGTAAGCACCACTGGTGTTTTTCTCCCAACCCCGTAGGAATTGACGAAGTCTTTGTATTTTGTGCTGCCACTTCTGCAGTGGAGTCTGACCTCTAGTCTCATTTTTCCATACTTGTGCCGCCATTTCAGAGAAACCTTCTTGCATAAACAAGCCAAGCTCGAATTTAAAGTGCGTCTACTTATTGGAGTGGGTCCCACTTCCAGTGCTCAAAAGCAACGGAGTATGCTCGGAAATTTCCCTAGTCAAGGCCTGAACCGTCGTCAGTGGATACTTTGCCTCCCACTCAGTAGTCACCCGTGTATGGTCCAAGGTCTCAAAAGTAGGTACACTCCTAGAGTTTGCCCATGTAAATTTTCGATTCGATAGACTCAATTCCCGAAGATCCAAGCTATCTATGACAACATTGAAAAGGAAAGGCCACCTATCATTGTAGTTGTCATTGTTTTTTCCTGTGGATTCCTGATGATATTAAAATCACCTCCAACAAGAAGGGGCAAACTTTCTTTGGCACAAGTTTGCACAAGCTCAGCCAAAAAGGTTTCCTTGAATTCATTTTGAGCATCCCCATAGACTGCCACCAGAATCCAATTAAAGCCATCATCCTTATTCCGTAGGCGAAACTTCACATAGAAGTCACCTTCGTTAATACTCCCAATGTCAAAAACTTCTATATTAACACCTAGTAGGATGCCTCCGGATCTACCATGAGGTTTTGACCAATGCCACAGGAAGGTGCGACCAACACAAATGTTATTAAGCGTGCTTTGTGGAAAATCATTTTTTCCGGTTTCTAGCGGAGCAATGAAGTCTAACTTCTCCTCTTTACTAGTATCGGATAGAAACTTAAATTTAGCCAAGTCACCTACACCTCTGCTATTCCAAAATATCCCTTTCATTTTACACAACCTTTATGTTTTTAATCACCCTAATCTTGGCACTTCCTTTATTCCTCGAGGAGTTTTTTTATTTATTTTTCTTGAAGACTATGAAAATCACAACTTAGGTGATCCCTGTCCTCATCCATCACCTCCTCCACAAATTCACCACATAGGTGATCAAGAGTGATGTTTTCAAATTCGTAATTGTGCTCCTCATCATTTTCGAATTGATCACACTCTGAACTAGATTTATCCATATTAAGATTAATTTGGGATAAAGAAGTGGGTTACTTAGGTCTAATTAAAATGGAGACAGACTCAGCAATTTGTATAGCATTCGAACCTATGTCTACACCTAAATTATTAACCTTAGTAAAAGTTGCATGATCATAAAAAGAGCAGGAGCTAACATAGTACCTCCGTGGTCAAGGTTCTTCCACGCAGCCTGTAGTTTGGCACTCTCCATGACGTGATGATCAGCTACACCACCGAGTCTTGGGTTGGAACGGGTGGGTGCCAGCACCACCTCCCTTATCCCAGCTGCTGCCACCAGATCACCGGTGGTGCTGAACTAGCAGAGCGGCGACCAGGCCAACGGCCCTTTCCCGAGCGCTCCTGCAGGCACCCATTCCTTGCAGCCAAGTGCCTCAGATCACTGGCCACCTTCTTGCAATCATTAGTGCCACCGAACACAGTCCCAGGGTCGTTCACAACAGCCACCTCGCACACAATGTCCGCAGCCCTCTCACTTGGTGCAGCCGGAGAGAACCAACGATCTCAGCCCCAGGAACTCCCGCAGCACTGCAGCAGCCATATCACCCATGGTTGTTTCAGTAGTCACCATCGCCATAGGATCAGCCAACTGAGGACCAACAATCACAGCCACTGGATTTTCCGCAAGTGAAGTATCCACCTCATTGGAGGTAATGTCAACATATGTGTCCAAAAGTTCAGTATCATCCCTGGCCATGACATTGTCTACACAAAAATCAAGTGTCATATGCACTGCCATGTCTATAATCTCTGTAGCCATTTTTTTGATTTTTCCTTCCAAATCTTCTCCCTGCTCGACCGACAAAGCCAGGGACTCCTGGGCACTACCGTGTCTAGCCCCCTTCTGAAACAGCCAAGAAGTAAAGAATCCACCAAGAAACGATGAAAAAATGATCAAAACATGACCATAGATGATTTGCAGAGTATTAGTCGGTGCTAGGGTAAAATGCATCAGTGATATCATCGAATAAGTCGGTGCTATCATAGTATTAATCGGTAAAATGCATCGGTCATTGTCGGCGAATTATGCTGACTAGGTTCTCGAGGGGGTGCCCCGAGAGAAGGGTCTAGGGAGAACTCGTCGAGAATCTAGAGCCGAAGGTGACAAGAAACGGTTTAGACAGGTTCGGGTCGCCGGAGCGTAATACCCTACGTCCTGTATGGTGTATCTTGTATTGATGATCTTGTTTTGAAGGGGTCCCTGCCTCCCCTTATATAGTCCGGAGGGCAGGGTTACATGGGAACCGTATAGGACTAGGAGACTTTTACAAGTTTATCTCTAATTCCCAAATATAGTATATCCAAACCGACTAGGACTAATCCTTGTCTTGTGCGTCAAGTCTTGTTCATGGGCCGGCCTATAGGATGGGCCGCCAGGGTTGTTTAGTCCGTCAGGACTCTACACCCACAAGCCCCCGAGCACCTTATCTCCTAAAGAACAGCCTTGTTGAAAATACAGAGTTCTTTGAGGTCCTCCAGAGTTCTTTTGGAATCCGCCAGGGTTCTTTGAGACCCACAGGGTTCTTTGATCTTGGAAGTTATAACCATGCTGTTCAATAGGTAATGATGTGCTCATAAGTCTTCTCGAAGTTCGGATTGGTGCGCACCGATTAGGTGCGCCCAATTGGGCAGCCCCCGAGCCTCGTTTATCTTTGAAGAAGAAATTCGAGGCTCTTTCGAAGTCCGAACCAAAAGAGAATCAATTTCCGAAGAAACCCGAAGTCTTGTAGAATTCCTCATAAATTTATCAATTGAAGCCGAAAATTCTCAGAAAAATATTTCCTGAAAATATGTCCACAGCCCCCGAGCCTAAATTTGAACGAATTCAAATATAGGATCAAGAAAGGACCAAAATTGAAAATTACCGAAGTAACGCTTCGAAAAGCCCATATAAACCGCCCGCGACCCTTCGTATCCGTACGCTCTCGCAAAACAGATCTAGGGTTTGCGGCAGTTGCAGTTCTCGCAATCCAGAGACCGCGCTCAAGCATCCACATCTTCCCCCAATCTGAAATCCAATCCACACCAAATCACAAGAGATCCAAATGGCCGGTGGTGAAGGATCTAGCCGCGGCAAGGGCTCGAAGAGGAAGGCAGAGGCTATGAAGCAGGTCGTTACAACCGAGGAGGCAGCGTCCGCGGGGGACATGCCAATCATAGAAGATCCGATTAGCGACTGGCCGACCAGTATTTTGAAGGAGAAGCACATCAAGGCCCTAGAAGCAGATGGATTCTTGCCAGCGCAAGAAATCAGTCAATGGAGAAGCGCACACGGGCATGAATACCCCACCGAGGAAACCGAGGAAATCACGGTATGGAAAGCCTTCTATGAGGTTGGGTTTGGCATGCCCACTTGTGATTTTTTCCGCCGTGTGCTTCAATTTTATGGGATCGAACTGTGTCACCTGAATCCCAACTCCATTCTGAATCTGTCCATCTACATCCATCTGTGCGAAGCATTCCTAGGGATAGATCCCCATTTTGCCCTTTTCCGTCATCTATTTAGGGTAAAGACCTCCAGCGGGCCACTACAAGTGGTAGGCAAAGTAGTTATCCAGTTCCGCCAGGGCATGAGGCCGGTATACTTGGAGTACACAACTAAGGAAAGCCTCAAGGACTGGCAGAAAGAGTGGTTCTACGCATGGAACCACCAGCCACAGCTGCAGAGCCGCTCAGGAAATCCTCCAGTGGTGAAGCCATTCTGGAGCGAGACAGTTGGAATCAACCAGGCCATGCAAATCCCTGAGCTGCTCAACATGATCAGAGATCTAAAGGCACAAGGCCTAACAGGAGCCATGGTATATAGGTCATTCCTGCTGAGGAGGATCCAGCCGTGCAAACAACGCTGTAACCCAGGGTACTTGTACCTGGGGAAGCAGACCCCTCAAGGAATGCCACCGGGAACATATCGGAGAAGAGAGTGAATCAACTCTTGAAGAAGTTCCTGGTGATCAATGATGAACAATTTCCTGAAATAATGGAAGTTTCTGCAATAACCATGTCACCTGAGGTAAAATCCTTATCTGAATACATTTCTGCATTGTTGAAAATATATTGTGAACTAATGTCTTGATCATCACAGTATGAAGCCCGGCGCGCACTCTATGTGAGTTTGCCACCCCTGGACCCAACCAACACTGAAGAAGCTGCTCTGTTGGCTCGGTGTGTAGATCCAAAGGTAAGAGATCAAGGTCGCCCAAGCAAGCCAACTGCAATTGAAGACCCTGATGAGCCAATGGTTAAACTTGAACCACAGGACCCTGAAGAATCCCAATCCAAGTCAGGAGCAACCTCCAGGGGAGGAGAAAGGTCCAAGAGACCGGCGCCATCAGAAGCACAAGCACCAGTGCCCAAGAGAGCACGCACCTTGCCCAAGCCCCGAGCCAGAACAATCCCAGAGGAGAGGGCAAAGGTATCCCCACAACCCAGGACAACATCTTCAGTGGGGATATCTATCGGAGAAATTGGAACCGGCATGCCGCAGCAAAGCAGCTCTGCTCGGCGAGCATTATCTGATGAAGAGATCCTGCACGAGATCTTCAACCCTGTCTCTGCGCCGTTTGAAAGGACAACGCCAATTATTGAAGAACCCTGTCCAGCAGGACCTTCGGCGACGGAGCAAGAGGTGGAGGAAGAATTCACCTTGGGGGAACCAGAGATCCCCATGCGGCCCTCCACCATGTAAGTATTTCATTAAGCAATATAGAATTCACCATCGTATAATACTGCTGTGACTAACAAACTTCATTATTCCAGAGTTGAAGAAACCTCAACGACAACCAGGTAAGAATCCTCGGTTGACCACGCAGCTGTAGAGCTAGAGGACGCAGTGCCCGAAGAGCCCAGGGTTGTACCAGAAACAACCCTGCCGGAGGTTCAGACAGCAATGCCAGTAGACCCGCCAGCACCAGAAGAAGCCCAAGTCGAAGAAACAGTTGCTGAGGTGCTGGCGGGTATCGAACAACTGGTCACGGAAACGGTGATTGAAGAATCCGGACTGGAACGCCGTGACCAGTCCTCTGTACAGCCCCCGAGCGTCACAGAAACAACCCAAGCCGGGGCAGAAGCAGAGTGCTCGAGGGGGAAGCAAGCAGAAACATCAACCCAAGAGCAGGGAATTGAAGAGATCCCCAGGGTACCCAGGAGTACCGGAGCTGAAGAAGAGGGTGGGAGCTTCCGCATCGGGAGCTTCGACCCAATGCTCAATCCGAATCTGCAGACCTTCGAGTACATTTTGGACGCGGAGGAGGATGAGCAACATATCGACAGGGGACTATACCACGCCGAGAGGGCAGTAGCCTACTTCAAGGTTAGTAAAACAACCCTGGTCTTGTAATATTGATGAAGCATATCTTATAACAACTCTGTTGTAGGCTGTTGGCGAGGCATCAAGAAAGAAAACCGAGTACCTCCACAACATTTCCTTGATGCATGCCAAGGCGGACCGTCTCCAGAAGGAGCTGGAGCGTGAGCGCGAAGATCGCAAACTCCAGGAGGCGGAAGACGCCGACATGATCCGCACCTTGCACCTGCGGACCAAGGAATTGGCCGCAGAGAAGGAGGACATGAAGAAGAAACTTACGACGGCGAAAGCAGAGCTCAAAGGTACTCTGTCACTACCGAAGTCTTGTAACAAATTTCCCACTGCCTTTGTTGAATAACAACTCTGCCGTTGTCTTGTGTTCTCAGGGGTGCAACAGCAGCTAGCAACAGCCCAGAGCAAGATGACGGATTGGTCCAACGTGGCCAACCGTTACGAAGAAGCGTTGAAGACCCTCTCTGCCGAGCATGAAAGCATCCAAGAAGAACTCAGAGTGGCGGTCAAACAACGCAAGGATGCTGACGCGCAGCTAATTCAAGTCCTCGAGCAGCAGCAGAAGCTTGCCAAGGACCTGGAAGACGCTCGCGAAGAAAAGAATCAGCTATCCAAGGATCTCGTCCAAGCACAGAAGCATCTTGCAGACAAGAAGGTGCTGGACGAGAAGCTCGAACAGGCGGCCAGGAGGATGTCAGAGCTCGAAGAGTCATTGCGGTTGATGAAGAAGTCAGACGACGACCTGGCGGAAGCCTTGAACCGGATCTCGCTGCTAGAGAAGGCAGCGAACCCGGTGGTGAAAGCCTTGGTTCCAGAAGACCCTTCAGCACCGCTATCATTCCTGGAGCGCCTGAAGGCCATGCCAAGACAACTGAAGGCGTACATCAAGAGATCTTCGAAGGCTTGTCTTGTGCATGTCCTGGCGGTAGTTAAGTCCAGGTACCCGGAGGTAGACATAGGCAAACTAGTAGAAGGCGCAGAGCCGAACTGTACCGAGTCTGCCTTCAGGGACCTGAAACAAGAGGCCGAGCCAGTTGCAGAAGCAATTGCTCAGAGCCTTAGGCTGTAAATGTAAACAAATATTATTGTAATATAAGTATCATGCAATGTAATATATTTATTGCCATGTTATGAAGAAAAACCAAGATTTCTATGAATTCCCGGGTTGTCTCTGTGTCGCTGACCAGGACTTAGTCAAAATGTACGTGGCGTAGATTTTAACTTATGAAAAACAACCCTGTTAAGGACCCGAAGGAACCCAGGGAGATTTCGTATAGCATAAGCTATCTAATAAAATGTACCCTGAGAGGATACGTGGGAACTACCGGTATATGGATTGCCGAAGCAAGAACCCAGTAAGACCCACGGAGCGACAGCGTTAAGCTGGAAACTACCACAAAGTAGCATAATAGGAGGAACAGATCCGTTCTTGGCCTCGAAAGAACCCGGATAGACCTCAGTTATAGGCTCCGAATGTATGTAAAAGAAACTTTCCAAGTCTAAAAAGAACACGGAAGTTTTAGATAATGTCACGAAGATAAATAAACAACCCAGTAAAGGGAGCGTTATTGAGATATATCTCGTTGCCGGAACAACGGTACAAGAGAACATGTAATGCCGAAGCAATTAGTTCATATATTGCCGGAGCAATGTTTACAGAAGAACTCTGGGTGCCGAAGCAATTGGTTCTTGTGGTGCCGAAGCACTGCTGTAGTGAAGGAACTACGCATAGAATTTGCGTAGATGTTCTATATTCCAAGGATTTGGTAATTTCACACCGTCTTCTGTTTGAAGGCTATAGGTGCCTGGTTTAAGTACTTTGGAAACAATAAATGGACCATCCCAGGGAGAAGTAAGCTTGGAGTGACCGGCTGTATTCTGGATTCGTCGTAGCACCAAGTCTCCAATCTGAAATGATCTTGTCTTCACATTTGTGTCATGGAATCTGCGGAGCCCCTGAAGATACGCAGCATTGTGTAACAAAGCAGCCAATCGCACTTCTTCGGCCGTATCGACTTCCAGCATCCGTTGTTCGTCTGCCATGGCTTCTTGGAACTCCTCAACGCGAGGAGCGCCGTGCATGACGTCAACAGGTAGAACAGCCTCTGATCCATACACCAAGAAGAAGGGAGATTGCCCTGTAGCCTTACTGGGTTGAGATCGTAGGCTCCAGACAACTGGAAAGAGTTCTTTCATCCACCGGCCCTCTGCTTTCTTCAGGGTTCGTTCCATGCGAGCTTTAAGTCCATCAAGGAGCATGTCATTGGCCCTTTCAACTTGTCCGTTGGCACGAGGATGAGCAACCGAGGCATAGGATACCTCGATGCTACGATCTTCACAGTAGTCCCAGAACTTGTTGCCTGTGAAGGTGGTACCCAAATCTATGATGATTTGGTGTGGTATCCCGAAGCGAAGAATCAATTCCTGGAGAAATTGGACTGCTTTCTCAGAGGTTGGTTTGACAACCGGAAAGACTTCTATCCACTTTGTAAATTTGTCAATTGCGACGAAACAGTATTCGAATCCACCAGGCGCCCTGGGTAGTTTCCCAATCATATCAAGACCCCAGCATGCAAATGGCCATGACGGAGGTATCAATTTGATCTTGTGAGCAGGCTGATGTGAGTGATGAGCGAAATATTGACAACCCTTGCAGTGACGAACAATTTCTTCAGCATCGTGTAGAGCTGTAGGCCAGTAGAACCCGGCACGGAAGGCTTTGCCTACGATGGTGCGGGAAGCTGCATGATTGCCACATTCTCCTGCGTGAATTTCCTCCAGGATGTTGACTCCTTCTTGCTGTGAGACATATTTCATCAATGCGCCAGAGCGTGCACCACGTCGGTACAGTGTATCACCGATTATAACATAGGACTTGCTACGGCGGACAATTTGCTGAGCTTCTGCCTTTTCGGCAGGAAGTTTGTTGTGCAAGATGTAGTCTATGATCGGAGCGCTCCAAACGGCGTCGATGAGCATAACCTCGGGAGCTGAAGTTGTATCATCAGAAGTTACCACTGCAGAGATCGACGGCTTGGAGAGTTCATTGACGAACACCCCACTAGGCACCTCTGCTCTGGAAGAACCCAGCTTTGATAGGACGTCTGCAGCGACGTTGTAATCTCGCTCGACATGATGAAATTCAATGCCGAGGAAGTGTTTTTCCAATTTCCGGACTTCTTCACAGTATGCGTCCATGTCTTCATGGTTTCGATTCCAGTCCTTATTGACTTGTTTGATGACCAACATTGAGTCCCCATATACCAGCAGACGCTTGATACTGAGGGTGATGGCCAACTTCATGCCGTGAAGAAGTGCTTCGTATTCTGCAGCGTTGTTGGTGACAGCGAACTGAATCTGCAGAACATACTTGAGTTGATCCCCTCGAGGTGAGATCAACAGAACTCCAGCGCCTCCGCCTTCCAGCTTGAGTGACCCGTCGAAATACATGATCCAATCCAATGCTCAGGCTTGGTAGTGGCGACTGGGAGATTGTGCTCGGTCCATTCCGATATGAAATCAGTAAGGACTTGAGACTTCATGGCCGTGCGAGAACGGAACTCGATGCTGTATGTTCCGAGCTCAACAGCCCACTTGGCGATACGCCCTGTAGCGTCTTGATTATGGAGAATCTCGCCAATAGGATAACCAGTAACCACGATGATCTTGTAGGTGTCGAAGTAATGCCGCAATTTTCTGGATGTCATTAAGACAGCATATATAATTTTTTGAACTTGAGGGTACCTGGATTTGGAATCCGAGAGGACTTCGCTCACAAAGTACACAGGCCGTTGAATCTTCTGAAGATGGCCTTCCTCGTCGCGTTCAACAACAATGGCAGCGCTGACGACATTAGTGGTTGCTGAAATGTAGAGCAAGAGGTCTTCGCCCGGGAGCGGTGCAGTGAGCACAGGTGGTGTAGTCAGGAACAGCTTGAGCTTGTCGAAGGCGACTTGAGCTTCCTGAGACCACTGAAATCTATCTTGCTTCTTGAGCAGTTTGAAGAACTCAGTCCCGCGTTCCCCCAGTTTGGAGATAAAGCGGTTGAGTGCAGCCATGCAGCCCGTGAGCTTCATGACATCCTTGACGGTGCGCGGCGGCTCCATGTTCATGATAGTTGCTATCTTCTCTGGATTAGCCTCAATGCCGCGTTCGCTGATTATGAACCCAAGGAGTTTTCCGGATGGAACGCCGAAAACGCACTTGGCGGGATTAAGCTTCCATCGCCACTTGCGTAAGTTATCGAACGTCTCGGTGAGGTCAGCGATGAGATCCTCGGGGTTTCTTGTCTTGACTACCACATCATCAACATAGGCTTCAACATTTCGGTGAAGTTGGTCTTGGAGACAACCCTGTATCGCCCGCTGATATGTGGCACCTGCGTTTTTCAAGCCAAAAGGCATAGTTATATAACAATATGCACCATATGGCATGATGAACGAAGTTTTAATCTGATCCTCTTCTTTCAGTGATATCTGATGATATCCTGAGTAACAATCGAGGAAACAGAGTAGGGTGCACCCGGCGGTGCTGTCGATGACTTGGTCGATGCGAGGAAGCCCAAAGGGATCCTTCTTGCAGTGTTTGTTGAGATCAGTATAATCAACACACATTCTCCATTCATTTGAATTCTTTTTTCTTACAAGAACCGGATTGGCTAACCAATCCGGGTAGAAGACTTCTTTAATGAAGCCGGCTGCTAATAACTTAGCTAGCTCTTTCTTGATGGCTTCCCGACGCTCTGTGGCGAATCTTCGGAGGCTCTGCTTTTTGGGCTTTGCGCTCTCGTTGAGGTCTAGCTTGTGCTCGATCAACTCTCTTGGGACTCCAGGCATGTCGGAGGGCTTTGTAGCAAAGATGTCTGCCTGGGCTCGCAGGAAGTCGACGAGCGCGCTTTCCTATGTAGGAGTGAGGGTGGAGCCGATCACTGCTGTCTTCGATCGATCTCCTGTTTGGAGATCGACCGTCTTTGTTGCGACCTTCTCCACAGGCTTGATAGCCCGTGTCTTCTTCTGCGTCGGGGCGTCATCATCTTCTGCGACGACGGCGGCGGCCAAGGGTTGGAGTTCGTGGCGATCTATGGTGGATGCGGCTCTGACGGCGTACTCCACTGCCTCTTTGTCGCAGAGGTAGGAGCGCTTGATATCACCGCGAAGGGAAAGAACACCGTGAGGCCCTGGCATCTTCAGCACCAGGTAGATGTAGTGGGGGATGGCCATGAACTTGGCCAATGCTGGTCGCCCGAGGATGGCGTGGTAGGAAGTTTCGAAGTCTGCAACTTCGAACTTAATGAACTCTGTACGGTAATTGGATGATGTACCGTACGTGACGGGCAAGGTGATTTGCCCGAGGGGGATGGCGGCCTTCCCAGGAACGATGCCGTAGAAAGGAGTATCCGCCGGCTGCAGCGTACTCGTGTCGAGGCCCATGGACTTCAGCGTCTTGGCGAAGATGAGGTTGAGCCCGCTGCCTCCGTCGATCAGGACCTTGGTGAGCCTGCTATTTGCTACCACGGTCTCAAGGACCAGAGGATATCGTCCAGGAGAGGTGATCTCCGCCCATTGATCTTCTCGGGACCAGGTGATGGTGGTGTCCGACCACCGTAGCGGTGTAACCACCGCTGGTTCTGCTGCGTAGGCCTCGCGGCTCGCATTCTTGCGGTTGCGCGAGGTGTCGCTGACTGCCATGCCTCCGAAGATGACGTTGACAGTGTTGGTGATGTCTGGGAAACCGCTGTCTCCCTTGTCGTGCCCGTCGTCTCCATCTCCGGCCGACTTTTGCTTCTTGTTGGGCGTGCTGAACGTCTCCCGGAGGAGCACGCATTCGCCCATGGTGTGCTTGCTGTCGGGGTGGTAGGGGCAGCGCTTCTTGAGAAGTTTGTTGAATTCTTCCCTTCGTTGCTGCGCGGATTTGGCGGAGCGGACGGTCTGGACGGTTGCGACCGTGTTGTGTGGTCGCTTCCGTGGGTTGTTGCTGTTACGCTGGAAGGAGTCGCGCGGCTGATCCCTGTTGTCTTCCTGGTTCTTGCGACCAGGGTTGTTGGGTCTCTTGCCGTAGCGCTCCCGTTCTTGATCATCGGTGTCCATCCAATTGGACACCAGTGCGCGAAATTCCTCGAGGTCACGAGGACGGTTGTGACCGAAGTCACGGAAGAGGGTGCGGTCGGTCATCCCTTCTTGAAAGTAGTCGATGACTTCTGAGTCGGGGATGGGGACGCAGGATGCCTTGATAGCGAAGAATCGCCTGTTGTAGTCGCGCAGGGACTCGTCTGGCTTTTGTTTGCACGCGCGGAGTTCATATTTGCTGCCAGGGCGCTCAAAAGAACCCTGGTAGTTGGAGACGAAAGCCTTCTTCAGCGCGTGCCAGCTGTCGATGGAGTCTGGATGGAGGGACTCGAGCCAGGTGAGAGAACCCTGCTCCATCGCAACTGGGAAGTAGAGCATCTTGGAGATGTCGACGCCCCCTGATGCTTCGATTGCGGAGGAGTATCTGCGCAGCCAAATGTTTGGATCTTGCTTCCCGTCGAAGTTGGCGATGCCTGCCGGCTTGAACTTTCGCGGGAAGGAGCTGACGCGGATGGCGCGTGTGTAACATGGCAGAGCATCAGGGTTGGGGACGTCGCATCTTCCTGCAGAATCCGCAACGTGGGAGGTAGCTCTCCCCTCTCAGATCCGGATGATGTCGTTGCGGGCGTCGTTCGGCGTGACGTGAGAGCGGGCTGGACGAGGTTCTTCGCGACGCTGGGACCTGGGAGGTTCCTCGCGAGGACGGCGGGGTTCTTCGCGAGGCCTGTTCTTGTCCTTTGTTTGTCCTGCGGAGCTGCCGTAGTGGCTGCTCTGACGCTTGGCTGACGGTGCTTGGTGGCGCGAAGAACTCTTGCTTTTGGAGGCGGAGCGGCCTCCGTCCAGGCGGTCAACCATGACCGCTGCGGCTTCTAGGCGAGCCTTAGCGAGGTTAATCTCAGGGGTAGTTTGGAACCCCTCGAAGACGCTGACCCCGAACAAGATGTTGGCCACAGGGGAGTTGAAGATGTCTTGCTTGTCGAACTCAGAGTTGAGATTTTCTTCTTGATGAAGCGACGTCGGAGGGCACGGTTGCGGTTGCGCTCGATACGGAGTTCTCGGTCCGCATCGGTTTCTCCTTCCTCTGTTGGGGCGTCGTCGGAGACAACTTCTTCGTCGTTGTGATCGTTGAGGATCACGCAGGACTGGCGACCGGGGTTGCTAGGCCCGGTTCTTCTGTTACTCGTGGCAACAGGGAGCTCTCTTCCTTCTTGGAAAGGAAGCAGAGGTAGGATGTCCCGTACCGTGGAAGGTACGTTTGCTTCGAAGAGAGCCACCTCGGGATCCATGTCAGGCCAATGAACGATAACCCCCGAGGGAGTTGTGGTCATGACAAGATCCGAGGTTGCTCCGCGGGGTTGGAGAACCTTCTTCTTCAGGTGCTTCTGGTGGACCGCGGCTGAGTTTGTTAACCCGAAGGGAAACTGAGATGCGCGCGACCCACGTGGTGAAGTCTTCGTCCCGCGGGGGTTGGAGCCAGGGTTCCTGGGTACCCGCGGGGTTGCTGTCACGGTCCTGATTGTTGAACCCTGGCGGGACTCAGAAGTGATCCGGAGTCCGCCGGGGAGTCGTGGACACGTGGCTTGATCCTGCCCCTTGATAGGGGTTGGGTTGACGTGGTCTGCCCGGGATTGAATCTGCTTCGGGCGCCATGTACTCCTCCGAGTACGATACGATCCCGAGATCGTGTCGGAATTTGGGATTTTCCGAGATCCTTGCGGAGTGGTTTGCGCGCGTGGTGAAGTTGGTGCAGCCACCTCGTCGCGCAATTGGTGTTGGAGTTCGCCTTCCTGGTTTGCGATGCAAAGCCAGGAGCCGAAGATGAAAGAGGCGCCTGCCTCGAACTTGGTGACGATGGAGGCGCTAAAGGCGGCCATCAACTCTTTACTGAAGACTCGACGAGTAGATCCCACGGACGGCGCCAAAGTGTCGGCGAATTATGCTGACTAGGTTCTCGAGGGGGTGCCCCGAGAGAAGGGTTTAGGGAGAAGTCGTCGAGAATCTAGAGCCGAAGGTGACAAGAAACGGTTTAGACAGGTTCGGGTCGCCGGAGCGTAATACCCTACGTCCTGTATGGTGTATCTTGTATTGATGATCTTGTTTTGAAGGGGTTCCTGCCTCCCCTTATATAGTCCGGAGGGCAGGGTTACATGGGAACCGTATAGGACTAGGAGACTTTTACAAGTTTATCTCTAATTCCCAAATATAGTATATCCAAACCGACTAGGACTAATCCTTGTCTTGTGCGTCAAGTCTTGTTCATGGGCCGGCCTATAGGATGGGCCGCCAGGGTTGTTTAGTCCGTCAGGACTCTACACCCACAGTCATACCATAGAATAAGTCGGTGCTCAAGAGTTTTCCGAGGTAACGTGGAAACCTCTATGCGTGGGACCACTTATTGGTTGATTCGGTGGTGTCATACAGGGGATATCAAATTAGTTAGTGCTGAAGAGTCTGCGGGCAAATTTTGCAGACCTCTTTATGTACCAATCACCAATTCATTTGGTGGTATAAAGAAGAGGGCACAAAACCGGTCAGTGCTGAAGAAGAAGTGAAGAATCTCAATGGCTAGCTAAGGTGGCAGCCACTGACTCATTTAGAGGTGTCACCCCTAATTGCACCGATTATGTTGGTGGTATGTAGAAAATTGCAATGGCTAGTTTTTTTACTGGGCCATAAATACCACACCCCCTGGCAAATTTGAAGAGTTCTTGAGCTCAGGGAAGCTATTGGCAAATGTTCCATGCATATTCAAATTGTCAATTCACCCAAGTGTTAATTAGAGTATCAAGGCGATTTCGAAGAGTGTTTAGTGCTAGTTTAGGCCTTTTATCACATCTCTTAGGAATTTAGTCTAGAATTTAGTGAGGTTTGCACACCTCATTTGTATCGGTGTTTGCACACATTAAGAGTTGTACATTTGGGGCTTGTAAGTCTTGCGAGACCCTGCAACCACGTTAGTAGAGTGGCCACCGATGCTTGTGAGAGGGAGGAGAGGTCCTCGGCTAGTTGTCCAAACTCTACCATTGCAAAGACGGCGGGAAGCATCCAGGAGGTGCCAACGAAGATCCACTTGCGCATAGGAAAGTCTCATAGCTATCCATGGAGTTACTCAATTGGGAGCTTGGCCCTTGCGTGGGCATTTACTTGAGAGGGACTTCAACAATGTGGACTAGTGGAAACCTTGCGAGCTTTCCGATACCTCAATATAAATTGTTGTGACGTGAGTTTACATTCTTTAGCCTTTTTCTTCCGCATTTCATATCATACTTATTTTCTGCATTTACCTTTCTTAAACTTGCCATACTAATACAAGATTGGACCTATGGTGTACAACTTTGAGCTGTAGAGATAGCAACACATAGAAATACCTAAAACACATTTAAATAGAACTAATTGAGATATGTTCTTATATAAGCAACTAAAGCCTTAGCTCCTTTTAGGTTGTCACATACTCACATTCCCTTCAGGCTTATTTAGTGGGTTGGTGGAGAGAGAGGGGAGGGACTCACACAAAATAAGTCTAAATGTGCTTATTGTTTATTAAGTGACTTACAATAAGTTGAAACCAATAAATTCATAGTGTTTAATTTATGAGTGACTTATTTTGGCTTAGTGGACGTGACTTATTATAAGTTAAGATGAACCATGCAGCCCCCTAAAAGCATCTCCAACAGATTATCCAATTAAAAAGAACTAGCTAAAATTCTGATTTAGCTATTATGTAAAACAAAATGCCCATCCAACATCTACTCCAAATGGAAGCAGGAAAGAGGAGTGGAAGGGCGTGAAAGGGTGCGTGAGAAGGAGATACCTAGTGGCTGCGGGTAGGCAAAAATGCCTAACCGAGGGAGAGATTTGTCTATCCAGAAAGCTAAGAGTTGTATTACATGTACTTGAAGAACTTTTACTAGTACTTACAAGAAAATTAAATTAAATTACCTCCTGGCCACTTAATTGGTACTTGGCCCCCATAATTTTGGTACTTTAGGTACTTGATATATTTTTTGACCGTCCGTTCTGTATTTTGCAAGTACCGTGGTACTTGCCAATCATTCTAAAAGAGTTCAATAAGTATATTTTTTCTTAAAAATAAATAATCAGCTGAAATTAATGGCCACCGTTAATAATCAGCCAAATGGTACCGCTTGGTACCGTCGAATACCTTCCAATCATTGTAAAACTCCTTCTAAAAAAAATAATGAGTGTGAAGTCTTTTGAATATCATAATGAGTGTGAAGTTTTTGACTATCCCATGCTGGTTTCAGTTGGAGTATATAGGATCACGATGTTAAGATTATCGATATCGACTCCCTAGTTTCTTCGTTTTGAAATGATCGCCCGGAACTTCAATACCAGGAATGGAGTGGCAATTATATACATGTGCATTATACTATGCCATGTACTATTTGGCTGTTTGGATGGAACCTGAGCTGAAATGTCTAGCAAGCAGGCTTGCCTAGGAGCAACCTGATGTTTGGTTGCGGTCCATACATTTTTGCCTCGATGAAGCTGCCTGGTTGTCAGGTACTCAGGTTGAGGAAATGGGTCGTCTGGGCCTTCTTACTATCTGTCCGGGTATAACTAGCTACTTTATCCTTCTCGCCCTGATATTTTAACTTTAATTGTTTCATGACTTCAGTTACTTTCGAACCAAACGCTGTCTGCTACATTAATCTACCGGGCATTGGTTCCAGGACCTCAACCAAACGCACTACTGAACTTAACGTGTGCCTGACCAGGCAATTTTGCGATCACTAGCACTCTAGCAGTAGCAGGCAGCCCACAGGCAGATGTCGATCCTAGCCAATTCATCGAGAACTCCATCCAAACATTTGCGCAGAGCCATTTGCTAGGAAGTTCCCTGCCGTGCCCAGCAAGGTGGAACTCTAGACGTACTAGAGTAGACTAGACCCTACTCTACTAGTCTACTCTTCCTTGTATGCAAGTCAAGCCGCCTGGCATTAAAATTCATACCGTGTTTAGTTCCCAAAAGTACTTTTTACTTCCTATTCATCTTCCTCACAGAACACGCATCTCCAAAAATTCCTTTTTCTCCTTTCCTATTCATCCCCCTTACATAACACGCATCCCAGAAAAAAAAGTACTTCTCCCCACCACAACTAAACACGGCCTCACTCATTCCCCTTGGATGGACAAGTGTTCATCAAGTTCGCATGCATGCATGTGTGCCTAGTACGTGAGGTGAGACCAGCAGACATAACATCTATCGTGCATGTGAGTCACGCTCACACAAGACTGGTATAGTGGTATTGCGGCCCTGCGGCGCGTGCACATCTTTTGTTTGTCTGGTGGCGCGCCGTCGACACGCCCGCCATTAGTCTCTCGCATTCGTACTGTGTCTGAATACAGTCACGATCCATGTCTAGTTTTTGTGGAGTAACACTGCACCGGTCAATATAGATCGTTCTGGTTACCCGTACGTATGTACACGTACAACGCAATCATCAGTCTATTAAAAAATTCTTAACGCTTCGTATTTCAAAACTTGAAAGAGTTCCCATCAACAATATATTTCAAACTTTCAATTGGTATGCTTCCTCCAAATACATCACTGTACGTTTATTCGTCTTTGCATGATACGTTCTGGAATGGATTGACCTGCATGCCTTTATAAGTTGTGCGAATATGAAGTATTCGGCGAGTAACTAACGTACCACTGGGCCATTGGCAGACTAAAATTATAGGACAAAATGGAGACTTGACTTGTCCACGTACTCTATCCGTCACTAACATTCTCTGAATATCAACTGCATCGCTAGCAGAAAAAATGCCCCCGGTACCGTACCGGTACCAAATGATTTTGAGCCTAAAAAATTGAAATTGTTTTTGAACCAGTCATAAGTTACGTGAATTTTTCACGCATAAATGCGCGTGCGTGGACTCGAACTCGCAACCTCCCCCTCGCGCGATTCCTCCTTAACCACCCCACCTATAGAGCACTTGTGGTTGAAAAAAGGATGCTATCCTTTTAAAGTATCTCTGGGTAGTGCATTCAATGCACAAGAGGCCTCGGGAACCCCCTAGACCATTTAGTACCGGCTCGTAACACCAACCTATACTGAATGCCACCATTTAGTACCGGGTCGTGTTACGAGCCGGTACTAAATAGTTCCCGAGGGTACTGTGCTTACCAACCGGTACTAAATTGACATTAGTACCGATGGTAAGCACCCGGTACAGACGGGAGTTTTTCCTCAAGTGCATGAATCGGGAGTTTTTCCTCAAGTGCATGAATCGGCTATCGTTCAATGTGCCCGCGTGCTCAAACGTATTGTGTGCCGGCCGGCGTGCGTGGTCGACGGCGATCCGATCCGTAATATACAACCAATCTTTAATTTACTGCGAAATTTCTTGATACATATCCCAAGCTTGGCGCCATATATCGAAGAACAGAATTAGGTCAAGCTAGCTAGTTGTGAAAGTGTGCATGCATCCCAGGCCAGGTAATAGAAAAACAGTTTGCGCCCGCCTTAAAACGGCCATTTGCTAGGAAACTGCCAACCTGCAGGCGGGTGCTGGCAACCTACTTGTGGATACTAAAAACACTAAGAATGAAGCACGATTCAACTTATTTAGTAAGGCCAGTCTAAGTAGGTGTTTCATGAGAGTTTCATAGGCATTAAATCCATTGTTATATTAGCAATTGTTGACATGACATGGTAATTAAGTGGGGGAGTTTTATGAGATGAGAGAGAGTTTCATCCCCATAAAACTTTACTTGCCCAGTTAGCTCTCACTCTTGGTAACTGCGAAAGAAAACCTCTATTGAGACTAGCCTAAGCACGCAGGGGTAGATGCACCAATCACGAGTACTCCTAGATCAGAATACTCCTGTTGTTATTTACACAATTGAAGCATATTTGAGTCTCTCAAGGAACCTCTGACAGGCCATACTTTGACATTACCACTAACAATCATTCTATTAATATATCTTCTAGCAATATAAAAGTGTAGGGATGAAAGTGGTAAATATACCGTTCAGGTATCCATCCGACCGAAGGGATTCCGAGACTAAATGGCATAACCTGTAACTGAATCTCGACATTCTATATCTGCCCATATCCGTATTCGGATAATCAAAGTGGGATTTCTGAAATCCGAATAGTATGGTTATCAATAACCGATAAATTTTTCACTACTCGTATTTGAATCCGTATCCGAAGAAAAAATAAATATTTGTATTCATATCTGACTATATCCATCCGTATCCGATCTTTTTCATCCCTACAAAAGTGTATACTTGTTATTTTTAATAAAAATTAATAACATCAAATTTTGCCAAAAAAAAATATGTATTACACTACTACAAAATGATTTTCGGAGGTGGGCATTTTGCATTTTCGGAGGCTGATTTTGCATCCGCCTCCGAACTAGCGTTTCTGTTAATAAAGCATTAACAGAGGTGGTTTTACGCCCACCTCCAAAAATCGAGCAAAAAATAAAAAAAAAAGAAAAAGCCCGCCGAGGCAATCACGGGCCCACCGAGCCCATTGTGCCGCGGCCGTTAGATCCACTGCTCCTCGCTGCCGCCGCCACTGCTCCTTGCCAGATCCAGCCATTCCTCACCGGATCCGGCCGTTCCGCGCCGGATCCGTGCCAGCAGCGAGAGAGAGGGGGGAGGCGCATGAGAGAGAAGGGGATCCGCCCAGGGTTTTTTAATACCGCAACAGGCGAAGGAGGCGCGGTGGTGGCCTGCACCGAGTGCGAGAGAGAAAGGAGAGCGAGAGCGAGAGGAGAGAAGAGGGAGAACCGATGGCTGGAGAGGGAGGAGAGAGCGGCGGCTGGTGAGGGAGAAACCCTAGAGGTTAGGATTATATATCGAAACATTATCGGGCTTTACTTTTAGGAGGCAAGTCTTTTAAGAGTCCGCCTCAAAAAATCGATTTTAGGAGGCAGGCACCTTGTAATGTCCGCCTCCGAAAATAGACTATTTTCGGAGGCGGTTATTTGATTTCCAGAGGCGTACAAGAGCAACCGCCTCCGAAAATAAAAAATATCCACCTCTGTTAATCTTTGGATTAACGGAGGCAGACATTTTTCTGTCCGCCTCTTAGCCATTTTTTGAAGTGTCCTCTAAAACGTTATTTAGTAGTGTTAGCTGAACAAATGTCTTTTTGTTTTGTCAAAGGTTTGTCCCTGTGAAAGGAACAAGGCAACATAAATGTCTTGGAAATGCTTATAGGATAGGGTGTATTTGTGTACGTCTACTCTTATGGGTATGTATGTGTATTTGTCAATATCTATGTTACGCAAAAGAAAAAAACAAACATAGAGAGAGAGAGCAGATAATTCACCCATTTCTCAATATTATTCCTGGCCAGTATATGTACAACCAAAAGGAAGTATGAGTTTCAAGAAAGAAAAAAATACTGTGAAATGCCATCGGTACCTGTATTAAGGTATGTTTGTTGGCACTCAAGATTATATAATTTGTAATATTGTTTATGTCCAATAAACAAATTAAATTATTGTCTAGAGTATATGCACGTCTAGATTATCATAATCTCATAAGCCACCAAATTAAGTGGTGCTTATTTCAGATTATTTGTACGCCAACAATTTACACCCTCAACAATTTGACCAAACAAATATAGATATTATATACTCTAGAAGCAATAATTTGAATTATATAATTTCGCATAAATAAATTAGATTATATAAGCACTCATGTAAACAAACACGGCCTAAATAACAAAATATATACAACCACTTTTTTCAAGCACTTAATTAGGGCTAGCTAGACAGTGCACACTCTTAATCTCGTCAACCGAAGATATTGTTTAGACGAGAGCCATAGAACAGGGGCTAGCTAGGAAACAGAAGAGTGGGCCGCCTCCTATTCAAACAGAAAGCTTGACCTGCTTGCAACTTCATTTTTGCTATGATCTGTCACGTCGTACAAAGATATGACCGCGAATAATGGATCTGAGTAATATTATCTTTTATTAATCACCGTCTAGTGGTTTATCTTCTAATCACCGTCTAGTGGTAGCTCAACCCGCGTTTTGCTTGGATGCCTTGGGAAGGAATTGCAGAGAAAGGGCTCATGTGCACGTGCACGGTGCACACAACGATGATGTATTAAAGCGCGCCCGAACACACACTATATATATTGTGACGACGCGCAATTAATGTTTTCTTTTCTTCTTTGTTAGGTACGGAGGATGCCATGGACCGCGATCTCTCATCCTTGGCGGCCGACGTGCCCCCAATTTGCCCTCGCGTTCGCACATATGCGTGTCGTCGTATTATCTGAATCCTGAATTCCTGATCAGAGATCCAACATGCAAACCGACGAGACGACCAATCTTCCACGAAACAGTACACATCGCTGATTCACTTTTATTTTTTTAAAAAGTATCATGCCTAGTTGATCGATTGTACGGACGGTCGCACTACCGCGTAGCGTACTGTATCTATCAGCTTATCCAACAGCGGGTCAAGCGTGTGCGGCGGAATGATATATGGAGTACATGTCAGCCTTACATTGAAATCAGGACGCCAGCAAATGAAAAGGCGCCAAGAAGAAGATGAACAAAAAGATAAATAGAAGAAGGGTAGTGGCGGACAAACAAAGAGCACGTATACTTTCATAGTTCCATATAAACAACACGCAGGGCACGTGCCTTTGGACGTCATCTTCTTCAACCTTCACGGCTCCTGCTTGCCGCGAGGCAATAGCTTATTATATGTATATATGCATGTGGAACGATGTAAATACACATATTCCTTATGTATATATGCATGTGGAACGATGCAAATGTGTCTATTCCTCCATTTGGCGGTGTGCAGGGCTAGACCAAATGCTCGTGACTTGTTAGCTCGCTTGGCTCGCACCTAGCTAGCCGTGCATGGCGGTAAGGTTCAAAGCAAACTAGAATTTGTACTAGTTGAATAAAAAAAGAATTTGTACTAGCTCATCAAATTATGTATAGCTGAAGTATTAGATAACTATACATTACTACACGGTTTTGGCGAAGTAGCCAAATTCGTCCCACAACTATCGTAAAAAGCTCAATTTCGTTCCTAAACTACAAAAATGGTAGTTCTCATCCTCAAACTTTCGCATACATATCAATTTGGTCCCTTATCTGACGTGGACAGCTACAATGCCGCGCATTGTCATCGTCTAGTCAGCTAGAAGTTGTGAATTTCTATTTTTACCCTTGGTCATTTCTTTCCCAAGACCGGAAACTCCCTTTCGCATCCAACCGCTCGCCTGTCGTAGCCTACCACTGTCAGTTACCAAGCGCCATGGCTGCCACTGGCATCCAAAAGTGAAGGCTTCGAGCCTGAAAAAGAGTGGAACAATGGTAAAAACAAAAACTCACAGTCCCTAGCTAACTGGGTGATGACGAGGCATGCCATCATGGCTATCCACGCGAAACCAGGGACCAAATTGAGCCGGATGCAAAAGTTTAAAGACAAAAACCATCGTTTTCATAGTTCAAGAACAAAATTAAGCTTTTGGCAATAGTTTAAGATCGAATTTGGCTATTCTGCCCATGGTTTTCGTATATAGACACTATTTTCCTTTCCTTAAAAAGTTTTTAGCACCAATTAATCCTATGTATGAATAATATAGTAAGCCATAGTATATCCAAACTAGCTAACTGTAAAGAACTCATTTTCAAAAGACCAATGGAAATATTTGAAGATTGAAGAGACAATGATGGTTAAAGTTTAAACATGAGAAAATTTCCAATCTTTATAACTAAACATGGTGCATTTCCTTGCACTAGAAGGTGTCCACATCGGCAACAATTCATGGGCCATCGGATCGGCCGATCCGACGGTCAAGAACGATCTTTGTTGATTTGGAGTATTTGACCCCACATGTGGGCCTCGCTGACATGGGTCCCACAAATGGGACCCGTCGATGTGGGTCACATAAGTGGGCCCCACTATGGACCCATGGGCCCACATGCGGGACCCACTGTCTGTGGGACCCATTGACACGGCTCCCACATTTGGTCCCACCGTGGGACCCAAAGATGTGGGCCCCACTATGGAACCTATGTGGGTCCTATAAGTGGGCCCCACTGTGGACCCATGGGCCCACAAGTGGGCCCACCGTATATGGGACCCGCAGACACAGGTCTCACATGTTGGCCCACTGTGGGACCCGACCACGTGGGTCCCCACAAGCGGGCCCCACTATGAAACCACATGACCCACACATGAGCCTCACCATTTATGGGGCCTACGAAACCAATTATACATGGGACCCATTATAATTTTTTTAAAAAAAACATATCTGAACTTTGATAGAATTAACCCACACTGCCTACGTCGCTTCCACATAAAACCCCATCAACTTTGGCGACATCATTCTGCACTCTACGAACAATAAATCCACAAAAAAACCTCCAAAACTACAAAACTAACTCCCTTAATATGTATCGGTGATAGGTTAAATCACCTCGCACATTTACATACTGCATATACCACATCATTGACACCTTTGGCGATTGTCACATACATGGTTACTCACAACAAACATGTGGACAATCTATAGACATTTCAACAACCCACACCTTACATAGATACATTTAAAAAGGCAAATCAAACTTAACTAAACTCACATCAAAACTTTATGAACATGGATATATACATATGTGACAGGCCTCTCAGACTCAGAGGCGCCAACGGCGCGGCATTTTTCTAGTTGGACTCTAAATTTGTATGACTATGTCATCCCTATCCCTATATATTTAGAATTTATGAACCATGCACGCGACCTTTACTTAGGTCTTGTTTACAAAAAAAAATTTTTACTTAAGTATTTTTATTGAGGTTCAACTGAGTCTTGTTCATGAAAAGAAGTCTCAGTCCACATGAATGACGGAGTTTACAATAACCCAGTACATATTTTACATGTCTTAGTTTTGGGCTCCCATCGACATATCTTGCGTTTTCTCGTTCGCATCAAGAGGGTTGTGATTTCTGAGGCAGTGAGGAGCAGTGTAGCCATAGCCCGTAGGTAGTAGGTGCAAGGAGGAAAGTTGAAGAGTAAGAAGCAAACAAATTAGGAAAGTCTTAGACCATGATTGGGGACAAATGTTAGTGAGATTGTTGAAGGTCGAATGGAATCGGATCTAGGTAGCACTTTTTACACATCTTAACTCGGATGATAATATGAATTTCGATTTTGGATATTGTGGAATATGAATTCACAATGGATGTATTGGATTTAGATTAGCATTCGGATATTTACTCGATATATGGTAGATAGCATATATTCATTTGTTTATTATACATTTGATATCATCAAAATTGTATGGGAAGCTGTTAAAATATGAGTGCATACCATTTGTTGATAAGAAATATTTATCAGTTAGTTATAATTAATAGTATAGAAATTACAAATATAAAAAATAAATAGTTTTAATATAAATATAGTATTTATCAATAAATAAATAAAATAAAGTATATACATAATTTCATCAATAAATAGATAACCCAAAATATTTTAAAAATAGATAAACCAAAATATTTAAAATTAATATGATTAGTCATAGAAAAAATTTAGCTGATGGTATTAAACTTAATAGAACCTCATATTTATATATCATTAGTAATATTAAAACAGGTAGCACTGGTCATTAGTCATGATACTTTTGAATAGTTTCACTAAATACATCATTTTAATATTGAAATTAATATCATAAGTCATTAGGCATAGAGATAATTTTTAATAGCTTTATATGTGATTTATTCTTATCGAATACGGATAACTAATATTCTTATCGAATGTGGATAAGGATATTGCTGAATACAGATATTATATGGATACGGATATCGTACGTGGACTTTGACTTGTATACCCGGTGGAGGGCTTTGCATTTAACTTCCGTCCGTATGACTGTATCTGTTTGGTTCATTGGACCATAGCATTTCTTTGTATACCTGGAATATCACAGCAAGCTCCATCCAACTTCATCTACAGGCAGGGTGTGCGCATAGGCGGAGGCGGAGACAGACTACATATATACTCCCTACAAAGCATGCTTACCTGAAACGCGCTTCGATTGGTGCTCAGCGTACAGCGTGTTGAGTCTGCCGCACTGGTCACGTATGGTAATAATTCTATATGTAGTTAATGACCACGTGTTAATGACACCATCAAGCGATGGTGTCGTTTCCAAGTAGGACAGCACGAACACCGTGGGATTTAGTTTGACAAGTGGCAGTTGTTTGAACGCATGATAGAAGAGGTCTGAGCGAGCGGAAGATACCATGCAAGCCCACGGCCACGGTCGATCATCATGTCTGAACTAAACTGACGATTAGTAATTCACAAGGTGAAGAAGGTGAGTGGCTAGCAACGTCACATGCCCGCGTAATCTAGCAATAATTAGCGAAAGATGATGACCACGTGCCATTATTGACGACGACTCAATCAACGACTTCTTTTTCTTCTAATTGACTCATCGACAGTGGGGACCGAGATTAGGGACTACCCCAACGGTCGACGACTCAACTAGTGTTGTCAGTATGCATGTGGGCTTTCCAGCTTAAGGGTATAAGACTTGTATTCAACGGGGCAAATAAAGTTAGTGTATTCGACGAAACTGTGTAGTGCAAATTTCCCTAGGCTGGAATTCTTTTATTCTCTATATTCTGCCATAACCCTAACTCGGTTTAGTCTCGACACGAGGCTAGCAAGGCAGAATGTGAAAATAGAAAAATGGAGGGACAGAGAGAATGAGATATATCAGTCCCCTGGCACTTTTTTTTTTTGCTGCATCTGCTACTGCAAAGCTGGATTGTTAAACGTGCCCGCTTATAAAACCAGCATATTATGGGGACCATCATCGCTTCATACTCCAAAAGCCTCTCAAAAAATGAATAGCTAAAATCTTGATTTACCTATTATATGTAAAACGAAATGGCTAGCAAAAAAGTGATGAAATCCAACAGTTTTTCCAAACAGTCTCTCTAAACCAACCACCTCTCGAAAGCCATACCCATTGACAAGCGGACTCCACAAACATGTGGAGTCAAAATCAGTCTCCCACTAGTTTGATCGGCTGATTCCTCACTGGTCGAGAGGTTCCGGAGAGGGAGAAGAGGTCAGCGAGCATCCTCGAGTTGAGGGGAACACATTCAGATGGGCGACCGTAGCTGACTGGCGGCATGCAGCGGCGAGAAGCGAGCTTAGGCAGCGGTGGCGGCGCGGCTGGAACCAACCAGGCAATGATTGGGCGACAGGGAGAAACCGTGAGTGAATTGTGCGAGGCTCGCTGCTGCGGCGCGCCGCGTCAGCGGCGAGCTCGGCTCAAGCGGAGGTCATGCGTCAATGGCAGCACGCGATTGGAGCTGACGAGAAGATTGGGCGGTTGGGCAGGTACGATGAGTAGAGAAGGTGGTGCAGCGATGATTAGAGTCGAGTTGTTCCGGTGGGGCCCATCGGCAGTGAGTTCAGCTCGAGCAGAAGTTGGACGGCAATGGTGGTGGTGTGATTGGAGCCGACGAGGAGGCGATTGGGCAACTAGGGAGGTACAGCAAATGGAAGAGGTGGTGTAGGCGACGATTCGAGTCGAGCTGCTGCGGCGGGCCCTTCGGCGGCGAGCTCGGCTCGAGCAGAGGTCAGACTGAAGGGGCCGTCAGGAGCAGCTCTGCGCACAGAAGATGGTGCCGAGGCGTGGGAGCATCTCGTCGCGGGAGATGGTGCTGGCGGAGATAGGCGTGGGAGCAGCTCATAGGTCGGGGCGCGACCACACGAGAGGAGGGATGGCAAGTGCGATAGACTCTCGGTAAAGATGTCGAGCACAGGGCTTGGGATGGCGAGTAGGAAAGAGAGGGGAGCAAGATAGAGAGATTGTTGGATGTCGATTTTAGATCATCTATTTTTAGCTATCCAACTCTTTTACAGAGGCTCTTGCAGTTGCTCTTAGAAATAATTCTGGATTTAGATATCCATATTTTAAGTTTTAGCCGATACTGAATAATCAAGATAACCATGCAATTCGCTCACCACTTTTTGACTCATTGCCGCTTACCACACGGCAAAGGATGCGATATCGACACGCTTGACGCCAAGTAGGAGACTGTCATGCACCCGCAAATTCTCTCTCTTGGTTGTACTTGAAAGAGAGACCTTGAGTGTTCCCGTTCGCTGTCGTATTAGTGCTTCTGTTGTTCGTTTCGGGAAAGAGTCTGGCCCTGACGCGCAGTGCGCACTTTTTTTGTGGCAATTGAACGACCGAACGCAAGAAAATGTGCAAAGCACATCTGGATTATGTGTCTGTCTTGTCACGTGTTCACATGCTGCCCTTTATTCTCGACTTCGCGCCTCGCTGCATCTCTGAATCTCGATCTGCCTGAGGAGTTCGGCGACTGAGCGAGCAATACGCATGTGCGAAATTACTCCGTCCTCGAAGCGAAATAGAATTCTAGTAGAGCTATTTTTATGCAACTGTTTCTTCTTATTCATTCGTCGTCGAAAAAGAAAAAAAATAAAGATGCTCTGTTCGTCTTGTACGGATTGATTATTTGCGCTTCGAAAGATATATAAGGAATTAATGGCAGTGATTCGATCAGATACACATTTGCGAAAGGGTAGCGTTTGATAAGATATTCTGGCTGCATGTTGTACAAGCGGTCGTCATAGCTTATAGTACGAGGCGTGTCATTTGCGCGTAATGCATCGAAGAAGCACGTGTTTACCAGATCACGTACGGTCTCGTGGGAGAAATTTTGGGAAGCACGCGCGGGTTTTCTCTTCTCTTGGTAGTTGGTACGACGACCGGGTGCAAGCAAAAGACTGCAAATTGCAAAAGCATACATCTGTCTCGTATTTTCCCATAGACTTCGCCATTATACTACTTTACGTGAATCTCGACCCAACCTCGCTAAGATACCCTAGTCGTCACTTCAATTCTTGTTCATTCCTGAACCTGCCGATCTGGTCAGCTGGTGGACGTACGAGCAGTCGAGCACTAACCGTAACCGATAAAGATCAGTAGCCTGCCCATACTGACCGAGTGATCGACATGCAATGCAACTTCGCAATCCATGTGCGTGACTCGGGGGGCCAGGGATGCGTGAGCACGACCTGATGAGCGGCCCCAGGTCAACGATCCTATCCTATTTCTTGAATTTAAGCGCACAACGTGCACATAAGGCGCCGCTAGTATACAATGTCTAATTTGGTTTATTTCATGCAGCTTCGCGCATCAAGTTAGGCTCACTAAATCTAGCTTCATTTTGGCTGGTCACTTAATAACATTACTACCTCGTACAAGTCACAAACAAAACTAAATTTGTTCACCATGCATGATTCTAGTTCTGTTTCTCAATTTGTTAAAGACGCTACTCACTTCTACTATCCGACCACCAAAATATTGTTCCAAATCAATTGAGATTGGTAATATAATATATACTATGATTTCATTTTTTTTCTCAACAGTTTCTTTCCAAACAGTTGAGTATATCACTTCCCTTTTAAACAGGCAACAGATATAAACCAGCAAGATGCATATAGCCACGCAAATAACCTAGCTAGATTAGATATTTTATTACTTTCATTCTTTCATTCCAATTTTTTCTACTAATTAATTTTATTCTTCATGGGATCTTTATTTAAATAATTACCTTCGCAATGCTGCGGCAATCAAAAGGCCATCTTTTTACTACGGAATTTAGTTATCTCTGAATTATATTTGATTCTATTCTTTATTTACTTATTTTTCTTCCCAGCTCATATAAAAATCAAGTGGCGATCTTCTTTTTTAAAATTCTGAGTTTTTGTGTATACTATCTGTATTTGATATGATTTCAAATGTTAAATGCAACTAACTGTAGTCTATAATATGGGATCTATATCGTTTTTCTTGCCACCTTTGTCACATCTATAATTGAGTGTCATTTTACACGTAGCCTGTTAACGACAAATTAAGAATTATGCCGTATATGGAATGCCTAGAGAAGTTTTAGTTTCATTTGCCTTGAAATTTGGACCCCGAACGGAATAGCCCAAATCGTCTCAAATAATTTAAAGGGTGTAAACCACATGTCCGGAAGTGGTATATTGTATTGTAGGGACTGGGGTGACAGAATACAACATGCTGTGGTAGTGTGGTCTGCTGGTTGGTCAACACATCCATTGAAGAGTCATTATTACCACTTTGCCAGTGAGTTTCGATGCATCTCCACCATGGGAGAGTCCGAGCATGCACGTCACGTGCATCTGTCACAATGGCACCACGAAGAATTGAAGACAAGATGATGTCCACGTGACCGTGCTACTTATTGTCCTTATCGATCTAGAGCTATAAATTTAATAATTTTGTGATTATAACCTTACCTTTCAAAAAATGACTTTCCTATGTGTTAAAAAAATCTTACTAATACTAAATGGAGGCAAAGGCCTAAGCCACATAGGAATCTAAGTAGACACTCTAAAAAATAGAGAAATTTTAAAAATTCTCACATAAATTAGAAATATCAAGCCATCAATCGGACAACTCTAATTAGAAAAGCCTTTCAGCTCTTATCTTTTCTGATAAATTACTTGTGTTTTTATTATAAAATAGCAGTGTTAGCCTAAACGCTAAACGGTGCACGATCATCATTTAGCAAAAGTTGGTCTACACGGTTGTTTCAACGGCCTTTTAAACGGCTGAAACGATTTTACACGGCTAATCGGCCTACACAGCTTGCCATTAAGTAGCGTTTACACGCCGTGTAAATGACCTAAATGGCCGTGTAGGCAAACACTATAAATAGGCTAAAGTAACACCCTAAATATGTGCCTAAATAACCCATCTATGCCATTATAAAAATAATATCAAATAACCCTTGATAAATTTGCATGCAAATTATCCAATCTAGATTATATAACTATAACAAGATCTTAAAATGCACCAATATAAAAATCTAAATTACTATTTCTAAAATTGCTATTATATTATTGATGTTATATTTATATAAAAATCCCATATTGTGTGTCACATTGCATTCATGTTTGAGGGGAGAGATAAAAACACCAATCTTCATGTTCACATAGATCAAACAAAGGGTGACAATGTTGGCAAAGGGGGTAAAGAGAAGGAGATGGGTGTGAAAAGTAGAAAGAGAAAAAAAAATGTCAATCATACTATGGTCCAAATATTTAGTCGTGCTTTTTCCCCTTTGGATTCAATCCGCAAAATTATTAAGGCTATCAATTTTGTTTTTGCCATTTTCTTTTATTATAGACGCAATGCAATTTAGTAGTGTAATCTAATTATGAGCCAATTCCGAAATTAAAACTGCAGTGTACGCATTACCTTTTTTTCCCAAAATATCAAAATTAGAATTACCGTGGACGAGCGCAAGTTGTTTTCCTTTAGTAGAGTACTATCCTTTGTTTTTTTTTCTATATTATAGACTTTCCAGGAGCCCACCAGATAAAGCCTAGCTACGTACAAAAGTGTAAAAAGACTGGGTAAACCGCACACAATTGCCTGCCCGTGCAAGTTGTTCCTCTTTTGGGCTCAGCGGCTCAGGGTGTCCTCTGTTGTGGCTGCACGTCGTGCGCACTCCAAAAGCTGGGGCGGATCACGCGTCCACGACGTGTAAAATTAAAACCGCGTTATGTGAAGACGCAGCGAGCCGTCGCCGTACCGTGCCGTACTGGCTATTCTTTGCTTCCCGCGCTCCGGTCCGGTTGCTTAGCTAGCGCCAGATGCTTTTGCTCCCCGCCGGGCAGGAGTGCACCGCCGCTCGACGTCGACAGCCGCCGACCACGTCATATACGCCTGCGACGTCGGGCCACACGCGGACGCGGTGTGGCCTGTGGCCTGTGGTGTCTCGGCCTATCGGCTCTCGCCAAATATGGAGCCACGTGGGCGTGACGTGACCAGACGTGGGTGGTGGGGCCCGGCGTGCATCCCATCAGACCCGATTGCCTGGATTAGATATCCCTGTCAACGTATACAAGCTCTTATTATCTCCGTTGGATTTAAAGGCCGGAATTGGACTAGCATCGATTGTCCGATATAGGCACATCCTGATTCATCTGACGTTTGGTACGTTTCGGATTTAAACCCAGCAGCGAGCATATCCAAACTTGTTTGGAAATCACCAGGATGCTCCGATGAAAGTTCCACCCAATTGTTTCTCCGTCCCACAAGAATGTAATTTTAGGTTTAGGCTGAGTAAAACCTTAATTTGGCTGAGCGCGTAATATTTAATCATATGTTTTTCAAAAGACAATATTACATTGTTTTTATATGTTTAATTAAAATTGAGATAGATTGATTTATTGGATTATGAAATTTGTTTTTTTTATACGGTAGGAGTACCTGGCTAGCTGCACTGCTCTCATTGTTCGACGCCAACCATCAGTGTCAATGTGCAGTTCCTGTTACCCGGTCGGCACCTAATTAAAACGACGTTTCAATGTGATTGGATCATTGGAGTAGTTTTGCTAGAGCAATTTGCGGTGAAGAACTATACGGTCTCGATCAATGCCGTCCGAAGGCTCGTACGAGTACGTATACGTATCTACTGTATGAGTTTAACAGATGGCAAAGCAATAGCAAACGCGTCGAATTAGTCCACTGGTCGGCGACGGCAAATCCACAGCTCATCGGAGTGGCCGGTGGCCGGCCGGCGGGACGTGCGAGCCTCGCACATGTCGCCCCCTCTCCGGATGTCCGTACGCACTCACGTCATGCGCCGCACTCAGCTCGCCGAGACGACAACGACGATCGTTGCTCGTATCGCCATGGTCGGTCTGAGCTGAGCTCACCTGCCTCCCAACGAATTCAGGCATTCAGCCGATCGAGCATCGAATTGAACGAATTCAGGCATCCAACCGATCGAGCAGCGAATTGAACGAATTCAGGCATTCAGTCGATCGAGCGGCGAATTTAACAGAACGGCGGCGATCTTCGGAACCAACTGGCACCCGCCTACGCGCGCCCAACTGTAATCCATCCACAGCCTGTTACTGCTACAACTGTAATCAGGTTGTTTGGTTATTAAATTACTATACTCCATATAGTTTCCCAGCACCTTCCTCCAGCTGATCCGGCCCGTTGCCGTTAAGTTTTGCAGCCTTGTGGGCAACGCAAATTCTGCACCTCCAGCTCTACAATTTCGACAGAATTTATTCCGAACATCTAACGAATTCACAACGATCCCGCGGAAGTTTCCTTCTAGTTTCGTTTTTTCTAAAGCAGATAAACTGACACGGTTATTGAAAATGCCTTCGAAAACTGAAAAAACCCTTCTCCCCAAGTTAGCTCTGTCGGGCCTTCCTGGCAGCTTCCCCGCCGCCAAACCCTGAGCGGCCGTTGATATATATTTGGCCCTCCCCATCGTCTTCCTCCACGACCTTCTTCAATCCATAAGGTCTCAGCAGTCAGCCTTCCTTGAATCAATTAGACAAACAAAACGGGATCGTTGTGGTCAGCCATTGCCGATTTGCAGGGCGCCGTCATTTGAACCTGTCCCCTTCCTACTCGCACCTCTACATTCACACTTTGGACCTTCTTGTCCTGTGCCGGAGAGAGATTGGAGCTGATCCTTGCAAGTTTGATCAATTCCCTTTCTGGGTACAATCCAAATCAGACTTGTCTCCGCTTTTCTGCTGGTGGGCTTGATTCTTGGTGTCCACACAAGACAAACATGGATTGCGCCGCCGACTACCTGATCGCCGTCGGCAGCTCGGCCACGGCGTCGGATCCATTGCGGTGGATGAAGAAGTGGAGGAAGGCCACCAACGTCATCCGCTCCTGCCACAGGCTGTCCCGCCTCGCCGTCCTCTCCGCCGACATCCTCCGCCGCACCGGCTCCTACGTCACCATCAAGATCCACGACGAGCTCGACGCCGCCACCGCCACCACCACCGCCGTCGCCGGCGTCCCGTCCAAATTCTCCCTCGCGCGCGACGACGAGGACTTCAGGTGCCTCGTCAAGGACAAGCGCCTCGACTGCTTCCGCCGCCTCGGCGGCGGCGCCAGGATCGCCGCCAAGCTGGCCTCCGGCTCGGAGTCCGGCGTCGCCGGCGACGACGGTGACCTGCTTCGCCGCCGTGAGGCGTTCGGCGCCAACACGTACCCTCGCCGGAGGCCCAAGCGGTTCTGGCGCCACGTGTGGGAGGCGCTCAGCGACGTGTTCCTCATCGTGCTCCTCGTCTGCGCCGCCGTGTCCCTCGGCTTCGGCATCAAGGAGCACGGGCTCAAAGACGGGTGGTACGACGGCGTCAGCATCTTCCTCGCCGTGTTCCTCGTCGCGGCCGTGTCGGCGGTGAGCAACCACGGCCAGGCGAAGCGCTTCGACAAGCTCGCCGCCGCGTCCGACGACGTCGCGGTCACCGTCGTCCGTTCCGGCGGGAGAAGGCAAGAGGTTTCCATCTTCGACGTGGTCGTCGGCGACGTCGTCGTGCTCAAGATCGGCGACGCGGTCCCCGCCGACGGCGTGGTCCTCGACGGCCACGCGCTACAGGTGGACGAGTCGAGCATGACAGGTGAGCCCCACCCCGTCCACGTCGACGCCGAGACGAGCCCATTCCTCTGCTCCGGCGTCAAGGTCATCGACGGCTACGGCCGGATGCTCGTCACGGCCGTGGGCACCGACACGGCGTGGGGCGAGATGATGAGCACCATCACTCGTGACAACACCGACCCGACCCCTCTCCAGGAGCGGCTCGAGCGGCTCACCTCCAGCATCGGCAAGGTCGGCGTCGCGGTGGCGGTGCTCGTGTTCGCCGTGCTCACCGCGCGGCACTTCACGGGGAGCACGAAAGACGAGCAGGGGAACCCCGCGTTCGACAGGGGACACGTCACCTTCAACACCGTCTTCTCAGGACTCGTCAGCATCTTCCAGCAGGCGGTGACCATCATCGTGGTCGCCATCCCTGAGGGCCTCCCGCTCGCCGTCACGCTGACGCTCGCGTTCTCCATGAAGCGGATGGTCAAGGAGAACGCGCTTGTGCGCACGCTCTCGGCCTGCGAGACCATGGGGTCCGTCACCACCATCTGCACCGACAAGACCGGCACGCTCACGCTCAACCAGATGAAGGTGACCGAGTTCTGGGTTGGCACTGACCGGGTCAAGTCGGTGGCTGCCACGATCGACGCCGGAGTCGTCGGCTTGCTTTGCCAGGGAGCAGGGCTCAACACGACGGGGAGCGTGTACGTGCCGGACAACATGTCGCAGCCGGAGATCTCCGGGAGCCCGACGGAGAAGGCGCTGCTGTCGTGGGCCGTGGCGGAGCTCGGCATGGACGCCGAGAAGCTCAAGAGGACGGCCAAGGTGCTGCACGTCGAGGCGTTCAACTCCGACAAGAAACGCAGCGGTGTTCTGGTGAAAGACAACGCCACCGGCGCGGTGACCGCGCACTGGAAAGGCGCCGCGGAGATGGTCCTGGCGAGATGCTCGGCGTATGTTTGTTCGGACGGTGCGACGCGCGAGCTCGGCGTCGAGAGGAGGAAGAATCTCGAGAAGGTCATCAGTGACATGGCTGCTGGCAGCCTCAGGTGCATCGCCTTCGCCTACAAGCAGGCCGACGGATCAGAGCACACTACTACTACTACTACTAAGATCGACGACGAGGAGCTGACGTTGCTGGGCTTGGTCGGCTTGAAAGACCCATGCCGGCCGGAGGTCAAGGCCGCCATTGAGGCCTGCACCAAGGCTGGCGTCGACGTCAAGATGGTAACAGGTGACAACGTTCTCACTGCTCGTGCCATTGCCAAGGAGTGCGGCATCATCTCAGAGCACGACCGCACCGGCATCGTCATCGAGGGGCAACAGTTCCGCGCCATGTCGGTCGATGAGCAGCTGGAGATCGTGGACCGGATCCGCGTCATGGCACGGTCTCTCCCAATGGACAAGCTTGTGCTGGTACAGCGGCTGAAGCAGAAGGGACACGTGGTTGCGGTCACCGGCGACGGCACCAACGACGCGCCGGCGCTGAAAGAGGCTGACGTGGGCCTGTCGATGGGCATCCAGGGAACCGAGGTGGCCAAGGAGAGCTCCGACATCGTGATCATGAACGACAACTTCGACACGGTGGTGACGGCCACACGGTGGGGCCGCTGCGTCTTCAACAACATCCAGAAGTTCATCCAGTTCCAGCTCACCGTCAACGTGGCGGCCCTCGTCATCAACTTCGTGTCGGCGCTGACCTCCGGCAAGATGCCGCTGACCACCGTGCAGCTGCTGTGGGTGAACCTGATAATGGACACCATGGGCGCCCTGGCCCTCGCCACGGACAAGCCCACCAAGGCGCTCATGCGCCGCCCGCCCATCGGCCGCACCGCGCCGCTCATCAGCAACGCCATGTGGCGCAACCTCGCCGCGCAGGCCGCGTTCCAGGTGGCCGTGCTGCTGACACTCCAGTACCGTGGCCGTGACATCTTTGGCATCAGCGAGAAGGTCAATGACACAATGATCTTCAACGCCTTCGTGCTCTGCCAGGTGTTCAACGAGTTCAACGCCAGGGAGATCGAGAAGAAGAACGTCTTCGCCGGCGTGCTCCAGAACAAGATGTTTTTGGGCATCATCGCCGTCACGATCGCCATGCAGGTGGTGATGGTTGAGCTGCTTACGAGGTTCGCGGGAACGCAGAGGCTCGGCTTGGCGCAGTGGGGTGTCTGCGTCGCCATTGCCGCCTTGTCGTGGCCGATTGGATGGGCGGTCAAGTTCATCCCCGTGCCGGACCGGACGCTCCATGAGATCGTGGCAACGAGGAAATTCTTTTAGGCATTTTGTATAGGATGGCATAGACGCATAGTACTGGGTTTTTTCATTCATTTTCCCCATTGAATTTGTTTTAGGCAATATTGTACAGAGTACGTTTATTATTGCTTTATTTGTTCTATGTTAATTATCTGGTAATAACCGAAGAGATTCAATACCCTTGTTTGGGAAAGAGTGGAATGATGGGGCTTGGAGTGGAAATTAGTTCATTTTAGACTCAATCCACCAATTTCCACTCCAACCCACTCCTATTGACCCAAACAAGCCCGCATTTCTCTTATCTGTCTCATGGTAATTTACCGTACTGAAAATCAGAAAGATGTATCATAGTCCACGAGTGTGAAGTGGTATTCTGGACATAGATTTGCCAGACTCTAATCTCGTCAGTCATCACCGACACCAGTATCGCCATCAGATCTATTATATTTATTAAAAAAGGTTATAGACCTTGCTATCACAGAAAAAGTCTAAAGTACATTCCTAATCTGTAGCTAAATTACTGACATATGACATTATTAAAATAAAACCCAGAGTAAGTTCCTAAATCATCATTAAACTTGCACATCTATATGTCACTAGATATGAGAAAAATCTATAGTGATCACCTAAATTTGCATGCAGCTATGAGCATATTGATTTACATTAAACTCATGGCTCAAATTATGGTTCAACCAAACACTTGTCAAATAAATACAAATGCATGTGAGGTACACAAATGGAAAAGCTATGAATGGGATAGATAAGCTAGCGTGTAGAGTAATTGCTAAATATAAAACATATAGAAAAGGTCCTTTTTAGAACCTTAAACTATTGCGCTTGTTCGGTTTTCCACTTTCATGTATAAAACCAGAAATATTTCAACCCTAAACTATCAAAACCGTTTATTTCTCAATCTTCTCGGGTAGTGGTTTATGCAAGAAAAGTCTAGTTTACACCCTTGAACTATGACGTGCGTTCAATTTTCAACCTTCATCGCCCCTGCGCGAGTGTGAGCTCCTCCTCAGTCACCGCTCCCCACGTTGTCGATCGTGAGGCCGAGACGGGAGAAGCTGAGTGTGAGCCACGATGAGATTCATGAACATGAACAACACTCGGGCGTGAGCCACCTAGTTTCGTCACGAAGTCAAGTCAGCACCCTCTTCTTTTAACTACCCAAATTAGTATTCAATAAGGAGAGTCAACGCTCATGCCCAGTCACTTTCGCCGCGGCCAGGATGAGGGAGGTTGAAAATTGAACAAACTCTTTAGTTTTAGGTTGTAAAATGGACTTTTACACGTAACATCAGCACAAACCACATTCAAAACCGGAGAAGGGTGATAACCAAACGGTTTTGTTAGTTTGAGGTTGAAAGATTTTTGGTTTTGTACATCGAGGTTGAAAATCAGGCGAACGCAATAGTTGAAGGTTGTAAAAAACACTTTTTCCAAACATATATCACAACAGGATAAAAACTAAAAGTATATTCATGAATAGAATATCAAGAAGTAGGGGAAAAATAAGATAAGCATTTACACTAAATGGCTACCGGCCAGGTCTTGTTGTTTTTACTTAATATTTGGGAAACAAAATATTCATGATTGACGGTGTCCACACCAATCTCATCACGTATTCAATCTGCATTTATAAAATTCTGTATCGACATTGATAATATATGTTAGCATACGAGATCAACAGTATGCGCCTGTTTTCTCCCCTTAATATTTAGGTACTGATCGCTTTCTGACAGAGAGGACAAAGGCGTGTTGTCATGTTCTGCGAACAGTAGAAAAATGAGCAAATTAGTCCGTATGGTTTGAATGAAATGAACAATAATGTTTGGTGAAGCCGGAATTTGCTCAAGAATGACTTGACCAAGGGAACATGCATGTCCAGTTGCTTGATCCCTTCCTTCTATGTTCATATACTTTAGCAGCATGGACCCTAATTTCAGCCTGGCACGTAATTCTCATTCACACTGCTAGCATGAAGTATGTAGATCAAGAAAACTTGATTGAAGCTCTTTATCTGTCAGTCATAAGATACAGCTAATTGTGTCTGATTTGGCAGAAAGACCAGGGACCCTCCTCTAAAAAAAGAAAGACCAGGACATTTCAGATTTGAATGCAGGAAACGACTCCGATAACTAATTTACTGACAGTTTTGTTTCCAGAAAAAAAAAAAAGGAGATACCCGCGAAGACCCTGACGGTGAGTCGCAAGAAATCGCTCATCCAATTCCTGATGTTTGGCACATGGATCTGGGCAGTTTCAGGTTTGAATGGCTGAAAATAGACTGGTTTGCTTTTACAACCTGACTGGGTTCGCCGCTTTGCTTACACAACACTTTATATGGATCCTGGGTCGTTGAATGCTTACATTACGTTGATTGAGGAACACAACTTTTGACAATCGTGCAGCGCATCAGTTCCTTCCTATCTGGTATCTGCTATGCGCGTTTTGATCTTGTCGTTTTCAGGTCACTGATGTCTTTCTTTTCACTAATGATAGAGAATATGGCTTCACTATTCTTCTGTTAACAAATCGGCATGCCATTCTCCCATTGCATTGGAAAGAGTCCAATGACTGATTCGTAAAAAAGAAAAAGGCAAGACGTAGTAAAGTCCTGTTAATTACATCGAACATCCACAACTTGAATAATGTTTTAGTTTAAACATCTTTTGTAGCTTACACGCCATGGTCAGACTGAATCCTGAAGTTTATGGAATAAACATGCATAGTCTTTTGGAAACCTAGGACGGAGGATGATAAGGATAAACAACATGGTTAAACTGAATCTAGAAGTGGAAGAGATAAACTAATGAATGAGGGATACACCGCAAACTGGAGATTTGCGTGACGAGCAGGTATATTGGCCTATAGAGGTACTGAAATAGTCAGAACCTTAAGTTTGAAGAAGTAAGTTCGAAAGAAACCTTTTTGTAATATTGTAAATAGAAAGCCCATCTGTTAGGTTTCCTGTTCCCTCTATTTGCTAGCGTTGGCTGGCTCTTGGCCGATGAATCTTGGTGTGTAGCCCCCGAGCCTGATATTTTATTGGGCTTCCTCTTTCTTTGTGAAATATATTACAATCTAAGACACTTATATACACACACGCACACTCGAAGATGTATTTTCTTAGTCTTTATCTTTCTTTGTGAAACACAATACAATCGAAGACGCTTATATGCACGCACGCACACAATCGAAGACGCTGGTTTTTTCTCGGGCTTTACTCTCTCGGACTAGCTAGTAGTATCACAAAGCATGCAAAAGAACATGCTGACCAAGAAAACACGTTAAAATTTCTGTTTGAAAAAATAGCTGGATTAGAATTTCTCTGGAAACTTCATTGACTTATGTGGTCTGTCCTTCAGAACTCCAAAGCTACGATTTGGACAATTATTCAAGGCAGAAGTGATTTCAGTCCTTTTCTACATTGAAAAGGGTTACTGTTTTAATTTTTGGCTCAGATGTGGACAAAGAGCCCGCGTGGTTCCTAAGGTTGAGGTTGAAGGATAGTTACAGAAAAAAACCTACTAAAAAATGTTCAGGATTTCAATCAACATGGCGTAACAGTTAAATGGTTTCCCCTTAGGTATCGCGTTCCACAGAGTTAAGTGTTCAACAAAGACAGTATGTATAAAACTGTGAATAAACATCGCTGTAGTTTCCAAGAACTCTTACACGGTAATTCAGAACGAGATTAAATTATATCCCAACGACAGAACAATGTTCAACGCCAACTAAAGGCAACTATTCTAGACCATTAAGAGTTTAAGACCTCTCGCCACGGATCCTCCTAGCCGCCAACTGAATATCTTTGGACATGATGGTCACACGCTTGGCATGGACAGCACACAGGTTAGTGTCCTCAAAGAGACCAACCAGGTATGCCTCTGCCGCCTAGCTGCAGAGCAAGCACGGCGTGGCTCTGGAACCGCATGTCACTCTGCACAAACATATTTATTTCCATAGATTACAAGAGACAAAAAAATTGAAGATAGCAGTTACTGACATTGTTCATTTGATCAAGGGAGATAAATGTACCTTGAAAAGCTGAGAAATCTCCCTGACAAGCCTCTGGTTTGCTTACGAGTAGGTCAGTGCTCTTTTGATATTTGCGGATTTCACTGCGAGGGTAGAGGAAAGCTGTTTATTGATTGCAGAAATAAGTAAGACGACCAACAAATTGTACTCGAAGAGCTAACTTTCCACATCATTCCTAGGCATTATATGGTTTAAAAACAGTGCAGTCTGCACATACCGAAGAGCTATGGTTCCAGGGCGGTATCGGTGAGGCTTCTTCACTCCTCCGGTCTCTGGAGCCGATTTATGAATATATACACACTGCATATATCACGAGAAAAGCATCAAGGTACTATGAACAGTGCAGTGGTACTAGCGATGGCAATAATGAGCAATGCAAAAGCTATTACCATATCCATCCTCGCTCTGGGGGGTTTTCCTCCGGTGGATTTACGAGGTGCCTGCTTATTGCGGAACATCTTTGCAAAGGAAACATTAAAATGCATGGTAAAGAAGACAATCAGTACCTTATTAAGAACAAAAAGCACCCGATGCCGCTGAAATTTAAGTGGTACGATACATGTATGGAATAAACTTAAACTTGCTAGCCAACTACTTCCTCCGTCCAAAAACATATGCAACTAGGAAATTATATTCGTATTTAAAACTCTAAATAAATTTATTATGAAAATATACTTTGTATTTAATCTAATGATACTGTTTCTAAAAAATATTGATACAGTTTATCTATAATTAGTCAAACTTAAGATAGTAAAACATGACACTGTCCTATAGTATAATTTGTGAACAATATGTGATCAACTAGAACATGAAGATGGACGACATCTCAACACGTCAATAACAAAACACGCACATAATATAACTGGAAAATAAAAAAAAGATATATTTGATTCAAAATTGCAACACCAACTTCTCCGAGATTATCAAACTTTGCTTGCATTGGTATACCTCTGTCTGATCGTAGGGTGTTTGTGGGCAGGCTCGTATGGCGGCTGCCATAGCTTGCCAAGGTGGTGGCTCCGCCACTGATATACACTACATATATCATGAGAGAAAAGCATTATGGTACTATGAACTACGACCAACAGTAGCGGCAATGAGTAATGCAAAAGGTATTACCATATCCATCCTCGCCCTGGGGGGTTTTCCTCCGGTGGATTTACGAGGTGTCTGCTTATTGCGAAACATCTTTGCAAAGGAAACATTAAAATGCATGGTAAAGAAGACAATCAGTACCTTATTAAGAACAAAACGCACTCGATGCCGCTGAAATTTAAGTGGTACGATACATACATGGAATAAAATTAAACTTGCTAGCCAACTACTTCCTCTGTCCAAAAACATATGCAACTAGGAAATTATATTCGTATTTAAGACTCTAAATAAATTTATTATGAAAATACACTTTGTATTTAATCTAATGATATTGTTTGATCTAAAAAATATTAATAAAGTTTATCTATAATTAGTCAAACTTAAGATACTACAATATGGCACTGTCCTATAGTATAATTTGTGAACAATACGTGATCAACTAGAACATGGAACAAGATAAAAAAAAATTATGAAGATGGATGACATCTCAACACGTCAATAACAAAACACGCACATAATATAACTGGAAAATAAAAAATGATATATTTGATTCAAAATTGCAACACCAACTTCTTCGAGATTATCAAACTTTGCTTGCATTGGTTTACCTCTGTGTGATCGTAGGGTGTTTGTGGGCAGGCTGGTGTGGCGGCTGCCATAGCTTGCCGAGGTGGTGGCTCCGCCACTGATATACACTACATATATCATGAGAGAAAAGCATTAAGGTACTATGAATTGCGACCAGAAATAGTGGCAATGAGTAATGCAAAAAGTATTACCATATCCATCCTCGCTCTGGGGGGTTTTCCTCCGGTGGATTTACGAGGTGTCTGCTTATTGCGAAACATCTTTGCAAAGGAAACATTAAAATGCATTGGTAAAGAAGACAATCAGTACCTTATTAAGCACAAAAAGCACCCGATGCCGCTGAAATTTAAGTGGTACGATACATATATGGAATAAAATTAAACTTGCTAGCCAACTACTTTCTCTGTCCAAAAACATCTGCAACTAGGAAATTATATTCGTATTTAAGACTCTAAATAAATTTATTATGAAAATACACTTTGTATTTAATCTAATGATATTGTTTGATCTAAAAAATATTAATAAAGTTTACCTATAATTAGTCAAACTTAAGATAGTAAAACATGACACTGTTCTATAGTATAATTTGTGAACAATACGTGATCAACTAGAACATGAAACAAAATAAAAAAAAATGGTGAAGATGGACGACATCTCAACACGTCAATAACAAAACACGCACATAATATAACTGGAAAATAAAAAAAAGTTATATTTGATTCAAAATTGCAACACCAACTTCTTCGAGATTATCAAACTTTGCTTGCATTGGTTTACCTCTGTGTGATCGTAGGGTGTTTGTGGGCAGGCTGGTATGGCGGCTGCCATAGCTTGCCGAGGTGGTGGCTCCGTTACTGATATAAGCTACATATATCATGAGAGAAAAGCATTAATGTACTATGAACTGCGACCAGCGGTAGTGGCAATGAGTAATGCAAAAAGTATTACCATATCTATCCTCGCTCTGGGGTTTTTTCCTCCGGTGGATTTACGAGGTGTCTGCTTAGCCCGAGCATCTTTGCAAAGCAAACATTAAAATGCTTGGTATAAATAAGTCAATCGGTGCCTTGTTAAGAAAAAAGAATATGCACTAGATGTAGCTGAAATTTAAGTGGTATGCATACATATATGACAGAAATTAAGCCAGCTACAATTTATGGGCAATTAATGGGTGATCAAATAGAACGAGAAACGAGATAAGAAACGGTGAAGATGGACGACACCATCACGTCGATTAAAGAACGCACGTAATATAACTGTAAAATGAAACCAGATACACCGTAGTATATATGCATGTGTGACTTGTCCTTTCGAAACCGTAATTAACATCTATCAACTTCTCCGAGATCATCAAGCTTGGTACATACCTGTATCAGATCGAGTCTGTCTGCACTAGCCGGCGAGTCTTCCTTCCGTCCTCGACCGCCGTGCCTCAGGTGTGGCGTCTGCAACTCCAAGCGATCGAGACCCTCCTGCCTGCCTTTGCTGTCGTCGTGGGAATGCGCCGAGTGGAGGCCGCTAGTTATATAGGCACGCAAAGGCGAAACCGACTCTATAGATGGCCAAACGGGCCAGGCCCGTTGGGCCGACACTAGCACGACCCTAAAAGGCACGGCCCGAGCACGGTCCGGCCCGATGGCAATAGTGCCAGTGCCGTGCTAGTGCCTGGCCCAGTGCCGTGCCTGGGCCGCCATCTCGGCCCGCGGCACTAGCACGGGCACGACACGGTAAATGGCCGGCCCGACGTCGGCCCGCCAACGCCCCGACAACGGCCCGATTATCCTATATAAAAGCTTCCCAAGCCCTAAATTCCCCCACTTCTTCTCCCTCCCACCCCACAGGCAGCCGCCGCATACCCCTCTGGCCTCTGCTTCCGCACCGCACACCCTCCGCGTCGCCCCCATCTCCGACTCGGACCCCTCCCTCTGCACTCCACCGCTCTCTGCCTCTCTCCCCGCGCATCCTCCATTCTTCACAGAGCGGCGCCGTAGCGGCGGGGGATGGAGCAGCGGCACGGCGGGGGATGGAGTGGCAGCATGGCTGCTGGATGGAGCAGCGGCGCGGCGGACGGATGAAGCGGCGAGCGGCGGCGGGCTGTCACAGGCACGGCGGCACGGCTCGGCACGACTCTACGCTCATTGTGTCATGCTAGTGTCTCAACCCTAGCGCGACAGCCCGAGGTGGCACGGCACGGCTAGGCACGAGTATAGCATAGTGCCGTGCCACTTAGTGCCGCGCCAATCCGTGCTAGTGCCGGCACGGCACGTTTGGCCATGTATAACCGACTCGAGCGGTGAGCCGGAGAGCACGGCAGTTATCGCGGGATTTGATTTGGTCTCGATCTCGCTCACATCATATCCGACGCCTGTGGCGCGATTTGGTGCGCGATTTGGTCCCGTGGGGATGGGGATACGGATCGATGTGGGCGAAAGCTGTGTTGCTATGCTGCTGCCTACGGGACACGGACCGTTCGCTCATTCATCAGCCAAGCCCGCGACCATATTATATTGTTTTGTTGGAGTACAAATTGCGAGTATTTCGTTTTCTATGAGTAAAAAAATTGAAATTGTGATGATCGTATAGTGTACGGAAACTGACTATGTCTGCGGGCCGTGATAGTTACATTTGGCCCAACTAACCTTTCTTCCCTGGTAAAATAACCTGCTTTCGTCACTACGGGCCCGAATCCGACATGGTAAACACGACGGACCCAAAAAGTTGGCTAGAACTCACCTACCGATCGCGGGTTGGGTTGGACTGGATTGTGGTATTTTTGGATACGTCTAGTCAGTTTGTCGATCCGGATCAGACACCATCACACCATGATGTCTAGGTAATCAATAGTTTTTAAGGTTGTTGTATGGTTTAGTGCCATAATTGTGGATTGTCACGGTTTTTAAGCATCTCCAAAAAAAAATAAAGACATAAAAATCTATTTTTGTGATTTTGTATCAAAATATTGCAAGGAAAATTAATCCTCCAACCGAAAGCTCCCAAAAGGATTAAATTGCTTCCAAGTCATCCATTTGTGGGCCCATGATTTGAATTTTGCCTATATGAACATTAACTTCGGTTTTTTTTTCCTTTTCACTCTTTTCGTGGGATTGTGAGCTCACCAGGACTTTGTATCAAATTTGGCTTCAGATGGAGTTATATTGGGTAGTTGAAAAAATTAAGGACTAGATTAGACAACCGTTAGAGCACTGTTTTTTATCTTTATTCTATAAAAATAACTACTGTGATGTTATATTGGACACTCTTGGGATGCTCCCCATGTCATGGACCAAAAATTGTGTCATCAAATTTGATAACTATACTTATTATAGAACTACAATTTCTGGCAAAGATTAGCCCATCTTAACATTTTCAAACCCGACATTATTATACGTGTGTGCAGTCTCACAGCCGTATACCATCAGGTTTAGCATCAGAACTAGATTTTGGCCAGTCTCAACGTTTGTAGTCACACGTGTACACATTCGATCGATATGTTAAAAATGGGTCAGTACCAACAAATAACACGTCTGCCATTTCAGGTGCGCTTCTTGCCCCCCATTGCTTCCTCAAAAAAAAAAAAGTAATAAATCTGCCACAGCAATACTTGCAAATGCTAACATTCCAACTATCAGATACAAAGCCTCGAAAAGCATTGATTTTAGAAGCAGTTTAGACAGACGCTTTTGAGAGCGTCGGTCACCCAATTGTATATTGTTGATCATATACACTTTTTTTTCGTGAGATTGCATTTACTTTTTGGGTAGTAATTCGTTGTCAAGTTCACAAACCTTGTACTTTTAATCCATTGGTAAGTGCTAAAACTTTTTTAAGGGACCTGGAAACGCGTTTTGAGAGTTCGGGGACCTATATGAGACACCCACACAAGTTTAGGGACCACCAGTGCACTTCACTCTTTTTACATTTCCTAAATCTGTGTGTATTACAGGATGAAGTCTCTGATACATATCTTTAATTTCCATTGGATTTTCCTAAATCAAGTTGTCTTATGGTTTGAAGCTAGACGTGCGTCTTATAGATTTTATTATACACAATAATTATCATCCTCGGTTTTGACTTCGTGGCAAATAAATATTCACTCAACCGTTGTTCAGCACACGATAGGCTATTGAAACATCAAAAGATTGCGCCATCCCGGATTTGAATCCATGACCTTACGGGTAACACGAGCTCACCTTACAACTGCATTACACACTCACTTATGAATAGGTAACATATATTATTTTTATTGGCGTTTCTCTTATCTGTTTCATGGTAATTGTGTTGATCTTTCCATGTTATTCTAAGTAGTTGTTAGTTGTTACATAGGATTCGGCAGAGAAGATGTGATAGAGATTTACCGTAGTGAAAATCAGACAGATGTATAATAGCTGTCCACGAGTGTGATGTGGTTCAGAAAAACCTAGACATCGATTTGCTAGACTCTAATCTCATCACCAACACTAGTATTGCCATGGGATCTCTATTATATTTATTTAAAAAAAGTTATATACCTTGGTATCATAAAAAAGAGATCCCTAAATCTATTATAAGTAAATTCCTAATCTATGCTAAATTACTCACATATGTCATTATTAAAATAAAGGGAAACTAGAGTAAGTCCCTAAATCATCATTAAACTTGCACATCTACATGTCATTCACAAGCATGCAAAAGAACATGCTGACCAAGAAAACAAGTTAAAATTTCTGTTTGAAAAATTAACTGAATTAGAATTTCTCTGAAAACTTTATTGAATTATGTGGTATGTCCTTCAGAACCCAGAAGCTACGATTTGGGCAATTATTAAAGGCAGAAGTGATTTCAGTCCTTTTCTACATTGAAAAGGGTTACTGAATGAGTTGACTGTTTTAATTTTTGGCTCAGATGTGGACAAAGAGCCCGCGTGGTTTCTAAGATTGAGGCTGCTCAATCTCAAAAAAAAAAAAGAAGAAGAAGAAGGTTGAGGCTGCTTGGTGTTGAAGGATAGTTACAGAAAAAACTTACTAAAAAATGATTAAGGATTTCAAGCCACATGACGTAAGGGTTAAATGGTTTTCCCTTAGGTATCGCTTTCTACAGAGTCAAATATTCAACAAAGACAATATGCATGCTTGTATAAACCTGTGAATAGACATCGATGCAGTTTTCAAGAACTCAGCACTAGATGACATTATTATATCCCAGCGACAGAACTATGTTTAACGCCCACTAAAGGCAACTGTTCTAGACCATTAAGAGTTTAAGACCTGTCGCCACGGATCCTCCTGGCCAACTGAATATCTTTGGACATGATGGTCACACGCTTGGCATGGACAGCACACAGATTGGTGTCCTCAAAGAGACCCACCAGATACGCCTCTGCCGCCTCCTGGAGAGCAAGCACGGCGTGGCGCTCTGGAACCGCAGGTCAGTCTGCACAACATATACAGAGCACTAATTAGTTATAAGAAAATAATTATATCATATTATTTCATAGAAAAAGATCGCAGCTTGCATGTATCTTGAAAAGCTGGGCAATCTCTCTGACAAGCCTCTGGAATGGTAACTTCCTTATGAGCAGATCAGTGATCTTTTGATACTTGCGGATTTCACTACAAGAGTAGATAGTGCCGTAGTGGAGAGGTAAGCCGTTTGTTGATTGCAGAAAACAAGTAAAGTGATCAGATTGTACTCCCAAGTCCCAAGAGCTCTCCACATTATTGGTGATCGAAGGAATTATATTATGCGGTAATAAGATAAACTGAATCATTAGTATTATGCTGCATCTTGAATTTACCGAAGGGCTACAGTTCCAGGGCGGTATCGGCGAGGCTTCTTCACTCCTCCGGTTTGTGGAGCTGATTTACGAGCAGCTATAGCCTACAAATATATCATTAAAAAAAGCATTAAGTTACAATATGCAGAATGATCAGAAATAATATAGCAGTGACGGCTATGAGTATTTTGAAAAGAATTTATTACACGAAGCATCTTCCTGGGGGCCTTTCCTCCGGTCGACTTACGAACAGTTTGCTTAGTACGAACCATTTTGCAAAACCAAATGGAAAATAGGACGATCAGTGCATTGTCAATAAAAGAATATGCACTACCGTAGGTAGGTTGTGACTGAACTTTGGTAGCAGCAGCCAATCTGCTGTAATTGAAATATTGCTGCATTGTACCATCATAACCATGCAATATACTCCTAGCTATATTATATATTTATATGCATGATGGCCTACGTAATACAAGGCTAGTAATATGCATATATATGCACATTAATTAGAGCATTATTATCACGTAAGTACGTCATTTACATTATCGAACGAGAGAATATCACCTTCAGATATCTGTGTTGTCGCCTTGTTGATTGCGTGTGTATGTGGATAATGTAAAAATACCGGCACAGGTCCACTGGTACTTTTCTCTTTTGTTTTTTTCTTACAAAAAAAGATAGGAAACAAGATAACTCAGTGGAAATACAAAGGGGCACATAGAGAGGTACGAGTACCGACCAAGGATTCTTTTCTATATCTTTTTTTGAAACACCAACATGTGGCCTCCGTACAAAGCTTCCTTTATTTTTGAGGAAGCCGTACCAAACTTCTTAAAAACAACAACAATAAAATGTCACGCGCTAAGGCACCGATGTTTGGCCCATTTTAGCTTGCTTACAACGAGCGGGCCGCATCTAAGGCCTGTGATCGCTTCTTCAGTTTCAATTTCCAATTGGGCGTTCTCAAAAAAAAAACAAATCGATTTGGACCCATCGCCCGAGCGCCGGCCTACCCACGCCTGGAGAACAGTGACCTTGTTTTATATAAGAAAAACAGGAACAAGTCCTTTCGTGGTCTTTCAACTATTGCCCTAGTCTGAATTTCGTTCCTCATATAGTATTGTTGGAGCCCATTAAAAAAGAATGCCCGTATAAGGGTATAAACTCCCCGGTTGAGTAACTCCGTGGGTGCCATGAGACTTCCCCACACGCAAGGGTATAAACTCCCCGATTGAGTATCTCTCGTCCCTCTCCGGGTACTCCTCGCTACCTTCACTTGGTAGAGCTTGGGCCAAATGCCAAGGGCCTCTCCTCCCTAGCACAAGCACCAGCGGCCACTCCACAAACTCGGTTGGAGGGTTCGCAAGACTATAGGTTCCAGATTTACAACACTTGGTACGTGCAAGAACCGACAAACAAAGAGGTATGCAAATCTCGCTAAGATCTACGCTTAACACCTGAGAGATGCATTAAAGGGTATAGACTAGCACTAATCACGTTGCTAATTTATCTAGATATTCTAATTAGCACTTGGAAAAATTGGATATATATATACCATTAAAAGATCGCAAAGTTGGATATACCATTGGACCCACATGTAACTGACTTTTGTGAACCCCACATGTAAGTGAGATAGTGATGGTATATATCCAACTTTGTACTCTTTTTATGGTACATATCCAAATTTCCGGCAGCACTTTGATGAATGGATGACTTAAGAAAATGTGGAACACTTGTCTATAGCTTCTCCAAGCTCAAGCACACTTCAAATGGCCGAGGCAATTCATAGTTATAGCCCCAACCAAAAGAACTAGTTGTTATATGACTGTTGCACATTTTCTGCATACCAAAGACAAACGCACTTTCGGCCTTCAACACCATCGATTGATTTGATGGACCATTGCAACATTTTTTTCCACTGATTCAACATTTTTTGTTGCACTGAATCAACATTTCTTCTGTGCAGTTTCATCAATTCACCTTCCGATCGCCTTTAGCACCGTCGAGTGATTCGACAGGCACCCCGTCGAAAGAGTCGTCTCCTTCCAGACGCAAACACGTCTCCTACCTTCAGCACCGACTGATTCGACGATCACACCTTCAACATTTTGTTTCCACTGATTCAACATTTCAGTTCGACTGATTCAACATTTACTCTGTTTAGTTTCAATAATTCAGACGGCCATCATTTGGATATTGATCACTTGGATATCGTTGAGCATTTGGATGCCTTCCTAAGTAGGTAACGTATCTTATGAGAACTCAACTCCCATGAGAACTATGAGAACTCAACTCCCATGAGAACTATGAGAACTCACATCTGGGTCACATGATCTTGATCCAAGGGTGATTCAAGGAGAAGGTGGAAGGGGATCTGCAAAAGTTAATCATAAATAAATACGCACACCGATATCTGCTCCAGGTCAAGCTTCAGCGCCTGGCGCCTGCTCGGCGGCCCATTTGGCGCGCCAGCGCCGCGGCCAAGCTCGACCCAGGGTCGCTAGCCTGCTGCCACACTCGTGGGCTGTCGGTAGTTTCATGGGCCTTTACGATTGGGCTGGTTTTTGCTGGGTAAAGAAATTGGGCTGGTTTTTGCTGGGTAAAGAAAGTTGGGCCACTACAAGGGTGCGCCAACAGATAGGCAAAGCCCAGCTGGTAGGGGAGCCGGATGGAGTTTCTCCAGAGTCTATGCGCTCAGACCCTCACCGTTCTCCAAAGCTTCTTCCCATGGCAGAAATTTTAGGGAGGGCTAGAGGGGGGGGGGGGGGGGCGCTTCAAAGGTTTCTCAGCGGTAGGGGGCTCGAGCCCCGCCGGCCCACCGGTAGATTCGCCCCTGCATCAGTACTGCCAACGTTGGGTACTTCGAGGAACTAATATATTTCCATATTTTTTTCGATCTTTACTCTGATAAATGTGTATTAGAGCGACCAATTCAAATTAGAAATTTAAACCTCAGGAAATGGTAGCCATCTGTTTTCAAAAGGAACTATTTGGTAGAACAAAACATCTTAGCGTGAATATGGCGGGCACTACTACCGTCAAATGAGTTGTAAGACAAGGAAAAATGTTACATAACGGATTGGTAATGCTATAAGAGTAGGAGTAGCAAGGGAGAATGTGACTGCAGCGCACACGTTTCGGCCACTTCTCAGGGTGGCACTGGGGCGAGGCGGGGCGGGGCGGGACCGGGGGAGGGGGGAATCCCCGTCCCCACCCCGTTCCCCGAGGCCGTATCCCAGCCGCGGCCCCGTTAAGCATTTCGGGGCAAAGACCTTCCGTCCTCGTTCCCTGCGGATCCCCGTTCCCCATTGGGCCCCCGCGAGCAGGAATTGGTGGCGGCGGACGGGGCCGGCTGGCAAGCACCGAGCACCTGAATCGACACGTGGGCTTTTGGGAGGCGGCGGTAAGCACCATGCGCGTGGCGACGTCCTCGCACAGCCGCATAGGAGCCTCGTGGCTGTGGCTCGGGGGACGGCCGGCGGGGCTCGTGTCGCGGTCGCGCACTCGCACGTCACGCCTCCTCCTGGCGGCAGGCAGGAGTGAGGAGAGGAAAGGAAAGGAAAGGAAAGGAAAGGAAAGAAAGGTGGGTTTAGGGTTTCAGTGAACGGTATAGAGTTTATATGGCATGGTATGCTATGTTAGGCTCGGCTACTACTGTTAGTTCATGGGCCAATTTGTGCTTCAGGGCCTGGTTGGTGCCCGGGGGGGAAATTTGATCCCCGCCCCCGTTCCCGTTTATTTCGGGGGGCAGCCCCGGCTTCCCCTCGGGGGAAAAATTCCCCCCGTCCTTGCCCCGTTCGGGGCGGATCCCCGCAGGGATCTGTTGTGGCAGTACCATCTAATTTAAACTAGCTCAAGTGCACCTTAACATTCAATAAAGGACATCGTATGCACTTCAAATAGTTTAAACCGGTGAACTGTCGAGTGTCCCAAGGACTCCTCGATAACACATTATACTCTTATCTTTTCCATATGACAGGATCGTTTTCGGTAAGAAGAACACAACAAGCATTGTCATTTTTACATAACATATCAAGGTATAAATGTACTATTATTACAAACCAAGTTTTAAAGTAACCTTAAATATAAAGTCAAATCATTGCTAAGAGCATAATACAACCAGTCGAGGAAATTCTATTATAAAACTCCAGCTAACCCCTAGAATCACAGGGACCATGATGATCTTGGCCTTCAGGACTTTCTTCTCGACCTCTTCAGTAGCTGCTTCTGAAAAACAACAAGGGAGATCCCCTGAGTACGAAGGTACTCAGCAAGACTTACATGTCTTACCAAAGAAAAAGACTCTCAAGGAGAATGCAAAGCTATTTAGTAGTTTGGCTGACTCAACTCATTTGCTAAAGGCTTACTAATTCTTTGATCCTTAGCTTTCAAGTTTTACTTCTGGTTAAGTTATTACTTAACCATCTAGGTTATAAAAGCTTTTGCAAATAAGTGGTACTAAGCTTCATCCAGCATATTTAATCTCATGTCATCTCATTCCACTTGTCTTACTACGGAGCTTAGCAGCTGATCAAGTGCATTCATAACCAAGAATTGTGGCGATCCACTGCCTTACCAGCAACAGCAGAGCGAGTCGGAACCAACACGCACTCAAGCTCCCTCGGAGATGCTCTCAAGATCCCTGGCCACGTGCGCCAGCCATGGCGGCGGCGCTCTACAGCGGCGACCAGCGCGTCTGGCCCAACCAAAGCCCCAAACAACTCACCAAAAAGACCTATATGAGCCCTAGGCCAGACTCAACCTCACTGCACCCTCCAAACTCCCTGAACACCACCGCAGATCCTCCCTTGAAGGTGGCAGCGCTTACCCAAGTGGTATTCTTGCCGGCGATGAGGAAGACTGGCTCTGAGTTGGACGAAACTCAACGGGGATTGGTCGAGGAGGTAGAGGAGGTTGTGGCGGAGGTATGAGCAAAGGGAATCGAGCTGGGATGGTCGGATGGCGGTGCGCGATGGTGAATTCCGCTAGTGGACAGAAGTAGCCGGAGGAGAGGAAAAGAGAAAAAGAATTGGATTGGAGCCGGTGGAGCAGTATTTATCGACGAGAATCGACCCTTCACGCTCGCCACCTCCTATTATTCGCATGGCCACGGTGAAAAACATGCACGCCGGCACGGCGGCACGTGGCCGGAGTTTCCGCCTTCACTCCGACGTCGGTTCACCATTTTCCCAAATTGAGCTCAGAACAGAGTTTTGTGGGTGATTTTTCTCCCAAAATTGAATTCAATCTCTTCACTTTTCCTTTTAACCCTTGATTGATTCGAGAAACAACCGCAGCGGAATCCGAGCTCCAATGTCGGGCGGTTTCATTCCCCATTTTCAGACTCCGCAATTGATTTTCTTAAAATTACTTTCAAATTTCCATTCAAGTTCGCCTCGATCCCCAAAAGGAATTTATTCGCAACCACTTCAATTTCATCTTCTCTTTTAGAAGCTAGGTGAAATTCAACCAATTGCTTGAATTTGAGCCTCGATCACGGATCGGTTCAAAGTGTACATCCATCTCTGAAACCATAACTTTGCTTCAGAAATTCAAACTCAAGTTACTTCCAAAAATTGAATAGAACCTGACCTTGGTTCAAATATAAAAGTTCTTTGATTTGAATTTAATTGCATTTTTCTCCTTTATGAAATCGATTACTTAACAAAACATGCTTTAATATTGGTGCAATTTTTAGAAAAGGAGTACTGGAGGAGTTCTCGAAACATGAAACCACAGCCGAATTAGAAAGCAAAATTTGTTCAGGCTAAGGCAGAAAGGGGTCATTTGTTTAGGGCCAAAGAAGGAATATTTTCTCAATAATACTTAAACAGAAAGATACAACTACCCAAAATGTATTCCAAGTAACATGATTGGGAGCTTATCCTATGAAAACCAGTTTTATATGAAAACTATGAAAACCCCACCCAAGTCCATCTGATGACTAGGAAAAAAGGTGAGATAATTTTGCAAAAAACCCCGCCCACCCATCCCCACAATCACGTTCCGTCGCATTCGTTAGTTTCCGTCGCCCCCTCCGCGATCCGAGATCACGACTTGTGCCACATAACGGAGGCACCCCGAGCGAGGTCGCCTGGTCCACAGCGTACACCCTAGACAAGGCCCTGGACATTGAGAAAAAGGAAGGATGGAGCCTGCAGGCTGAAGCCGGGCAGCAAAAGAAGATCGAGACGCCATGGCCATGCAGGGCTGCCCATGCAAGTGTCATCCAGGGGGTACGCCGTGGACCAGATGACCTCGCTCGGGGCGCCTCCTTCCCGCAGCATGGGAGTCGCGATCTTGGATCGCGGAAGGGGCGACGGAGCATAAACGATGCGACGGAACGTGATTGTGGGGATGGGTGGGAGGGATTCTTTTTAAAATCATTTCACCTCTTTTCCTAGTCATCGGATGAACAACTAATGGTCTAGGATGGAGTTTCCATGGCTTTTATGGGATACACTCCCAGCATGTTTAGTCTTGGTTGAACCAAGACAATCAGTATAAAAGTTTGAATGACATCACTGTAGTTATCTGAAATACTAAAGCATTGCACGTGACAATTTATTTCAGCACAAGAGATCACACGGTAGAATGGTATCAACATTAGATCCCAACGAATAAACGTGTATTTAACACCAATTAAAGGAAACAGTACTTCTATAAAGCTCTATGGTAGCTCCATTTCAAATCGATATATACTAAGACCTCTCGCCACGGATTCTCCTGGCCAACTGAATATCTTTGGACATGATGGTCACACGCTTGGCATGGACAGCACACAGGTTGGTGTCCTCAAAGAGGCCCACTAGATACGCTTCTGCCGCCTCCTGCAGAGCAAGCACGGCGTGGCTCTGGAACGGCAGGTCTGTCTGTACAAACATATTTATTTGTATGGATTATAAGAAACAAAAAAAATGCATTTGTGACATCGTTCATGTGATGGAGGAGACGAATGTACCTTGAAAAGCTGAGCAATCTCCCTGACGATCCTCTGGAAGGGCAATTTTCTTATGAGTAGGTCCGTACTCTTCTGATACTTGCGGATTTCACTACGAGAGTAGAGGAAAGGTGTTTATTGATTGCAAAAATAAGTAAGACCACCAACGAATTGTACTCAAAGCTAGAGCTAAGGAGGCGCTTGATCCCGAGGCTAAACTTTATCCCCGGATCAAGCATATTGTATGTTTGATCCTAATTAAGAGTATTAAATATAAGTTAATTTGAAACCAATTATATAGATAAAGGCTAATAATTCGCGAGACGATCTATTAGGCCTAATCAGTTCATGATTTGACAATAAATTAGCAAGTCATTATATATATGGTATAAATATAGTACAGTATGCACGTACCGAAGAGCTACAGTTCCAGGGCGGTATCGGTGACGCTTCTTCACTCCTCCGGTCTCTGGAGTTGAATTACTAACATAGACAGGCTACATATATCATGAGAAAAGTATCAATATACTATGAACTGCGACCAACGCTGTGGTACTAGAGGTGGGAATGAGTAATGCAAAAAAAATATTACATGATACATCATCGCCATGGGAGGCCTTCCTCCGGTGGACTTACGAGCTGTCTGCTTAGTGCGACCCATCTTTGCAAAGCAAACATTAAAATGCAGTATAAATAAGACAATCGGTGCCTACTTAAGAAAAAAAATGCACCTGATGTCGCTGAAATTTAAGGGGTATCCATACATATATGAAATAAAATTATACTAGCTAGCCAGCTATATTTTATGAGCAATACGTGATCAGCTAGAGAATGAAATAAGATAAGAAACGGTGAAGATGGACGACATCTCAGCATGTCAATTAAAAAACATGCACGTAATATAACTAGAAAATGAAACAAGATACATATGATTGGATGCCATATAAATATGAATGTGTGACTTCATTTATCCTTTCAAAACCTCAACATCAACTTGTACGAGATGATTATCAAGTTTGCATTGTTATACCTCTCTGAGATCACAGGAACTGATGCAGGGGCTGGGTGTTCGCTGGTCAGTAGGTATGTCGGCCACCATGGCTCGCCGTACTTGTGGCCCCGCCACTACTACAGACTACATATATCAGACTACATATATCATGAGAGAAAATTATCAAGGTACTATGAATGTGGCGACCTGCATTAGTGGCAATGAGTAATGCAAAAAGTATTACATGACTCATCCTCTCCATGGGGGGCTTTCCTCCTGTGGACTTACGAGCTGTCTGCTTAGTGCGAGCAATCTTTACAAAACAATCGATAAAATATATGGTAAATAAGACAATAAGTACCTTGTTAAGAAAAAAACTATGCACTCGATGTCGCTGAAATTAAGCTGGTAAATAAGACAGTCAGTACCTGTGCGGTGCTGGTTCCTCCGAATGGCGTCGGCTACTCCAAGCGATCGAAGCTCTCGGACCCTCCCTTGCCTGCCAGGCTGCCGTCGTGGGAATGCGCCGATAGGGAGAGGAGGCCCCTACTTGCCTACTTATATAGGCACGCGAAGGCGCAACCGACTCAGGCACAGAGCAGCCAGTTCTCGCGGGATCGATTTGGTTTCGATCTCGCTCTAGCTGGGATCGCATCATATGACATATCCGACGGCTGTGGTGCGACGATTTGGTCTCGGGGTGGGGACACGGATCGATGTGGGCGAAAGCAGCGTTGCTATTGGCTGCTACCTACGGGACACGGACTGTTCGTCCATTCATCACAGCCAAGCCCGCGACCAAATTATTGTTGGAGAGAAATTGTTATTTCCTTTTCCACGCAGGCAGCTGTAGTTTATGCACGTTCACCGCGAGTCCCTCCACGATGTGCTGCCTAAAAGATTCGCAAGAACAAAAATGTGGTGCCCAAAAATAAAGAGGCAAAATAAGCACCACAAATCAAAATGCTGCAACGTGTGGAAAATAGGCACCGGTGCCGTGCTAAAAAAAAATTAGTGCTCTTCTCGTTTGCTTTGCAGCCGGCAACAGTTGGATGGGGCTAGCAACGATCACCTATATTTTCCTATGGACTGGGCACCGGAGCACATGTTCTTGCACCGCTCTCCATTTTCTGAGCACCACTGTAAGTTAGCATCATGAATCATGATATGAGAAGTGAAGCTTAAGCCCTCTCCTCCTAATTTGCACAACATTTGAAGCACACAGTATGGAGGAATAAATTCATCAAAATTATTCTTGTGACGAGTGAGTGTATATGGAAACAAACTAGCTGTACGTCGTGATTGTTCGACCCAAATAACCTTCTTTCCTGCCAAAATAATCACCTTCCGATCACTATATGGGCCTGAGCCCGACACGGTTAAACAATATAGGCCAAAAACTTGGCCCGAACTCACCTGATGCACCCTAGATTTTCTATCCATCTTCCGATAAATTTTAGCTTTCCTACCTATTAGTGTTTGCAATTATGCAAAAAAAAAAGTGCCCATTGGTCCCTAGGCAAACCCTTGCCTCACCACCTTCTTTCTTCTCCCTCCTCCCTCCCTGCTTTGCCCACTGCCACCCACACAAACCCGAGCGTCGCCACCGCCTGGGCCAGCACTACTCCTCCTCCGTGCCACCGTGCCGCTCCTGGCTGCCGCTATTGCGTCGCCGTGCCACCCATGGCAACGTTCTCTCTCTTTCTCTCTCTCCTCTATCTCCCCTGCAGCCACCGCTACCACCCGCATGCGTCGGCTGTCATTGTCAGCTGCAGCATGTGCCCTCCCGTGGCCGCCCACCCTTGTCATCAGCTGCATCCTAGGCACATGGCCGCACATGCCCTTTTCCATGAGCTCGTGGCCGTCGGGCGCTGTCCACCTACGCGCTCCTGCCATTGCCCGCTTGTGGCCTGTCGGCGGGTGGCACACGGGGTACCTCACGCTGGCAAGTGTCGATCACAGAACACGCACGCCCTGGTGGAGAATGGTTCAAGAGACGCAAGACAAGAGGTTTATACTGGTTTGGGAGTTATCCCTACGTCCAGTGAAACGGGAGACATGCTGTATTTCTCTCTTAGCGACGAGTTACAACGAAGGCCGGTTCAAGCCTTGTGCGTGTAGGGGACTAAGCGCTCTAGGGATCGAATGCCCAAAAGATCGGATCCCCCCTGCAGGGGGAACGTCCTCCCCTTTTATAACGCAAGGAGAGGATGGCTTTACAACATCGTTTTACCTAACTACCCTCGTGGGTCGGACGCTACCGGCGGTTACGCATTGTCGGCCTAGTGCGCCGCTGAAGACCCCTTCCTCGGCTGCCACGCATCCTTCTCCTTACCCTCGGCAGCTTCGCGGTAGCTTCCTTCTTGGCCGCTAGCGCGGCGGCACGCATGCAGCTACCTTTTTCCAATCGTAGTGCTGCAGATCAGCTTTATTAGATGGCAGGCGGGCAGGTGATGTCGGACGTCGGTCGGGAGAAGGCGTAGGCCGCACGCCTTCTCCTTCCCAAGCCAAGTTTGACTTAGGAGAGCCTTCGGGGCTCCCCCTATCCTTTCTACCGTACGTGCTTAAAGGTAGGCGGGACCCTGTGCGGGGTCTGCCATTCCGACTCGAAGGGCCAGAGGTCGGGCGTGACGGATATGTCCGACTCCCGCACTCCCCCTGGCTGACCAGGAGGTCGGGGGTCGGGCGGGACGGAAGTGTCCGACTCCCCGTTCCCCCGAGCCCTCGGCGGGTCGGGCGAACCGGAGTTCTCCGACCAATCGGGACCGACGTCGCTTCCCTTCGTTTCCAGGGCCCTACTCTATCCATGCGCCGTTAACCAGCACCCCGACAGTTGGCCCCCTAATCCATGACCCCCAGAGTAGCCCCCGACCTTGCAGAGGAGTTAGAGACTCGTGTGCGAGGTCAAACCCGCCCCATGGGGGAAGGATTTTCAAGGGAAGTTTCTTTCTTCATACTTCGCTTTCCTACGACGACCCCCGAGGTCCTAAGGATGCGACCCGGATACCGTCTCGACGGCAAATCCTGGTGCCCCTCGGATCACGGGAGGTCAGACCCTTTTCGCAAGGGCTCGGGCTAAGGGTTCCTGTTTCATTCCCCCAATTGCTAAGTTTTCTTCTTTCCTTCTGTAATCGTCTGGCCACCCCTGCGCCTCGTGGGTGGGCCTATATCCCTTTTTGTCTTACCCGGGCCGGTCGCGGAGATCCGGCCGGGCCCACGGATCGTGGTGATTCATCCGGCGGTTGATGGGAACCATCCCCTTCATCGACTACGACACGACGCGGCGGTCAGGCTCCCGACCTGACGTCGCAGTCATGGTGGGCCCGGTGTGGCGTGTGAGTGTGGGGGTGAGTTAATGCCCTAATCTGCCGCCTCGTGCCGTGCACACACGTCGGGTGCGTTGGAGGCCGTTGGATCGGGATCGAGGGCTGAGAGCGCGCGGTCGTGCGCCCCCTCGATGCGGCTGCCTACTACCCCGCCGCCCATATATAAGGGGGCGACGGCGTAACGGAGCACGCCCCTTGTTCCCCGTTGCCGCTGTCATCTCCTTGCCTCGCTCGCTCCTCGTCTGCTTCGCAACCAAACTCCTCGCCTCCCCACAAGCTCGCCATCGTCGTCATGGCCACCAGGGGCTCTTCGTCCTCCGCATAGCTCCGCCCGTGGGCGCGCTCGAGCGCATCCGTTCCGACGCTCGAGTCGCTCGTCGCCCGCGGGCTCTTGTGCCCTCGCACCTCCGACGAGGAGTGGATCTCCCCGCCTTTTTCTCACAAGACTCCATCGCCACCGGCGGGGTACGTGGTGAGCTTCATGGCGTACCACGTCCGTGGCTTCGCCATGCCCGCCCATCGCTTCCTCCGCGAAGTGCTCCATCACTTTGGTGTGGAGCTCCATGCCCTCGCCCCGAACGGGGTCCAGCAGATGGCCAACTTCGTGGCCTTGTGCGAGGGTTATCTGGGCATCGACCTAGACTTCAATCTCTTCCTGCTCTTCTTCAAGGCGGCGCTCGTCCGCCCGCACGGGAACCTAGCCCCGTGGGGATACTGCTTGCTGCAGGTGAAGCAGTCCCGCGTGGACATGTTTCCGTGCTCGGAGCTTCGCGGCTCCATCAAGGACTGGAACAAGGGGTGGTTCAACCTGAAGAACCACCCCAAGGCCACCCTTCCTCTGTTCGACCCCACCAGCTCGCCGCCGGCGAAGGATTCGGCGTACTGGCAGTACGGCCCTAAGGCCACCGACCGCAAGAAGCTGAAGCCGCACCTGGACTGCCTCGCCAAGCTTCGGTATCGCGGAGGCCTTCCACCGGCATCGTGTCGCCCCGCTCATGGCCAGGCTGCTGCGCCTGTTCGAGATGCTGCCCACCACCACCGAAGCTGAGCTCCGCCGCAGCCTCGAGTCGCGGGTCATCCCTTTGGAGGATGAGATCCGGGCTCGACTCGCGGAACTCGTCGACTCCTCCCGAGCCGCCACCATGTAGATCCCTACTCCGGGCCAGCCACCAATGCTCCCCGGCCCTGGAGCCGTAGACCTCGTATGTCGCTCCTTCTTAGTCTTTTTCTACTTTTTTATCTGTCGTGTGCTCACTTGACGCTCCGTTTCACAGTCTCGCGAGGCTTCCGGGGGTCTCACCGTCTCGAGGGGAATCTTGCCCGAGGAGGTGGCGGCCCAGAACGAGACCCGACGGAAGAACCGGGAGGCCGGGGAGGCCGACCGGAAGCGCAAGAGGGACGACACCGCGCGTCTCCTCCGCACGCAGGAATGGAGGCGCGAGAGGGAGCGCGCGGGGGAGGAGGTCGGGTCGGACCTGGCCTCCTCATGCCACTCCCCCCTGCTGGGGGACTGCACCGTGGAGGCCTTCGTGGCGCACGGGGGACTCCCGTCCGTGCCCATCATCGTGGAGGAGCTTCCGTCTCCTCCGCTAGGCGGCCCGCCGGCCGTGGCATCCCGCACGCACTCGTCCTCCAGGCCAATGCAGCTGGAGGTCCGCCGCCCCAACACGTCAAGCAGGTTCGTCTCGGATCCTCCTTTCGCCCCACTTCATCTGGTTCGCCTCTCCTGCCATTAGTTCCTTCACTAATGTGGTTCTACCCACAGTCGGATCGGCCGTGGGTCGGACCCCGGCTCGGCCCCAGTGAAGCGTCTCCGCCGAGGCGCGTCGCCCGCGATTGCCCCAGGCTCCCCGGAGCAAGGGACGCCCGCGGAGGCTCGGTAGGCCGACCCGGGTCTGGCTGAGGCCCAAGGGTCAGCCCCGCCTTCAGCCCTCGCGGGTCCCTCGCCTGCTCCTAGAGGCGCGGAGCCTTCCCAGGCGACCGCCGCCCCGCCTCTGTCGGTCCCATCCTCTCCAGCCGCTCCAGCTGCGGGGACAGGGGTCACGTACGTGCTAGCCACCTCTCCCGTGGCTGGGGAGGCCGCGAGTACGGCGGAATAGGCGACGGACACCGGGGCTTCCGAGGTCGCTGCAACGGGTGATGAGCCTGGGGCGGGTGCCATGGTGTGTGCCCCAGGGTCCTTCCCGTCCGCGGGGGCACTTGCCGAGGGCACGACGAAGGGCCTTTCCGGGGAGGCTCCCCACGCAAGCCTCGTCACACCGCCCACCTCGGGGTCGCCCGCAGCGAATCCCAGGGAGGGCGTGGAAGCAAGCCGGTGGTCCGTGGAGGACCTCTTCGGCGAGGCGGAGGCGCGCGCGAGTTCCGAGTCTGAGCTTCCAGCGGCCTCGTCGGCCTTCACGCTGGTGTCGGTCCTGGCGCCGTCGACCTCCGCCTCGCTGGCGGAACCTTCGGGGTCGGGGGGCGGCCAGGGCGAACCAGTGATCAACCCCGACCACGTCATGCAGATCGACACTTTGCTGGAGAGCCTTCAGCAGATGGCCACCTTCCCTGCGACGCTCCTGCAAATGGCCCTGACGCTCCGCGCTGTGGCAATCCCCTCCAGCCGGGTACGTGGTTTATTTCTTCTACTCGTTTCTGCTTGGGTTTATGGCTCCCAACTGAGCCCGTCCTCATCAGACCTTTAACCCAACTCGTTGGTCACCACAGTCGATGTTGTTGTCGCTTGCCCGGGCCCGGAGCATCGAGCAGGAGGCCATCAACCAGGCCCGTCATGCGTGGAACGTCGCCAACTCCTCCTGGGATGACGCTGCAGGCAGCGCCCGCCGCATCTCAGAGCTGGAACAGGAGTTGACCAACCAGGCCACGGTCCACCTGGAAGAGCTGACCGCGCTGCGTTCCGAGCTCCACGGTCTCCGTACCGGCGCTGCCAACGTCCGCAGTGGTATGCCCTACTCCTCAATCCTTTCTTTCTTTTAACGCTCGCCGTGCCCATCGCGGATGATCTTCAACGTCGGCTTTTCAGGGTTCCAAACCGAGCTCAATGCCTTGAGGGAGGAGAGGGCTACAACGGTCCGGGCGTGCATCGATGCCCAGGCGGAACGCAATCAGGCGGTGGCTGCGAAGGAGGACACCGAGGGGGTGAGCGCTCAGCTGGGCCAGCTCGTCGCCGACCTTCGTACGGAGGTGCAGTCCTCCACCGAGCGGGTCGGGGTCCCGGAGGCCGCTCTGTCCGCTGCGCACAAGTCACTGGAGGAGAAGGACTCGGAGATCGACGGTACGTTCCCGCCTATTTCTTCTCGCTAGCTCAACCTTTTGACTCTGCATGTTCGCTCATGGCCTAACCAAGACTTCGCTTCCTGGCAGCGCTCAAGTCTCGCGTGGCCGACGGGATCACCCACCGAACCACGCTGCTGTCGCGCTTTGGGATGTTGCACGACGCGGCGGGGCCGGTCCTGTCTCGGCTCGGGTTCCCTCTGTCTGAGGACATCGAGCGACTCCCTGGAGACCTCCACCGAGCGGCGGAGTGTTGTGGGGAGCTGCACGCCGTGGACATCTCGATGCTGAAGTCCCTCGAGGTGCCGATGAGTGGCGACCCGGCGCGCCTCCCGGCCGAGCTTGATCAAGTTCCTGCGCCCGTCGGGGCCCTTTCCAAGCAGTCGCTGGTGCACGGCGTTCAGGAGGCCTTCACGTTGGTGCGCTCCCACTACGACGGGATCCGCTTCGACAGGATGGCCGCCGGCTTCCCCAACGACTTCACTTCGGAGGCCCTGGATACCCTGGCGGAAGAAGTCAAGGTACCCGCCGAGTAGTTCGCTAACGGCCTGGTGCCCACGACTGACACGGAGGGCAACCCCGTGGATGGCGCCGACCCTGATCAGGCCCTGTGAAGACATCCCCGCTCTTGCTTGCTACCGTCATACCCTCGTGTGGTGGGATAAAAACTTTTTAAGTTATTGCCGTGCCCTCGTGTGGAGGGACTTAACTTCTGGGGGGTTCCGCATCGACGGAACTCCCGCACTCTAAAATGCTTTTGTAATAATTATCTTATCTCTCTTCTTTCATCGTCTTTTGGCTCTTTTGACCCCATACGCGGGGGGGCTTTGCTTGTTTTCTCATGGTTATACCCTTGCCAGCCCCCGAGTGGGGTTTGCCTTCCAGCTTCTTCGTGGGCTGGTTGGGAGGCGCCACTTGAGACGGCCTTTGCGGGGTTAACCTGGTTTCTTTGGCGATCTTTGGTTATCGATTGGGCCTTCGAGCCCTTAAGCCTTGGTCCTAGGATGAGTGAGGTACGCCCGTTGGTCGAACCAAACCCTATAAGCCTTTAGGCTTGGCAGCGAGGCGCGCAAGGCAAACCCGGTGGCTGTGCTGAGCCCCCGAGCGCCCGAGCCTTTAGGCTTGGCTGCGAGGCACGCACGCCAAACCCGATGGTTGTGCCGAGCCCCCGAGCCTTTAGGCTTGGCTGCGAAGCGCGCAAGGCAATCCTAATGGTTGTGCCGAGCCCCCCAGCCTTTAGGCTAGGCTGCGAGGCGACTTTGGTAGGCTGAATCCTTGAGCCTGTAAAACTGTCTGGTCTGGATCCGAGTCCCGAACCCCTGGTGGATCTGAGTACCAGGCGGTTTATTGGCCAAGCTAAGTTCGAGCCCCCGAGCCTCTGCGCGTAGTTTCCCTCACCGTGGTTAGGCGCAACCCCACCTCCGGACGTCAACCTCCTGCAACAGGATAGACCCAGTAGGTCCCCAGAATATAGTTAGTTTCCCTGGCCTGAGCCGCGTTATTAGCAATGCTTCTGCATATTCCTAACCCGATTCATTCTTAGGGTGTCCCCCGGCCTTGCCTTGAACGCTTGGGTCTGTTGGCAGGGTCGACCGTTTAGCTCGGCAACTGTGCGATCCATAGCCATGGAGGCGTAGGCCGTCGCAACACAGCTGCGCCAAACGTCCCTGCCTACCCCGTTTAGCAGCGCCGGGATTTCCTCAGAATTGCCGGGTCGGACGGTGAATAGCAGGCTCTAAAACGAAAAAACTGGAAATGAACTAACTTGACAAAGATAAAGGTGCAGAAAGTGTTCACTTATCTGGCCGGTTGGGAGCCAGGGCGAGGGCTTTCGCGGCCCCCCCTATCAGGTCTTCTATCACGCGGCGGAGAGTCGACACATCGCTCTGGTCTGTCGGCGGGTGTGGGGGACGCGTTACGATCACGGACTCGCGGTTACTGTAGCTTCAAAAACTTAGAGTCGGCGATAGTGCCCCCGGAGACACAGGCTCCGGGGGTCGGAGGGCAGCCTCTGTCTCTGGGGCAGTATCGCCGAATGGTTCTCCTATGGCAGAACCGCTTTTAAGTTGCGCGGCTCCTCCTTCTGCCAGCGATGTGGTACTAAAAAAGGGTGCTTCCCGTCGTCGAAGGCTTCCCGTAAAAGGAAAAGGGCTGGACCATACTCAGCCCCGGCCCAATTCCAGCTTCGGCCTATTGAGCCTTTTCCTTACGAGGATCCTCGTCAGACCGCTCGTACTGGGAGTGGCCTGGATTTGCAGCCCATCCCTCCGTGGGGTCGGGTGCATTGGGGTTGCACCGACCCTCCCCTCCGCGGGCGGTCATGGATAGAAACGCCGCAACTGCTCGATGTTCCAGGTGTTGGATAGGTGGGTTCCATCTGGCATCGCTAGCTTGTAAGACCCTGGGCGCAAGACCCGCACTATGGTGTAGGGGCCCTCCCAAGGGGGTGAAAGCTTAGTGAATCCACGACGATCCTGGGCTATTCGCAAGACCAGATCACCTTCTTGGAACGCACGACCTCGTACCCGCTGTGCGTGGTAGCACCTCAAGCCTTGTTGGTACTTGGCCGAATGTGCCACTGCCACCTCCCGGGATTCCTCTAACTGGTCTGCAGCGTCCTCGAGGTTGGCCCCGTTTGCTTCCTCGTCAAAGGCCTGAACCCTTGGGGAGCCATAGTCTATGTCCGTCGGTAGGATTGCCTCAGAACCATAGACCATGTAGAACGGGGAAAAGCTTGTGCCGCGAGTCGGAGTCGTCCGCAGACTCCAGAGGACAGAGGGCAGGTCATCTACCCACTTGGCGCCTAGCTTTTGAATTCGCTTGACCAATCGGTTGAATATTCACGGTTTCAACCCCTGTAGGATCATGCCATTGGTGCGCTCGACCTGCCCATTCGTACGCGGGTGAGCAACTGCTGCCCATGCCATCTCGATTCCGTGGTTGTCGCAAAAACGGGTGAACTTCTTCCCCGTGAACTGAGTCCCATTGTCGGTGATGATGGTGTTCGGAACACCGAACCGGCACAGGATGTCACGGAAAAAACGGACCGCTTGCTCTGACGTGATCTCCGTTAGGGGGCGTGCCTCGATCCACTTTGTAAACTTGTCTACGGCGACAAACATGTGGGTGTAGCCTCCGGGTGCTCTTGGCAGTGGCCCGATCATATCCAATCCCCAAACCGCGAATGGCCAGGTGATGGGTATGGTCTGAAGCGCCTGGGCTGACAACTGCATCTTCTTGGCATAGAATTGACAGCCTTCGCAAGTTCGCACGATTCGCTCGGCGTCTGTGATGGCCGTGGGCCAATAAAATCCTTGCCAGAAGGCCAATCCCATCAATGATCGGGGCGCTGCGTGATGACCGCACACTCCTCCGTGTATGTCTCTCAGCAGCGACCTACCCTCCATGTTTAAAATGCAACATTGGAGGACACCATTATGGCCCCGACGGTACAGGTTACCTTCGATTATCCTGTAGGACTTGGCCCTTCGGATGAGGCGTCGGGCCTCCGTTCGTCCAGCAGGAAGGGCTCCGTCGACGAGCCAGCTTAAGAATGGGGTGCGCCATTCTTCTTCTGGCTCGGACGGGTCTTCCAAAGGTTGTTCCTCCTCAAGATCCGGCCCTTCGTCGGGGTCGGACGCGATGGCTGCTACTACCCTCGTTGGGTCGAGAGCTCCATCAGGTCCGAGCAACTGCTCCGGACCCGACCCATAGGGAGGTGCTTCATCGCTGAAATTCACCGACGGCTGATGTTGGTCGTCCGCGAATACACCGGATGGAACTGGCTGTCGCCAGGATGCCAGCTTGGCTAGCTCATCGGCCGCCTTGTTGTATTCTCGGCGGAGATGGACGAAACCCAAGTCCTTGAACTTCTCTTGCGCTCTGTGCGCTGCCTCGCAATAAGCCGCCAGCTTCGGATTGTGGCACTTGGCATCGCCGTTGACCTGATCCTCCACCAGCTGGGAGTCACCGCGGGCTTCCAGCCTGTGAATGCCAAGCTCCTTGGCAATCCGCAGGCCAGCAAGCAGAGCTTCGTACTCTGCCATGTTGTTTCATGCCGGGAAGTGTAGTCGTATGGCGTAGCGCATCATCACCCCCATAGGGGAGATGAAGACGACTCCGACCCCTGACCCGGTTCGGTTCTGAGCTCCATCGAAGTGGAGGACCCAAAATTCGAGGTCAGCCGGGGCCGGGGGAAGCTGTGTTTCCGTCCACTCAGCGATGAAGTCCGCGAGTACTTGAGACTTGATTGCCGACCTTGGAGCGTAGGAGATGTCATAGCCCATAAGCTCGAGGGACCACTTGGTAATCCTCCCTGTCGCTTCCCTGTTGTTGACCACCTCACCCAATGCATGCTCAGTCACGATAGTGACATGATGAGTGTCGAAGTAATGCCTGAGCTTTTGCTTGGCGATGAGGATGGCGTAGATCATCTTCTGGATGTGAAGGTAGCGTGTCTTCGACTCAGTCAACACCTCACTGATGTAGTAGACTGGGTGCTGGACCTTTAGGGCGTGTCCCTCCTCTTCACGCTCTACCACGAGGACGGCGCTCACTACCTGCGTGGTTGCCGACACGTACAAGAGCAGATGCTTCCCCTCGCGTGGGGGTACCAGGACAGGTGGCTTGGTGAGCATGTGCTTGAGCTGGTCCAATGCCTGCTGGGCCTCCGCGGTCCATTCGAAGCGACCCGCCCTCTTCAAAAGCTTGTAGAGAGGGAGCCCTCGCTCGCCCAAACGTGCAACGAAGCGTCCCAGCACCGCGAGGCAGCCTGTTAGCTTCTGAACGTCCTTAACGGAGTTGATCGGTCCCATGTTGGCGATGGCTGCTACCTTTTCTGGGTTCGCTTCAATACCTCTGGCGGAGACAACGAATCCCAGAAGGAGGCCCTTCGAGACCCCAAACACACACTTCTCCGGGTTAAGCTTGACGCGGTTCGCCCGCAAGCGATCAAACGTGGCTTCCAAGTCTTGGACTAGGTCGTCAGCTCGCTTGGACATGACTACGATGTCATCCACGTAGACCTCAACGGTTCGCCCGACGAGGTCACCCAAGCACTGATTCATACAGCGTTGAAATGTTGCCCCCGCGTTCTTTAGCCCGAAGGCCATCGTGGTGTAACAAAATACACTGCACGGGGTTACGAAGGAAGTAGCCAACTGATCCGACTCCTTAAGCGCGATCTGGTGATACCCAGAATAGGCATCAAGGAAACACAGGGCTTCGCACCCTGCCATGGAGTCTACGACCTGGTCGATGCGAGGGGAAGGGATAAGGAAACTTTTCGCAAGCTTTATTGAGACTAGTGTAATCGACACACATTCTCCATTTCCCATTCTTTTTCTCGACCAGTACAGTACCACTCTGGGTAGTGAACCTCCCTAATGAACCCTGCATCTAGTAACTTGGCTACTTCTTCAATGATGATCTTTCGCTTGAACTTGTTGCAGCGTCTTGTGGGCTGCCTGACAGGCTTCGCGCCTTTGCGGATGTCCAAGGAATGCTCGGCAACTTCCCGGGGGATTCCTGGCATGTCTGTAGGAACCCATGCGAATATGCCGATGTTCGCCTGAAGACAGTCGACGAGCGTGCTTTCCTATTTCTCTGTGAGGGTGGAAGAAATTATGACCATCGTGCTCCCGGACCCTTGGGGATCGAGGAGTACCTTCTTGGTGTCGCTCGACGGTTGGAACTGCCTCTCAACCCCGGGCTCAAGCATCGGTTTCTTGCACGCGGGGCTGTCTTCATACTGGATCTCCCGCACCTCCTGGTCCACGGGAACGGAGATCATCGCCGCCATGGCGATGATCGCCCCCTGGGAGACAGCGAGCTCCTTGGAGGCTTGCACGGCCGCCCTGGCTTTGGTGAGCTAGCGCGACGCGACGAGGGCTGCGGCGAGTGCGCAGCTCTCCTTCTTGCACTCATATGCCACCTGCGGGGACGTGCCTACGACGATGACCCCGTTAGGTCCCGGCATCTTGAGCTTGAGGTAGACATAGTTCGGGACGGCCATGAACTTCGCGTAGGATGGCCTTCCCAGGATGGCGTGGTAGGAGCCATTGAAGTCCACCACCTCGAAGCAGAGTGTCTCGGTACGGAAGTTCTCCCGATCTCCGAATGTGACTGGGAGGGTGATCTGTCCCAAGGGGACGGCCTCCTTGCCTGGGACGACTCCATAGAAGGGAGCCCGCTCGGGCCGTACATGGGATCGTGGGACTCCCAGCGCGTCGAGCGTACTTGCGTATAGGATGTTCAGGCCGCTTCCCCCGTCCATCAACACCTTGGAGACGCGCTTCCTTCCAATTATCGGCGCCACTACCAGTGGAAGCTTTCCCGGTTGAGGGACGTACCTTGGGTGGTCTGAGCGGTCGAAGGTGATCGCAGCCTCGGACCACCGGAGGAACTCCTGGTGGGCGGGATGAACCGCGAACACGTCGTGCTCCATCAGCTTGGTACGTCGCTTCGATGCCTGTGCCTCTGGGCCACCGAAGATCATGAGGCACTCGTCGGGTTCAGGGAACGAGTCGGTCGCCGTCCCCTTCCCCTGCGGCTGGGTAGTCGGGCTGACCCCGTCCAACCTGCCCGTGAGTAACTTCCTCATGAGGCCGCACTCTTGGTACTTGTGCTTGACGGGGGTCGCATGGTTTGGGCACGGGCCCTCGAGCAACTGCTCGAAGTAATCAGGGGTCTGACCCTCGTTGGGTCGTCGTCCCTGGGGTCGGTCGTCTCGTCTCCGACCTTGGGGTGCTCTGCCTTGGGGTCGGGAGGGATGTGGGTCCGCCACAGCGACAAACTCGACCCTTCTTTCCCTTCTCTTCTTCTTCTTCTTCTCATGGTGGCCGGACGGCCCCATCACGTCGGCTGTCTCCTCGTGCTTCTTCTTTCCGCCCTCCTCGGGGAAGTGCACCAGAACAGCCTCGTCCCCTGTGCTTCTTCGGCCGCCATGTCAAGAACCTCCTTGATCGTCTTCGGGCATTCCCTGCCAATGCGGTTGACCAAAGGTCGGTTCTTGGTGCCTCCCATCAGCGCGGCAATGGCGTCAGCGTTAGTGGCGTCGGGGAGATTGTTGTATTGCCGAGAGAACCATCGCAGGTACTCACGCGGGGTCTCCCCATGCCTCTGCTTACACCTCTTGAGGTCCCAGACCTTGCCTGGGCGAGCGCAAGTGCCCTGAAAGTTCCCGACGAAGATGCTCCTCAGGTCTGCCCAGTTATGGATCTTTCCGTTGGGCAATCACTCAAGCCACGCTCGGGCGGGCTCCGCTAAATACAAGGGGAGGTTGCGTATGATGACTTTGTCATCAAAAGCTCCCCCCGCACGGCACGCCAGCCGGAAGTCATCCAACCAGACCGAAGGATCTGTCTCTCTGTCGTACTTGCTGAAGTTCGTGGGGAGACGAAACCGCGGGGGGATCGCTACGGTGCGGATCTCACGGGAGAAGGCGGCCGGGCCGGGACAATCAGAGTCAGAGTTTGAATCCCAGTCTTCTTCTGCATCGACATGCACCTCACGCCGTCGGTGCCTGATTCGTGGGACACGATCCTCTGGCTATTCCGACTTGTCCCGGCGCCGAGCCTCAATGGTGTGTCGCGCATCGCGATCCGGACCTAGCCGGTCTTGGACCTTTGCGGCATCAGGGTTCGGGATGTCTCGCCGTGAGCCTTCAACCGGCTTCCTCCGGTCAACGGGACTGGGAGATCGCGAATTCCCGGCCCCACCCCGGGAGACCCGTCTTCTTCCCGCGGAACTCGCCGTCTGTCACACCGCAGCGCGCTCAAGGAGCGACTTCAACCCGTTCTGGATTCGGCGCTCCTCCAGAGTAGACGGCTGGGGTAGCTGGCGGCTGAGTAGCATCGCCGCGGTGATGCACTGGCTCGCTCGGTCGAAGAGAGGGTAGCCATCGGCGTTGGTCTCGATTCTCTGGCCCACCTCACGGGCTCGCGCCCGGGCGGAGGGCTCCATGTTTGCGTCGAGCTTGGCCTGCTCTATCTCGATGGCACGCCGCATGTCCTCCAGCTCTTGCTGCTTCGCCGCAATCTGTTCCGAGGTTAACCGGATTTCAATCACGCTCGCCCCGTTCGTCAAGTCGTCAGGGGGAACCACGGTGAAACACTCTCGCATGGGACAACACTTATCCTCTCTTGGGAGAAGATGTACCCCCAGATCCTTCTCCTGTCCAGGCTCGCATGGGGTGGTCATGGAGCAAGGGCTCACGTAGCCCCCCAGGATGCCTTCATACCTCAAAAGGCGCATCCTGGGATGCGCTCTTTCGAGGCCTTCCCATGGCTGACGTCGCAACAGATCAGAGAAAGTTCGTGACGCGTTCTTCGAACCAAAGGAAAAGGCTGACGCCTCGCCCTTTCGTAGGTTTACGCCATCCTTCTTGGTCATTTGGCTTTTGGGGCCGTATGACGAAGGTGAGCCCGAACACCTGGCTCGAGGCGTCGGGACTGAGCTATCTCTCCCGCCATGGCGATGCACGATTCGCTCGCGCCCCACCCTCGACACGGTGATGGGGCTCTGAGAAGCGACGCTCACGGTTGGAGCAGCTGTCGTAGCCACCGTCGAGGCGGCTGGGATCACCGCCAGACCACCCTGGGGGACTTGTCCCACGCCGGGGGCCGAGCAGCTAGGGCGATCGATGAGGACGAGGTGCGTGGCGTTACCTCGAACATCCAGCGTCCCATCCACGAGGAACTCGAGGCTGCCGAACTAGATGGTCGCGCCAGGCACGAACTGACGGTCACTGAAACCAGCCATCTCACACCAAATGTCGAGGAAGACGCGGACGTGCGCAGGCCCCTACCTGGCACGCCAACTGTCGGCGGGTGGCACACGGGGTACCTCACGCCGGCGAGTGTCGATCACAGAACACGCACGCCCTGGTGGAGAATGGTTCAAGAGACGCAAGGCAAGAGGTTTATACTGGTTCGGGAGTTATCCCTACGTCCAGTGAAATGGGAGACATGCTGTATTGCTCTCTTGGCGACGAGTTACAACGAAGGCCGGTTCAAGCCTTGTGCGTGTTGGGGACTAAGTGCTCTAGAGATCGAGTGCCCAAAAGATCGGATCCCCCCTGCAGGGGTAACGTCCTCCCCTTCTATAACGCAAGGAGAGGACGGCTTTACAACATCATTTTACCTAATTACCCTCGTGGATCAGACGCTACCGGCGGTTACGCATTGTCGGCCTAGTGCGCCGCTGACGACCCCTTCCTCGGCCGCCACGCATCCTTCCCCTTACCCTCGGCAGCTTCGCGGTAGCTTTCTTCTTGGCCGCTAGCGCGGCGGCACGCATGCAGCTACCTTTTCCCAATCACAGTGCTGCAGATCAGCTTTATCAGATGGCAGGCGGGCAGGTGATGTTGGACGTCGGTCGGGAGAAGGCGTAGGCCGCAGGCCTTCTCCTTCCCAAGCCAAGTTTGACTTAGGAGAGCCTTCGGGGCACCCTCTCTCCTTTCTACCATACGTGCTTAAAGGTAGGAGGGACCCCATGCGGGGTCTGCCATTCCGACTCGAAGGGCCAGAGGTCGGGCGTGACGGATATGTCCAACTCCCGCACTCCCCCTGGCTGACGAGGAGGTCGGGGGTCGGGCGGGACGGAAGCGTCCGACTCCCCGTTCCCCCGAGCCCTCGGCGGGTCGGGCGAACCGGAGTTGTCCAACCAATCGGGACCGACGTCGCTTCCCTTCGTTTCCAGGGCCCTACTCTGTCCATGCGCCGTTAACCAGCACCCCGACAGTGGGCCCCCTAATCCATGACCCCCACATGGCCCTAGGACCGCCCTGCTCTGCACCGCAGCACAGGCCAGCATGAAGAAAAGCGCCGGAGAAGAAGACGTTGAGTTTGCCTTTTAACATTCGAAATCGAGATTTCAAACATTCCGTGCTTTCAGTTTCAACATTTCGTGTTTTCAATTTCAGCATTTCAACAATAAATGTTAAATACGCTAAGAAAAATGTTGAACATGTTTAAGAGAAATGTTGAACATTATATGGGTCAATATTTCCTTCTTCCTTAGCTAATTGGGACGAAATATGGCTTGAAGATGGATAACTTATCTATCTTTTCCAAAATAGACAGGAAGCCCCATGCACATCGAGGGTCGGTTGGGTTTGATCAGGATATTTAGTTGGTTGGGGTAAGTCTAGTAGACCATGAGGCGAGATGTCTAGATAAATGTTTCTTTAACTGTGTCTATGCCCCATGTGTAACTAAAAAAATGTGTCCCATGTCAAAGATGTGTTTTGATCTAAACTTAGCTAAACATGCCCATACCCAAATCCATAGCAGCGACATCCTAAGGAGACAAATATCTTATATGTCAGAAAAAAATTGATAAATGAGGAGACCCGGGGCAAGAACTAGGAGTGGGGGGTTCTAGGGTGACAGAACAAGATCTGCACTACCAAAAATATATACAAATGCAAGATGTAGGGAAAAAGCATTTGGATTCTCTCATGGCTCATGTAAAAGCATTTGGATTCTCTGGAAGTGCTTCCTCATTCTCCTCCACCACAAACTCGAAACCTTCTTAGATTTTATTGGCAAAAAGATTAATCTCTAGTGTAGAAGGTGCAACTAAGTCAGGCTCTATCCCAATGATATCTGCCTCCTCATGTTTTTCAACTGGAGCAGGAGGTGGATTCTCCTCTTGTGGTGGCGACGGTGGTGGTGCTTCATTCTTTGAATTGGGCGCCTGCTCCAGGTTCACATACTGGTCCAAGGAATTCCTGAGTGCTAGGATCTCATCTTGTTGTAAAGCAATCTAGGCCTGCATCCTGTGAGTATTGGCTTCCACATACTCATGATACATAACAGAGGTTTCCTTTCCTACCTCTGTTGTATCCCGAAGATGTTGTATTTCTGTATCCTTCTACTCAATCTTGCTGGCTAGGTCTCTCCTGGCTCTTTCCATATCATTCTCCCTCTCAAGATTGGCCTGTCGAGACTACTCTAGACCAGACTTCATTCCCAACACCTTCATATTAGCTTTAGCATTCCTCTCCCTTTGATGTTGATACTCCTTCTGACATAACTGGTGAAGATTGTACATGGAAGTCATGTAATCTACTGAAGCAGCTGCCACCACATCAATTTCCACTCTAGACTTATTCTTCAAAGTTTTGATGCAATGCCTCCTCCATCCTCTTTGTTCTGAAAAGGAAAGAATCTAGCAGATCACCGAACCACCCAAGCCTCATATCAAGAGCAACTCATTGAAGATATGCCACTGTTCTTCTCACCCATCTTTACAGAAGAGGAGTACTGTAGGGAAACTGACCCTAGGCTATTGTTTGTGATTTTGGCGATTGTGTGTTTGTCTAGAATATTTGTAGATATTTCTAAGTCCCAATAATACTTTGGAAGCCATCCAAATGCTCAACGATATCCAAGTGATCAATATCCAAATGATAGTCGCCTGAACTGAACAGAGTAAATGTTGAATCAGTCGAACTGAAATGTTGAATCAATGGAAACAAAATGTTGAAGGTGTGACCGTCAAATCAGTCAGGACTGAAGGTAGGAGGTGTGTTTGCCTCTGGAAGGCGACAACTCTTTTGATGGGGTGCCGTCGAATCACTCGACGGTGCTAAAGGAGATAGGAAGGCGAATTGTTCAAACTGTACAGAAGAAATATTGAATCAGTGCAACAGAAAGATTGAATTAGTGGAAAAAAAACAGGAAATGCGTTTGTCTTTGGTTGGCGACCACTATTTCGATGGGGACCCGTCGAAACAGTCGACGGTACGCAGAAAATGTGTAACAGCTAGTTTCTTTCATTGGGGTTATAAATATGGGTTGCCTGGCCATTTGAAGTGTGCTTGAGTTAGGTGAAGTTGTAGGCAAGTGTTCCATACATTTTTAAGTGCTCAATCTACCAAAGTGCTAATTAGAAAATCTTGGTGATTAGCAAAGTGATTAGTGCTAGTCTAGACTCTTTAACGTATCTCTTAGGTGTTAAGCCTAGAGCTTAGCGAGGTTTGCATACCTCTATGCTTACCGGTGCTTGCACACAACAAGTGTTGTAAATATGGGGCTTGTAGTCTTGCAAGACCCTCCAACCGAGTTTGTGGAGTGGTGCCGGTGCTTGTGCAAGGGAGGAGAGGTCCTTCGCGTTTGGCCTAATTAAGCTCTACCAAGTGAATGTGGCGAGGAGTATCCGAGGAGGGACGAGCGAAGACCCACTTGCGTGTGAGGAAGTTTCGTGGTCACCCACGGAGCAACCGAGGAGTTTATGCCCTTGTGCGGGCATTCCTTTGAGATGGGCTCCAACAACGCTAGATGAGAGACGAAACTCAGACTAGGACAATAACCGAAGGACCACGAAAGGACTTGTTCTTGTTTTTATATATTTTTTTTAGATTACATAGTACAACGTAGACACTCAGCACGCACACACACTCACCCCTATAAATACATGTACGCAAACCCTATCCCTATGAGTATCTCCGAAGAACTGAGCCGGCAGATCTTGAGATTCACGAAGTCACCACAGGCGCCTCGCTGTCGACAGGGACGTCGCCTACCACCGAATGCATAGCACCGGTAAATCACGGAATAAATCTAGAAAAAATGCGAGCACCAGGATTTGAACCTTATGGATAGGTTCCACCCAAAAACTCAACCAAGATCCAGGATCAGTTCGCTGTTATTGTTTTTATATAAAATAAGGTCACTGTTCTCCAGGTGTGGGTAGGCCGGCGCTCGGGCGATGGGTCCAATTCGTTTTTTTTTTTTTTTTTTGAAACGCCCTATTAGAAATTGAAACTGAAGAAGCGATCACAGGCCTTGGATGCGGCCAGCTCGTTCTAAGCAAGCTAAAATGGGCTCTGGCATTGATTCACATGCGCTTGACCCCAACATCGGTGCCTGACATTTTATCGTTGTTTTTAAGAAGTTTGGTACGAAGGCCACATGTTGGTTTTTCATAGAAAAGAATACTTGATGGATACTCGTATCTCTCTATGTGCCACTTTGTATTTCCACTGAGTTATCTACATGTTTCCTATCTTTTTTTTAAGCAAAAAAACAAAAGAGAAAAGTACCAGTGAACCTGTGCCGGTAGTACAACGATGCGGGCAAAGTAGGGAGCCGTACTCGCGGTAGTACAACGGAGGCCCTCCACGGCACGTTGCCGACCGGGGCGTCGCGGCTAGTTGCTTACTTGCTTCCGTGTATGCGTACGTGCGTGTGCCCTCCAGCTCGGCGGCTCGGGGCGGGCGTTGCAGGGCGCATGCACGCCCGTGGCCCAAAAGGCAACGGTGCGATGTCCAGACGGACGCGTGACCTGATCGCTCGCTCGTGCACGGGCTTGGCGTGAGTATGTAACGCCAGCATGTCAGGATTCCGTTGTGGATCCTGTGACATCCTAGCTCCGATCCGTTGTGGATGACCGTCTCCACGCCGAAGAACTCCCTGGCTTCAGAATCTGGAAGCAAACAGAGATAACGATGAGCGCTTTCACAAACCTCGCAAGGTCACGCGACACGCTTGTCGCTTCCTACGCGGGCCTGTCCGTTGCCACACGCACATACCGTGTGGCGTGGCTGCGGCTCAGACATCAGAACAGAACAGGCCACGTCTCCCGTCTTCGTGCCACCATCAATCACACTTGACTAGGATTGCACTGAATGGGTCCACTCCGTCCGCCCGTCTCATAATCATTTTTATTTCTTTTTTTTTTTCCCCTCCCTCCAAGTCCCAGCACACGGCACCAACACGGTGTGTCGTCCTACAAGATAACATTGAATAGGTGATGTGTCACGTAACCAAAGCGGCGACCCCGACTGACGGGTGATTTTCTAGCATAAACATGCTGCTTCTTGTTGCTGCCTATTATGACCTTCTCTGCCCAACCCATAGTAGTAGTCGATAAGAACAAGCAGGTGCTGTACCTTTCGCTTCCATATCAGACTCCCTTGCTTATAATCCCTCCGGTCTCCTCTCCCCAGACTCCTGCTTGCCCGGTCACCATCACCTTTGCTGTGACTTGGCACCACTCCACACATGATCCTCCTCTTTGTCAAACCTCAACTCCTCAAGAGGGGAAAAGGGATTAATTAATTAATTATGCTCAGCTTTTTTGTTGATAGGGTTTGCTATCAGATAATAACCGAGGTAGGAGTATGGTATGGGGGTAATGATTGGCCCGGGAAAATTAAAAATAAAGTTGATCGGGGGATATGGACGTGTTTACTAGTCCCCTCTGTAGACTCTGTGTGTATGGTCACATATTCACATGAACTGCCCGGTCCCTGCACCATGACCATAAAGCTGGTGCGCGGTGCTGCCTGCTTCCCATCACAACGCTGCATTGACTTCCCTTGTGTGCAACCAAAATATTGAAATGGTCTCCATATTATCCTGTTTCCTGGCATGTGTTCTTTTATACAAAATGTGGATATTTTGATAATACTCTTTTGTGCAGAAATTTAAAAAATCATTATGAGTTTGTCCTAAGTCGGCTTGTATGACCGAGTCTATGAAAAGAATAATTTGTGCTACCTTTTTTCTAATAGAATCCTCATAAAAAATCAAACGAGCTTCGCAAACTCTATGTCTAATTTGTAAGAGAAAAGGCTAATTTATCACATAAGTCGGATTTCCAAATTTGAACCCACCAATACAAAACCAGAGTACCAGACATTGAAAAAGCCAAATAATCGTTCAAACTGGGCAAATTTGGCCCTTCAAATTGTTTCAACGGCGGTTTATTTCTAGAAGATTATAAAAACAATTTAACCTTAAAAGTCATAACTAACTTATTTTGAATTATAAAAACATGAAACCAATTCTGATTTTTTCTAAAAATATAACTAATATGTTGGTGCACCAGAAAAGTTTTTTTACCCAAGTTAGTAGGTAAAGCCATAATCTATTTTTTTATAATTTTCTTTTATTCCAAACCCAGTTTTGAGTTGAACTTGGGTCTACTAGATGCCACTAAGGTATTCTAACCACTAGGCTAGAAGCCCTTTAGAGCATCTTTAGTGGTCTCCCTTTCCCTAATCCAACTACCAAATTGAGAGAGATAATGGAAAAATTATGCTCCGCCAGACTCCCAATACATTTCCTTTTTTTTCAAAAGTTATTGGGACATCCCAATAATCCAACCCAATTCTCCTCAAATGAAGGAAGAGTTTAGTCTATCCTAATATTGTACTCCCTCCGTCCCAAAAAGAATACAATTCTAGCGTTTCAATATGTCTCAATTTTGATAATGTTGTTAATGAGATGATTATTGGGAGACTGCAAAAGCACCTCTCCCAAAAATTCATGAAATTGGTATTGGGATATACCTAGATTATTGGGAGACTAATGGAGGTGCTCTTTACACTAGACCTAAAAAGTTATATGCATCTAATTTATTTATATTCCTAGTATTTTAGAAATAAACAACAAAGCGCTAATAACATGAAAAAGTAATACCTAAATAACTTTGAATAGTGTACCAATAGGTAGGTCACATTTCTATAAACTTTTTGGCACTAATTTCATTTTGTATTTCCAAAAATTGTTATGAATTTCTAACTTTAAATAGTATTTGCCTTTAATATAGAAAACCTCTTTTTAAACCACACATAGGTGTAAAATTATCTAGTTTCATTAGTTGGATGACCTTTAGCTTCTAGTTGCCTAGTTGGGGATTGAAAATTAAATTTTTCGGATAGACAAATAGTGTAAAACGGACTTTTCGCAATTTTTGAGACCCAAACTTAATTCGGTGGTTATTTCCAAAATAGTAACTAAAAATGTTTCGACCCCCCTCACACAGTCATTTTCGGAGAGCTCTCGCCGGGTTGCATTAGTGCAATCAATTTTCCTTGTAAAAGCATAGTACAGATATTTATGTTATTTTCAACTAACAATCATGGGAAAATAAGACTAATAGGAACAAACCGTCCTCTGCACATTACTGACAACAAAAGGAAGACAAGAAAAAATTGCAGAAGGGATTCGCGAGCTCAAGGATGAAAGCCAAGAATTCCGTGGTCCAGCCCTGGGACACCCGCACTAATCTGATTGAGAGGGTGATGAGAGGGCATCAAGCAACCGACCCATCAAATAATTGCGTCGCAACAGGTCACGTAACGTAGTGCAACTTAAATTGCCGGTCAGGATAAGACAGGGAAGGGCAGGGCCAGGGCCGACACGGCCACCCAACTCATATGCCTCCTTGCCCTGGCTGGATGGGTTGATTTGTTCTTGTTGTGGGATGGCTTGAGCAGGGAGGCATGAGATCGAAATACCATTTTACTATTCAACATTTCAAACTCCTGCCATTGCCTGGCTTGGCTTCAGGATCCCTTCTGTACCTCTCGGCATCCCTTGCGCGTTTTGTGGCAAGCAATTGGTTGAGTGGAAGCTTTCCTCACTGATTGGGCTTGGACACTGCTTTTCTATGGCCAGTTGGGGTTGTGGCACATACCTGTATGATTGTGTAGTCTGTCAACAACAATGGACGTTGCATGATGAATTGATGCTAGTAGGATGGTACGTCTTGCTTCCTTGGATTGGATCCTCATGATTTTTTACGAGATGCAATAAGCGAGGTGGTCAGATAGTTGAAATCAGAGTAGTAGTAAGTTCTGCCAAATCCAAGCAAGCTTAATTTGTTAATCTTGCTGCTGGACACCGGTTGCTGGTTTTAATCAACGTAATCCAAGAAAAAGGGAAAATATGCAGAGAGATAGTGTAGTAATATTTTATCGTATTCATAGTTGCAGGTTTTGTATTTTGACTGGACAAATGCACTTGTAAGTAGTACCTCAAAGTCAAAGAACATAAATAATCTAGGACCAACAAAGGGAGAAGAGAAGGGTACAGATAGGTATCATACTCTCAGTTCCTCATGTTAGTTGACATTTTACAATGAATAGAATGCTCCATGAAAATTGCTAATGAGAATTCCGTAATTTTTTTCAGAAAAAAAATGTATACGGTGGCATCCTTGTTCCAAAATCTGGAATGGAATTTCCATTCCCATTTGGTCAGAGCAGAGGTAGCTCTAGCCTCTCCTCGTAAATGACTTCAGTATCTCGGGGAGTAAATGACGCGATTGCTACAGGTTGCGTCAAATCTTTCTCGGCTCTGCATCACCGAATAGGCGAATCGCAGTGAATGCGTTTTACTCACAATTTCCCCCTCGCTTCCATTGGCCTTTGCTCGTTTTGTCTCAGCTCTTGTCTCTTGACCGCACAGTGCACGACGATCTCTGTAGGAACCAGAGTCCATAGTGTCTTTGAAATCTGTTGTCTCGGTGAGTACAAGCAAAAAAAAAAACTTTAAAGTATTTAAAAACTCATTTGCAAATGCAAATGCCAAACGAGATGTAGTACGGTAGTACCAGAGGATAAAGGTCAGGTAGTAGAATTTTTGTAATGCGCTTTGCCCCGAAAAACCTCTGCTTCGACCATGCATATCCATTTATCGTCACAAAGGTGCAGTACAGCTCTTCAAAGCAGGTCCCGGCAGTCAGTCAGGGTGCCACCTCCGACCCCATGCGGATAAGACAGCCACGTCGGACGCCACGCCATCGTACAGTCCACGTCAGCTTCCTTCGCTTGCTTCTCCCTTCTTTAAAACCGGTCCCCTCCTCCTCGTCCCCTTCCCCCCGAAATTCGCACCCAAAAAATTCGACCCGAAAAAAAGACCAAAAAACCCTAACCGCTGCGATCGAATCATCCAAAGGTCGCAGCCCAGGGCAATGTCTCCGGCGACCGCCGCCGCACAAAATTGCTTCCCCTGCTGATCAAGACAGCACCCGTTCATTTCTTTTGCGCCGGTATGAGGGCCGCTCCGACCGATCCCTCCACGCCGCCTGCGCCGGCGAGGTCGATGCTGAGGCGCCTGTTCGATCGCCAGCTCCTCCGGATCTCCCCGGCGGAGCGGCTACCGGCGGCGGGGGAGAAGGATGAGGCGGAGCCGAGCTCCTTGTGCCTGGACGGCATGGTGCGCAGCTTCATCGAGGACGGCGTCGGCACCGGCGCCGAGAAGGCAGGCCATGGCGGGCGGTACTGCAACTGCTTCCACGGCGGCGACAATTCCGACGACGAGGAGGACGAGGAAGCGGCGGCGGCGGCGGCCTCCGACGTCGCGGAGACGATCAAGGTATGTACTCAAACTTATTCCCTTTTGGGGGCGATCGAGAGCGCAAGAACTGATTTTTTAATTATATATAACCCGTCTCACGCCGCCGGTGTCGTCCAGGGTCTCGTCCACTGCGCGACGCTCCGGGAGCGCAACCTCCTCGCCGACGTCGCGGGGCACGTGGAGCGCCACCGCGCGGCGGGTGCGCGGCGGCGCGAGCTGCTCCGTCTGGTGGCGTCCTCGCTCCGCGCGGTGGGGCACGACGCGGCCGTCTGCGTCTCCCGGTGGGACAAGTCGGCGTCCCACCCCGCCGGCGAACACGCCTACATCGACGTGCTCCTCCCGGCGGCCTCCGACCGCGGCGCGCGTGAGCGGGTCCTAGTCGACGTGGACTTCCGCTCGGCGTTCGAGGTCGCGAGGCCCACCAAGGCGTACCGGTCCCTGCTGCAGCGGCTGCCGCCAGCGTTCGTGGGGAAGGAGGACCGGCTGCGACTCCTCGTCGCCGCCGCCGCCGACGCGGCGCGGGCCAGCTTGAAGAAGCGCGGCCTCCACCTCCCGCCATGGCGCAAGCTCGAGTACATGCGCGCCAAGTGGCTGTCCCCCTACGAACGCGAGGCGCCGCCGGCCGAGGAGGCCGCCGCGGCAGCGGGCGAGGTCGACGGTGAGGGAACCGCCGCCGCGTGAAGAGAAGGCCATTCTTGGAATTTTTGTCTTCGAAGAGGGTCTAGCGGCAAAAGCTAAAAGTTTTCTTATTCATTTGAACTCTTTTTTTGGGGTGGTATTTTGACTTTTGAGACTACGAAGTGAGAGAGAGGTATGTATTACTGTACTGTCACTGTTGCACGAAAAGGTGGGAGGAGATTGCTATGTAGTGTAGTGCTAGTTGTTTTTAGGAAGAGAAGTAAAAGAAAATATCGGATTAACATCCACTTTTGGTGGTGATGTTTACCACTTTTTCTAAGTAATGAAGCTTGCCTTGCCATGATATACTAAATTTGCAGTGACGATCGCCAGATCACGGCTGTAGAATATTTGCACACTCTTTAATTCATTGTCTGTTTTCACCATATGCAACGGTTGCTTGTTATATTTTAAATGTTTGACCAGACAAAGTCCATAGATATGCACATACACGGTCCTACAGATGGAACTGTGTTTCATCACACGTAGAAACATCCGGAGTCCAGACTTGAGCTTGGAAATTGTTGACAAATCTAAATTCTTTACTTTGACTGGAAATCTTCTGTTGTTAACACAGAGCTGCCTTCTACTAGTAAACAAATTGTTGCTATGGGATATTATTATTATTATTATTATTTGCGGGTATATGGGATATTATTATTGCAATATTAGAAAAAGGCAATTGGGCGTTGGAAGGAAAAGAATAAAAGATAAATCCCTCTGAATTCCAGATGAGGTTGTTGAACTGTCATCTGGCATATGCTCCCAAGGAAAACAATATTCTCCAACCTCCCTTGATAATAAATAAATAAATAAATAAATCCAAGGTAGTTGTACTGTGGAAGGCACCGAGGCCAGGTGCCGGTTGTTGCAAGTTGTGAAACAACGGCAAGCGGGAGTCTTTTTTTCCAAACCGATTCTCGACTTGTGAAGGTTGTCCATATTTTAACAAGGAAACAAAATCTGTGGGTGAGGCTTCCCAATTTGTACAAGTTTTAATTCCTGTTGGTTTGGGCGCCTAATCTCCTGTAATCAATCCAATCCAAATCTGGTTCTGAAGATGGCCGCGCTGCAGAGGTCATGCTGTTGCTGGTGGCCTGGTGCTACGTTGCTGTAGCTGGATTGGAAAACGCTGCAGATGAGATCATGAGATGAGCACATCTTGTGCAAGCCTGCGTCGGGCCTGGTCTGCCGCCTCTGGCTGGCTGCCACTGCCCTATTATCTTGTGCGCAAGACGCCAAGATGGAGGTTTTCCCTGCCTTTGATCTCGTCTGCAGCGTTGCTAGTGGGATATGAATGAGGAAGTTTATGGGCGTTCGATCTGATCTCTCTGTTTAGCCATCCAAATTTGCAAAGGGAATTGGAATCCTGATCGAGGTGGACCAGTGTCCCTGGTGGCGCGGTATGGGTCAGGGAATGGCTTGGGTGTGTTCAGTTGGGAGGGGAGAAAAAGAATTTTTTCTGAGAAGCGTGTTCTGTTAGAGGGATGCATAGGAAAGTTGAAAGGAGCTAAAAGAAGAACTTTTCTAGAAAGCGTGTTTTCTGAGAGAGATGAATAGTAGATTGCAAAGAGAACTTCTGGAATGGACGATGGACGAGACGATGGGGCGCACGTACGCGTCGTCGTCGTGATGCGCGGGCGGGGCCGAGGGTGTCGCTCCGGCGGCGACCGCCCGCGTGCGCGCCAGCAGCGTTTACTGCCGCCGGACCTGCGACGGGGGACTACGCTAGGGTCATTACTGTGCCTGCGCTAGCTCCGTGGGATAGATAGGAGCTGCGCTTGCTGCAGCCGCCCCCTGCTTCCGTCCCGTGTTTAATCGCTGCTACCTTCGTTGCTGCCGCTGCTACGTGTGCATGCATCGGCACTTCGGCAGGCTCGGCTCCGGGCCCCCTCGGTTTAATAATCACCCATTGCAGGCGACGCGTACAGTGCCATGAAGGCTCAGTGGAGGGAGTTGGGAGGGGACGACCCTTCATTTGGTAACGAGTTCTCGCACGGTAATCACTACTAGGAAACACTACAGCTACCGTAAATTGTACTCCGTATTTACTACTAGGAAGAGAGAGATGGATGTAGAATCCGTTGCAGGTGAGGTCACGTACAACGGGCCGTTGCCGGCTGTAGACATGCAGGCTTTTTTTTTTTTTACAGAAATCCCCTCCCTGACTCGCAACTCCTCGTCGTCGTCTCGTTCGTCTACGAGACGAGCGCGCGCTCCCAGGCGGCGGCGACGGCTCGGAGCGGGTTGTAGGAACTTCTGCTGGGAGACGGAGGCGAGGATCCGTTGTGCGCGTGGGAGGCCTGGATCCGTTCGCGACAGGAGCTTCTTCCTCCTCTTCCCCAAATCCCCTTCCTCATGTTCCCCAAATCCTCTTCATCCTCTTCACCAAATACTGAATCTTTCCTCCCCATCGAACCCTAGGTCGCTTCTCCACCACAACCATGGCCGAGGACGAGAGAGAGCTGCTCCGCCATCTCCTGCAGCAATGGCAGCAATGGCAGCAATGGCACCAATGGCGGACGATGGCCGGGGAATCGTCGATTCCCGGCGGGGCGGCAGTGGGAGCTTGTGATTGAGGGGCTGGAGAGGGAGCTAGGCAGGTGGGCGAACCTCCGGTGAGTGGGATTTGATATCTATGGAGAACTTTGGTTGAATTTGGCCGGCGGATGTGTTGTTCGACGAGAGCAAGAAGAGGAAAAAGACGAGGCTGGGCAGCGACGTGAAAGAGGAAGAGAAAGCGGAAGAGAGAGACGAAGGGCCCTCTCGGAGGGGCAAAAAATAGAGAGAAAATGGAAAGGGAGAGAGAAAATGGAAAATGAGAGAGAAATGAAAAGAAAAAATGAGAGAAAAAAGAAAAGGAAAGAAAATGAGAAAAAATATGTTTGTTAAAATAAGATGGTTGTTGGAGATGGTTGAATAAAATATAAATTAGTTCAGTATAAAAAATATAGATTATTTGGTATGGAGTATGATGGGTGAAAAAAAATTAGGATAGACTAGATAATTTTGATGAATATATATTTATACAACAAAATGGCTACAAAGACCGAATATGTACTAGATCGTCATGATTTGTGTGTTAAATGATGAACTGAACACTCTATAGACAACTAAACAGACAACATATTGTACAAGTTGTCTGTTTGAGCTGTCTGTTTGGGTTAAAAAGACAGTAGCTGTCTACACGGTTGTACTTGCCCTGAAGCTGTGAAGGTTTCAATTGGTGTGCCCAGTTGTGTGTCATGCGCACGGTGAGACTCTCGCTAAACTGATCGATCAATTGGTGTGCCCAGTTGTGTGTCATGCGCACGGTGAGACTCTCGCTAAACTGATCGATTGATGCTGCTTCGTCTGGATTTGAGGGTATCTCGTCAAACATGATAGGGTTTTGAGATGACTAAACGCAACCCTTGGTGATTGGAGACAAGAGGGTGATGTACATTCTCTCTGTCTCGTAAAGACTCTTATCGACTTTGGGAGGTGCCCACCGTGAAAAAAAGGACGTGTGGCCACTTGTGTGGTTTGGCATCTTGAACGTCATGGCTTTGGCAAAGGTAACAAAGCTAGGTGTCATATGCAGGCAAGACAAGTGTCAATAAAGCTCCACGTACAGGGTGGCAGTGAATGTGATAGCTAGGTCGAGTGGTTTAGCAGATAGGGATGGGTTTACATGGGTGGTTTCATATTGTGGTACAAGATACCACCTCGACGAATCAACTGTAACCTAAGTTTGCTCAATTCAACCCCCGATCCACTTCAACAGGTCTTGGATTTCTCTGAAAATTGATGGATTTCGGTGGTTAAAATGGACATACCATTCATTTTGTTATTTTTCCGAGTGAAATTTGATTTCAAATTTTAGTCATTTTTTCTCTAGAATTTCAGAAGGTTCAGTTCAATTCCGATCTACTTGTAGTTCGTGAGAGGTTGCAGGCTTGTAGCAGCTCCTGTGGTTTGTTTAGTTGGTTGATTCAGTCGAGCTATGATTCACCTGTTATTCTGCTCTATCATTCACATAAAACAAGGCATACAAGCTTTGCCGCGCCTACAAATCTAGCTATGGCCATAGGCATTTGATTATTCAGTGCCCTAGGATGACACAAGGCATAATTTAGTCTTATCAGCGCTGCTTTTGTTAAGACCTTGGATCAACCAACATGCCAAGTGACCTAACGTAGGGCAGGGGGCACATGAAAAATATCTTTGGTTAAGTCCAAACTAACATAGACATGACAGCACATCCCCAAACATGCCCCCAAAACCATCTGGTAAGCTAGCGACTCCAACTAGCATTGGTTTCTATCCCAATTTTTGGTCGTGGGAATTAAATAAAGATCCCATGCCGATTTCTGATACATGGTCCTTTGACATTTTCTGTATTCTCTCTATCCTGAATGTTAACATGATTATTGCTAATAATGTGCCAGCCACGATGGTTAGGTGTGTAAACCATGTGCTCCTAATAATACTAGTTATCCTCCCCTCTAGCTTGAAGCTGCAGACAGTACAGTGCATGTTATGTCTAAATGTTCAGTCCTTTGGCAGACAGAGGGTGTAATATTTTTCCAATTGCAATAAGTAAGGATTAGGTGAGCTGAAATCACATCTGCTGCTGGCTAGGGAGAATCTGAGGTGGTCCTGCCGATCGATGCTTGACTCTCACCAAAATTAAAGTTGTTGCCAACAGGGTCCCTTTCATCTCTCCCAACCTTTTCAATTTTTTTTTTTCTCTACTGTCTCCACTACCCCGCTGTGATGCTCATCAGGAAATTTGGACTTTTGTTTACAGCACTCCCTCTGCCTTTCGATCCTCGGGAATTTGTCACTGTGATTTGATTTGATTCGCGCCGCACTCACCACTGAAACTGAAAAGCACGCACTGCACGATGAACAAGGGGAAAAAGGGGGAAGCAACAGTGTCGGCGATCCTTCATTCTTGTGCCGGAATTGACAGTCCGGTGGTTCGAGTTCGACGTTTGTGGTCTCCGGTGGTGGAGGAATCTGTGGCAAATGAGGGAAATGGAATCGTTCTTCCCGGAATGATTAGGGCCTGCGGAATAAAGAGGAAACTACTGATGCTAGCAGCGACCGGTAAGGCTAGAGCACCCGGTGACAAAATGTTTTTTTTTTTGGTTGCTTTCCTTGTCCGGGGCAGTTTAATTTGGAGGTGTAACAGAGATGGAGGTTCGGAGTTATTGGTTATGTGTCGCGAATGAATTGGAGTGTACAGAGTGGTGATTTTGTGCATGAACTGGCAGCTCTGGGAGGGTTGAACGGGCTGCTGGACAACCGTCAGACCTGGAAACCAGACACGCCTTGCCCCTCATGCAGTCATGCTCCAGTGTGTCAGGACATCAAAAGTTCAAAACCGAGCCGGGTTTTAAAACTGTGCAAATGGGGACGGAGAAGCAAGACATCTGCCACCGAATTGCAAAAACATGCAGAAGACTCCAGTAGGGTTCCACAGAGATACACACACGCTTCCGTCAGGCCCACGAGTTCATCCCGTTATGTTTGAACAACAGCGCAGGTTTAGATGTGTGTATATATACTCCGTGGGCCGTGGATTGTGATGGGCTGAGAACTAAAACATTCACTTTCCATATAGCAGCAGCAGGCTAAAAAAAAAACAGCACGCTTCCACTCGCTCGCTTTTCTGTTCAGAGGCCTTCCGAAATTCTGCAATCCGCTGCACCTGCACCGCCGCACCGGGAGCCAATAGGGCGACACTCAGGTACGGGTGCTCATGCTCCAAAAAAAGCCTGGGTGCTAGGACCCCCCACGTGTACAAGAACAACTAACGAGAAGTTAGGCAAATAAAAATTCATAATTCATAAAAATTAAAAGTTCAAGTTAAATTTTATTGTATCATAATAATTTGTTATGATAAAAACTTCAAAACTAAACTATACTCGACCACGGGCTATATTTTTTATGGAAAAAGTTTGGTTTTCATCTTTCAGCTATAGCAAAGTCCGATTTTCTACCTGTGACTACAAAACCAGACATAAAGGGCCATTCACCTTTCAAAATAGTATAAATTTGGCCGGTTTCAAAGGTAATTTCTGTTGTTTAAAAAAATATAAAAATAATGTAATCTAAAGAATTAATAACTAATTTATTTTAAGTAAAAAAGTTATGAAACTTATGCCAATTATTTTATAAAATTATAAACTATACGTTGGGACAATATTTGAATTTATTTGTATTTAGTTCTATTCCTAGTACAATAGAACACTAGCAGCATAAAAAAAATTATATAGTGTACCGATAGGTAGGTTACATTTTTAGAAAACTTTTGGCATTTGTTTCATATTTTTTATTTAAAATGAATAAAGCTATGAATTTTGAAGTTTTAAAAGACATTTATAATTCCAAATAAATGGAAAACCGTCTTTGAAACTAGTAAAAGGGTCAAATTAACAGTTCTGATAGTTGGATGTTCATCTCAGTCTTTGAAACCAGTAACTCATCTATGTCTGGTTTCTAGTCGCGGGTTAAAAATCAGACTTCTATAGTTAGAAATGTAAATCGGACTTTTCTCTATTTTTATTGGAACATTTTTTTGTTAGGAAGCATATACATACGTTACACGTATTATACATTTGTACTTGTAAAATTAACATGGGTACTGTGACATCCCCGATTTTTGAAAGGAACGAAGTTTGACCAAAGTCAAAATTTGGTCAAAATTCAACATAAATTTGAAGTAAAAATGTATAATTGATCGGCAAGATTGGAGGAGAGTGTTTGACACAAAATTGGGATGAAAAAGAGTATGGAAACAGCACAATTAAATGGAGAAAGAAAAATGAGAAACGTTACTATTCCTAATCTGAAAATAGGAGTTTAAGTTTCAGTTTTGGCCTTTTTGAGCAGCAATGTTTGAGTGATCATAAAAATTTATTGGTTGATCTTTTGACCATGGTACAAAAATGAAAGTTGTAAAGTAAGGTATAAAGAACAACTTTGTTTTTGGGATCAGTTTGAGGTTAGATGCAAATCAAGGAGAAAAACTGGGTTAAAAATCGAATCAGAAAAAGGTTGAGGAAATTCAGAGTTAAAAAGGGCTGAAAACTTCAGTTTCAAATTGAGCTCAAACCGTTGAGAATTTGAACGAGGTCCAAAAATAAGAAATGAAATTCAAGTCAAGGCAAAGAACTTTTGTGTTTTGAGGAATAGCATGTTCTATTCAAAATTTTGGAGTAATTTGAGGTTGAAGTTCGGACTGAACCTAGGGTTTCAGAGATGGATGGACAATTTGAACTGACCGGTGATTGAGGCTCAAATTCGAGCGTTTGATCGGGAATTTCAATATGGTGTCAAAATAGAAAATGAAATTGAAGGTGTTACGAACAAGTTTTATTTGGGAATCGAGGAGAGTTTGAATGGAAATTTAAAAGTAATTTGAGGAATTCAGTTGCAAAACTCTGAAAATGGGGATTTCGAGGCTGAACTTTCAAGGCTCAAATTCGGCTTCAATCCTTGCCCATCTCGATCAGGTGTCAATGGAGAAGTTGTTATGCTTGGATTAATCTACAAGTTTCTTTCAGGGAGATTTGAGAGTTGGGTTTCGGATTTGAAAGTTTTCGGGAAAGTTCACTGGCTGCAACAAAGAGAAGAAGGGGAGAGCAGAGCCGTGGAGGGCTGGCTGAGCTCGCTGCCACGCAGCAGCTTGCCGGCGTGCCTGCCGCCGCCGCCTTGCCATGGCCACGTGTCGGGGACTAAAAGAAGCAGGGGATGTTTTGCTTCCACGCAAGCTTCAGTGAAGGTTTTTAAAAGAGCAGCTCGGTTCATCGTCATCTCGCAGCGTTCCCCTCCGAGCAAGCCGCTCGCCGCTGTCACCTCTGCTGCGCCGTGCGAGCTGCTCCCGCCCGCTCTGGCCAAACCACCACAGCTCGCTTCGCCTCCATCCCAGCAATCCGCTCGACCAGCTCGTGTCGCCGTTCGTCCACCACAGTCACCAAGTCGCCGTCGGTTCCACCATCTTCGTTCGCCACCGACGCCAACCGTTCTTGGTGAAGCTCGCCATCGTCCGAGCGCCACCATCCTTCTTGCTCCACCAAAAATCTTCTCCTTGAAGTCCTCTACCACCTGTGCTATATGTCGTCCAGAGCCATACAACCCAGAGTCGCAGTGTCGCCACCTCCTCGTCTCCGTTCGCCGCGGGAGCGCCGCCGCGTTGCCTGGTGCACGTGGTCGGGCCTTCTCCGGTCACCTCAGCTCGAGTTAGCCAGCGCGTAGGAATCCCCTAGGTTCCCTGTTGCTCTCATGGGTGAGGGAGTCCGAGGTCTCGCCGCCGTTTGACCGGCCTGCGTGCGCCACCGCGTCGCCGCCGCCTGCTCCGCCGGGAGCTTTCGTCTGTGCAGCAATCGAGGGGAAGAACAAGAGGAACGGGTGCGCGGGATCGAGGTGGACCTGTTGGGAGCATCAGCGTCGTCGGGGAGCTCGCCGCCGGCGAGGAAATCCCTGGTCAAGCCGGCGGGCCGGCCTGGTCGGCGCGCTCCTCTGTTTTGAACAGAGGAGGGGCGTCGGGGGAGAAGGCGAGTTTTTCCAGGGGGTTTTCTGCAAAAGTGTTTAAGAGGTTTTCTAAATAGATTTAAATTTCGTGTTTTTCACCTTTTAATTCACAGAAAATCATAGGAGAGTCCAAAAATGATGAAATAAATTTTGTTAAACTTGTTTTAAGTTTGTCATCCATTAAAAATGCTAAGTCATTAAGTGTAGATAATTAATTTAATTCCTTTATTTAAATTAATTAAATAATTGTTTAATAATTACTAAAAAATTTTACAATTCTGAATAATCTTTTAATAATTAGAAATGATTTCTAAAATTGTTTTATGTATTTATTTAAATGTTTTATCCATTTAGAAAATGATTTTAAATCATTAAAAAATAAACTAAAAATGATTTAGGGCAAGTTTTATTAAAGGAAAAATATAGGTGTGTCTTTAAAAATCTTGGGGTAGTTTGTGTTGGCTTGCAACTTTATCGAGAAGGGAAAGTTGCATAGTTCTTTGAAAGGTGTTGCATAGCATATCGCTAACTTGCATTACGTTTTAGTCTCTCAAGCTTCGGAGTACGAGCTCGTTGGACTCGCGGAGGAGCAGCGACAAGTCAAGGAAGTGATCGTCATCGCTCCGGAATCTCGTATCGCGGAAGAATCTAACCTGCTCGTGATTCCAGGCAAGCCCCGGAGCATCTTTAAATCACCCATTATTTCATAATATTCATGAGTCCAAGTTTTATGATTTTATGTGCATTAGGTTAGGGATTGGTTGAAACCCTTTAATGCATGAGATATTCCTTGATAGAACTATCCTTGCTTAGTTAAGAAATTTGATTAGCAATGTCTACATTGGCTATGCTTAGTAAGTTAAGTAAAAGATGATGAACTAGGCCATCACCAATCTTATATGAATCACGAAAGATTCGAGTTGAAAGATAGTGGGCAGAAGTTGGTAGGAGGGATTGAGGTAAGCTCGATCCGTAGTTCTGCCTACTTGCTCAAGTGACTAAGGACCGTTCCGTTGTTTAAGTGATTGATCAAGTGATTCTACCTGGTTTCTTACTGGGTTATGGGACCAGTAAAGCCAATTAGATTAGTCGGTTCACTGATTGGAAATATTGCTTACCCGTGCTTGCTGGCTCGGAGAAAGGCGGGACCGTAGCTTGTAACTCACGGGGTGGTCGCCAGACTTGGGACCCACGTGGGGGTGCGTTCCCGGGTTCGAGTAAGGATATTTCCGGCCGTTGGCCCAGCTGATTGAAAGGTTGTTGCGTACAGTAAGATCGACTGTGCGTGACTGGGGGCTAGGTATCTCCTGCAGGATGTACATTGATCCGGATCGACACAACTCTTGGTTATGAGTGCACTTGATCAGGTTTTAAACATCGTAGAGGAAACAAGTTGAACAAGATCAGTGCGATTCATAAATGCTGGCTGAGCTTAGTACAACCTATATGCAAAATATTTTATAACCTAGATGGATAAGTAACAACTCAACTGAGCATAAAATACATAAAATATAAGGATCAAGTTTTAGTAATGCTTTTAAGCAAAGGAGTCGAGTCAGCCAAATCCACATAAAGCCCACTCATATTCCTTGGGAGTCTTTTCTTTGGTAAGGCGGGTAAGTCTTGCTGAGTACCTTCATACTCAGGGAATCTTCCTTTTGTTTTTCAGAAGAAGCTACGGAGGAGATCACCAAGAAGATCCAGGAGACCTAGATCATCGTGGTCCCGATGATTTTAGGGTTAAGCCGGAGGCTGTAGATATTTGTGATATAGAACTACCTAGACTGGTTTGTATTAAACTCTTAGTATGGCTTGACTTGCATTTAAGTTCTCTTCAAAACCTGGCTTGTAATAAGTAAGAATCTTGGTATGTTGTGTAAAAATAATAATGCTCGTTGTGTTCTCCTTACCGAAAACGATCCTGATGTATGGCAAGGATATGAGTTAACGTGGTTTATCGAGGAGTCCGAGGGACACTCGACAGATCACCAGTTTAAACTGTTTGAAGTGCGTCCGATGATCGTGAATGGCCGTCATGACGCACTTGAGCCAGTTTAAATTGGCGGTTCTGCCACAGCTGGTATCAGAGCCATATGTTAGGATAAGCAACGAACATTATGTCTTTTCAAACTTCGGGACCATATTTTCTATAAAAGAAAAGCAGTCGAGTCGTTAGGTGGCAAGTAGTGATAATGGGTTGCTTGTTTTGCAGATGCTAACTGTTCGTGCGTGTCGCTAGAATCGTTAGAATTTTATGTTTAGGGAGAGTTATATGATGCCACCAATTTTCTTGCGAGTGGGAATGTGTCTGTGAGGACGTAGGGATCGTTGCATCATGCTTGCATTGCCTGTTTTCAAAGGTTGTGGGGTTTGGTAAGTGGCGTAGGTTTAGAACCTCCTTTCCAGGGGTAGTTGATGCAAAAGAACAGCTTTGCTCTTGGTTGGATAACCATCTCTTGATGACATCACATGCATCTTTAGTCTTTGTAATGCAAGAAGGAATAGAAGTTGAGTGTGACCAGTCCTTTACAAGCAAAGTTATATGGTCTGTGTTGGGGACTTTTGCAGAATGGCAGATCCACGGGACTCTCAAACTGGAGCGGAAGCTAGTGAAGAAAATCCACCTCCACCTTCCGGTCTAACGGAAGCTTTTGCTCATATCATCAGTTCTGGAACTGAGCAGACCCGACTGTTGAATCTTATTGCCCAAAGTCTTGGCAGTTCTTGGTCCAGTCGTCAAGCAAGGCCACAGGGAGTCACTTATTCTCACTTCCTGGAGACCCATCCTCCTGTTTTTACTCGGGCTGAGCATCCTCTTGAAGCAAACGAATGGCTTGGGACCCTAGAGAAGAAGTTTCGAGTTATTCCTCATTGCACCGAGCGTCAAAAGGTAGAGTTTGCTGGTCTTCAACTTCATGGTCCTGCTGGTACTTGGTGGTCCAGTTTTCTGTCCAGGCAGACTGCCGGAAGGGATATTACGTGGGATGACTTCAAGACGGCGTTCCGTACTCAGTTTGTGCCTGCGGGGATTATGCGGATGAAGTTGGAAGAATTCGTAAAGCTTCAGCAAGGGACTAAAAGTGTGTTGGAATATACCAGTGCTTTTGAACATCTAGCCCAATATGCTCCCGAACACGTGGACAATGAAATCAAGAAGCGGGATTGTTATCTCCGTGGACTAAATGTAAGGATGCAGGAGAAGCTGGGAACATGTACTTTCCCTGATTACAGTTCCGCAGTGAACATGGCGATATCAGCTGAAGAAAAGATGAAGGCTCTGGATGAAAGTCTTAAAGAAGAAGAAGCTCTTAAGGGAAAGATCCGGTAGGTGAGACATTCGGTGGTGCTCCAAAGCGTTTCAAGGTGGTCTATCGCGGACCGGCTAACAAGTTCCATGGAAGTTCGCAGCAACAACCATCTCAGCAACAGTGGGTGGTAAGGAACCCCAATAATACTTCCCATCCGGTGCATCCACAAGATCTAGAGAGTCGTGATACCTCTGGTCCATCCAATGCTCAACCATGTTATAATTGTGGCAAGACTGGGCATTATGCTCGTGAATGTCGTTTACCCAAGCAAGGTGGGAATCCAAATGTGCAATCACAAATGTCGGGACAAGGAGTTGGTCAAAGATTAGTTAAAAGGAAGATTCTCAATCCTCAAACCGGACAGGTTCGTTATATGAACGTGGAGGAACTTCCGGAAGATGAACCAAGGATGACTGGTATGTCTCTATCAATAATTCCCCGTCAATCTTTTACTTGATGATAGTGTCTCATGAAAATGATATATGTGGCAACTCTCGGGGGTAAGTACGTGTGGAGAGAAAGGTTTTAAGAACCATATATGATATACGTGTTTTGAGAGCCACCCAAAAGTAATATGGGAACAAAAGGAATAAGGGTCTTCTAGTTGAGTATTAGAGAAGGTTATTCGGAGTTATGACATAACAACCAGCACCATCTTAGTTTCTTTGTGAAGTATGTTCGGAAGTTTGGATATGACACATTATCCTTTCCATTGTCAAGATCGAGTTGAGGCTCTATTTGGAATCTCGGGACGAGATTCTTTTAAGGGGGAAGGGCTGTGACATCCCCGATTTTTGAAAGGAACGAAGTTTGACCAAAGTCAAAATTTGGTCAAAATTCAACATAAATTTGAAGTAAAAATGTATAATTGATCGGCAAGATTGGAGGAGAGTGTTTGACACAAAATTGGGATGAAAAAGAGTATTGAAACAGCACAATTAAATGGAGAAAGAAAAATGACAAAAGTTACTATTCCTAATCTGAAAATAGGAGTTTAAGTTTCAGTTTTGGCCTTTTTGATCAGCAATGTTTGAGTGATCATAAAAATTTATTGGTTGATCTTTTGACCAGGGTACAAAAATGAAAGTTGTAAAGTAAGGTATAAAGAACAACTTTGTTTTTGGGATCAGTTTGAGGTTAGATGCAAATCAAGGAGAAAAACTGGGTGAAAAATCGAATCAGAAAAAGGTTGAGGAAATTCAGAGTTAAAAAGGGCTGAAAACTTCAGTTTTAAATTGAGCTCAAACCGTTGAGAATTTGAAAGAGGTCCAAAAATAATAAATGAAATTCAAGTCAAGGAAAAGAACTTTTGTGTTTTGAGTAATAGCATGTTCTATTCAAAATTTGGGAGTAATTTGAGGTTGAAGTTCGGACTGAACCTAGGGTTTCAGAGATGGATGGACAATTTGAACTGACCGGTGATTGAGGCTCAAATTCGAGCGTTTGATCGAGAATTTCAATATGGTGTCAAAATAGAAAATGAAATTGAAGGTGTTACGTACAAGTTTTATTTGGGAATCGAGGAGAGTTTGAATGGAAATTTAAAAGTAATTTGAGGAATTCAGTTGCAAAACTCTGAAAATGGGGATTTCGAGGCTGAACTTTCGAGGCTCAAATTCGGCTTCAATCCTTGCCCATCTCGATCAGGTATCAATGGAGAAGTTGTTATGCTTGGATTAATCTACAAGTTGCAAAGTGTATTTTCGTTGGGCCAGGCCGTGCTGGCTCGCTTCTATGCTACTATAGCTTCTAGAGGGTCTTGAGCGCCCAACACTTTGATTACTGGCGCAATCCTGCAGCAGTGTCTCCGCCCCCATCTGCGTGCGATCCTGCACGCCGCCCCTGAGCCTGAACCAGCTGTTCTGGGCTTCTGCCTGCTTGCACGGGCGCCAGCGGAGAATCCAGGCCACAAGTCGTCGGTCGTCGTCAATCGCCGGCGTAAGCTTAGCTCGATCGACTAGCCGATTGCGGCGCCTGTAAATAAAGATGGCCACCCGGCCTGTTTGTTGCGTGCCGACGGTATATGTAGCAGATCATGGAGAGGGAAGGATCGATCGGGAAGACGTGCTAGTAGTGCGCCATGCATGGTGGGGTTCGTAACTGCCGTGCACAGTGCAGTATCATTGATGCCCTTATTTGGGTTGTTCCGCTGTTGGTCCATGTCTGTATGATCTGCTCTTCAATGCTCAACACTCAACAGTATTTTAAAGTTGTGGTGCCTAAATTAATCCTCCAATTTGCAAGCCCGCAAAGGTACAAACGATCTCCAATTGCAAGTTGCTGGACCAAAAGCAGGGGTCCAACTTGTTTATGCCTTGAAGGTGGATTTCTCCTTATGTTTTTAAGTAGTAATAAAAACACTTAAAAAGCTAATACACTAGGAGAAGCTCACTAGAAGGAACTTAGTAGGAAAAGTTTATACTAAACTTTGAATACTAAAGACTAGGAGTGTTTCTAAAGGAAACCTTACACGTCTAATAATCCAGTGGCCCATATTATCACTGATATAACAGGAACCTCAGTTATGTGTAACAGTCCACAGACCTCAGGCTATGATGAGAAATTTAAATGCTAACCAAATGCACATTCCAGCTGTCGTTAGCTGGACATTGTGTGCCAACGCACCCCGACAGATAGAATTATCGTGGTGCAAAATAGAATGGATATGGAATATTAGCACCAGACAGCCAGCAACTTGAGTTGGCAAACAGTGTAACTTCAATATATCTGCATCCCTTCCGCAGAATAAAAGAAAGACAAGATATTTGCATCCCAAAAACGTGATACCTAACATTTTGTTGATGAGACCGGTCTGGCATTGCAATATGTTGTATAAATGGGCTGGTCCAACAACTAAAATATTGTAAAACTATTTTCCAATAACATATATAGCCACTCAGTACTGTATTTCAGATATCCTATTCAAACAACAAATTCTAACTTCAATACTAGGGCCATGTTCAGATTCCCAACTATTCACTATTCATTCCAACTTTTCACTATTCATTTCAACTTTTCACTATTCCCTCCTCACAAACACGTTTCCCAGCGAATGCTACAATGTTTTTCTTATGCTACAATGTTTTTTTTCTACAATCTAAGCACAGGTTTCATAGCACCACTATACCGAAAACAATGACAGAGACGAAAGTTCCATGACATATTACATTGACATTTTTCTTGATAGTTATTGAAACAAAAAAAAAGATAGGCACACAAACATTAGACTTGGTTTATACAATCACTTATTTGCGCAATCATTATATATGTTAGCTCACTTTTTTAGGGAATTAGAGTATTATTATGAAGGGTATAACCAGTCCCACTATTTTGAGTACCACTGGTGCTTTAATCAAGGTACTTCTTGTACTTTCTACCTCTCCACTATTCGATTCTTCCCAACAGATTGCTCTAATTTTTTTCCAACCACCTTAAAATTTCTCATAAAATATTATTATCTTTTATAATTATATACATATATGGTATGAAAATATGTTTAATGAGAAATCTAGTTATAGTTATTGGCATAATAAGTAGTATTGATTTTTATATTTGTTTGGTCACAGTTAGGGTGTGTTTAGATTGGGGAAAGATTCCCCGAAAATACACTGTAGATGAATAGTGTTATGTGAGTGGAAGGGATGTGATAAATAGGGAAAAATTGGATGAATACGGTTTTTTGGGGGAATATTTGGGAAACTAAACGGGGCCTTAAGAGAGATTGACTTCCTGGATTGCAAGAATTGCATACCTTTTGGGATGAAGTAAGTAGATACTAAGAAAATGAAACCTCACGGTCAAAAATCTAGAGAACATGCATGTACACATTAGAACCAGTTTTCTCCTACCTCCTTTATCCTTCTCTCTCTCTCTCTCTCTCTCTCTCTCTCTAGCTCCTTCCTCCTTTCTTCTTCTCAAAATAGGACGGGTTTCAAGGAGGGTATCCATTGTTTGTTAGAGGGTGAGGGGCTTGACCCCCCCCTAGACCCCTGGATTCACCTCTAATACCAGGCTAATAAATTATGATTGCACAAATTTAAGAAAGCTTAGCACATTCACCAAATTATATCATGTATTTCGTGATCTAATATGCAACGGAGGTTACTGTCTTAAAATGTCAATATATTTTGATTTGAAAGGAATTCTTACAAGTATCCGTATTTATATGTTCATATATCTTAGAAAATGGACTATTATTGCTAAAGTATCCACATTATTCAGAATTTAACTGAGAAATTGGAAAATATTTACGGTGGTAAGCTCATGAAATTTGCAAATCATACTATGAAATGGTGGTTACTACCACCGCGAGGAGGATTATATCTATCTGAAACCGTTTTGTGCAGTCTCCTTGGATCACCTTTCACGCGTATCACAAGCACAATTTCGAAGAACCCACTTGCTATTTATCCCCGAATTAAAAGATGCACACACATGAGCCTCACCATAAGAAAAGAGTCCACTCTCTCACCAGTGATCACCACTAATTTCCCTCAGCGCGCGCTTGGCTCGTACGCGCAAAGCTTTGAATGCTGGAATCAAAGCCCGGTCTATCAAGTCTTGGTGCACACACGACGGAGCAAGTAGCAACTAACCCTACCATCTACTCTGTTCCAAGCTGGGGTTGAGACCACCGAAACAAACATGCATGGCAGTGGTAACCAAACATGTGGTGCCTGTCGTCTCTCAGCATGCATCCGTATCCTTCTAGATTTTGATTATTGGTCCCTCACCATCCGTCATCAGTTGCGAAAAGATCGGCCAAGTGCAGTTAGCAGTGCGAGCTAGAGAGGGCAACACATAACACTACTGCAGCCTGATCTTGAGCTCATTCGAATTCGGCGCAAATGCATTGCTGCGCCGCCGCCGCAACTTTTGGGATAGAGAGAGTTAAGGCCGCCGAGCCGGGCGAGATGAGCTAGGCTGGTTGGCATTGGCACTCACAAAGTTTCGTCATTTCTTACGCAAGGATGGTGGTATTGGTGTAGCTGCTCGCGATTTGCACGCATGTATGCGTTGTCTGAAGCTACGACGTGCACGCATGGATCATGGATGAGAGGAAGTAGTTGTTGCCTTTGCGTATGCATTGTGGTAGGGGTGGTGGTGGTCCAGCAGGGCCAGCCGCATTTGCATGTGGCGACGCAGTGGAAAGCTGTTGGTCGGAGGCGGTGGAAATGGCGAAGTAATTCCATCCCGTGATAAGGAGGCTTCCCGATCCATGCATGTATATAAACATCGTCGTCCTGTGTACTTGTGCTGTGCGCATTCACTTCACTCCACGCGGATGTGTATCCGCTTTCATTTACTTATTACACATTTACACCGCACCGCAGGATATATCGTATAGAAAGAGGATTTTAACCATGCCGTTCTTAATCTTACCTAGCTAGGGGTATAGATTGACGGACTGTCGGTAGCTTGGCTGAGGGCAAGAGCTTCCGGCTCATCATTTCAGGAAGATAAAGTGACATGATTCCGCGTAGGAGTTTCATGAATATTAGTAGAGAATGTATCGGAGAATGTATCGGATTGGGTTCGTATGGAATCGAATTCGTTACTCACTTTTAAGTTCAAGGAAGGAATTGGGTTATCTTTTACTAGCCTATCAACCAGTGCGACCACACGGGCTAATTAGAAATAGTTAATAATTGTATATCTATATGAGACTCTCTCTCATCTATATTAAATATTCTAATAATACTCTAATATACATATTTATCATTATATATTTGTATTGGATTTAGTTAACAACATTTGTTTTTCATTTTGGATCACACTGTTTGATATGTACTTAATTGAATCCTTTATTTGAGCTATGTAAACATGAAAAATTGTTATTTTCATCCTCCTGACCCCTCAAACATGAATGCATGGTGATACATATCGGTATTGTTTTGATATAATAAAACATAAATAATTTATTAAAAACTATAGAAATAGTAATTTAGAATTTTATATTGGTACATTTTAAGATTTTGTTATATTTAAATAATTGATATTAAGAGTTAGTTGTTATTTAACTTTTAATAATGATAATTGATGCTATTTTAGGGGGTCATTTGATATTATTTTTATGATGGCAGCTGGATAATTTATTTCAAAATTCAGGGGTTACTTCAAATTATTTTTATAATGGCAGAGGTGGGTAATTTAGGCACATGTTTAGGGGGTACATTAGCCTATTTTCATAATGGCAAAGGTGAGTAATTTATTAGAAAAGAACACATACCCAATGGCTATTATGATTAGAATTGATGGACTGATGGCCGGGTGTTTCTCTTTTTTGTGAGATTTTCTAGGTTTTTTCTATTTTTCAGAGTGTCCACCTAGGATCCTAGGTGGCTTCGCATGGAAGCCTCAACAGGAGCCTCCAATTAATAATAGTAAGATGGTCAAATAAGCAATGTCCCTTACTTTGCATTTTTTTTGTTAGTTTACCTCCTTTGATTGGCTCTTGAATACTTTGGAGGTGCATATTTGGAACATTAATTTGAGCTATACCAACTCTTGTTGCAGGTTATTTGAGGTGACTTAATATTTTTTTAATTTTCCAATTTTTATCATATTACATCTTTCAACTTTTTAGAAATTTTCTTCTACATGTGAAGTTGAATCCATGGTGTTTGTTGGATTTTATTTTGATTTGTATAAGTCCTGGACTACATTCTAGTCCAACAATGCATAAAAAAATGAGAGAAACAATAATCATTGAAATCAAACTACTAATATATGGGCATGTTATAATGTTTTATTTGAAATATGATGAAGCACCATGATTAAAATATGGTTTTAAATTATGTTATTGACTTCCTATATAAACAATGGTGGAAGTTGGTAATAAATAATATAGATGGGGTACTTGGGTTATTGTTTTCAGAAAGAAAAAGGGCAATGATATAGCTTTATATTGTTATAGTTATCTTTAGGTTACAAGCAAATTTGTAAATTCATTTGCAGATTTAGGGGTTTTTCCATATTTTTTAATAATGCCAAAGAAAAAATACTCCCTCCAATTCAAATTATAATCCATTTGACATTTTTGACCTAGGTTTTTCCACTCATATTATTAAAAAATATAAAATATCAATATTTTTGTTGTGGCTTGCTATGTTAATAAAAGTATTTCAATGATGACTTAAATTTGACTACGTTTGTACATAATTTTTGAATAAGATGAGGGGCAAATAATAAACATGGGGTATAAAAAATCAAATTTATTATAATTTGGAACAGGGTGAGTAGTAAGTAGGAAGAAACTATGGTTGCAAGAAACTATAGTTTAATATCCTAATAATGTGCAAAGCCGTGGTTTAAGGGAAAAAAAGGGATCCTGAGTGGGGTTTCTCAAACTCCAAAAGACTACAGTTTTAAAAATACCATGGTATCGAAAGCTAGGTGTTTTTTTTTTTTTTGCATCTAGACACCAGTTTTTAACATACCAGTTGGTCAGTATCCAGGACTTTCAAATTTCAATAGTTTGATTTTATGGGACACGAAGACAGACATATGTCCCTACCCAATAAATTGATCTGAGATGGTCAGTAGTAAAATAAACATCGCCGTCAAAAGGAGGTCTAGCGCAGCATGAAGATTATTAGATTAGGAGATCGGAGGGGATACAACGTTCCATGCGTTGGTGTAAAACGTTTGTTCTTCACATACACCTTGTTTCTCAGTTCTCATGTTTATCCAGCTAGATGTCCCGTCCTCTGATTTCAAACCACAATATAGCAAATAGCAAGCTACCTCTCATCGTGTAACTCGTGGCCTCATGGAGACCGTTTATGATCTTACGACTGCAATCGAGCTTTGTACCCACAGGGGCTGGAGAACAAGAAATAATGCCCGGGACTCTTCTCTAACAATATGAAAATGGTTTAATTCATACCCTTGTCTGGGACATGATGTTTTCGCACAAAGATGCACAAGAGCCTAGCTGGAGTGAATACAAATCAGGTAGGAATCCAACAGATAAAATTCCCGTGTTTATTCCAAACGGGGCCTGGGTGGGGAGGATAGGATCGGATCGACTTGATGATAGCAAGCATTCACTAATTGATACACATGTTCATTTCTGTTACCATGCTGTGCCTGTAGATGAGAGCAGTATCCTGTGCAGTAACAGTATGTACTAATGTAGAGAGAGAGATATTGATCTGTGCATGCAGGGTACAGTATCGTGTGCAGGCACGTACAAGAAGTGACAGACCAATACACCGAACTATTTGGATGCAACTAAGGAGATTTGCCGGTTAAGCATTAAGTAATTCTTATACATTGTAGAAAAATGTCAAATACTAACTAAAAATAGGTTGTGAAAACGCTTCGAGAAATGACCCCCTAGTCAGAAAAGGAAAACATCCTCCCATAGGTGGGAGATTAAAACTGATCAACTATATGCTCAGTATTCTAACCATGTATATGATGCTTTGTTTTTGCGATTCCAAGAGTGGTACTGAAAAAACTGAATTATTTTCACTCATGATTGTTTTTTTGGCAAAGTGATAGATAGACAATACCACCTCACTAAATGGAGCATTTTGTGCTAGCCTAGAGACCAAGGAGGCCTATAAATTCATGATTTAGATATTAGAGTTAAGGATATTCTTAGTAATAAATGGTTCGTTAAGTTACTCACATCAGATGGGACAGGGCAAAAGATTATATGAAATAAATACGTTAACCCCAAACCACTATAACAAACACAGCCCATTTTGGGCTAGTCTTATGAAGGTGAAGGGAGAATTTCTCCGCTTTGGCACGTTCATATTTAGAGATGAATCACAACCTAGGTTATGGGAAGATAGATAGTTGGGAAATACAATCCCGCAAGAGTAGTATCACTATTTTTATAACATAGCCCGACACAAACAAGCTTCCGTAGCAAAAACCCTCAGCACCTCACCCCCTAGTTTCTCATGGCGTAGAGCTTTAATTAGTCAGGAACATGACTAATTTCGTTGGAGACTCATCCGAACATATAGTTCTCATTGTAATCACACCATTTGCCTATGATCCATGCTGATGTCTCTAGTTTGAACAAGCGGATCTTGAAATTAAAAGCCTATTTGAAGATTAAAATTTTCTTTTGGTTTTGATATAGAGGAGTAGTGTTACAAAAGATAACCTTGCAAAACGTAGCTGACAACGTAGCAAGTAATATTGCTTTTGTTCCAAGGATGAAACAATTAAACATCTATTTTTCAAATGCCACTTTGCTGGTGTCTTTTGGTTCCGAATACAAGCGGCATCAGGTATTTCTCAACCTTGTAGTGTGTTTCACTTCTTTTATACTTGGCTCTAGGGTATTGGGAAACAATTGAAACCGCTGGTCTTGCTAGGAGCGGCCAGTACATGTTGGTCACGACGGCTATGCAGGAATGATATAGTTTTTTTTTATAAGAAACATGTTTTTCTTGGTCACGACGGCTATGCAGGAATGATATAGTTTTTTTTATAAGAAACATGTTTTTCTCCATTGCAGGTTATTTACTCAATTACCTATTGGCTTCGTACTTAGGCGATCCTACGGAAGCTAGCTTTTTAGGAATTTGTCGCAACGACATCATCTCAACAGTTAGCAAAGATATTTATTTTTACCCACGCACATAGGTGGCGATCTTGTTTTCGGATTGATAGTTATTATTGTATCTGTACTCTTTCATATCTATTAGCTCTGTACATCCTAATTTATGCACAGGTTGGATTTTTTTTCCAAAGATCTTGTTTCAACTCGATGTAAAAATCTTAAAAAGTAATAAATTTTTCCTTATTGAAAAAAGGCTACATGTACTGTGATTCAGGGCAGTTGTACACACAATTACTCACTGTTGTGCATCATAACCAACCGTGCGAAAAGTTCACTGTAAATCGAGGTAGCAAAGACAGGCACATTTTTGCTGCCCATCACAATTTTGGACGTGAGCACATACGGTGTATGATCACTATCAATAAGGGAAGAGCATAATCAATAGTGCTTTCGAGGGATTAGGATTTAAGAATCCCCACAACACATTTAATTTATTAAAGGTTTTCACCCAACTGCCTAATTGACACCAGAAACGTAGCATTCAGTTCCATTTCTCCTCCGTATACCTTAAGCAATTCCCAATAATAGAGGTAAAAACAAAAAATTCCGTATAATATAAGGCATTTTGGCCACGCAGAGAAGAGCAAATGAGAAAAAAGAAAGCAGCCATTTTAATTACCAATTACTGGCCTATCAACGATGCCCTGTACGGATTAGTTAGAAATAAATAATGATTTTAATTATTTATTTGATGTTCTCTTTTATCTATTAAATATTCTAACATAGTATTATAAAAATATATATTTACCATTATCTAATTATAATAACTGTAGTTAGTAAAAAAGTTCACTTTGTATCACACCTCCATGTGTGTTCGATATATATTTAATTAAATACTTTTTTAAGCTATGCGAACAATATGAAAATTGGTATTCTTATCTCTTCTCTCGTACATGAATATATGGTGGCACACATTATCAACATATTTTCATATACAAATAACATAAATAATATATAATAATGATAGAAATAATAATTTAGAATGTTATATATTTGTGCACCTCAATATTTATTATAATTATATAATTTAAATTCAGATTTTAGGGGTTATTTAACTTTTAGCAATGTCATAATTGGATATTTTATATTTAAATATTTGATATTATTTTTATAATGACATAGGTGGGTAATTTACATGAAGATTAAGGGGTAAATTTATTACATTTTCATAATGGTAAATGTGAGTAATGTATTAGAAAAGATAACAGATTTAAGGCCTATTATCCTTAGAGTTGACAAATTGATGGCATGTTTCTGATTTTTGTGATAACTCGTTGGATTTCTCTATTTTTTTAGACGGCACACCTAGACTAATTGGTCATGTGGAGCCTTTAAAAGCAAACTCCAATTAATGCTTTTAAGAGTAAATTTCATGACCGGTCTCTAAATTATTGGACAATTATCTTCTAGGTCCCTATACTATGAAATTATATTTTTAGATCGCTAAACTATCAAAATAACGTCCCCATGCTATGATATTGTATTTTTGGATCCCCAAACTATCGAAATAGGTCATATAGGTTCAAACCAGCCACACCACATCCCAGGGCTTGATGTGACATGCTAACCGTATAGTGACGTGGAGCTTACGCGTGGGCCCTCTTGTATCACCTCCCCCTTCCTCCCACTAGGAAAAGCCTATGCAAATTGCATGTTTCTTCAAGTGCCTCTATATAAAAGCTTAAATGATCTTGCCATGACTGATGGGCGGTCTGGAGCCTCGACGATATTCCAATGGGCAAGGACTTCCGTAGTGCAGTGCACAGGAGAGATAGCATGTGAACGCTACATGAGTGGCATCAGCATGGCATGTCCCTGCACATTTAAACGTCTGGTTAGCTTCTCGGGTGTGGTGTGACTGATTTGGACATAGATGATATATTTGGGTAGTTTAGGGATTCAAAAATGCAAGTTCATATTACGGGGATCTAGATAACTCATTTTGAAAGTTTTTAAGGATTAAATAGTGCAATTTCATAATATGGGGATCTAGATAAGAATAGCTCAATAGTTTAGGGACTGCACATGAAATTTACTCTGTTTTAAATTATTTGAGAACTCAAAATTCATTTATACTTAGACCAATGACGCTCTTACCCTACACAAGTCAACATTTGGGCGCGCTATAGGGGCTATGGCTGCAAAGTCTGCAATGCAATTGAAGGCCTGCGTAACACATGTGCTACGCAGCTAGTACTGTGTACTCTATCCCTAGGCTGTCAAAAGTGAAAAACACACCGCGTCGTCCTGAAGCCCTTCCGTCTGGTTTCGACCGTGCATACATCAATGCAATGTCCATGCTGGCATGCATGCGCACGTACGTATATGTCTGTTCCATACGATTCTGCCATACGCAACACATCGCGTTAGTAATTACTAGTCCAGGTTAACAAGTTTTCTTTCTTGGGCCATCCAATAATTCAAATAAATCTTTGCGTCGTTGAGCAGTGGTGTTGTAAGAGACGGTGATCCAGGGAGAGGACAAGAATTCAATCCCAATCCCTACTTCCCACAGAACAATCAATTCACTGCCACCTACTCGTCTTCCTTCTAGCAATCGCAAATTCGCAATATACACACGAAATAATCTCCACATGGTATGGCGCAAGTACCTGCGTTTCACACGGCCGTGCATGCATGCATGCAAGCAGCCCGAGCCCAGAACAAAGCCGCTGCTGTGCATACATGCATCGCCCAAGTTATTGCGCTAGCAACTTGGCACTGCATGCCCCTCCCCCCATAACCTACCCTCTGCTGCTCGCCATTAACCCCCTCCTCGCTTCGAAGCTCCACTCCAAGCCTATAAAATCCGCACTCCCCGTCGCACACTCCCCGTCACTCCAATCCGTCGATCCGCCATTACCAGTTCTGATCTGGCCTTCTCTTAATAGCAAACCAAGCTAGTAACAACAACAACAACAATCAACAATGGGTAGCAGCAGGGAGGTGCTGCGCCGCAGCTTCTTCGGCCACCTCCCTCTCCTCCTCGCCGGCGCGGCGGCGCTCTTCGCCGCCGCCCCTCGCCTCTCCGCATCTCTGCCATCTCCGTTCGACAAGTTCCTCTCCCACGGCCTCCTGAGCTCCCTCGCCGCCCTCCTCGGCGTGACCACCCCGGCGGTGGCGGTGGCCATCTGGTTCGCGGCGGCGGCGGCGTGGGCGTACGCCGTGTCCCGCCCCCGCCCCGTGTACCTCGTCGACCTCTCCGGCTACGTCGCCGGCGAGTCCCACGAGGCGTCGCGCGCCAAGACGATCGCCCACTTCGGGCGGTGCGGTCGGTTCAGCGACGAATCGATGGCGTTCCAGAAGCGGATGCTGGAGCGGTCGGGGCTCGGGGAGCGGACCCACTTCCCGGCGTCGCTCATCAGCGTGCCCGTCGACATGTGCCTCCGCACGGCGAGGGAGGAGTCGCACGCCGTCATCTTCGGCGTCGTCGAGGACGTGCTCCGGCGAGGCGCCGTCGCGGCTGCAGATGTTGGGGTGCTCATCTTCAACTCCAGCTTGCTCAGCACCACGCCGTCGTTCACGTCGCTCATCGCCAACAGGTATGGCATGAGGCATGACCTTGTGAGCCATAACCTTAGTGGGATGGGATGCAGCGCCGGGATCATCGCCATCGACCTCGCCAAGCGCCTGCTCCAGGTACGTCAACGTGACCGGCCAACACAGCTGTGTCTCTTCGATCTCTGCCACCTTCTTGATGATGACGGCTGTATGTTGCTGCGGCTGTAGTACGATCCTTTGGACTGCATACATGCATGCATGCGTGCCCACTGCTATAGGCACGATAACCGATGCCATAAATTGTTTTTTTTTGCGGGTAGAGAGTACTAGCATAATTAATTCTTGATGACCAATGAATGCATGGCTAGCATGGACGTACGGCCGTCAGATTCGGAAGGAATGAATGAGAGCATGTTGCGGCTCGTACAAAAAAAAAATGATAACAAATCTACCAGATTTGAGAATCTAATCATGCATCGTGCTGAAACTTAAACTCGCTAGAAATTACCAAGGAAAATTTACCGCCACACACTGGGCGGAGCTGGTGGTATGTACACCAATCTGGGTGTGTTTAGTTGGAAGGTGAGGAAAAGAACTTTTTCTGGGAAGCGTGTTCTGTGTAGGGATGAATAGGAAAGTTGAAAGGAGTTAAGGGCACCCGCAATGGGGTAAAGAGTAGTAAGTAAGCAATAAATTCTCTGCTATTACCAGGTAGTAAGCATTGTGGGAGTGGTAAACAACGAATACCAGGCAATAGCACTACTACCTGGTAACAAGAGTAAAAAAATCAAAGATTCCTTCTCTCTTCTACTTCACCCCTCTCTCCATGCTGCAGTGGGACTTATCTTATTGCCTGATTTGGTAAGTAGCCATTGTGAGAATGAGAATAACGAATACCTATTTTTATTTGGTCCCACCTTATGAGCCCTAAAGGAAAACTTTTCTGGGAAGCGTGTTTTCTGAGAGAGATGAATAGTAGAGTCCAAAATAACTTTTGGAACTAAACACTGCCTCTACGTAGGAGTACTTAACTCTCTGTCAGTCTGTTGCATGCAGTATATAAAAAAAAAACTCTGTTGCATGCATCGTGCTTTTCCGGCATGGGATCTTCGTTCTGAAGAAATTACCGCGTCCACGTTCAGGCAGTAAAGCCAACGTTTGGCTATGGGTAGTAGTAAAGCCATGAACAGTACGTAATTTACGCTGCACATGCATGATTGACGACACGTAGCATTATCAATTTATCCTGTATATATTTTCCATGAGAACACACATTCTTCATTTGGAACTAGATTCTTGATTTCATTGTCATGACAATTGACAATCAACACATAGGCTACTAGATAACTACTGTTTTGGCAACAGTGTATTTGCATCTGGCCGACACTGGATCGCACGGTGGGGCCCTTTTGCCTGCTCTGAACCCATAAATGTGTGGTAGCTGACCACGATCAGGCCACCAGTAACGCGGGAGATCACAGACAATAGCAGCAATTTCGTAGGCCCCTTCACTTCGGTGTTTCCCTTCGAGAGCATCTCTAAAATACCTTTTTAAAACTTTTTTTTTGGTACAAATCTATGTGTAGCATTCTTTAGTGAAACTCAACACATAAAAACTACTCACTTAAATAAATATCCATGATAAATATTGTGAAATTACCACGACAAATATGATCTTAATTTGGGGAGTTTTTTTTAGCACGATTTCTAAAACATTTCCGAACGTATACATCAATTAGTACCTAAAATACCCGTTCGTGCCTCCATGTGGGTGGAGTCAATGGTTACAGTCCAGTACTCCACAGTGTCACCATGAAAGCTTGTAGGTGGAGCGGAGGGTCACATGAGTGTTTTTACAGCCATGTGTCGTTGCCTGCTATACTATTTCCTTCGTCGCGTACGGTACGGTACGATACAATACATGCATATCTATACACACACACGCATACTGAACTCCGATCCTGCCCTACTCTTTCCTTCATCACGTACGTTAGATTGTCTTATTTTCTAAAAAAAGAAGCAGATACACACATATACACATCACACCTACCTAGGGTAGATGTCAAAATTGACACAGCACACCTTGCTAACAACTGGTATATTAAAAGAATTGCGCTGGTTAATTCGTGAAATATATCTAGAAAAAAGCAACAATACCGAGTTCTAAACTCGAACATGGATATATATAGGCATGTTACACTACACCATAAAGAAAAGATCTTATGAGTATAGCTCAGTTCACGTCTAGGATTAGTTATTATGAGGAAATAAGGTTGGATCAAGATTCAGGAAGAACATGGCTCTGTCTGCTCCGTGTCCCAGCTGCAGGACCCCTGTGGGATGAGCGAGCGAGCAAGTGCGCGGTTAGGTTGATGGCCTAAGACACCGGTAAAAGCAGGTCTGGCCGAAACGGAACCACGTGAAGCCTGGAAATGGAGCTGCAGAGCTGCCATTGCTCGGCCTCGCCGGCTGTTGACCGTCGTCGAGACTGATGGCCAGCCCTCCATGCCCCTCATTCGTCGACGTCGTGGTAGCAGAGACAGCAATAACTGCTACTGCTTCCGACGCAGCATGATGCCCTGCATCAGTGTGGTTCCATTGCTGCTGCAGTGCTGCCGCCCCCTGCTCGATCGATCCATCTTCGAAGAGTTTGCATGCCCTACTCCGTTTTTACAGCGGTTTACTAGTGGAATTAAGCTCCGTGATGGACGCCAGTCTCCAGGGCATGCATTGTTAGGGTGTGAAATGACCAGCTCTGCTGCAGGATAAATGGCATGACAAGGGACAGGCCCTTCATGCGTACAGAGTCTGCAGGCTAGGACAGATATACAGCTGTGCAGCCCGTGTGGTGTGTGCTGATCCGCCCAGCAGGCCCTGGCTATGGTCAAAGTACTTCTTCAATTAGTATTTTCTATTCACCTTACTCACAGAACACGCTTCCTAATATACTATTCATCTAAAACTTCCACCATTTCTTTCAATCTGAACACAGCCGGCATGGCGTGTACCTGCAGCTGCCCGTCCGTCAACTACATTGATCGCGTAACGAATTGAAACGCAGCAATAAAGGCCTCGCCATGTGTTTGTTGCTAATAATAAGGTTCATGTACACGCCAATGACCAATGCAATGCAGAGTACACACGACGTCGACGTGTAGAGTGTAGTACATTGGACCATGCTAGCTAGCAGTCCATATATACACGGTGCCTGCAGCTGAAAACGTTGACGATTCGCCACATGTTCCTAGCTTTTTTTTTCTCCTTTTGTGGCCAAGCATGTGTGTTTATTTTGGACGCCGGAATATATATAATTTCGCACTACGTGTTCATTTCGGACACACCGCAATTCCATGACTTCTTCCAAAATTGCAGGTGCACCGTGACACGTACGCGCTGGTGGTGAGCACGGAGAACATCACCCTGAACGCGTACATGGGTAACAACCGCCCGATGCTGGTGACCAACACCCTCTTCCGCGTGGGCGGCGCCGCCATCCTCCTCTCGAACCGCGCCGTCGACCGCCGCCGCGCCAAGTACCAGCTGATCCACACGGTGCGCACCCACCGCGGCGCGCACGACCAGAGCTTCGGCTGCGTGACGCAGGAGGAGGACGACGCCGGCTGCGTCGGCGTGTCCCTCTCCAAGGAGCTCATGGTCGTCGCCGGCGAGGCGCTCCGCACCAACATCACCACGCTGGGCCCGCTCGTCCTCCCCATGTCCGAGCAGCTCCGCTTCCTCGCCACCGTCGTCCTCAACCGCGTCTTCCGCGCCAGGGTCCGAGCCTACCTCCCCGACTTCAAGCTCGCCTTCGACCACTTCTGCATCCATGCCGGTGGCCGTGGCGTGCTCGACGAGCTGGAACGGAGCCTCAAGCTCAGTGCATGGCACATGGAGCCGTCCAGGATGACGCTCTGCAGGTTTGGCAACACGTCCAGCAGCTCGCTTTGGTATGAGCTCGCGTACAGTGAGGCCAAGGGACGGATCAGGAAGGGTGACCGTGTGTGGCAGATTGCGTTTGGGTCTGGGTTCAAGTGCAATAGCGCAGTGTGGAAGGCGCTCCGGACGGTGGAAGGAGGTGAGGAGGGCAACCCGTGGACGCCGGAGCTTGATGTGCTCCCCATTGAGGTGCCCAGGGTGTCGCCTATCGACGAGACCACCTACACGTTCCCGGATGGGGCCAAATACAAGGTCTCCGTTGCTGGATAAATTTTCTGATTATGCAGCATATGCTGCCATATAATTTAAGCGAGGCTATTAAGGTCGAGTAAGAAGAAGAAGAGGCAGCAGCTAGCTAGCGCCGGTGTTACTGCCAGCATGAAGTTTGATGATGATGGTGCAGGGCCTTATTAATTAGTCAGGGCTTGATTTGGTTACTATTTATTTGCCATCCATGATTTGTAATGTAAAGCTTTATGAACTTGCGATGAAATTGATTCCAATCGATCTTCTTAATTGTCCGTGTTTGTTGGCTAGGGAAGTTGGGAGGGGGCTGTGATCTAAGCTACTATATGTACTCCTACAATGGAAATGGTAAAAGAAAGAAGGCAAAACAACTTTGAGTTAATCTGTCATAGTACGTACATGCTTTAATGGTCAAGCATGGACCAGCAACGTAAACGAATGGGGGCACCCAAGTACCCACACTCGTCAATTGTATACAACTCCCTCAGCTCCAAAATGTTTATCAGTGCTGACTTTTCAACGTGAGGTACTTTTGGGTTCAGCCCAGCCCAGACAAAGAACGCGCTAAACTAGGGTACGTTTGGAACCCGGAACCTCACCACTGTATCGCATTGCCTGACGAGGAAATTAGCTAGCGAGGCAACATGTGCGGCATGGGTGAATGGGGTCGAAGGTGTGGAGGAATGTGGGAAAGTTGTCATGTGAGAACTCTAGGACTTGCTCTCATGTCATGTTATTAGATTTCTCTCCATAGAGTAAAACTCGAATCGATTCGTCTCCATATCATGACTATTTATCCATTGTGTCACTACGAGTAACAAGTGAAAAATGAGAATTGTTGGAGAAGAATGAATCTTGTTCAGTATGCTATGTTGTTGTTGCATAAATAAGTGTAATGTTTCAGATTCTTTCCGCAAGAATGTAGCCGATATAAATGTGGGACCGAACTGGGTGACCAGAGGGGGGGGTGAATGAGAGCCCTTAAAAAATTCTTCCGAAGAAGAACTTGGCCTATGTCCCGATTGCCACAGAACACACCTCTCTTCTAATCGTCAAGATGACGCGAGTCAACCAGTGACAAGCTAACCCTAGGAACGACTAGGAAATATCGAGCAATGCAAATTTCTCGTAGTAATGCGGAAGTGATACAAAATGCAAGGCTCGAAACAATTTGCACAGAAAATTAAACAAACGACTAAAACCTCAATTGATAAAGCATGCAATTAATTGATTAATGTCATTCTAGTTCAAGCATGCAAGATGAAAGCAGGTGCTCTAATTAAACTCAATAGGCTGCAGCAAGACCAAACTCAAGTTTATTTAATATACAAGATAATCAAGTATTGAGTGGCCGGTCAAAACAAACATGCAACCTTTAGATAATTGAACCAGGTAATAGCAATTAAATAATAATTACAAAGCACGTGCTGCTGCTGAATTAAACTAGCAAGGAATGATTAATCTACCAGAGATTTAGCAACAAAACAAGCAGCTGTAATTAGCACACGTAAAGATTACAGAATGATTAGCTAATCATTATGCCCTGTAGCACGAAAGTGACACAACCACAAATCAACCCTCCTGCTCGAGGGTGTGTTTAGATTGTAGAAAAAAACACTGTAGCATTCGCTGGTAAACGTGTTTTGTGAGAGAAAAATAGTGAAAATTGAAATGAATAGTGAAAAGTCGAAATGAACAGTGAATAGTTGAGAATCTGAAACATGGCGTGAAGCTGCAGCTGCTGTTGATCGCTGGCCTGCTGCTTGGTCTGCGTGCGCCGGCCTGATCTGCTGGGCGTACTGCCTGCACAAGCGCTGGGCCGTGTCCCCGTGCACCGCGTCGGCCTGCTGGACCGGCCCGCTTGCTGCCTTGCTGCCTGCGCTCGAACCTGCACCTTGGGCGGTGACCGAGCGACGGCAAGCCGCGCACGCCTGGACTCTCGGGCACACCGGCCGAGCTCGATTGAGCCGAAGATTTCGAACCGCCTGGCCTGCCTGCTGTCCGCACAGAGGGAACCTGCAGCCTGCGCACGGGCACCTGCGCCGCTCGAGCTGAAGCCTGGCCCCAACCGACGCCTGTGAACAGAGAAGAACAGAGCAAGAACGCAAGAAACCGTGGCAAGCTCCGATCCAAATTACTTCCTCAAATCACGATGATTCCAAACAAAAATTTCGGCGATAGATGCACACCAACAAGTAGGAGTGCAAATGGTGCGGATATTATCCGTCCGCATCCGATTTCGAATTCATTTAGAGGGGACTACATCCGTCAGTATCCGAATCCGGGCATTCAATATCCACACCGTATCCGTATCCAAAAACTTAAAATCGGATATATATGATGTCGATGTCAACCCATATCTTATCCGACATATCCGTTTCCGAGAAACGAATAGTGATATCCGTCCGTTTCTGAAGGTATCCGTTCGTATCCGATCCGTTTGCACCCCTACCAACAAGCTCTAGCAGATCTACAAATTGGATTCGAAAAAGACCAACTAAAGTTCGCCAATTGGAGGAAGAACCGAAACCCTACCACGGACAACAAATTTGGGGAAAACACAAATTCGGACCAAATCCGTGAGAGATTCGAAGGGGGATCACAACAAGATTGCTCACAAGGTTCCTAGCATCACAGGTCCCTAACAAATTTCACGAATTTCGCACCCAAATTGCACGAACGAAAAATCCCCAAAAATAGCTCCGAAAATAATAAATTCGGGAGGAAAAGATTAAGCACGAGATAAATGATTTGATTCACTCCGTAGGTTCGGTTACAAGCCTATCCTCACACTAATCAAAGTTAGGATGGCTAAAAGCTCAACACAATCTCTCTACCTCTCCCATCTTTGCCAAAGGCTCTCACACTCCAAAATGAGATGCCCACCACCTACAAGCCTCAGAGATGTGGCTGAAATTTCAGCCCCCCCTCGTATATATAGTCATTTGGCCTAAAGACCAAAATGCCCCTATACGAGGCATACAACACAAATACCCCTCAGGGGTAAAATCGTCCAACTTTTTATTGGTATATCGGACGCACCCGACGTCTTCACGACTTCGCTTCGCCTCGACGCAAGCTTCGCGATGATGCCACGAGTCCTCCGATCCAACGCCGCCCGTCCGCACCAGACTCGCCCCCGGTTTTGAGGCCCAAACCGGAAAACCCTCCGCCTGGGTGGTTTTGTGGACAAACCATCGAAACCCCTTCCATCCGACGTTGCACGCCGTGACGAAGCCCCGGTTTTGAGGCCCAAACCGGTCAAACCTGCCTCCATGGTGGTTTTATGAAAAGCACCCGGAAACCCCTCAGCTAGTCGCCGCACGACTTACCGAAGCCCCGGTTTTGAGGCGAAACCGGTCAAACCCTCAGCGTAGATGCGTGTCCGGCCTCTGCCAAGTGTCACAACGCCTTCGAGCTCTTTCACGCCTCCGCCGCAACGGCTAGCCTACTCGATGCTCGCCATCGCCATCCTTCTTGACTTGACCAACGCCATCTTCATCATGTACTCTTTCTCGTCCGTGCACCATGCGAGCCGCCCGTGACTCCGCCCGATATCCTCGGGTCCTTCGGCCAACCCTACTCGTGTCACCCTTCACCGTCTAGGTCCTTCGGCCTCAACCTTTCGCTTGCTCTCCACAGCTCAAGCCTACTCACGCTCAGCCTTCACCACAGTCCATCAGCATGACCTTTCACGCCTAACCTTCTCCACGCACCGTCGACCGTCACGTGGCACCCTACACCTGCACATCAAAGCCAAGAGCACATCACACACGACAGTTGTCAATCACTCATCATCTCAGGGTGACCACCACTGGTCCTCAATAAAGAATAGCTTAACTTCGCTAAAACATGAAAATAGAGATCAACTACTTAGTCGCTTTTAGCAAAATAAGCCCACAACCAAATAGCCTGCATAAGTCCAGATTTTATGGGCTTTATATCGATAGGATAAGTCTTGCGAGCATAAGTTTGCTTGTGGCTGTCTTATTTAAGCCAATTCGAGCTCATCTGATGCATATTGCATTTGGCCGACCTCTCTTCCTGATGGGTGGTCCCTAGAGTTCCTACCAGCTGATGAGTAGTCTTCTAGTGCAACTGATCTCTTTTTGTAGGCCACCGAGTCCTTTTGTTAGTTGCCGATATGGTCCTCTAGGTGTGCCATGTGTGGTCGCTCTTAGCCGATACCTCCTCTGATCAACTAAGTGTTGTCTATCAGCCGATTCCGTTGTTCAGCCGATTGGTGGTGTGTTGCTGGAAATATCATGTAATGGCTTTGTATCATAACATTGTATCAAAACATTGTATCAAACCGAGTTGTTTTATGGAAGCCTTCCTCTGGAGTTGAACAATTTGTGCCGGAATAACTAAATATTGTCTCAGTGTTTTGTGTATAGTTATCCATGTGCACTCTGTGTGTAAAATTTAAGATGTGATTTATGCATCTGGATGCTCACAATCGTGTGAGGTTGTGATTTCTGAACGATCTGGAAAGGGTGGTTTCATCGAGACATTTTACTCAAGCGCCCCTAAATGATTTTGTTGAAGCAACATGTCTTAGCCAATCAATGTTTGACCCATATCGTTTAAGGTGGCTCACCAAAAAAAAAAATCACAATTAACCCTTCAAACAAATTATTTATCAAATTACTATCATATTGGACACTTCAACCCATTGTAATTGTGTGTGGTGTCCATTGCCATGCTGTAGAAAGGAAGGTGTGTACATGGCGTGTGCCCCTAAATCCAATTTTAGATATTTAAATGTGAAATTTACATGTTTGGGAACCTGATATCTGAAACTAGTTTAGATAGTAAAAAAGAATGCAATTTGAATGTTCAGGACCGATGGTGTACTTTACACATCTAATAAGCATGCGTACTTTAGTCCTCTAATAAACCAAAACACTTGACGAGTCTGGCAACAATGATTTTGGAAAAGAAATGTAAGAGGAAACAAAACAAAGCATACAAGCTATAAATGATCTGATGAAGAGCTGAAGCAGTCGCTTACTAGCTACTCTTCTCTGTTTCAAATTATAATTTCTTTGGCTTTTTACCCTAAATTTGATCATTCGTCTTATTCAAATAATTATGTAAAATATTAATTTTTTGTTATGGCTTGGAATGACTTAAATTTGACTATTTTTTAATAAATTTTTTTAAAGAATATAAGCAGTCAGACTTGGGGCAAAAAAATCAAATAGATTATAATTTGAAATGGAGTATATATTATTTGAATTTTGGTATATAATTCCAATAACACATAAACAGCCTGACAAAAGGGTTGCATGTATAGGTATAGCTGGCATTGCAACCGAAATTTATTCTGCACTAATTAATAGTTGCTCCAATAATATTAATAATGTATAAAAGTATATTCCTCATTATTGAGCCTGATAAAAAAATCAAACATGAGCACAATGATGGTAGTTAGTAACTGTGGGCGTTAGCCAGAAGTTCTTGCGCCTGCGTGTCGTATTTGAACCCTTGGCTCCTGGAATGATCTGCAGCCCAGATGAAGATACCGTAGAGCTTCCCCTGCGACTGCAGAGTCTGGCAGGCGTTCAGCGACGTGTTGATGGACACCGAGGTGGTCGTCGGCGCCGTAGTGAAGCTGGCCAGGATGTTCCCTCCAGGGTAGTTCGCAATCTGGTCATCGAAGTGACCGACATACTGCTCCTCCGTCGTGCTCGCGCCGTACGCGTAGAACTGGAAGTTGACGTAGTCGATGACGCTCCCATAGCTCGCCCACAGAGCCTGGTAATGTCTCTGCACGTCGGCGTTGTCGTAAGGCGCAATCGAGGCGAACTTGATCACACCATTGCTCTTGAGCGTCGTCACCAGCCGGCCGATGCACTCGGCGAACGTGGCAGGGTCGACCTGGAACTGCTCGTAGTCGATGTCGATACCGTCCAGGTTCTACTGTTGCACGATGCTGGTGAGTGAGGAGACGGCGTTGGCGACCCATGAGTCGACGGAGGTGATGTTGAAGAACACCGGGTTGTCGTTCACGGTTGCGCCGCCGAGGCTGACGGCCACCCTCACGTTGGGGTTGCTCTGCTTGATGGATGCCACAGCGGAGGCCGTCAGGACAGTGTTCTGCCAGTAGATTTCGAACTGGCCGTTGGTTGGGGAAGGGGGCGTGGTGGTGGTGGTGTAGTCGATGACGAAGGCGAGGATGAAGTCGAACCGGACTTTGGGGTTGATGGGCACGTCGGTGAACTTGACGCCATTGAAGATGGCGCCGATGTAGTCACGGAAGAGGTTGGAGTTTGCTGCCGTGGTGGTCATTGGAGCATGGAGTGTTAGAAGAGATGAGAGAAAGACTAGTGCGATGAGCTGCTTTGAGGTGGCCATTTGTAACATATACTAGTATGTAAATGAGAACTGGTTGGCAAATGGCAACGGTTGGCTGTTCGAGGAGCTGCTGCTGGCTGCTGCTGAGAAAACCTGTATTTATAATGTGTGCGGCCAGCAAGCAAATGTCAACCAAGATATAAGCATATTTACTTTTTCAAATGGTATTGAACGTTGAATTTTTCAGATGGACTATTCTCTCAAGTCTGAAACGTAGGAGATAAGGTCAGAGATGCCAGCTTCTCGATTGGAGGAAAAACTGAATGTGCTGGTCGATATATAGCTGACCATCGATTTGCCATGCAGTCATTGGATGCGGAGGATGTACTAAACTACTAACGCAAGCAGAAACGATGGGTAGAGAGAAGACATGACTGAAGTTTAGAGCATTCCAAATGTTAGGTGCGCTGCTGCATGCGTTTGGTCTTCCAAGCAACTTGTCTTGCAAACAGATCTTGCCGCTGCTCGCTGGTAACGAACAAGTCACTCGGGCTAATCTTTAAAAATGTCTGGCACCAGCTAAGGAAAATGACTAAATCCTTGCTGGGCCACAACTAGAAGATACAATGAGAGACTAGGTGCAAAACCAAACTCAGTTGACTTCAGAGGTCAGATGCATGCATCATTTGTCTTGCTTAGAATTTAGCAGAGGTACCAAAAGTAAATGAAAAGGTTTGACGGCGCAGTTTGTGGATGCAGCCATAAGACATGTGGGCTAAATACTTCACTTTCTCTGCTATTATTAGTTACAGGAGAAAACGAAAGGACAGCTGCTAAGTTAGACTGTTTCAGAACATTACACGTGAAGCAAGATACAAGAGTAGGTACGGTCTGAAGATTTATTAGGCCTGCTATTTGGATGGGTCTCCTGATTTCAGGCCACCAACTTTGACTGAACATGGAAAACAATACATCGGAAAGGACATGAAAACATTATTCAGAGTTTCAGACAAACAATGAATTCTATAGAGATTTCAAAAGATATGCATTGAGTGGAAATCTGACGATGTATCGGCTACCGATTGGCAGAAGGTACACTTGCCTATAGAGGGCCCCCAGAACGTTGCATTCCACTACATAATGAGAAGATTCATTATATGAAAGCTGGATTAGCCTACGCTAACGTCAAAGGCCTTGTTGTGTTTGTTGTAGCTATCACAAATTAATAGGAACCTTGAACATAAATTCTAGAAGTTGCTCATGTGTCGGCAGAGAAGCAGACTACATGGTTGGAAGACTCGCTGGTTCATTTCCCTGTATGGCTTAACAGGCTCATCAGAGACAGAGTCCCACCGATAGGGTCAAACTTATTGCCAATAATCTCTAGTTATTGGTTCTATTCGCACCCTTCGGTTAAAACATAGCGCAAATAAACGGTGGAAGTCCAGAGAAAATAAGTCCAAATTTCTCCAAATAGTATTTTTTTTTTACCAGCGATAACCTGATATAACGGCACCGACTGACAAAATAGCATTCCTAATTTCCTAGCCGAAACCTGACACTAACAAACGAAAAGGAGAAGACATACAACCAAATATAAAATACAGACACCCTTAAACAAGAAGAATATTAGGTTTAGTTTGAATTGAAAACCAGATCCCTGGTTCAGACCTGACAAAGCAAGAAACAGAACTCAAGGAAAACAAAAATGGGCAAAACTGACGGCCCATACGCCATCAATAATGTTCTATTGTGACCAACTGGAATTTTAACAGAAGGGAAAGAAAAGAAAGAGAACCATAGTCTATTCCAAATTCAGCGCAGCGATGTATTAGTAGACACAAATTCCTAACATAATGGAACATTCAATGTCTTATACAAGGTTCACAGTAAGAGCTGCATTACAGTTGAGATTTTATTCCCCATTACACCAATAAGCTAAGAAATTTTATTCCATATTTTTGCAGCCGAAGTCTTGAACAGGAAACTCTAGCTGCAAAACGGTGAAGCTAGGTGCTAGCTGTTGGCGTTGGCCACCAGTGCCTGTGCCTGTGTTTCATACTGAAACCCTTCACTGCTGGAATAATCTGCAGCCCAGATGAAGATACCGTAAAGATGTCCCTGCGACTGCAGAGTCTGGCAAGCGCTAAGCGCCGTAGCAATTGGCACCGAGTTTGACGAAGTGTCGGTGGTGAAGCTGGCCAGGATGTTGCCTCCAGGGTAGTTGGCAATCTGGTCATTGAAGTGGCTAACATACTGATCTGCAGTTGTGCTCGAGTCGTACGCGTAGAACTGGAAGTTGATGTAGTCGATCACGCTGCTGTAGCTCGACCACAGAGCCTGGTAATGGCTCTGCACGTCGGAGTTGTCGAAGGGCGCGATCGAGGCGAACTTGATCACCCCGTTGTTCTTGAGCGTCGTCACCAATCGTCCGATGCACTCGGCGAAGGTAGCCGGATCAGCCTGGAACTGCTCGTAATCGATGTCGATGCCGTCGAGGTTGTACTGCTGGATGATGCCGGTGAGGGAAGAGATGGCGTTAGCGACCCAGGAGTCAACGTCAGTGATGCTGAATAGCACCGGGCTGCCGCTCACGGTGGCGCCGCCGAGGCTGACGGCGACCCTCACGTTGGGGTTGCTCTGCTTGATCGCAGCGACGGCAGAGGGTGTGAGGACGGAGCTCTGCCAGTAGATCTCGAACTGGCCGTTGGTAGGGGAAGGAGGCGTGGTGGTGGTGGTGTAGTCGATGACGAAGGCGACGGTGAAGTCGAACTGAACATTCGGGTTGATGGGCACGTCGCTGAACTGAACGCCGTTGAAGATGGCGCCGATGTACTCGACGAACAGGTTGGAGTTTGCTGCTGTGGTCATTTGGGCATGGGGGACAAGAAGAGCAAGTGCTAGAAGAGCCGCTGCAAGGAGCTTTGAGGAGCCCATTGGTAGCTTTTTTTTCTTTTTGTAGTGGAGAACTAGCTAGTTCGCACTGCTTGTTGGGAGGTGGAGCTGCAGGAGGATGTATTTATAATTTTCTTGTAGCTAATTTCAGCAAAATATAGTTCTTTTGTTCAAACTGAAAATAATTGTCTTTTATTCAAACTGGAAATAATTGATGCTGAAGTTGGACTTTGCTCCTCATCTGAATGTCAGCTTCTAGATTGGAAGCTCAAACTGAAATTCTCGCGGTCAATGGATATGGAGGATACAGTACTTCTACAGATGGGTGAGAGAAATGTCAAGTGCACTGCAATTTTGATCTTCCAACTTGCAGTAAAAGCTCCATCCAACTTGATGTTTTTGAAAATGCAACGACATTGCCAAGGAGCTCATGGCGCAGTGGCAAAGGCCACTGGATGGGAGGCTCCCGCCCAGGGTTCGACCCTGGGCGCGGCACCTAAAACTTCACGCGTCCTCCTTAGAGTGCCCTTCCAGAAGATGCAATGGCAGACAAGACTAGTTACGTAATCCAAGATAAAGTTTGACTTCAGGGCCAAACAAATCACTCTCGTACTTTGGATCTTAGCAAATGTACAAGGAAAAAAAAAGGCCTACTCTTTCTAGTTGCAATGAATGGGCAATGAATGGAGAAAATGAAAGGACAGCTACAATCTTGGAGCGTTACAATGGATCACCCGTGAACTAGATACAGGATTAGGTTAGACCAGTGTGGGAGTGTTATGGGCAATAAATAGAGTGCTATGTAGGCAATTTTAGTGACTTGGTACTGTATTTATGAAGAAAAAAAAGAAAGCAGTGTTATCACCATGACACCTTGTTCTCCAGTTACAAAGACAACTTATGTCTTGCATGTGACATAGGAAACAACAATAGTGAAACTATGCATTGAGAGATGGGAAACTATGCATTGAGAGATGGGTGTTTCATCATAGTTTTAAGTATTTTTAGATGATGTGTCACTCTAGGTAATAGTGTCCATGAACCTCCATTGATACTGGCCTTAGTAAGTCCAAGAATAGGTTTTATTTATTGAGGTTGTTTAGAATGTCTCAAATAGATAATTTTTTTTGTCCAACACATTTCCCAAGTACGACGGTTTATCTACTTAGAAAATATTGGTCGATGATTATTTGTTGATAGTTTATTTCCCCCTTTGTCAAAAAATAAGCAACATTGATAGGAACCTTGAACACAAATTCTAGAAGCTGCTCATGTGTCGGTAGAGAAGCAGACTACGTGTCTACATGATTGATTGAAAGACTTAGGCCTTGTTTAAATGGGAAAGTTGGTGTAAAGTTGGTGGTGTAAATAGTGCATTGGTAAACGTGTCTGTGAGAGAAGATGTGACTTGATGTGACTGGAAAATTGGTGCAAGTTGGCGAACTAAACAAGACCTTAGTTCATTTCCGTCTAAATGGCCTCAGATTCAGAGACGGAGTTCTACTTGTGGATCAAACTTAGGTTAGTCTTAGTGGAAGGGTCATAAAGTAAATATCATGCCACATCAACAAGTTTGCTTACATAGCAGAGTTATTTATGAGGAGAGGGAAGAGAGGGGTCATGAGACGAAAGAGGATGGTCTCTTACTTACGCGTTGTTGCCAACAATCTCTCCAACGCATCCTATATGTTCGACCCACCCTCTCCACTGCTCTCTTCTCCTCCCTCTCATGGCTGCTCGGCGGAATACGGCAAGGCGGCGTTCTTTCCCCTTCTCTCAGATTCTTCCCATGGCCAGCAGGAGGAGCACCGGCTGCAGCAACATTTCTTTCCCTCCCTATTTATTTATTCCAAATCGGAACAACAGATGCAAGTAGTACATCTCCTCCTCCTCCTCTCGCAATTCTATTCTTCCATCGAGCTATAGCGTCTGCTCTCTTCCCCATCGAACCAGCAGGTCTCAACTGCTCTAATTAATCCACATCTCTGTCCAATCAATGACTTTGCGAGGCCGCCGCTCTACGGCGAGCTGTTCGGCCACCGGCCGGGCTCGATGAACACAGTCGTGTCCTCCCTTCACTTCCGCTCCCCGGCGGGTAGAAGCGGTCACCAGAAGCTCCCGATGGCGCTGTACGGCGGCGATGTCCAGGCGGAACAAGGTCCGAGCGTGGCCGGAAGGCTGGTCCGGCGGCAGGTCCCACAAACCGCGTCGTGAAGACATCTTCCGGTATTCGGTTCCAAAAAATATTTTTTTATTTAGTACAGTGCCCGTACGTTGCTACGGGTGACAAAATCAAGTGAGAAAAGATAAATATTTTTCTAAGACTTAATAATATGGACTACTGCATAGGCTAATTCAACTAAATTTCTAGAAGGAAACAATATTTGTTTGGGATTCAAAAATTGTAAGAGGGGACAAAAGTTTGATGGACTGCAGATTTCATAGAGTTTCAGAAGCAGGCTACCATCACAGGTACCAAATGCGTAGGAACACCTCTCTTTTTCCAATCCCATCTGTTGCTGATATCAGGGGAACTTAACGGGTGAAGTATCTAGCAGATAAAAAATATGCGCCAATTATATATGTTGGCCATCATCTTGTTATGCATGCCATATTCATCTTGTTATGCATGATGAGATATAGCATTCAACAACGACTGCATCTAGCATACATGCACAAAAGAAATATGAGATCGATCACAAATAAAAACAGTAAAATGATTCACGAACGAGGACCTCATACCTCAATGGCCACGCAGGAGTCCATTGGCATATCATTGATCACCTTCCTCGCTTCCTTCGGCTGCCATGCTCTTCCATACAAATCGGCCAGACAGCTATAGTGCTCCGTCTTGGGCTAACAAAGCAGCGGCGACCCTCGCTGACCATACCAGCGTGCGTGCCGGCCGTGAGCACGCTCACCAGCGTGACATCGTCCGGCACCACAACACCATCCCACTCCATCAGACCAAACAAAACTCGACGGCGTCCTTGCCCCGCCCATGCATTGCGAGCCCGCCGATCACGACGTGAGGCCCTTCACCAGCAGGGCTCGCTCCTCCTCGACCCACCCACGCACTTGCATTGCGTACAACACCGCGTCTTGAATCGAGGGGGGCGAGCCACAGCGGTGGAGAGGTAGACCAATGGTAGATAGGTGTGGCCGCCCGTTGCGTGAACCGGCCTGCCGTCCATATTCGTGAAGCCCCTGAACTCCTCCGTTCCGTCGAGCCCAAGGAGGTGGACGGCCTGAGCATAGCATGGTGGCGCAGATGAGACCTACCACGCGATCGTCACTTCGTCAGGGATGAGAGCAGACTACACAATCGGCGGGATTAGCGGGTGGTTTCCGTAGGGAGAGACTGCTGGTTGTGTAACATATTGGAGTTATAGGTAGCGGATGGAGAGGAGAGAATGAATCGAACGAGGTGATTTCAAAGGCGGACCTGTGCGCCGCCGCCGAGGACGATGTGAGTGTTTGGCTTCCGCCGGCGGCCAGGCGAGTCTATACAATCGCCGGCGGCACTTCACCGGACGTTAGCGCTGCAAAAGAGGACTGGTCGTCGCGGAGACGGTAGGCAGCACATAAACCATCAAAGTCGTTGCGGAGACGGGAGGCACCTACGCGGGCAACGCAAAAACCATCGCGGTCGCGAGGTCGGCGCGGAGGACAGGGAGGCGGGCGCGGAGGGTCAACGCGACGCGGGAGCGATGGATGGCGGCGGCGTGTGCGCCGGAAAGAGCGTCCGCGACCGCGGACGACAGGGTGGCGGGCGCGAACGGAAGGGTGTGGGCGCGAAAGAAAACACGCACGGGAGGGGGACTTGAGGTCGCGAAAAGATGCGGTCGACGACTACCCGGTTCATCTCCCTCACATTACACGCTTTTTAAAAAAATTCATTTTTCACATTTCCTATTCACCTCTCACATAACACGCTTCCCAAAAAAAAATACGTTTTCTCTCCCAACTAAACACAGTCTATAGCACCACCTCCGCCTATAGAGAGTGGACTACATAACCCCCATCTATGAAACGGTCTATATCACCCCCTGAACTTCTCAAAACCGGTCAAATTACCCTCCCTAAACTAATTTTGAAAAATCATAGTAAATAAAAAAATCATAAAATAGAAAATCAAATTGTGTTGGACTCTAAATGAGTAGATATACACACTGAACATATAACATGATATATTTTAATATATTCTTTACAACGATGGAGAAAAGCATAGATCTAAAGCTATAGTGAAAAATGTACTAAAGCATATCATATTACATGTTCAATGTGTATATCTACTCATTTGAAGTCCAACACAATTGGATTTTCAATTTTTACGATTTTTCTATGATTTACTATGATTTTTTAAAACTGCTTTAGGGGGTAACTTGATCGGTTTTGAGAAGTTCAGGAGTGATATAGACCGTTTCATAGGTTGGGGGGTTATGTAGTCCAACCTCCGTAGGTTGGGGGGTGATAGACTCTTTCCCCTTCCGCTCGCCTAACGCGGCCTGCGCAGTTTCTTCTCCGAAAGAGCATCTAGGCCCCTAATTCGGTTTTGGCGATTAATGGCAACATTATCATTGCGACTAACAAGTATTTTGCAGAAACTAAATTAAGTTAGTGCAATGATGAGCTTTCATGGTATTCTTGGCCCCCATCATTCGCGAATGATTGTATTGGTGCAAAGGATATGATCGAAGATTAAGGATAAGCTAGTTCTAAGTGCCGTTTGGATGATGAGAGGCGTTTAGAGTAGTTTAGGTCTTTGTTTTCCTTTGGTCGTACTATAAAGGGGGGTTAAGGATTGGTAGCTTGACCTAGATAAATCTAGAGTTTAGGTGTGGTGCACACTTGTGAAATCTAGTGCTAGGTAGCTATGTCAAAGCCCTTGAGAAGGTTGGTAACTCAAAGAATTTGAATTGGACGAGTTTCAGCCTTAAGAAGTTTGAAGCAGTTTTACACAGTAGGGACCGACTATTTCGGTGCTCACTGGGGCAGTGACCGAATTAGTCGGTGCTCTGTTTGCTTTGCGAGACAAACAGAGGCACCGACTTATTCGGTCCCTGTCAGCAGATCAGTCGGTGCCTTCGGCCACTTGACAGACTAAGTCCCAGAGGGGACCGACTGGTTCGGTGGGCAGCACCGAATCAGTCGGTCATTCTGGCTGGAAATGGCTGTTAGGTACTGAGTGAAAATGGAGGGGGACCGATTGGTTCGGTGTACCCCATGAAGACCCACCGAATGAGTCGGTGGCCCTCGAGATGCTGTTCTAGCCCATGTCCCAAGGAGGACCGACTAATTCGGTGGGCAGCACTGAATCAGTCGGTCATTATGGTTGGAAATACCATTTCGGTACTGGTGAGCACCGACTGGTTCGGTGCTGCACTATGGGTGGCCACCGAATCAGTCGGTGGTCACTGGCTAGCCGTTGGAAGTTCAAATCCAAGGAGGCACCGACTGTTTCGGTGGCCATCTTTGGAGGGCACCGAATCAGTCGGTCCCTCTGCGTCAGCACTAACGGCTAGGAGCTTTTGAGTGGGCTATTTATAGCCACTCTTCTCCTACTTGGAGACCCTGTTGCCACACATTTTCACTGTTCATCCAGCTGCTGTTGGGGAGTGTTTGAGGGCAAGAGAGGCACTTGTATTCATTGGTGTTCTTGATCTCGAGAAGATTAAGGACTCTCTTTAGTGCTTGGGAGTAGCAAGTGTGCATCCATCTAGCTCTTGGTCTAGTCTAGGTCAAGTGAAGATCTTTGGCTTGTTACTCTTGGTGATTCGGCATCACCTAGACGGCTTGGTGGTGTTGATCTTGGGAGCTCACGTGGAGATTATGTGAAGCCCTAAGAAGGTGTACACGGTTTGGAATCCGCCGTCCTGGAGTGGGAAATGGATATCCCCTACGAGAGCACTTGATCCTTGCGCGGATTAAGGGGGAGCTATACCCTTGCGCGGGTGCTCCAACGAGGACTAGGGGGGAGTTGCCGACTCCTCGATACCTCGGGAAAAATCGGCTTCCTACTCTTCTCTTTAATTTGAGCAAGTTTACTTTCCGCATTTCTATTCCTAGAATTGCCATGATAGAGTAGGATTGGAACTAGGCTGCTTAACTCCTTTCAACACTACCTAGGCACAAACTACACTTGTAGGCATATGGGGTGAATTGACTTATTGCATAGGATTGTTTTATCGCTTAAATTTTTGTAGAAGCCTAATTCACCCTCCTCTTAGACATCTTGATCCTTTCACTTCTCACCTTGGTTGACGTGCCGACACCGTTTCTTGCATGAGACATGATTTCTTTTTTTTTCATCTCTCTTCATTAACTCTTGTGCCACATCAGATTTTTGCTTACATGGTAATACATTTAGAAGATGTTTAGTTTACTATTTCTCTAGTCTTTTCGTTCCATTGAAAATTGTGATTCCCCTCACAAACGTTTGCTACAGTAAAGTTTTGCGTCAGTAAATTTCCTCGCATCTCCACCAACTAAAGACCTCCTTAGTGCTATAGACACTAGCTGACCTGGAGGGTTGGGACTGCCCTAAGCATATTTCTTGTTAGTTGCAATTATAAAGCACCTCGCGGACATACCCATTCTAACATTAACCATGTTTGGTTTTTTTTCTCTTTTACGGGTTTTTGTTTTCAGATAAACAAGTGTGTCATAGACTTGAATTTGATTCACTTTTTAATGTAGAAAAACCTGAAATATTGGAGTTCTCCCAAGACGTATTCACTACCGGTCTCTACCATTTTGCCTGTGCTTATTTTGCTGTATTGCTTGGTGCGTGCACGAAAACAATTTGTGTTGGTGACTTACTCACACATTGGGGGCTCTCATGTCCATGGCTATTGGCCTATGACAGCAACTAAAGCCTGTGATTGGGATGGTTTTCAATACTTTAAAGGAAGGTGAAGACTTCGACAAAGATTGGTTTGGGGTCTTATTTGACTAATGGTATAATTGATAAATTCAGTTTTTATTACATGAGATTTGTGGCTGTGATTTTTTTAAGACGATGACATTCAAGAAATTTGTTGGGTTTTAATTATTATTATCATTGAACCTTCCAAACTTGGCAATGTACAGCTTCAGTGAGCTTCTTTGTTTGATTTCATCGGTATGGATGTGATGTGAATGATCAAGAACGCAGTTAAAAGTTCTGAAAAATATTGCAGGAGCAACTTGCTTGAATAAAACCAGGGTGAAAGTAGCCAGCGGTTCTTCATTGTTTCATGGCGCGGCAGATCTGAAGTGTGATGCTCAAATTTTGGTTTTAAGTACAGCGAAGATGTTCTCAAACAAGGATTTGGCCTACGGAAGGGGGGAAATGTACCAAGCATATTGTCACATCCGTAAGGCTGTAACTCTGGAGAATCAGTAAGACAGCAGAGTTCAGTTACTTAGCACTATATATACGAAGCAAAGTGAATTTCGAACGATTTTTTTTGAACGAAGCAAAGTGAATTTAGAACATTGCACATCTGTTGATGCCATCACTTCTTGTTAGTAAGTTATGGTTCTACATCTACCTGTTCGTGCTCTTGCGAGTTCATAGCAAACATGGAAAGCATATGTTCTAAGTTTGCAAATCAAGCATTAACGTATATACATATAAAAACTATTTGGTCCACTACACCAGTGAGTACCAAATTACTCGGTCCAGCTGACATCTTATGATTTCAAACTTCTTAAAGTCAAAGCTCGTCCAATTCAAATTCTCTGAGTTTCCAACCTTCGCCAGGGCTTCATTTGTACTACATAGCACTAGTTTCGCCTAGGTCAGCTAAAACCCTCAGCCCCTCTTTATAGTACGGCCAAAGGAACACACAAAGACCTAAATTACTCTAAGTGTCTCTCATCATGTAAACAGTGCTTAGAACTAGTTTATCCTTAATCTTCGCACATATCCTTTAATCCAATACAATAATCTTGACATGATGGGTGCCAAGAATACCATGAAAGCCCATCATTGCACTAAATTAGGAATTGTCGCGGCAAAATACACGTTAGTCACAAGGATCATATCGTCATTAATCACCAAAACCAATTGAGGGGCCTAGATGTTCTTTTAGGGGTTAATTTGATCTATGCCATTGCAATTATAAAAGTTTGGAGTTCTACCATTACAATTCACCTATTTAGATTCGTGCCATTACAATTCCAAAGTTGTATGAATCGTGCCATTTTCTACGTATCTGATGCTCTTGAGCCTACGCACAGGACATTGTATTTTTGTATGGACCAAAATGCCTATGCTACTGCTTTCTCTCCACATCACTGCCTAGTGGGACCCACATGTCATATCCTTCTTCCCCATCCCATCTCCTATCTTGCTGCAAGGATGGCACCAGCGACGCCGGTCTGCGCTCTCCTCCAACCGCCTATGTGATGTGCACCGGCCCAGGCGGGTAGGAACAAAGCCCAACACCTCTCGGGCAAAGACCCAATCACCCCAAAGGACTAGTCCGATAGGGGAAGGGTGGCTCTCCCTTTTAAAGTAGCTTCCACCTCCTAAGCTAAGCAAGGTGGGATTATTCAGAGGCTCACACGGTCGCCGCCCGACTACAACTGGGCCAGCTGGGCCCTTGTTGTTGCGTCTTTGTCAGCGGGTAACAATGGAGGATGTCCTTGTCACTATGCCACCTCCCGTGCTTGTTCACCGGCGACGCCCCCCACGCAAGCGCTCGCCTCCAACCGCCTGGGCCACCTCCCGTGCTCGTTCCACTCCAGTGAGATCGTCCTCTGGATTATATGGACTGGAGCTGTGGCGCCCAAGAGTTTCGTCAAGACCATCGATGTGTACGCTCATGTTGTTCATACGATCTTGACATCTCACGCACTCGAATCCATGAGGAGGGTAGGACCTGCATTCAAATCCATGAGCAGCAGGGTAGGACCGTAGGACACGCAACGAACCTAGGATGCTCGTCCTTCATGCTGCTGATCTGCTGATCTGCTCCGCACCTAGCCCGTGGCACCTGGGCCCGTAGAGAAGCCCGTGCGGCTCGACATCTGGGCGGACAGCACCCGGAGCCCACACAGCTCGGTGGCCGTGGCCCATTTTGCCGCCACTGCCTCACCTAGACACGGAGGAGGAGCACGAAAAAGATGCGAGTCCTACGGCGCGGACGAAAGCTAAGGATGGCAGCCGCGCAGTCCACGACTACCGGCACTGCGGCGGAGGAAGAGGATTCGGCAGGAGGAAGATGGGATTTGGAGAGGAAGGATACGACATGTGGGTCCCGCTAGGCATTGACGTGGAGAGAAAAAAAGCATGTGTATTTTGGTCATGCAAAAATACAACGTCCTGTGTGTCGCCCAAGAGCATCAAATACATAGAAAATGACGTGGTTCACACAAATTTAGAATTGTAGTGGCATGATTCTAAATAGGTAAATTATAATGGTAGAACTCCAAACTTTCAAAATTACAATGGCACGAATCAAATCAACCCTTCTTTTAGCCCCCACACTTTAGCCCGGCGACAAGTCCTACCGTCGTACATGTCACACCCGGTTTTCACAGAAACCCGAATACTTCCATATGTGTGCCTAGGATGTCCACAAAACACATACACACTACAAATATGGATAACGGAGAACACAATGCTTGAATAAATTAGTTTACATTAGAGTTTAACACCAGATATAGTCTTACACAAATAACACAGCGAAAGTCTAGAGCCTCAAGTCCACAGGGACATCGACTGGTTGAATACAGCTAGAAGTACGACAGATCATTCGGAAACTCAGCAAGCTCTTGCTCATTCTCTGCTCCATCTGTTACCCATCCGCAATTTTGTTGAATAGTTGCAAGTATAAGTAAACCATCTGATTTAACAAATATAACACGGGTTATGCAAAAACAAAAGGCTTGACACGGTTATACTGTATTAGCACTTTTAGTTGTTTTATTTTATTATCTTCCAAATTACTACAAGTGAGTTGAAATCAATTATAAACCCATTAATAATAATGTATAAGAACCTATATAGTATACCATCATCATCATCTAACATCATCTTCTAATAAAAAAAAAGATCCAGGACGCTCATGTGAGCTTACGGCTATCATAATAGATTTACACTCTGTAGATGTTTCCCCCTTTACCCGCTGCACGTAACGTCCAAAAGAACTTACGCTACGAGGCTTTTCACTAAACAACCTAACAAGCACAGTAGTCGTTTTGGTTCAACATAAGTAGCATAGTCCAAAGCATCAACATTTATGTACGCCCATGGATATTCGCACCATGAGGGGATTAATGGCATCATGGGCGTAGATATTCACACCACGTAACGTGCGAAGCTTACCTTCATAGTAGCTTACCACACGGAACTGTGCCCAATGAGACATAGCCAACATATCACCCGTCCTCGATGGATCAAACTATACTCTCACTCATGTTCCCCACATACACCTTTCGGTAACCACTAGCGAGCAACGGCAGCGAACAGGTTCCTGGGTTGCCACTTTATGAACCGAACCTTACGGAGAGACATTAGAACAAAGCACGAAGCATATGCTCTAACTCCCTGAATCAAACCTTATAGAGACACTAGAACAAAGCACAAAGCACATGTTCTAGCTCCCTGAACCATATTACTAAAAAGCACATTTTAACCGTCGTTGAAGTGAACGATTAATTCATTATTAACATATAAATAAAGTATTGGTAACAACGCTTAGCACCAACTACCCATAATGCATGAAACCCGGGTAACAAGGAATAAGGTAAAGACTTGTAACAACCTTAATTTATAACAAGATTAGACACATGCATATGAATGTATGATTAAATGGTGTACATGTAACAAGGATTGTCAGTGTCATACTTGCCTTCCTCAAAGTACTTCTGTTGTTGACCCTGTTCCTCAAAACTTTGATCGTTACCGAACTCGAACGGCTCCTCAGCTACTCACATTAATCACCACACAAACATCCACACAAGCTAGTACATGCAAACAAGATTACTCTATTAGAACAGTACAACAAACATTAAGAACAAAGTAAAAGAAGGTTTCTAAACTATTCTACGCTTCACTACGAACACAAGAGCAATCATTCTAATCGGAGCTAAAACGCGGAAACTGTGCCTAAAACAAGCTACAAGGGCTTCCTGGCAAAGAACTATGAACTACAGGGGCCTAAACGAAAGAGAAAGGGCTTTGATGTAAATACTTTCGAATAGAGATTGGACTGAGGGTTGTGTTTTTAAAAAAGAAGAGTTCTTTTGCAAAAGCGCCGCGGCTGACCGGTTAGGCCTAGGCTTGACTAGGTGGATCTGATACGGGCCGTTCAGATCTGATCGGATGGTTGAGGGCCCTCTGGGCGGCTTGACTCGCCGGCGGTTGCGAACAGGCGGCGGTGCGGCCGGCTCCGCGGCGGAGCTTCACCAGCGCAAGGTCTATCCGGGCCTATGGTTGTCACACCCGATTCTGATAGCAGAACCAGATGTCTTGCATATGTGCGCCAGGATCATTTACACACATATGTTGACAATAAGTGAATAACAGAAACAGTACTTTATTTGTAAAAGTGAAACATCGTCTTTATTACACTCACGATAAAGGCTCGAAAGCCTAATCATGTTAACAACGATATAAAAGAACAAGTCTTCAGTAGCGGAATGCCCACAGGCATCTGACTGGTGAACACCCACCTAGAAATCATCAAGCTCTTCAATGTATTCTCCGTCATTGTTCTCCTCTAAAATCCAAATTGAGCAAAGGTGAGTACACTTATGGTTGGTACTCAGCCAGTGGGTGAAGATGCAGGGTATCAAGGAGAGGCTAGGCTATGAGCGGTTAGCATTTTAGTTGGTCAAGTTTTATTAGCAAGCGCCTAGTTACTACAGTATAAGTGTATACCAACCCAATTAAGCATGATGTGAGATAAGCATCATAGATATCGTCATCCATAGCCGGAGAACCGAGATTTAGCTTTAAGTTCAATAATCTTATCATGTGAGGGTCCAGGCCGTTCATGATCGTGAACACGACTATTGCAATAGATTTTAACACTCTGCAGAGGTTGTACAACTTTACCCACAATTTGTGTTTCCCTTTTCGCCCGGGTTTGCAAAGCCCTTAAACACTTCCGAGGTGAGTGGTGAGGGATTCACTACTAGGCCTTTCCAAAGAATTTCTATACGTGGATGCTTGATCCCAAAACATGCGGTCCATCAGAAGCCGAAGCTTTCCTTCTCCGCTCTCTCCATACACATACTCAAAACCACCCTCAAGCAGTTCAAACACCACACATAGTTCATCTAATTACTTGGCCTAAGTCAGAGCCATGTGATATTGTGGTTGTACGTCAAATCCCGGGTGGTTCTCCAAGTTCCAATTAAATCAAGTGTTCTTGCTTAACAAGACCAACATATTCCATATTCGTCAAGTCATCATAAACCTCCATGAACTAGTAGTAAGCAACTAGCAGTTCTTCTAGCATGAATATGAACCAAGGTAGTTCAAGGGTGTGGGTAAAAAGTCTAGTTGTCCTTATTGGTTCCCATCATAATTAATGCAATCACAACATAAAGTAAAAGTGCATATAGCATGATTTTTCATGGCATCTAAATAGAATATGCTGAGGGGGAAGCCACTTGCCTTCTTCAGCGAAAAACTCCCGTTCTTCCTCAACAAACGGTTCCTGGTCCTCCTCCTCAACCGGTACGTTCTCTACATGGCAATCAAGGCATACAACAAATGAATAGCTAAACAATACACCATTCATTGTGAAAAGTCGTCAACGTGCTTCTACATCTACTGTTGCTGCAGAGAGAAATGCTTGAGCGAAAGAATCACTCAAATCGGATTTAAAATAGTGAAAATATGTTTAAAACAAGCTTCAGGGGCTTCTCTGCTACAAAACTAACCTCTCAGGGGCTAAAACTGAAGAAACCGAGTGCTTTTACATAATTTCGTATATAAAGAGAGGGTTCTATACGCAAAACTGATAGCTCAGGCTGCGGGTTCTATATTTCAAAAGCTCAGGGGCTTAAACGTGGAGAAAAGGACTGATATGGAATTATTTTTGAGCTGAGTTGGACCGCGGGTTGATTTCAGAGAAAGTCAGGGGCTCTTTAGCAAAACCGGCTTGGCTAACCATCGTCTTCACCTTTGATTCGATTCGGGGTCGACGTGGACGAGGTTGGCGGTGGCGCTGTGGCGGCGCTTCGCCGGAGTCAGGCCGCTCTAGCGCTAGAGTGCACGGTTCTACACGATTTAAGGTCCTAAAGCGAGCTGAGATCACGGTGAATTCAAAGGTGGGATCGGCAAGGCGTCTTGGGCGATGGGGATGGCCGGCGACGAGCGGTGGTGGGTGGCGAACCATGGCGAGGTTGCGCCCGAGGCTAGAGTGCACGGATTTGAGGGTTTTCTGGCTCGGGAGCAAGCTAGTGTCACACGGAGTCTACTAGTGAGGTTTAGGGTGCAAGACCCGCTGCAGCGGCGGCCGACCTTGCCACGGCGAGGTTGAAACAGGAGCTAGAGACCTCAATTCGACCTGATATTAGGCCCTAAAGGTAGTTGGGACCAAGGCGAAGCTAACCCGCTAGCTCTCATTGAAGCTCCGGCAACAAGGCATGCCGGCGACGAGCGGCGGTGGGAGGAACACTATGGCGAGCTCAAAAAGACTGCAAGGAAGGGAAAGAGGGGATGGTGTGCTCACCACCTTACCCAAAGCAGCGTCGAGGAGGCCAGGAAGAAGACCGTAGAGGGAGTAGGGGTTCAAGCGAGGAAGACGACCAAAGCTCCGTCCAGCGGCGGCAATGGTGACGGCGAGCTCCAAATGCGGCAGCGTGGGCACGAGAGAGAGGGAATGAGGTGGGGCTGAGCACTGGGTGGGAGGTTGGGGCTTTATAAGCCGGTTAAGGCGGTTGCTCATGGCGCGCAAGGGCCATTACGACCTTAATGGCCTTGAAGGAGAAGGAATGGTGGTCATGGCGGCCGTTGCGGCGGTTTGGGGCGGTTGTGGCCGAGGGGGTGAAGGAGAGAGTGAAGGCACTGGATTGGTAATGATTAGAGTTAAAGCGATGTGAAGAAGGGGGCGCGACGTGGCCCGGAAGACCCGCGAGGCTCGGCTCCGTCGCGGGCTGGAGGAAGAAGAAAGGTCTTACGGGTCGGTTCAAGCGGTTAGCGAGCGCGGCGAGGGAGAGAGCGATCGTGTGAGACAGAGAGACGGGTGGCAGGCAGGCCCGGCTTGTCAGCGAGAGAAAGAGAGCGCGCCGCAGGAAGAGGGGAAGGGCCGGCGGCACTAGCTGGGCCGAGACGGGCCGCGCGCGGGGGAAGGAGAAGAAGAGAAAGGAGAGTGGGCTGGGCCGGCTAGAATAGAGGGGAGGGAAAAAGAAAGGTTTAAATATTTTGCAAAGTTTTTTCAACATTTTTTAGGTTTAAAACTTCACTCAAAACACAATGCATCAATATGTATGCACAAAATTTTATATGCTCACTATAAAATCTACACTAACATGTTGCTTACTTTATTTTTAACGTGATGGTATTTTTAGGGTGTTACAAATCATCTATGATGCTTATCTCACATCATGCTTAATTGGGTTGGTATACACTTATACTGTAGTAACTAGGCGCTTGCTAATAAAACTTGACCAACTAAAATTCTAACCGCTCATAGCCTAGCCTCTCCTTGATGCCCTGCATCTTCACCCACTGGCTGAGTACCAACCATAAGTGTACTCACCCTTGCTCAATTTGGATTTTAGAGGAGAACAATGACGGAGAATACATTGAAGAGCTCGATGATTTCTAGGCGGGTGTTCACCAATCAGATGCCTGTGGGCGTTCCGCTGCTGAAGACTTGTTCTTTTATATCGTTGTGAACATGATTAGGCCTTCGAGCCTTTATCATGAGTGAAATAAAGACGATGTTTCCCTTTTACGAATAAAGTATTGTTTCTGTTATTCACTTATTGTCAACCTATGTGTGTAAATGATCCTGACGCACATATGCAAGATATCTGGTTCTACTATCAGAATCGGGTGTGACAACGGTTCACCTTTTCCACTAGTTCAAGGCCCGGGAGAAAGATAAGCACGCGGTTTTACGGGTCGACAGCAAGGATTAGATGGCGGAGAAAGCGGGCGACGGCCGGTGGCGGACGGCAAACTCCGACGAGGTTGCGCGCATGCGCGTTAGAGCGGGAGACAGAGATAGAAAAGGCTCAGCGAGATCCTCACCACACCGCGAACCTTCGGGTTGAAAGAGAAGACAGAGAGGTGGGCCAAGAAAAAGAAAGAGAGAGAAAAAAAGAGGGTTTTGCTATTCAAAACAAAGACACTCAATTTGAATTTAATTCAAGTTTTCAATTCCAGCATTCAAAAGAAATGCACCAGCATGCAATGCACAACAATATTTGTAAAACCTTATATTTATTTTTAATTATTTCAAAAGTTTATTTTCCTTGCTTTTTGATGAGCACATGACAATAAAAAGCAGTTTATTAACTAATTTCAAGAAAAACATTTTTAGGGTGTTACCGTACACCTTTAGCCCAGCGATAAGTCCTACCGCCGTTTGATCCGGATACAACCATCTATAACATGGCGGTAGAACTTACCGCTGGATGAATAGATATTCTTTCTTAAGTGGGAAATGGCATTGCGGTCCTTTTTAGTCTTTTTTCCCACTAGCAGCTCTCCTACATCTATGCGTTCCTTTTTAGGGTATGGCGTTGCTAGCGCCTGAACGTCCAATATGCGTGTTAGCCATCGGCCGAACGTTGCCCTCACCATGCGCCATTGCCGCTCCCTGAGCCACCGCCCGCCACCCCGCTGTGCGTCGGGCTAGGGTCCGTGTCGACCGTCACACTAGCCTATCCCGCTGTCGCCTCACGCCGCCACTGCCTCCGTCCAGCGCCATCATCGTCGTCAACTCCCCTGCCCCCGCGCCCCGCGTCCTCCGCTGGGCTTGCCTTCCACCACCTACCCTCCCTGTAAGATCGACAGTGGGAAGGCAACCCTGACAACCCCAAAAGCCTAAGGAGGCGTGGGAACACTACTAGAGAATCGACCTTTAGTGCCAGGCCAAAAGCCATGTTCTCCAGGTACTAAATTGGCAGCCCCGTTAGTATCGGCTGCAACAACTGGTACTAACGGGGCCGCAGGATCGCCGGGGCGGACCACTTAGTACTGGTTTTGAGCCAAAAAAAATAAAGAAAAAAATTGTAAGCTTACCAGGAGGCTCGCACACGCGCAACGTCTTAGTTATCCTCATCAAGCCACAACCTTGATGTCTAGCTTCCCAACTGGTAGATGGTTCCCTTTCCCCCGGATCAATGACGAAGGGAGAAGTCAGTTGATTCTTCCGAAGAACCGGAAACTTCTGTCGCTCCATCCCCATATGGGTGGAGAACCCGTCGTTGTCTCGGCTGTGCTACCGGAGCCTCTAGGGAAGTCGGACGAGAGAGCACTCATCGTCCAACTCCACGGTTCCTCTCATTTTTCTTGTTGGAGAAAGCCTATCTTCTTGGACATCCAGCAATCAAATTGGATCAGGCAAAAAAATCGTAATGTAGTGAACCATACCGAGCTTTTCAGAGACGGTCAACACAAGAAAGAACAATCTAGAAGCGCCAAAGCCATTCAGCTTCGTTATCGATTAGGTATCAGTGGGAACATCAAGATGAATGAGTTCACTAAGTATCAGATCGACCAAATTGAACAAATGATAGCTCAAGATCATGTTGTTCATTGGGAATTGAAGAGGGGAGAACGAGCAGACATCGAACCCCAGGCGGGATAGTTAACGCGTTAGCTACAACACTGCACGGGTCGAGTCGCACAACACCTAGTATCCATCGTTTACGGCTAGGACTACTGGGGTCTCTAATCCCATTTGCTCCCCTAGCTTTCGTCACTCAGTGTCAGTGTCGGCCCAGCAGAATGCTTTCGCCGTAGGTATTTGCTCCCCTAGCTTTCGTCTCTCAGTGCCAGTGTCGGCCCAGAAGAGTGCTTTCGCCGTAGGTCTCCGCAAAGTCGTAAGACCATGTATGGGGGCTGACGCCTGCCCAGTGCCTGAAGGTCAAGGAAGTTGGTGAACTGATGACAGGGAAGCCGGCGACCGAAGCCCCGGTGAACAGCGGCTGTAACTTATACATGTCCAACGGGTCGTGCCGGCCTGGCACGACGGCCAACCGTGCCGGGCCGGGCCGCAGCCCGCCGTGCCTGGCCGTGCCATGCCACCACCGTGCCTCGTGCCGCGGCCTCGGCCCACGGCCCGGCCCATGGGCCGATTGACCGTGCCGTGCCGCCCGTTGGCACGACGGGCTTTTCTCGTGCCGTACCGGCCCATGACCCATCAACATTCAAACTTTCAAAGATTCTCAAATTACAACTACACAATCACATAAAAGTTCTATTCAAGTATTCAACATTCAAGATTTCAAGCAAGAATGCAAGATTTTAGAATAACATATTCACATTCAGACATTCTAGTATCACATATTCTTATATTCACATAATCACGTTGGGAGGCATCGGGCCGGCCATTTTACCGGGTCGTGCCCGTGCCGTGCCACGGGCCGAGGTGGCGGCCCATGGCCCGCACGACGGCTCGGGCCCGCTGCCGCCGTGCCGTGCCGTGCCATGGGCCGGGCCAAAACCCCGTGCCGTGGGCCGGCCCAGCGGGCCTCAGGCTGCATGGCCAACTCTACCGTAACTATAATGGTCCTAAGGTAGCGAAATTCCTTGTCGGGTAAGTTCCGACCCGCATGAAAGGCGTAACCATCTGGGCACTGTCTCGGACGCGAATTTTTCACGCGTAAATGTGCGTGCGCGGTTCGTGGGATTCGAACTCACAACCTCTGGCCTCGCGCGTAACCCCCTCTACCATCCCACCTATGCATCAGTTGTGATTGAGTGGGATATGATTTCCTTTTAAACTATACCCCGTGAACCCATTTAATACCAACTCGTAACACCAGTCGGTACTAAATACCAAAATTTAGTACGATACTAAATGCACAGGGGCCTCGGAAACCCCCCGGGACCATTTAGTACCGGCTGGTAACATCAGCCGGTACTAAATGCCAAAATTTAGTACCGGCTGGTCCGAGGGCCCTCGGGGGCCCTTAGGGACACGTTAGTACCGGGTTTTAAGACAACCGGTACTAACGTGTGAGGGACGAATGCTCGTTTCTCTTGTAGTGGAACCTCTAGACGACAGAGGAAGCTTGCACATGGAAGCCAATAGAAGAACGTGTCCGATCTTTCCTCATCCATCGATTGCTTGTTTTTTTTTTCAAGAATACGCAGGAGAGCTGTGTATCTTTGTATTAAGAAGAAAATGTTTTACATCGCGGGCCTACAATCCAGGCTCATGCACACGAACAACCGATGCTATGGTTTGTGTTCTTATACAAGCACTTAACAACAGGGTTTTATGGAGAGAACTCCTACATTGGGGATTGTCAGCGAACCTAGAACAGCGAGGAGCGAAGCTCCCACCTGCATCCACAGACACGCATCTTCTATCGCAAGTCGGTTGCCTGTTTCGTAGCATTACCATTTATTTACTCCTCGCCTGCATCCACAGACTTCTATCACAAGTCGATTGCCTGTTTCGTAGCATTACCGTTTATTCGCTCCTCGCCTGCATCCACAGACTCGCATCTTCTATCGCAAGTCGATTGCCTGTTTCGTAGCATTACCGTTTAGCGTATGGCTAATGTTTAGCCCAAGCATGGCCCTCCTCTTCGCCACGGACTAATATTAAATCTTAGCACTTAGATCTATTACTACATGGATCCAACATGGCCTAAGTATGATTTCAGTTCCACCCAACTAATAAAATATTATATTTGTACAGAATCCAAAACTTGCTCAAACATACCGTATCACAGATTCACAGTATAACGTATACCAGAATAAACATCCATAAATCTTCTTCAAATGTGGGTTATTCACCAACCTGAACATCCCTAAAAACTAGAAGCTATATGTACAATGAACAACTACACTGTCCCAAAACGGAACTCTGCAAAATTTTCTTCAGTAACAGTTCTGCTGTACGCTCAGCGTCAGCAAAAAAACATAGATCTGCACACGTTGGGATGCAACCGTACATCTGATGCTGCTGTTGATGATGACGGTACATCAGTTCCAGTTGAACATTTCGATCCCCCAGACAGTTCAGAGTTTAAAACCTGCATCATCAGGGACGCAGCATTGTGTGCGTACCTAATAGGAGCAACTGAAGGAAAAACAATCTCAGCTTTCTGAATACGGAAGGAAGAAAATAAAAAATAATTACATGGGTGAACAATATACCTATGGTGTCAGCACTCATAGTCCTTTGGTTTCTGCATAAATACACAAACCGTTAGCCTCTGAAATGAGACATGCATTGAAATCAGAAAACGGCCAGCAGCTAATGCGCTTACTCGTGTGTGAGTAAAAAAACTAGCTTCTGGAGTGTCTCTGCAGAGAAACCAATTTCATCAAGGAGCACCTGGTAGTGGGTGGATCTCGTGAAACCCTGTGCAATAAGAGTATTTAGAATGCTAAAATATAAAAGGGCTGAGACATGCAGTTTTACTTGTTCATGGTAAGAACTGACAGGCATGGTCAATGAAAAACAAATGTTAGGAAAACTACCTGCCCTCCAGGCGAGCACAAATAAAAGTTGTAGGTCTTTGGATTTGTGATGATTGAATCCACAATCACACCTTTTTACAAGACAAGTCTGTGAGTTCCTCAAGATATTCAAGGGTCGAACAATTTTATAAGTATTAAGCTGAACTGTGCTTACCGTGGGCAAGATTTTCTGGCAAATCTGCTTTGGTAAATTTTGTATGGTGCTTTTTTTGCGCAACGATAACAGTGAACTTGGGTCGGTGATCCCAGCCCATTGCTGTGAATGCCTGAGTGGGATGAGTTATTCTTTATCACTCAATTCATCAGAGGGCTGAAGCCTGACATTAGGGGAGTGGTGCAGTCACAAGATCCTGACACTGTGGAAAGGGCAATTTCTCTTGCTAGAATTCAGCAACAAGTGTTGGAAAGGGCTAAGTCTAGGTGGGCTAAACCTATAGGGAATACCAGGACTGCTGGACTTTCAGCTCGAGGAGATGTTAAGCAGGGGTCTAGTCCTCTGTGGAAGGAGAGATTAGCTCGAGTTTACAGAAAAGCTAATGGTTTATGCTACTATTGTGCTGAGAAATTTGATGCCAATCATGCACAGGTCTGTACTAAACGACCAGGGGCTCAGGTAAATGCTCTGGTAGTGAACACTCTAGATACAGAACTCACTGACGAGGTGCTTACTCAACTGGCTATGGAAGATTCTCTGGCAGAGGAATTCTGTCAATTATCATTGAATGCTTTGTCTGGCACCGCTAAGGGAGAGGTTATGCAAGAGCTCTGGTTCAAAATCAAGTGATGTTGATTCTTGTGGACAGTGGTAGTACTCACAGCTTTGTCAGTCAATCGTTTGTGAACAAAGTGGGCATTCCAACTGTACCAACGAATCCTCAACAAGTTCAATTGGCTAATGGAGAAAAGTTGATCACTAACCAGAGGGTGCCTCAGTTATCTTGGTGGACTAATGGGCATACTTTAACATCAGATATGAAGGTGCTTAAGATGAGTGGTTATGATGCTATTATAGGGTATGACTGGCTGCAACAGCATAGCCCTATGACTTGTCACTGGGGGAATAGAACAATTGAGTTCTGGGAGCAAGGGAAGTTAGTTACACTGCAAGGCATAGTATCACAGAACTTACACCTACAAGAAGTATCTGTGGAACAAGTGCTCAAGTGGTCACAAGGCAATGATATTTGGGCTATGGCAGTGGTGGATATCATCTCTACCCCACCTACAAACTCTAATAATGAGGAGTTGCAAGCATTGTTGAAGGAGTATGGAGATCTGTTTGAGAATCCAACATCTTTACCTCCAGAAAGATTTTATGATCATAGCATTCCCCTCATTCCATGTGCAACACCTGTGAATTCCAGACCTTATACTTATAGCCCACAACATAAAGATGAAATTGAGAGGCAGGTCCGGGAGTTGTTGGAAGCTGGGTTAATTGAAAGAAGTGCTAGTCCATTCGCTTCCCCCGTGTTATTGGTGCAGAAGAAAGATGGCTCCTGGAGGTTCTGTGTGGACTATCGAAGGCTGAATTCTATCATGGTGAAAAACAAGTTTCCTATGCCCTTGATTGAGGAAATTATTAATGAGTTGGCTGGCTCAATATACTTTGCAAAGTTGGATATGAAATCTAGATATCATCAGGTCAGGATGAAGCCACAAGATGAATACAAGACAGCCTTCAAAACTCACCATGGCCACTACCAATTCAAGGTAATGCCTTTTGGCCTAACAAATGCTCCTGCTACGTTTCAATGCGTGATGAATGATATTCTTGCACCCTTCTTGAGGAAGTTTGTCATGGTCTTCTTAGATGACATTTTAATCTATAGTCCTAGTATGGAGGCACATTTGTATCACCTTAGATTGGTATTGGAACAATTAAGGAAACATCAGCTCTACATTAAATTCAGCAAATGTTCTTTTGCACAAACTCAGTTAGAGTATCTAGGCCATATCATATCGAGTGCAGGGGTGTCTACTGATCCTGCAAAAACTCAAGCAATGCTGGATTGGCCTGTGCCTGCCACAGTCACAGAACTGAGGGGATTTCTGGGATTAACTGGCTATTATAGGAAATTTGTGAAACACCATGGGTTGATTGCAAAACCATTGACTCAGCTGCTCAAGAAAAAACAATTTCAATGGAATGATACAGCACAGCAAGCTTTTGAACAGCTTAAAGTGGCTATGTGTTCCACCCCAGTTTTGGCTCTACCTAATTTCCAGGAGACCTTCATTGTGGAAACTGATGCTTGTGATGTGGGGGTGGGAGCTGTGCTTATGTAACGTGATCAACCAGTGGCTTATTTGAGTAAAGCTTTTACAGAAGCCCACAAGCACCTATCCACATATGAGAAGGAGTTCCTTGCTCTTATTATGGCAGTAGAGAAATGGAGGCCATATTTGCAAGCCAGGGAGTTCATAATTCGCACTGATCATAAGAGCCTATCCTATCTCAATGAGCAAAATCTGCACTCTCATATGCAAAGAAAGGCTATGGCCAGATTAATGGGTTTGCAGTTCAGAGTACTCTACGGACAAGGAAAGGAAAATGTAGCAGCGGATGCTCTGTCTAGGATGGGTCATTTGATGGCTGTCCAAGCTGTGTCCAGTCCTCAGCATTTGTGGATGCAGGAGGTCAGTAATTCTTATGCTACTGATCCTCGGGCACAACAACTTTTGGCTCAGCTGGCGGTTCAGAGTCCTGATGAACATGGGTACCAATTGGACAATGGGCTGATCAAGTACCAAGGTAAGATTTGGGTGGGCCAAAATTCAGCCTTACAAACGAAAATCATCGCGGCTTTTCATGCCAGTGCAATTGGAGGTCATTCAGGAGCTCAGGTGACTTATCAACGAGTTAAAGCTTTGTTTAGCTGGAAGGGAATGAAGCAAGCTATGGTGGAATTTGTCCAACAGTGTGATATCTGCCAACATGCAAAACACTTGAACACACATGCTCCTGGTTTGTTACAAACTTTACCAATACCAGAAAGGGCGTGGAAGGACATCTCCATGGATTTCATAGAAGGTTTGCCTAAATCTGAAGGTTACACGGTAATCCTGGTGGTGGTGGATCGATTTACCAAGTATGCTCATATCATCCCAGTTAAGCATCCATATACAGCCAGGTCTATAGCGTTGCTGGTCTTTGATAATGTAGTCAAGCTACATGGCTTACCGGAGACAGTGGTGTCAGACAGGGATAGGATTTTTACTAGTCGTTTCTGGACAGAATTGTTCACGATAGTTGGTACGAAACTATTGCTCAGCTCGGCCTATCATCCTCAAACGGACGGCCAAACTGAAAGAGTGAATCAATGCTTGGAGATGTACTTGCGTTGTGTGGTTTTTGATGCACCAGCAAAATGGAAGTCCTACTTGGCACAAGCAGAATTCTGGTACAATACATCGTTCCATACTGCTCTGGGGTGCTCACCATTTCAAGCACTGTACGGCCATGAACCTAATTTTGGTGCAGTTCCAGTACTTTCTTCAGATATAACACCTGAGGTGGGGGAAGCAATTCAGACTTTGCAGGCTCAAACGGGTTTGCTCAAAGAACATCTGGCCAGAGCACAGAACCGTATGAAGATGTTTGCTGACAGGAAACGCATGGACAGGGAGTTTCATATTGGAGATATGGTCCTGCTCAAGCTACAACCATACGCTCAATCCTCTTTGGTAAACAGACCCTATCCGAAGCTATCCTTCAAGTACTTTGGTCCTTACAGAGTGCTCGAATGTATTGGTAAAGCAGCCTACAAGTTGGATTTGCCTACAACAAGCATGATCCATCCTATCTTTCATGTATCACAATTGAAACCATATCATGCTAACTATACTCCGGTGTTCACTGAGTTGCCGAAGCTGGTGGATTTGGGGACTGACACCTTGCAGCCACAGGAAGTGTTGTCTCGCAGGTTGGTGAAGAAGGGCAATTCGGCTGTACCTCAGGTTCTCGTAAGATGGGGAAATCTTCCAGCTGAAGCGGCGACTTGGGAAGATTGGAACGTCCTGACGAAGCGCTTTCCAGATGTGCTTGCTTGGGGACAAGCAAGTTCTTCGGCGGGGGAAGATGTCACGCCGGCGGCAACGACTACAGTGGAAGCGTAGAGAGTAAACGGTGGCGCATTCTTTGTGTTATAGTGGGGAGTGAGTATATGACCAGTGGACCCACGGGGTCAGTGTAATGAGAGGGAAAGGGGTATAAGATGAGTATTGTGCTGTATCAAAAACATATATCGTTATTATGAAAAAGGAGAACTCGAGACGGAGAGGAATCCTTCCTCGTCCCGATCCTATCCGAATCTCGATTTCCTTCTTGAATCCGCTCACGTCGGCGAGTTCGTCGGCAAAGGGTTGTGACAAACATCCATTAGAAAAGAGTTACATAAAACCAAAAAACTTACTAGGCTAAAAGAATGATTTAGCACAACCTTTATAATTTGATTAAGCTCGACACTCAGTACTTGGCTAAATTGAGACTCGCCCACACCATCCCTGCATCAATTTTGAATTCATCATTAGCACCAAAAACTCAAGGCAGAAACTACAAATAACACAACACCACGTGCCAAGCTCACCATGAACATAGACCATACAACTAAAAGGGGAGTAAGAATTCAGGACAGGATTATAATAGTTGTACCAAAAACTCAAGCCAGGAGCACTAAATAATACACAAGATTACTTTAATTGCCAAGTTCACCATGCAGCAACAAATAAAGCAAGTTGTACAGATAAAGTAGCATAGAATGTTAAATGGAACATGAATACATTCTCCACCGGAAAATAAGAACCAAGCAAGGGTACTCATTCTTCTACTCCCTCTGTTCTCAATATATTTGACGTTCAGTAGCTCAAATTTGAACTATCCAGCGTCGAATAAAAGAGAACGGAGGTAGTATGAAATAAGAAGATACATTGTTTTAACACAATATGACAACTAGCATTGAAAGCAGCATTTTTTCAGCAGTCAACTTATGATAATCCAATCAAGCAAACATGACACTTGAAGGACAAATTCATGGGGTTAACTGAAAATAGCAATTAAATTAACACACACCTAAATATGATGATTTGTGATGGCTTTCTTTGTTGACTTGTTTCATAGAAGTCCTGTAGGAGTTCACTGCAATATAAAGAGTGGGGAAAAAAGTAAGTGCATTGAGATCCTTTTTTGTCTAACAGATTAAACCCACATCCTGAGAGTAAATAACTCAAGAATCATTTCAGATATTGTGGGTTACAACTAGAACAATAATACAGAAACCCAATAAGATAGGGATGTAGATCACCATATCATGCCACCATCGTTTCCATTATACAATGGCGTAAACAGCGAGTTGATCATTTCGGCCTTCTGTGGCTGAATCCGAATGGATGCTCTGTACTGTGACAGCAGTGGCCAGCATCTAGAACCAACAACCTGCAGTGGAGCAAATTTGATTACTAGTTCCCTCTTAAGAATCCAATATGAAACCAGCAGCTGTAGAATATGGAAGTTGTTACAATGCTAGTGGATTTTCAAATTATAGTTTACCACAAATCCATAGATGTTCTTCTAAAAAGGTTGTGATTTATTGTGCTAGGTAGCTGTCCACTAATTTAACCAATGTAAGTGTGTATAGACATGGAAACTAATGGGTACAACTGGTCAAGGGTGCTCGCTATACATTTTAACTATTCACAAAATATAAATCTCCGCCATCTATTCAATTTAACTGTTCATAAGACAAATGTTGACTTGTTGTAAGTGATATAGGATAGAACAAGACACACCGCGGCAACAGATGGAACATCAGCTCGGCCTGGAGGACCATGTGAAACATCCATTCCAAGAATAAGCGTGGGTGTTTCTGTGATGGCTGGTATCATGTAGTCATTTTTAAAAGCCACCTTACAATTTAATCCACCGAGCTAGTCATCAGGGAAAAAGAACAAAATAGCCATGTAATTACCTTGTCAGTAAGAGGCTTTATTAAAAAAACAAAGGCAAGGCTGAACAGTCAAATAGAGCAATAAATGTGTACCCTTTTGTTTTTGGAAAAAATGAAGTGTGTACCTTAGCATTGATTTTTAGAAGAACATTGATAAAGAATTGGTCTGTCGTGTTGGAACTAGGAGCAATACACTGACTGGCCCATCTCATGTAGAGTTTTTCTCTTCCACGGCCCTTCACAGCACAAATTTAGTTACATAAAAATAACAAATTATAGCCCTCAACAGCGTAAGTTCAGTTGAATAAAGAACCCACTGGCATAGAAACACTATGTCTATTATATTACCGTAAATATCACAATTCTTCCTCTCTGGTAATAGACACAGCAGAAATTCAGGCGGGATAGGAGCTTTTTTGGTGACCTTATTTAACATCCATTCAACCCTTTTGGCAGGTGAGTATTTCACAACCTTGTTGTCCTCCTCCACCATGGTGGCAGGAAATTTCATAAACTGCAAAAAGAAAAAGACAACTCATATGGTCAAAACACAGCATTGTAATGGTGATAACATTGTTAAACCTCTATTATACAAAGTAAAACCAGAAGACTTACAATGCCTTTACTTCGTCCAAGATCAATAATCCTCTGAATAATCCAGTTCATGTTGCAATCAGTAGAAAAATTAACAACTGCCCAATGCTCAATCCTCACAGGGTTCAACAGCATCTACAATAGTGGGAGAAAATATAGTTCATCACGATTACTATATATAAAACGTGCTTTCTTGCAGCTAGGCAGATAACTACCTTGTTGTTATAATTCCACCTGCCCTCGTTTGGGATGCATTCTTCCCCATTCCCCACAACCAGCTGAATAGCATATCCAAACAATCAAATCAAACAATTAGAAAACATGACAAATGTAGAAATGGTATAATGAAAGGAGAAAAGTAGTCTAACCGTTGGTGCAGAGAGTACATGACCACAGATTCGAATAAGTTGCTTCTCAATTTTGATGCCAGCCAAAGATAACAGTGGATCATCAACATACCCGTCAGATTTGATTGCCTATAAATCGTAGCTGTCACTAATCTAAGGTACAGAGTAAAAAGTTGGGACTTGGGAGTAACAGCATGAGCATAATTCATTAACCTACATCAGCAACAATTTCCATTAGCCGCTTAGCTTCCAGCCGCGACTTTTCAACAAAAGTAGCCCTTTGTTGTGATGATAATGCAGTTTTATACCGTTGAGGTGATACCATATTACATAACTGCAAAAATAATTCTAATGTCACAAAATTGAACCTCAAGGTCAATCAGATGACAGTATGTAATACAAAATTAAGGGTGCAACCTCAATTGGAAGATAACAAGGACTGTTCTCTTTTCCCACATCAAGACATAACAAGTGAGGCATCTCGAGGTTGATCTTTTTGAGTTTAAAGTAATCTTGAACAGTTATATCTGTAGTGCTTCCAAGATGAGATTTCATTTGGAATCTGAAAAACAGTGCATCCCATGATCAGCAGAGAAACAATAGAGTAAACAAACACACCACAAGAATATTGAGACATACAGTTGCTCGTAACATGGTTTATCACTAAATCCAAAAATCCTGAATTCAAATTTGTTGTGTTTGGCTATTACTCTGAGGTTCTGTAATTCTTTCTTGGCCTGTATCATTCATAGATAGAAGTTAGTAACATAGCCTCAAATCCATTTCTTCAGGGACAAAAAGCACCAGTATCAAGAACAGTTATATTTATTCTAGGTACCTTCCCCCAATCAGCACCATTCATGTCTGTGATACTTTGACTAGCACAGATGAAATCAATCACAGAGCCAGGATTGATGATAGTTGTGGTTGACACATCTGTGTAGAAAAATGGCATATCAAGGTTGGCAGTTTGACTAAATAGTCAACTATATGTACTAACAATCCATACCGATATTTAATGTTAAACCACCAAGGGAAGGGCCGGCTGAAGCTAGAATGGAAACCATAGCAGAGACTAACTCCACCAGACAAATCAATAAGGTTCCCTGTGTCAGTATTGAAAAATGCTTGATTGACCACGAAGCATCCCCTGTATACAATGAACAACAGTTTCATAGCCACAGATAAATTCAAAGTAGCAAAAGACCTTCCTGCAATGACATAACAAAATAGCATACCTTCTAGATTGTCTCTGCCTTAAAATAGTGTTTAGAACTGTTAAAGCAACATGAGCATCTCCAGACTCACAGCCCTGGAGTGTCAAGGCAACTGGCTCTACAGGAATCTTTCCTGCATAGCTTAAACAAATTCTGTATCTTTTCTCACTTTGTGATTGCAGACCATCATGCCTAAAGAGAGATAAAATCTTGAGTATACATATAAGCTGACTATTTGAGTTTTTCATCATAATACCTACATATTTTGATCCATATCAAAAGACACAATCCTTGTGTGGTTGAAAACAATTCCAGCTTAACGATTAACCAAATTTATAGCTTATTCTGTAATCAACATAATCACCATGTGTAGTCCTATACAAGTTCATTTCTGCAATACTAATGTCTCAGTGTAGAAAACCATCTGAACAACAAATCTAATTTTAAAATATCTCTTTTAGGTAAAACCATTATTTCACCGTACGAGAAATGCCAATAAAAACTTTCGCAGAGCTATTGAAACTAAGAGTGCATGTACCTTGAAGATATTATCCCCAGTGAAACAGTGAATTCAACTTTGTTCTCTGAAAGAGCTGCAACTGTGAATAGACTTTTATCGTTATCAAAAGCAAAGCCCTTGTAAGATAATTCATTGCCTTCAGCTTCTAGTCTCTTCATTATTTTTCGACAAATGCTGTTGCCATCAACAACCTTATCATCCTCAGATTTTATGGTAACCTAAAGTGTATATAATCAAAATTTCAGAATAAAAGTACCGAGATCTATGAGCAAGAAGTAAATTCTTAGAATTGCAGGATTGTCCATTACATTGTATTTGTAGAAAATAGTATCAGGTCTTATGCGACGGATAGCAAAATGGTTTGCCAGCAACCAAATTTGCTTTCCATCAGAATCAATGTTTCTATTTGCCAGCTGTTGTTCGACTGGGATATACACAGGTCGGTTTACATTTGCGTCTGAGGGTTCACGAGGCTACATGAAAAAATTTAATGAGTATGAGATATAAAAGAGGCAGGACCAAAAAAATCAGCACATTGATGTATATACATTCTGAAAATTAGTATTTAACTACCGAAGTGCTACGCAAACAGATAAAAAAACCAGGAAAAATGAATCCATCAGCATTTGACTGTTTGGAAAGGAATTAAAATGAAAAGAAAATGCTAGCAAATTTCTTTTATATCTAAATAGATGAAGAAACATAGGAACAATGGTACAATAAGCAATATAAATTGAAGTCTGAATATTTAGCATTGCCTACTAGTATTCTGCATTAAAAAATAATTGTTTCACAATTACAGTCCACAGAAGTTGTTAACGAGATAGACTGTACAAGTGTCACCTTTTTTATATCTACCACTAGTACTTAGCATCCAAAATACAACTCATGCCACCTCGCATCATAAATCTCGAAACAAACTTTGCAATAAGAACCAGAGTAATCCAGAAACAAGCTATGATAGCTCACCTCAGCGAAAGGTGGTGCCTGCCTTCTTGAGGCGGCAGAGCCATTCAGTACCCTATCAAGAGCTCTCTCAGCAATATCTCTAGTTGGGCCTAAACAGCAGCAATTGGTCAAATAATGCATAAATCTCATGCGAAAGTTGAACTCGAGCAAAGTGTCGTACCATTACCCCACCTGGCGCACACAAATAGTACTCCAGAGACGACACCAAATGTCGCCAAGCCCATAATCCAGTCAATTATGGGCTCGTACCAAGGATGTTCCCGAGGTAGACAGTAGGCGGAGGCGGAGACGGAGGCGGAGGAGGCGGAGGAGGCGGAGGTCCCAAGTCGCCTAAAGTATAAACAAAACCCGATGGATTGAAATCAGGAACTGAACTCACAGATCACAACCTTCAGAAACTACAACCAACAAACCCCCTTGAAAAACTGAACCCACACAAAACCGAATGGATTGGAAATCAGAAATTCCCCTTGTGAAACTAGAACCCAACACATCGCCTCGTGACACTAGAACCCACAAATCACCGAGTGATAAGACAAAGGGGATGCATTTGGTCGAACGGGATGTGAGGATACCTGATTGGGCAGAACAATTTGTGACCTCCTCGCTGTAGTCACTGGATCCACCACAGCTTTCGAACCAACCTGCGAAATCTTCTTGAGTTGCTCCTTCTTCAGTAGCAACCCGCGTACGGGACGCCAAACAAAGGCATCTCGCCCCACCTGCCGCCAGTGCGGACGTGATAGCGCCACAGCAGCCCTCGGAAGGGGAAGCCCCCGTCGCGCACTTGGAAATGATCGACGAGGCGTGCGTCAGAGCACTGCAGCCTGCCGCCGCCTCGGCGTACAGAGGGAAGGAGGATGAAACAATAGCTACTACGAGGAGGAGAAGGATGCGGCGGATGGGGATCCAAGACGCGGGCGGGGAAAGCTGCAGGCAGCAGGCAGCACTGGTGCGCGCGAGGGAGACGAAAACCAGGCGTGGGCGAGGGGAAAGACGAAAGACTAGTGAAACCGGGAGACTGGGATGGGAACGGGAAAGGCGGGAAAGGAGAACATGCAAAGAGGAGACCAGTATATATGGTATGTGTTAGTCTATAGGATTACACATTGTTGTACCACCTTCACACCATTTTAAGTGTTCTTGAAAGTATTCCCACCGTTACACTCAAATATTACCTTCATCCCAATTTATAAGTCGTTTGACCTTTTTTGCCCCAACTTCGACCACTCGTCTTATTCAAAATATTTGTGCAAATATAGTCAAATTAAAGTCATTTTTGAAGAATATGCATTAATAAAACAAGTCATAATAAAAAATTGATATTTCACATAATGTTTTTAACAAGACGAAGGGTCAAAGTTGGAGAAAAAAAAAGTTAAACGACTTATAAATTGTGTTGGACGGAGTATATTGGATTGTACTCTCTCCATTTCAAAATGTAGGCCGTTTGACTTTTGAGGTCCCAAGTTTGACCGCTTGTTTTATTAAAAAATTATACAAAATGTCATATTTTTTTGTAATTATTTGCTCGCCTATGAGTATCATTACTAAGATTACACTCCTCGGCGTCTACGAGTAACATAGTAATAATGTTATAGAACACCAGCACTTAGTCAAAGACTGGACTCAAAGAAAACACAAGTCATAATCCTCAGTGCATGTGTGTGATTATTTATTGGTCGAGGGAATAATGGACTCCTTTTCGTAGACCATCTCTCCTTTTATCTCTGCTTTTAGACATGGGCTATATTTTGTTTTGTCTTCTCTTTTGTTTTCATTGTTTTGATGACTGTGGCAGACTTTTTTTTTATGCATGCATATTTTCTTCCTATTCACTTTTTTTGCGCCATGCTTGCTTTCTTTGAGCATGGAACTTTTCTCCGAAAGACTAGGCCGGTAAATCCTCCAAATTGACGAAGTCACCACAGGCGCCTCGCTATCGATGGGCACGTCGCCTACCACTGAAGGAATAGCACCGGTTAAATCCTGAAATAAATCCAGAAAAATGCGAGCACTAGTGCCGAGTCGAGGACTCGAACCCTGGTGGGCTGGTTCCACCACAAGAAACCTACTCGCGCCCATGGCATGTTCTTTTTTACACACATCTTTTAAATTTTATAGGCCACACGATTGAAACAAGAGATTTAATATCTTGGTTGTTTCATAAATTAACATTATAGAAAAATTTATGTATTTTTGAAGGGGCCGTGACACCCTATGAGGGGGTGAATTAGGTGTTCTAAAAACTAAGACTTCAATTGTGCATATAAAAACCTATTTCAGTTTTTATATAAATGTGCCCTAGGTTCTCTATGTGTAGAATACCTACCGCTACAAAGTTGTGCACCCTAGGTCCAATCCTATACTAGCATAGCAAGTCTAGGAAAGTTAAATACGAAAAGTAATGCAAGTATTAAATACGGAAGGTAAAAGGGTAGAGAATGCAAACTTCCGGCACGGCAATTTTTATCGAGTTACCCTGGAGCTCGCAAGCTTTCCACTAGTCCTCGTTGTTGGAGCCCCTCAAAGGGAATGCCCACGCAAGGGCATAAACTCCCCGGTTAAATAACTCTATGGGTGACCACGAGACATCCCCACACTCAAGTGGATCTCAGCTCGCCCCTCCTCGAATGTTCCTTGCCGCTTTCACTTGGTAGAGCTTCGACGAACTAGCCGAAGCCCCTCCTCCCTTTCACAATCAGCAACAGTCACTCCCCAAACTCGGTTGGAGGGTCTTGTAAGACTACAAGCCTCGGATTACAACACTTGATGCACGCAAGCACCAAATAGAGCAAGACGTATGCAAACCTTGCTAAACTCTAGGCTAAACACCTAAGAGATGCGCTAAGTGGTCTAGATTAGAACTAAATAAATTGCTAATCACCTCGATCTTCTAATTAGCACTTTGGTGGATTGAGCACTTAAGAATGTGTAGAACGCTTGCCAATTTCTTCCCTGAGCTCAAGCACCCTTGAAATGGCCGTGGGATGGGGTATTAATAGCCCCGACCAAAGGAACTAGCCGTTGCAACTTTTTGCGTACCACCGACTAATTCAGTGCACACGGAAGAGTCACCACCGAATGAGTCAATGGTGCCACCTCAGCTAGTCGTTGAGTCTCTAATGCCTGGCCCACCAAGCCCCGACTGATTCGGTGCTTTTCTCTAGTACCACCGAAAGAGATGGTGGTGTCCACTCAGAGAGTTCTTCAACCTTGCCTTGAGCACCGACTTGGTGTGATCACCTTAACACCATCGAATTGATCGGTGCGTTCCAAAGATGAACCAACGCTCTAAACTTCATCACCGACTGATTTGGTGTGATTCAGCCCATAGTCCAACACCAAAACGACGATATCTCCCACATCTGGCATCCAAATGTTGTGTTCTTTTATGTGTTGGAACCGTGACGGTGAGGATCTTCTTTTGGATTGGGTCCCAGCTCCAAATGACTTGTGCAACATAGGTTGTGACCATGAAAGGTGTTGTGTCACATTTTTTTTTTACCGTCTCGGGCTCTGTATCATGTTAGACATTTAGCTCATGTTTGTGGGCGCCCTCCCCCTAGTCACTCTAACTCTAGGTCAACGTGTTGGCCTCATAAACATGGTAGCTGCCATTGTTTGGTTTCGCTTTTTTGTTTAGAGTCTAGTTTTCCATCAAAAAAATATATATTGATCATTGTAACTATAACACCAAATCTGTTTACTAGTGATCCAAGGCTCATGTTCTTGTTCAACAACCCTATGGTGTTTAGTCTTTTGTTGTTCAGATCTTGAACTCCATATATTTTGCTTCATATCCTTGTGTTCTCAATTTGTTTGCAGGGAAAAAGCTTTCTCGGTGAGGTCAATCAAGTTGTTCTTGGTTGATAACCAACCGAGTAGCAGTGTAACGGTTGCGGGGGTTTGAATCATGTTGATCAGAAGTGTGAATCGCCAATGTCGACGTCCCACCTATCGAGTATATAAATACCATCGGGGATCAGTCCAGTGTTCCATCGACAAGAAAACTACTGGGGGCATTTATGCCTAGCATCATTTCAAAACCTCACATACCTTCATCTTCTGAGAAATAATAAGAAAGGGTGTGTTCACTTATGGTTGGTACTCACCAAGGCCACCAAAATAACTACAACAAGTTAATATCAACTTCAAATAGATTGATCATGAGAGGGCCCATGCTGTTCTTGATCGTGAGCACTATTGTTATAACAATTTTTCACTCTGCAGAGGTTGTACATTCTGCAGAAGTCATGTAAAAGCTTCGACGAATATTGAAGCCAACCATGTTGAGCTCATCAGACACGTATCGGACTTCAAGGGTGTGACTGCATAGGGACGTCACGAAGCCTTTACAAAGATTCTCTAGTATGAGGTGACCCGCTAAGGTTTTCGGGTCAGGTTTAGAGCATAACCCTCTCTAATGGGCATAGTTTATTAGCAAAGCCCACTTCCAAAGAGAAACAAGCTATACCCTCCATCTACTGCCAACGCTCTTACTCTTTCGGTAAGATCACCAATCCAAAGTATCCAATTAACTAGCCAAGATCAGAGCCATGTAGTCCTTGTGGTTGTACGAGAAATCTTGGGTGGTTCGTCATATTCCAATTAATTAACATAAGGTATTCTTATATAAGGCACTCATAGGAGGATGGTTAGGGACACTCGTATTTCCGTAAATGAAAATCACTACTTAGTCTTCAACTCTTGTTCTTGACAGCTTCAGAACGATGCTTTCTACTCATAGCAACCATTGAGCACAAGCACAAACATACAAGTAAAAAAAAGGTACAACTAAGAACAATATACCCGTCAAAAGAAAAGTTTTGAAAGAAACTCATCAAATGATAGGTTTGCTAGTGAGACCACGAAATCTCAAGAACATTAAAAATAGAGCTACTATTGCAACTATACAAGTATCAAAAGATTAATATTAAAAAAAACAAATGCTATATGCTTCATTTATTTGTAATTATGAAGGCATGTAATGAATCTTTTAGAGAATTATTCATTGTTTGAATTAAGTGAAATTATACTTTTGTATGAAAGCCGGGTTAAAGCTTAACCAATTTTACTTTCAAATGCTTATGTAACAATTATACGAGTTAAACATTTAACTTGCAAGTAAATCATGTGGGTGCATCTAGCACACATATTTATGCTTAATGTTCCACTAATCATATTGTTATTTAAAAAGATATTATAATAATATTAATCATATTAGCTTATTCATAAAAATGAGGTAGAAGCCTAGTGTACTTTTAATTAGAAAGTTTATGAAGTATTAATTAGATTAACATCTTACGTTTATCAAACGAGATATAAATCTAACCACATTTTAATTATAAAATCTTGGTTCAGTAATGGTTACTCAAATTATCTTTCATTGAAAAACATGGAGATAAAGCTCTAATTAGCTTTTAATATAGAAAGCTAGTGTAACAGATATTAAGCACATTAATATCTTATTTATTTTCAAAACATCAAACTTGGTAAACAACACCATTAAACTAAACTAATGCTTTTTGAAGGTTAACATGGCAAAAACAAGATAAAATGAAGCTTAAACACGGAATCTATAGACTATAAAGGTTTCAGGGAACAGTAAAAAAAATAAAGTTAACACGGGCTTTTTTGAAGAAACCGGGGTCTAAAATTAATTTTCTAAAGAAATAGAAGGGCTAACGTAAAAAACTGCCAGATATGAACGGTGGTTAAGATTTTACAGATGTTCAGAGGGTTAATCGCGAAGATAAGGACTGAACTGTGAATAATTTTGTATGGAGGTGGACGGCGTGAGTGCGGGTTGAGTTCACGAAACCGCAGGGCCTTCTATGCACAAACTTCATGGCTGACGGTATATCAGTTCTTTTGACCAAGATCGGGGCTGTCGGATTTTGATCGAGCGGCTAAGATTCATTGGTGCGGCGCTGGTCGCCGGCCACGGCGAATAGGCGGCGGTGTATCGTCGGAGGAAGCTCGGAATAGAGAGGTATGGCGCTCGGTTTCGGGTTTTGGGTCAACGGCGAGGATTGGGCGATGGCGGCGGTGGCCGGCGGCCGACGCTGGCTCTGCTACTCCGCGAGCTTGCGAGCGCACGAGAGAGCGACAAAAAAGGAAAAAATGGTACGCAAGGGTTCCTCAACAACTTGCCAACGCATGCAACGACCTCACGGCGAGGAAGAGGCAGAGAGGAGGGAGATTGATGACGGCCGGCGGGATCGATGGCATCGGTGGCGCGGTGCGGACTCGGCGTGGAGTGGAGTGGAGTGCTCGGGCAAGGCAAGGAGGATTATAGGGTTAGGGAAGGAGCAGAGGGGTCTCTGGTGGTGCTGACGGCGGCCGAGCTTGGATGGCCAATAATGGCGCTTGAGAGGGCATTGGTGGTGGCGGCCGTTACTGCGGGAGGAAAGGTGGAGTGAAGGGCCGCACTTGATGGCGCTTGATAACGTGGCCCACCCGTGGAAGCCGAGCGGTCGCGGCGGCGGGAGGCATCGAGCGACGCGGGCATACCGGCTCGGTCGGGCACAGGCGGTGGCGAGAGGAAGAAGAGGGACCTGACGCACGGGTCCCGCGTGTCGGTGAGAGAGGAAAAGGTGCGGTGGAGAGTTGGGCCGGGCTGAAAAATTGGGCTGGCTGCTGAGCGGGGAGCGAGAGCAGGCTGACTAGGGCCTAGATTGGTTAGGGTTTTGGGCCGGGAAAAGATTTGTTTTTTGCGGGTAGGAAAAGAAAGGTTACTAGAGGAGAAAGAAAATAAAATGTTTTCCAATTGAAACAAACATATTTGAATTCAAGTAAATTTTTGAATTCAAAACACAAAATAAAATGCACAAGCATAGATGCACCAAGTACAAGTGGTCCCATATTTAACTTTAATTCTTACTAGTATAGTGCCCGTGCGTTGCAACGGATGATGTAAAATAGTAAAATGAAGGACATAGAACATCACAAATGACAACTGAATACTTGTATTATAAAAAATATGAGACAAACATTTGTATTCAAAAAATTATGTACACAAATACAAGCGCAATAGGTGCATGGATAATGGTGATTCTCTATGTAGTTATCCTAGAGCAAAACACAATAGGATGATGAACCTTTTGTTGCCAGCACCGATTTTATGGCACACCTCAAAACCTAGTCATGAAGATATTTCATAATCAATATCTCTATTTAAAAAGTTCAGTTAAGAAAAAAGTGTTTGCATAACTCCTATGTATATTACCTTGTTTACGGCGTTAGAACCTCCTTGTACACAATATTCTTCATGTATATACTATTGAATTCTTCGTGTACATAGCACATAGGAAAAGAGAGGACATAGCACACATATACGAAATTGTTTTGAGCATTTGATGCATACCTCTGCTAAAAATTGACACAAGCCGATCACACAAACAATTGCTCTTATTGGAAGTCGATCCACTCAAACAGTAAGTCACTGTATAAAGCCGAGTACATCACCGGCAAAAACCTTGACCTGCAAACACACTGGACTGAGGTATTTAGGACAGCAACAACAGTAGCTGTTTGTGCATAAAAAAGTAGTATCATATAGGGAATCCTATGCTAGATAATTTAGAGTTCAGGTCTTAAAAATTGTTCTGCCTCCCATTGCAAGCCTGTTCGATTGGATACCAGATATGGCACACGAGCACACAGGACTTGGTTGGAGAAGATGATGGCCCAGGGGTGTCGCTCGGATGGAACGAGTCCAAGACGGTGTGGCAGCGGCGGCGGCGGCAATCCGATGACTTGTTGGTTGGAGAAAATGATGGTGAACGGATGGCAGATGGCTGCAGACGGCACCACGACAGTGTCTGTCGTCGGGGCGGATGGCCGGTGGCGGCAGCCGGCAATGGCTGGTCGGAGAAGCCAGTGAGTACTAAATACATTAGTGCAGAGTGCAATGGTACTAAACACATTAGTCTGTATTTTGCATTAAGGGAGGCCTCTTTTGCTATGCTCTGGCCGACATCCATTAGCCATATGCAAAATAAGCCCTGATCCTCTAGGTATAATAATGTTCTGATGGCCGTACTTATGGTGTTGGTGAGGGGACTGAAGTTCATCGATTTTCTATTTCCTTTCCCATGCTTCAGGGTATGCGTCAGACGAACACAAAAAAAAACTTTTAAGTATACATATACAAAATGACGCATAAGATGCCAAGAATGGATGTCTCTTTTAGATCATGCTTCTTGTAACAACAATTACAACTGTCTGTGGAAATTAAAGGGAAACGGGACACCATGAACGTCTACTACAACAGCACGGGTGCGGCAGTGAGGAGCACGACGACCCCTACGGCATGTACGACGGGTGAAAATGGCAGGTGTGTACGGAGATGGTGCTCATCGTGATACGGCCTCAGCAACAATGGCAGCATCGTGCAGCCGCCGTGGCCGTTTAACTTCACCGACGCCCTTCATAGCTGCCGCAACTCCACCAGCTTACCGGCAAGGCCATGGCTCGAAACCGAGTTTTGCGGATACGTAAAGTATACATGGGACGGCGATCGGCAGGAGACGTTATACATACCCTGAAAGATCACAGATCAAAGTGAATGGATTGGCCCTCTCCCAGCTCCGGCGTCGGCTCGATTTCCTTCTCCGGGGATCGACAGGTACTGCGACGGCAGCGAAGGCGGCTCAGCTCCGTTTCCTACTGCGATCTTCCTTCTCCGGCGATCAGCAGATACTGCGGCGGCGGCGGCGCCTCGGTTGCGCGGCGACAGAGGAGCCGGCGACGTTGGTTGGGTGGCAATCCAGCATAGGAGGCGGCACGGCGGTAGAAAGAGGCGGCGGCGTTCCTTTGGAAGGGACGGGGGCGTTGGGCGCGTAATTGATGGGAGCGTTAGGGAGAGACGGTTGCGGAAGGAGGAGGATGGAGCGGGATCGTGCGCATGATCGGTCTTTTTAGGAGCAGAGATTGATAAAAGGATTTAAAATGCCTAGTCAAAGTAATACTCCTATAAGCTAAATTTGAGGTTAAAAAATTCAAGAAATTTTCAGAGGGCTGCTAATAAACATGTGATAAAAAAATTAGGGTGTTACACCATCCCACATACATAAACCATTCTACATACACAAAAGATATAACTTGAGTACGAGACCTTTCAGTACGCATATTAGTACCGAGGAAGAATTAAGGGATGAACGTGCAACTTTATAGTAGTGAACAAAGCGGTGAGAGTCGATAAAAAAACAAATTAAAACTTCACACGGCCGATGACTGAATGATAAATACTGAATATGATGGTTTACTGTTCAGAATTACAAAATATTAATATATTATATCTCCATGCTTTTTCATTGCGATGATCTCCAATCTCCATGCCTCTCTTCGATTGCACATTACGAATTATTGCAAGATCTTTTGCAAGACATCTCTACGTGGTTCTGGTCAAAATTCACTGGCCACAGAACAATGTTGACGTTGTCAAGTGCGCTGTCGATGGTGTTTATGCCCATTGTAGCCAATTCATTTGCACCACTCTTTGTTCAAGGGCGGCCATTGGACATACACAATATATAGAAGGACATCTTTGCCCACGTAACCGTGTATTTTGATATGGTGTTGTCCAGACGAGTTCCCATAGGCCAACTGTTAAATATCCTATTTCTGATTGGATTGATCCGAGATGCTTCAATTACGATAACAATAATAGTTGCTATTGCAGCTTTAAGATCAGTCTCGGAAATATAGGGAGAGGGATTATTATAAAGGGTTCCTATAGCATCCAACAAGGTGGCCTTGCTCAAGTCGTAGTTTCCCAAATTTTTTCTTCCCCCTTTGCCAAGCAAATCTGTATACCCACCTCCAAAATTTAGCTCGATGGAATTTGTTATCACACGAGCCCCTGTACCAGGTCTGAATTCATACCAGTCTCCGGCATTATTTTTGAATCCAACCATATATAAATTGTCTGATCGGAGAGCAATCTCTGTTCTTTGGTCTCCTCTCCCAATAAGTTCCAGTACAATCCAGCTCGGAGGTGGCTGGCCAAGCAATTGCTGTGGGAGACGAGGGCGATTTAACAAGTCCGCACTGCCTTGAACTTCCGCGAGCACAGCACGTATTGTGCCGATTAAAATTTTGTAGGACTCCGAAGTCATATTTACACTAATCCGTATGACTGGTCGGTTCCAAAGTAGCCTATTATCCACAGAAGAAAGAACAAGTTATAAACGCATTAATGCACTCATAACTCAACAATAGCGACATCAAGAAAAAAACGCAACAAAATAGCGAAGGAAAAAGACTGACAATTCTTACCCATCTTGGGTGATGGTGATGGCGTTTGCTTGACACCAAAGTGTAACAACCATGAACGCACAAAGAATCCTGACCAGATACGCCATGGCACAGCACTACGAATTTTGCTGCACAGATGTAAATGAAGAACGTCAAATAGTACCTACTGTAAATCCATTTCTAAGCATGTGGTCGTTTGTGATCCGCTCATCACACACACACACACACTTTTTCAGTCGTTCACTGAATCGGGGGCAAAATAAACGACTCAAAATTGTGATCCGGCACAGACACATGGATTCAATCACTCCTACCAACAACTTCAATACTGTGCATCAATCATTTTTCACTATTTAGGTACGTATGCCCCTTTTTCCGAGCAAATTTGTAAGTTCCTGGATATAGACATTTGATGAATGGTTGTTGACCATTTTATCATCATTCAGCAACTTTCTACGTGTAGTGCAATGAAAAGTCAATGGACGTGGTAAAAGAAATCCAGGAGACCTACGAGAGTGGAACTAGTTCAACCATCAATCAAGTTGATCCTTGATTCTCTATTATTTTTTTTCTATATGGGGAGTGAGCAGTATGGGATCTGCCTTCTCAGTTAGCAAATAAACAGTACATGCACTTTTACGTAGCATGTGTCTAGAGGCATTAAAGTCAGTTTCCTAATTATATTAGAGTGACCAATAAAAACTTTCTTCTTAATATTTAAAAGCTGTGCCGTTGTTGCATTTTAGACATTACTCCCCCTGTTTCAAAACAGAATTCGTTTGATTTCATCTACCCCAACTTTGACTACTTGTCTTATTCAACAAGTTTGTGCAAACATGATCAAATTTAAGTTATTCATGAAGTCATTTTATTAGAAAAGTAAGCCATGACAAAATATTATGTTTTGGACAACTTTTTGAATAAGATGAATGGTCAAATTTGAGATAAAAAGTCAAATGATTTCTATGTTGAAATGCAGGGAGTACAAACTATGTAGCCTTTCATGGAAAATGTTATATCTACTTGTGCAGATTATAACTCTGAGCAAACCACTTCTCCATTAAACACATTATCATTTTATTGCACTGTAAGAAGTAATAATTTCTAAACTATGCAAGCATTTTTTAATTCATGCTTGTCGTCCATTTTATCATGACGGCTCAGCAAGCAAACATGTCAAATTCTTAATGAACTATTTCCTCTACTTATAGAGACATGTGGAGTGTTTATATATTGTCCTCGTAATATTATTGTCATGACTCATGACTAGAATTGTTATCACATCAATTCTTTTGTAAATGTATTTCTATTGACTATACATGTGATTTCCAATTTTTCTGAGGTATTTCAAAGATGTTTAGATCTGAATGTGGTTGCTTCAGAACTGATCTTCAGCGTACCAAAACTTAAATCTAAAACAATCCGTGGAGTGTATATATCTAAATCAAGCAGTTATTATGTATTTATGGGAATATCTGCATTTCATAACCCTAGAGTTACTAATCCATTTACTCCTTAATGATATAGCTGCATCATTATTAAGTTGAACATCCCATGGTACTCTTTTCTAGTTGTAATGCCAGTCTGAGTGAGGGTTTCAAATTAAAAAAAAAACTATAAAGCTATACTTTTTAGTCATGTGGTTGCAAAATGGTTAAAATAGATCAAAGTTGCAAAATGGTTGTGTGGGTATCGTGTTGCGATTATTATCGCATATTCGCGTCCCTAGCTAAAGAATGTGTTTTAATGATATATGACAAAAGACAGTCAGACTATCTAATAACTAAGGGTGTGTTCAGATTGTAGAAAAAAACACTGTAGCTTCATAAAAGTACTGAGAAGCGTATTTTCTGAGAGGGAGGAATATTTGAACAGTGAAAAGTTAGAATGAATAGTGATTAGTTTGAAATATGAACATGGCCTAAGAACCCGAAATGAAACGTGGACTGGGTGTTTTCACCTGAGTTAGTAGGTAGGCTCCTGTGCAGCTGGCAGCTGCAGCTCCAGGTCGAGGTGCCGTGAGCCGCGCGATCCTACCACTACCTCAAAGGAAAGCCCTTCTCGCAGGGCGCCACTACCTTTATATTCGTTTGATTTGCTTTTACACTTGTAGGGCACGTAGTGTAGATGTGCAGTAGAGGATATGTTGTTGGCTTGCCCCACTTCTGTTAAAGAAATAGTAATAGCATGGAAAGAACGTTGTTCATCAAACAACATCAGAATTACTAAACTTGTCGCCGTGGAAATGGTGCTTCCAAGACATGCCGTTTGCCTCCTCCTCTCCGTTTTTTTTACTGATTTTGTGCATACCACACCATGCCACTAGCACACAGGATAGGATGATATCGTGCTCTTGGTGTGCCTCTCATGCGGCACTGCCTACTCCTCTCCTTGGTTTTCTTATAGATACTATTTTTTTTATCTTTTTTTTTTGCGAGACAAATCCTCTAAATTGACGAAGTCGCCAGACACCTCGCTATCGACGGGCACGTCGCCTACCACTGAAAGAATCAACATCAAGGGAGTTTATTTGTTGAGAATGTTATAGAAATGGACAAAAAATAGAGTACGGTAATAATCAGACGGCTGTGGACGTAAAAGGAATGGTGTGAAAGTAGGATAAAAGAAATAAAAGAACCTCTGCATGCTGTTTGGGACGGGGAAATAGAGGTGTTTAGGTGATAATGGAACAGTGGTAAACAGCGTAATATGGTTTTGGGTGAACAGTGAATGTCTTTGTACAGGAGGGTAACAAGCGCTAGAGCACACGCGAGTGATAATGGGAAGATCACACAACAGGGGTTCTAAAGCATCCTTACTAGTGAATCGACTCATACAGTACAAAGGACAGCCCGGTAAGATTTCTTTGAATCGGTGCAAAAAAATGAATCGATTTCTTCTCTCTCTTCCTTTGAATCGATGAAGTCCAGTAGCATGAACCGATTCATTCTATGCCACCTGGGCCTTTGCACCGGCCACGACAGATGGCCTAAAGATAAATTGTGATGGGCCTATTCATATGAAACTGGTGCAGGTGATTGGGGATTTATTATTCACAGTGAAAATGGAGATGTGGTAATATAAGTGATGGAATCACTCACATGACCTTTCGTGACAATTTGCTCATGACAACTAATCAAAACGTCATATGCTCATTTTAACTCATGACATTTTCTATAACCTAATATGGTTTAGGGATGAAAATAGATGCCATTGCACACTACTAGAAAATTGACTTCCTGTGAAGAATTGACCTGAAGTGCAAAATACGTCACAAGGCAATGATCTATGACAAAATTTAGTTCGTTGTAGAAGCCACCGCACAAAAAATCTATTGTTATAAAACGGGCAAAAATATCATATAAGAGGTTTCTGTGATAAAAATATTGGACACAGAACAAACATATGTGATGTTTACCGTAATGTCACATAAGCGTTTCTTTTCTGTGACGCTTCTAAAATTTTGTCACAGAACCTCCAGATCCACGTGACACGGTCCACGCTAGCGCGTGCCGTGGTGTCATCCATGTGTTTGCCCACGTGGCAGATTCTTGATTCTGCATGTGCTAGCATTGTTTTCCACGTGTCGCTGTGATGTTGCCTTCATGGTTACCCACATGTCCATTTACTATTGATCCATGTGCCATTTTTTAATTTCCTCACATGTCAGATTACTATTAACCCACGTGTCAAATCCCTATTAGACTAGTCATGAGGAATTGCAAGATTGTTCACATAGCCACCACCGCTACTGCCCTCTGCAAGTGCTGGCAATTCATCATGCACAGCCTGTGTTGCTGATGTGTGTACCTCCCATGCCGCTAGCCACCTCTTTGTCTAGGTACTATAGAAATAACATTCAAAATTACATTAATAATCTATTATGGAACTATAAGAATGCGAAAAAGCTTGACATCAGATGAACCCATCTATAGGTTGTTGATGTTTCTTATGTCGCTACTAAGTTTCCTCAGCGGCGACGTCAGAAACGCTTGGTGTTTCTGAACTCCTACAGAACAATCTGCAATCGCACAGAAATACAATTGTAGCATTTCACCCGTGAGTATTCAAGGGTATCGTACACACAGGAACGGATGAATAATTGTCTTTTAACTAGAATACCCTAAAGGATAAAAGAAAGAGATTGGTCTAAGGAATAGCGTGGATAAGATAGGCTTTGTTCAGGTAGTGTTTACGAGTGAGACCTCCTTGACCAAGATAACTTAGGATCATCCGTTTATTTAAACTCTAATTTTATGTTTGAACAGGGGGTATATGCAAAACAATGTCTAAAAGATATGTCGGTTTACATGTTGTCACCTTCCCATAACCTACCCCACTATTTATGTAACACAAAGCAATCAAATGTAATCTAAGACATAGGCACCACACCTATGCCTCCGACTACTTACTCTAGTATGTACGAGGGTTACCCATCCTTCGTCGGAGTAACACTACGATGATCCCACAAACTAATAATAAATGAAGGATAACTTAAACTTGAACTTAATAATGAAGCACTTACGAGATTGAAGAAGGATCATAGGTATGAAAAAGAGTCCAATGGGTCTTCTTCTAATCTCTCTCTAATCATCTTCTAATTTCTCTCTAATCATCTTATAATCTCTCTCTAATCACATAGTATCTGAGTTGATCCCAAACCGAATAATTTAATAAGGGGGGTCTGCCTCTGCTTACATAGGGGATTAGGTCGGTTCCGAGGGCTTTATGTATGGATTGCGCATGGAACTGACCTAAGCAACCTACTAGGAACCGCCTCGCCAAAGATGGGTTGAATGTGTATCGGTGGCGGTCCAGGCCACCACTAACCCCATTTGGGCCCAGCTTTGGCTGGCACACTCCTTGTGGGTCCCATATGATGATCACGCATGCGCAACTGAAGTTGTGCATTGGTCTTCCTTGGGTTTGTGGGCCTTTATCCATCGTCTAGTTTTCCTGAATTATTGGCAGGTATTTCTTGGGACCTTGAGTATGTTTTCCCCTCATATGTTGGTGCGCTCTTCTAAAATCAACAATTCACCAAAACAAGTGGAAATCATAATTCATAAACTTCTATCACTAAGTTTGGTAGTTGTTTATGGTAACTGTTAATGGTTAAATATGGTAGTTAAGGACAATCAACATAGGTGTGGACTCTGGTCGCCGACAGTTGGTATCACCACCAATCCCCTCATTGATAATAGGATCTTCAAGATGCTGACAACCTCCATAGGATTTTTCAAATTTCCAACACTGCTACTGCCCTCTGGAAGTGCTAGCAGCTCATCAAGTCATCATGCACAGCGCTCCTGATGTGTGTCTCCTGTTGACGGTCGTTTCGATATATTTTACCGTCAACATCTCGGGAATAAAATGAGAAAATCACACCATGTTTGATGCATAAAAAATTTGCTTATCACTAATAAATTCTATGAGTTTTGGATGAACCCGGAGGACCCCCTTCTCATCCCACTCTAGGTGCTCCTGCTCTAGTTGTCGAAGCAAGTTAAGTTTCCTAACATCTAAGTAGAACTCAAGGCTAAGGCTAGGGAGGCTTCTCAACCTCTAGGAGTGTCGTAGGTTCCCTTTCACCTGTTGTTCTTCCATCTACTTTCCTTTGCTCTTTTAACAGTCTCCTGTGTCGCTCGCCATTCTTAGGCCTTCTATCCGGTCATTTATTTGACCATTATCCTACCACCCTGTTAACCTCCCTAAGATTAGCGGGTGATTATTGCTATAAAGGCTATTCACTCATTTCTTCAATACTCTTTAACCATATTGCTTCCCTAGGAAATAAATATGATATCCCATAATACTCTGAGGTGAAATGCTAGAGAGGGTTATTCTGTGTGCTTATAGAGTCTAATTCTATAGCCTAAGAAGCACTAAAGCATTTCTGACGTTGTTGCCGGGGAAGCAGTTAGCTAAAGACATTGTCAATTGGTTTGATAGACTTCATAGTTTTATCATTGCTAATTTTAGTGGCTTACCACTGCTATCTTTTGTATTTATGATTAATGCAGGACAGTGCATGACCGGTTTCAACCTACCTCTAAAGTTTTATCCGAATCCAAAGCGTATTGAGAGAGTTGTACAATGTAGAGTCGTACCACCTCAGTTGTTACTCAGTGTTTAGTCAGATACTTCAGATTTCTCAAAATCTTCATATTCCTCAGCTCCACCCACATCGCCACCAGCTATGGCTGCCCCCGCCAAGACCTTTTGCGAGTTCTCAGCCCCTCAAGCAACAACTCTCCTGGGCTGAATGGCAACCAAGGTGCCAATGGTTTCGAGCTGAAGACTGGATTAGTCAATATGGTCCAAGCAAATCTTTTATGTGGGAAGGCAATTGAGGATGCCAACGCACACCTTTAGAATTTCTTGGAAGTGTACAACACTATTGACCGAAAAGGTGCCACGATTGAAGTCATCCGACTCCGGTTATTTTTGTTTTCCCTTCTTGGCAAGGAAACGACATGGTTCTACGCCAACAAGGCATCATTCAACAACCGGCGGGTTTGCGCTGATGTATTCCTGACCAAGTATTTTCTAGTGGGAAAGACCACACCCTCTGTGGCAGTAACACCTAATTTAAACCGGCTCAAGTGCGCCTTAACATCCAATAAAGGACATTGACAAACTTCAAATAGTTTAAAATGGAGAAACCATCGAGTGTTTTCCTTGGGACACTCGATGGTTTTTGGTAAGGAAAACACAATGAACATCACCATTTTTACATTAACATAATAAGGTACGAGATAATACAAGCCTAGTTTTGGAGTAACCTTAAATGCAAGTTAACCATCTCTAAGATTTTAAATAAAAACTAGTCGAGGAAGTTCTATTATACAAACTCCAGCTAAACCCTAGAATCACCGGGACCACAATGATCTAAGCCTTCAGGACCTCCTTCGCGACCTCTTCAGTAGCTGCTTCTGAAAAACAACAAGGAAGATCCCCTAAGTACGAATGTACTCAGCAAGTCTTACCCGCTTTACCAAAGAAAAGACTCTCAAGGAGTATGCAAAGCTTTCTAGTAGTTTGGCTGACTCAACTTATATTGCGAAAGGCTTACTAATTCTTTCATTCTTAACTTTGTAGTTTTACTCCTGGTGAAGTTATTATTTAACCATCTAGGTTACAAGAGCCTTTGCAAACAAGTGGTACTAAGCTTCATCCAGCATATTGAATCACTTGTCATCTCACACAAAGGATACAAGCGGCTCTTGTCAACATGGTGCCTGCAAAAGGTTATCACTTGTTACCTTTATGTATCCTTTATAACATACAAACGTAATTTACAATAGTATGAAGTCTGGTTATAATTAAAATTAGATGTCCGAGAGCATTTAATAGTAGAGAATAGTTAGCAACAACATAGAGCAGCAATAGAAGGTAATTGGCACAGTAGCATCATGTGTCACTTGGTTTCCGCCTTCCTTGATTCACAAGGTATAAACTGCATATCAAGGTAATTTGTTGACTTATCTTCTCAGGCATAATAACAGCATATAGAGTTAAATGGAAATATATTATATAAACATACGGTGACTTGTTGGTTACTTACAATATATAGAGAATAATTTTTCGATGAACAATGCCATTAGTGAAACATGGCTCACTACTAGGAAAACGAGCTTTAGTACCGGGCCATAACCCCTGTTAGTACCGGTTATGCAACCGGTACGACGTTTCTGGTACTAAATTGGCAGTTATTTAGTACCGGTTGCAATAACCGGTACTAAAGAGGTCATTTAGTACCGGTTGGTACTACCAACCGGTACTAAACGACTGGCACGCTGCGCGAGGTAGGGAGGCAACTTAATACCGGTTGATATTATCAACCGGTACAAAATGTGTTGAGCTTTTTTTTGTTTTGTTTTTTCTTGTTTGCTTGTTTTATTTTTTGGGTTTAATTGAGAAAGAAAGAAGGCAACAAATGAAACAAGCACATCCAGACTTATGATCGCTCCTCTGCTTATTTACTTCCTTTATTTGATTATTTACATGGTCACATAACATAAGTATACAAAAATAAGAAAGAAGAGATTAAACAACAGACACAATATTCTATCCAAAAGAAAAGGAACAGACACAATATTGATGCTGTGTTGAACAAATTAACTCAAGAAATCCAGTCTCTACTACCTCTATCTCCGCCATCAGAAATTCTTGAGAGAGGAACTTGGTCAAGAAATCCAGTCTCTGCCTCTATCTTCCAGATGCTCTTCCTCCAGTGTCCACTGCACCCAGGCAACTGGCAAACGTGCCCAGACTGCTTGCTGCGGAGATCTCGTAGCAGCGAGCTTGCTGCCGGAATCTCGTAGCCGCCATGGAATCCCGCTGCACCTGCTGCCGCCGCATCTGATGGGCACTCTGCTCACTGGAAGACCACAGCCGTCGGGCAGCCACGCCGACCAGCATCTCCGCGAACCACCACCCAACAGGCCGGTCCTTGCGCCCGCCGACCAGCTCCGCGAGCCGTCGGTGGTCTTGCTCCTGCAGAGGATTGAAAGAGAAGCTAAGCATTGGGACGGGAGGAAGAGATAAGGATGAGAGCGTGAGGACTGAGGAGAGGGAGAGGAAGCGGTGAGGACTATTTTGTACCGGTTGGCGGTATTAAATATTTGTTCAGTACCGTTGGAACCACCAGCCGGTACTAAATATTTCAAAACAATATGCTGCTAAATAAGAATATTGTTTCAAAACAATATTGTTGGAGATATCATTGATAAAAAAACGTGTCTCCTAATGGGCCAGAAATATGCTGCTAGAGAGCAAATAGTTAGCTTTAGATCTATTACAGATCAAGAAGGAGCTGAGGAAATCATACTAATTAATGAGAGGTCCATCCACGAAAATTGTAGACATTTTCAATTTATGCACTACTGAGATGAAAGCTCTTGTGGTTTGACAGTGGAAAAAAAGAGTCACTTTGAGCAATTGAGAGATACTTCTGTCCATAACAAATTATAAAAGATGCATAACCAAAGTCATTTACAGTTCATTGGCAAATGTCACAGATGCGGCATGACCCTCTAATGGCCAAAATAGATGCAGAAACAACTGAACTTCATATAAACTTAAATTTTGCGAGGATAATTGTTTCTTTCAGTTTTAGAATACAGATCACAATCTGAATGCAATATATGAATAAAAGCATGGGAAGGAAGTTCGGAAAACAGAGTATCTCCAAACTTATGTTCATTATAAATTTATCATTTTTCAAATCAGTTATCATGTTGTAGACAGAAATGTTTTTTTCCTTACAGTTCATACTCTGAATTCTGAAACTGCTGGATGTGGACTCATCTTTAGTTGGTCCAATTAGATAGAGGAAGGGGCAATGGAAGAGCAGGTATGGTAAAATAAAAATTGGGATACAACAACTGTACCAGGGCTTATGAAGAACTGATTTGAGGCTGGAATGAAGAACTTGATATCACAAATGTATCACGTATTTGCACTCTTGTTGAACAGATGACAGCAACCAGACTTACCAGGGTACCAAGCATCAGCTCTAAGCTGGAATCATCAATTTCCCTGCCTTCAAAAGAAGTGGAAAAAATAAATGTAAGTTCAATTTGACAGCAATGCACACATAAATAAAGGAAGTACAAACAGGAAGACTGCGAATCGGATTTCTCAATATAATCATAAAGAAGGCAAATATTATTACAAAGTGTGCGGATTTTAGACTCAGTTAAACATTTGAAGACGCTGAAATCCATGGGTAGTTGCAGGCTTGCAGCGCAAAGTTGGAACAAATCAGCAACCTCCCCATTGCTAGAAGTAGGTCCATGCCCCAAAGGACATCTCCCTCACCCAAACTCATCTGCTAGAAAAGACATTTAAAAAAAACAATTGTTTTTATGATTCAGAAAAGACATTTAAAAAAAGCAGCCTAGTCCTGCTGTTTGGTTGGCCAGTTTTCTGTGTGCTTTTCTAAACACAGGGTTCCATCTCCATTTTCTTTCAAGGTTGTAAAAGCACAAAGGAATCACTTCTAAACTTATTTTGTACAATTAGATCCATGAAAAAAATTTAAAAAAAGTCCACATTACAATCTGGTATAAATTATAATTATGGAATGAACTAAATCTGGAAAACCAAAGAGTAGATGCAGAGGCTAATTACGTCCAGCCCAGTCTGACCATAAGAACCAATCGATTTATTGTATATATATTAGTACTAACTACGATTTCAGCTTGGGAAGGAATACTTTTTTTCAGACCATCGAAGAGTGGTAACCTGCAGTGACTTGTATGGAGGAAGAAACAACATAATCCACGCACAAGAAAATCATCAGATAGAGGGAGGAGGGAGGGACCGGTAGAGTGACATCCAGTACATAATTCCTTGGAAATCGGATCCACCAGAGGCAATATCGCTCTAGGAGGCCGCACCTTTGCCTTTCAAGCGCACACACCGCGCCCAATGGCTTCGCTGGTCTCATAGGCTCCTGCTGTTGCCTGTTGGCCTTCTTTCTTCTTCACCTGAGGTCGGGGCAACCTCGCCGCTGGCTCGATTGCTCACCTGGCAGGAGGCTTCCTGCTGCAGGAGATGAAGCCCGACGCTGCGACCTGGTCCGGCCAATTTAATGGTTGCTAGAATCAGAGATTGAGAAAAGAGGGGACGACAACGGCGAGCGCGGCCGCTAAAGGAGAAGCGGACCTGCGAGCGCAATCGGCGGCGGCAGAGCGGGCGGGTGGGCAAGTGCTACCAGAGGCAGAGCAGGCCGTCGAGCACAACCGAGCACCTCGAAGCCGCGGCCATCACCGGGCACCGTAGCACCGCCGACCCCCATGCGTCGGGAAGGATCGAAGGGAAGGGGAGATTTTTCTATTGACGAGGACCGTGGGTTTATTTATGAAAAGTACAAGGTCTTAAACGAAAAGATATTAGCGGTAAATGGAGGTTGGATAGCTGATCAACGGCTGAAATCTTTTACGCTAAATGGATAATCTGGTTGGCCGTCGACCCCGGCTCCTTGCATAAGGGAGAAGATTTTTTCTATTGACAAGGACCGCGGGTTTATTTATGAAAAGTACAAGGGCTTAAACGAAAAGATATTAGCGGCAAATCAACGTTGGAAACGGCTGGAATCTTTTACGTTGACGTGGACTGGCCGCAGACCCTAGCTCCTTTCATAAGGGGAGATAGAAAAAAAAAAGTATTCTATAAGCTAACTAGGAGGTAACTATTGGATGAGGCCCAATGGGCTGTGTGTTTTGTAGTCTATCATTCGGAAGAGATACGACTCCCCCCTCTCCCAACTCCACACACCCCTGCATTACGACTCCAACTAGGGCAGCCAAATATATACAGCCCGTACCGCAATCCAACACGGACCCGAATTACGTGCTTATAAATACAAGGTACGACTCCAACTAGGGCAGCCAAATACATACAGACCCGTACCGCAATCCAACACGGACCCGAATTACGTGCTTATAGATACAAGGAAGATAGAAGGACAGAGACGAGGGCTAAGGCTGCTAGAGATCTAAGAGATCTAGTAATATTGTTGTTTGTTGACAAGTACAAATCGACGAGACGATGCAAGGGCAGGACGAGAAGCTGGTGCTTCCCGACGACGTGCTCTTGGCCATACTGAGCCGCCTCGCGCCGCGTAGCCTGGCGACCTCACCGACGCCTGCCGCCTTCTGCCCGGAGACCTCCTGCCCTGTTCGCTGCAAGGTTTATTTATCAACTACGTTGCGCCGGAGTATGACTTCGCTGAATTCTTGTCCCGGCCATCGGCAAAGTCCGTCAACTATCCGCCCTACATGTGTGTTCGTGATCACTGCAATGGCCTCTTGCTCCTCGACGATTGCGTGCTGAACCCCGTCACGGGACGGCGGACGCCGTTTCCAGAGTGCCCGTCTCCCGGCACAGGGATGAAATATTTCATCCAAGAAAAGTACCTTGTCTTCGATCCCACGGTGTCATCACACTATGAGGTGTTTTCGATTCCACGTGTTCCTTATAAAGAATAACCAGATGACGATCCAAGTGGAATAAAGATCTACGGTCGACATGCTGAAAAGCGTATTGGCCGAGCTCTACTGCGATCGTCATGGCCCTTGTCCCCTTGCGTCCTAAATGTCTTCTCGTCGAGGACAGGGTCATGGCAGAAGAGATTCTTTGACCGTGATGGTGAGGCTGCAGGATCCGTTGCGGACATGCAACTAGATGGACGGTACTGGATGCGACGTCGCAACTCTGTTTACTGCCATGGTGCGCTCTATGTTCATTGTGAAAATGATTACATTATGAGGTAGGTTACTTAAGTTCCTTTTGCAATCATCTGCTCTGCGTTTTGGTACTCTCTTTTCATGTCTATATGCTTAACGGTACGCTTCAATTGTTTCCGCAGAATATCATTATCAGCTAATAAGTATCGTATGGTCAAACCCCCAAGAGTTACATGCGACTATCTCGAGTTCAATCTAGGAAAATCTGGCAAGGATGTTTATTACGCATTACTTGATGATGATGACCTACTCCGGGTTTGGATACTTGCTGAACCATCAGCGTGTGGCGAGTTAGAGTGGATGCTGAAGCATGATAGCGGTTGTAGTCTTTCTCTACCAAGTCTAAACTGCGTTCCAAAGGCTCAGGGGCCATGGAATTTACACGATGTTACCAGTGGTAAAGGCGGCGAGAGTGGAGCAGTGCAAAAGGAACATAAATATGAGTGGAATTCTGATGATGAGAGTATACTCCACAACGAAGATAGTGGACCGAGCCGCTGCAGCGATGGATATCTTCAGATCCTAGGATTCCACCCGTACAAAGAGATTATCTTCATGCACTGGTCACCGACAAGAGTACTGGCGTATCATCTGAATAGCTCAAAACTAGAGGATTTGGGCGACTTGCGCCCGAACAACATGACTGTACATGATATAGGAACAACTTTTCCATTTACACCTTGCCTAATAGCAGGAGAGTTATCTGAACAAAACAATAATTGAATAGCTGTACTTCAAAAACACAGTTTCCATAATTTCACTTTCAGTTCCTTCTCAATTGCTTGGTTGTAATTATGTCGAACCTAGTGTTTTTTTAGGCATAGACGCTGATATACACATGCCTACACTTGTGAATAAAGCTAGACATCCTACCTAATGAGCATATTTGAGGCACTAGTGGGGAAGATCTTCCTCTTTGTTGAAGAGGATGAAGCCCGGACATTTTATCAAACTAGTGTAGTGCCCGTGCTAACGCTACGACAATATCTTAGCTTGACTAATGTGTAAAATCATAGCTCATCTCTTTTGGGCTGTTCCATGTGTAATTGGCTAGCATATTATCACAATAATCACTCAATGTGAAAGATACTGAAGCAACCTCTCTTAAAGAAAACATTCTATCAACTAATCTTGGTTCACCTATTTATGCAAAAATATTGTTCTCCCAACGTTTAGTGCCGTACTGACCTCCATAGAAACTCACTGTACATGTGCAAGAGATATAATTGCTTCCCATTAAGCACCTTCCATAATCAGTGATAAGAAACTCTAGCTGATAGTCATAGCTGAAATTAGATTAGGAAACACATGATTAGAATGGTTTACATATGGAAGGATGATACGTTATATGCTGACACCTATATATGAAGCACATAAACTGAGGTTAAATGTTCTTGAACTTTATGTGCATGACACATATCAGCACAGGTTGGCTATACCTGATTTTAGTGGTTTTCCTCCCTAAAATATCTGCAGTCCTCTTCCTAATTTATGCAGCTCTATACACGTCATTTATCAAGCTTTTGCTCTTTACCAACCCTCTTCATTGTAACATTGCCATCGTCTTGTCTGGCTGCAGGTGGAAGTCCTGCAACTATACGCCTTGTTAGAATACTAATTGAGAATAGCATTTGGTAGATAATTATTCGAGCATAGAGAAACAACGTACTGATACTTATCTTATCCTTATAGTCAGAGCGTTAGGGGTTGGTTTCAAGAATAGTTTTAACTTTTACATCTTACAATACTAAATAGGTGGATAGGTATTAAAAGGAATGATGCAAGATTTATTTTTCCTTCGTACCTATTGTTGTACCACTTCCATTACTGATTTTTCTGGTGCAGTCAATCCATCAAACACCTTAACAGCGCGCACGTGGCATAGTTTGTACTCCCACAATCCTAAGTGACCCAACCTAACCAGTGAGAGAGATGAATCACAACCTGTGTGAGAGAGGAATCGGCAACAAAATTTGGGACGGTCTGATGTAATTGGGAGGAAAAGATCATGAACGAAAGAAAGCAGAGAAATTAGTTTAGAGGACGTTACCTAGAAGAGCACGGTAGTGCTGCGGGAATGGGTGTTATTTGCCCCCGACACCGGGGCCCGTGAGCTGTGCGCCGCCGTCGATCGGTGTTGATGCCATGGTGAGGGACTCATCGCGTAGAGTGAGCAGGGCTGCGCTACCATTGCCCTCGGCGGCGCTCCCTGGACGGTGATGGCAGTGTGCTGGTGGGGGCTGAGCACGGCGGGATCGTGGACGGCGGCGGCGTTGGCGGAAGCGACGTCGTGACTGGCTCTAAACAGCGGACGGCAGCGATTCACAGGTGACGGCAACGTCGTGTCTCGATGGCGGCGTATCTTAGGCGAGGAATCGGCAGCGCCGTTGAAGGATGGCGTCGATTAGCAGCGACGATTGACAGGGTCGGCGTCGTGCAGGACAGGGGAGGGAGATTGCGATCGCGTGGGATATCTCGACATCGGCAGCTGCGGTGACGGTGACGGCTGTGGCGGCTGTGATCTAGGGCGGGGGCGGCGCGGAGACCAGTGCGTGCGACGGTGGGGCGGCGTCCGTGATGATGGGTGGTGACGCGGTTCGCGAGGTGGGGCGGCGTAGGCGAAGATGGGCGGCGGTGATGGTGGCCGCCTCCATGGATGGAGGCGACGGTGGGCGGCGTTGACGGTGGCCGCCTCATGGATATCGGCGACGGTGAGGGAGGATGGGAGATCAAGAAAACATTAGCCCTTAGACTTAGAGTGAGGAGGGGTTAGAGTAGATCTGAATCATCAATTTTAATGGAGTTAGTTTTCTGGGTACACAAAGCTGGGTGGGATTAGGAGACCCATCTGTATTGGGGACACAAGTTTGGGTGGATGTAGGAAAGTTTGAAGTGGTGTTTTTACGGGGTGGAGATGGAGATGGAGATGGAGAGGAGAAAAGAGAGCGTATCCTATAGAAACCATATTTATATGGAAACTACGAAAACTCCATCAAGGATCGTTGGATGCCAATCCGATGGATTGGAAAAGAGGTGGGATAATTTTTCAAATAACCCCTCTCACCCCTCATCTCTGTCTCGTTCCGTTCCTCTTCCATCACCCCCGACGTTGACCTTCCGACGCTGGACTCTCTGCACGCGCTGCCGCCCTGGACTCCGGACGCCCATCTCACGTCGTCCTTCCACAAGAACGGCCTCCAGGATGACAACGCCATCACGCCCCCTAGACGATGACAAGCCAGCACTTGCCGGTCCGGCGTCTTGGGTCCCTGGACGCGACCTACTATCCCCACGAGGATGGACATACTCCCTCCGTTCCAAAAAAAAAAGAGTTGTTCTAGAGTTCAGATTTTGTCCCAAAATAAGAGTAGTTCTAGCTTTTATATCTCTATGTCTCTCCTCATTTATTCACCCTCATTTAGTGTGTACTATCTAATTTTTCATCCCTCCTTAATTCCCGCGCCCAACTCAAAAACTACCCTTTTTTGGGACGGAGGGAGCATGCCTTTACACGTGACCTGGATTCAAAAATCGATGTAGTGCTCTCACAAACACGTTATAGTACTATTGGAATTTGGAAATACATTTTTTTATAACTGCACGAGACATTAATTGTCCTTGTATGTATATGCACAAGACATGTATACTCCTACTTGACGTATGTGCGTCCGGGCAGCGCGTGCAGCGTCGTCGCCGCCTTGTGTCGGGGTCCAGGGCAGCGGCGCGTGCAGGGAGTCGCGGCATCGGAAGGGAGACGTCGGGGGCGACGGAACGGGTATCGAGATCACGATGTGTTTGGCATAGCTCTACTCCATGGTAGAGCAGCTCTGCTCCCCACTGTGGAGCAGCTCTGCTCCCGAGCTCCCCGTTTGAATATGCATGTTTGGCTAGGAGCTTGCTCCAACTACAAAAAGGAGACTTTTCAAGATGAATTGACATTATTATCCTCAACTCGTGACCCCACCTGTCATCCTCCAATGGAGCAGCAGAGAGAACAGGGCGCACCGCCGGCGGAGCAGAACGAGGCAGCCTGCGTCATTCCCCGCGGTAGGGTGGCAGCTCCTATGGGAGCGTCGGTGGCAGGGCAGCCTCGGACGGGAGAACGCAGGAGGGCGAGGCGGGATCTGACATGGGGCAGGAGGGCACCGGCGGGGCTGCTTCCGGTGTGATGCGGTGCGGGAGGGGCTCCATCGGGGCAAACGGGCTCCGGCAGGGCTGCCTGGTTGAGGTGCTTTTTGCGCGATGCGGGAGGGGCTTCGGCGGGGCTGCTTCCGGCGGATGTGGGGTGGGAGGGGCTCCGGCGGGGCAGGTGCGCTCCGGCAGGGCTGCCTGGTTGAGGTGCTTTTTCGGCGCGATGCGTGAGGGGCTCCGGCAGGGCCGCCTGGTCTAGCTGCTTCCGCGAGATGCTGGGCAGGAGGGGCTCCGGCGAGGCAGGCGGGGTGGAAGGGCTCCAGCAGGCGGTGGAGCTGCACCCGGCGGGGCTGGTGGCACTTCAGGGGCAAGTGGGCTGAAGCGAAGGGGTGGTGCCAGTGGTCGGGGGCGGAGCGGGGGCGCGGTACAGAGCTAGGGAGAGAGACGGTGGGAGAATAGAAAAGAATCATTTTTTGTGTAACCAGTGGTAATGATGGGTAATTTCTTATGAACTCCGCGTCTACATTCATTTCGCTGGTTTGTGGAGTGGGTTGGGAGGTACTCCGAAAACTTGAACTAGATCTCCTCAAATTCCTGAGGTTGCCGCTCCGAATTTGGGAGCTGAGGTGTTTGGCTGGCTCCGAGCAGCTCCTAACTGGAGTTCGGCTCTGGAGCCATGCCAAACACATCCTAAGTGTCCGTTTGGGAGGAAATGAACGAGATAGAGACGAGGGGTGGGAGGGGTTATTTGAAAAATTGTCCCACCTCTTTCTCAATCCATCGGATGGGCATCTAACAATCTTTGATGGAGTTTTCATAGTTTCCATAGGATACATTCCTATCTAAAAAAGGTGGTGAAGATCTTGAGATTAAAAAGTCACTACAAGAGCCTTACCGTCAATGAATGCACGTCAAACTACTGTTCATGCTGCACAGTTAATATATTAAGTAAATTACACCTACCATACAACGACTTGTAGCGTTGTATCATTTTAGTACATCAAATTGTAAATCATGCGCCTTGAGAGCAATTACAGCTAGGAAAAAAGTATCATTTTGAAACACTACGAGGTTGGGATAGCCCTGATGCGGCATGTATAATAGACCATACAGCTCGGGCAAAGAGACAATAAAAAACAAGTGTTTAATTGTCTCGTTTGTGCTTAATATCTAGGACTATATATGCACAGAACAAACAACTTATTGCATGGGTTTGCATGATTTACAACTTGATGGGCCAAAGTGATACAACATTACAATTTGAGGTTGCAAATTTTCTCTCCTTTTTTTTTCCGGAGGTGCTTGAGAGCAGAAAAAACTCCGTGTCATCTCTCGGTTGAAATTACCTTGTTTGTATATTTTTTTTATTTTTAGCGAGATTTATCCTTTTTTTCTAAAACGAAGTACAATTTCTTTTACATCAGCCTTTATATGCAACATGGGTATAGTAACCACAGGCTAATAACGTCAGGGTGACAATCGCTCGCACCAACTCCAGCTAGAAGCACGCGCGTGAGCCGGACGGACTTGAACGCAGCAACATCAATTAGCTCGCACCAACCCGCACGAGCCTCACCGTACAAACCAAACACCGGCCGGTCAATGACGCCGACACGACCTCTGCCACTGTACATGTCAGCAGCTCCGCTCGACCGACGCAGGCTGTGCACTCTACTGCCTGCCGGCCGCCTCTCCTTTAAATTGCTGACGAACAGAGCCGTGGCAAACAAAGCGCGACCGCGCGTCCGATCGAGACGCTCAACTCTCGATCACGTCGGGAACTTCCCCATCGGAGTGGAAGATGGCGGCGGCCGGGAGCACGCCGGCGCCGGTGATGACGGTGCTGGGCGGCGAGCTGAGCCCATTCACGGCGCGCGCGCGGCTGGCGCTGGAGCTGCGTGGCGTGGCGTACGAGCTCCTGGACGAGCCGCTGGGCCCCACCAAGAGCGCCAGGCTCCTCGCCGCCAACCCCATCTACGGCAAGATCCCCGTCCTCCTCCTCCCCGACGGCCGCTCCATCTCCGAGTCCGCCGTCATCCTCCAGTACGTCGACGAGCACACCACCACCACCGGCGGCGAGGTCCGCCGCCGCCGCCTCCTCCCGGAGGACCCATACGAGCGCGCCATGCACCGGTTCTGGACATTCTACATCGACGACAAGCTCTGGCCGGCGCTGGACGCCGTGTCCCTCGGCCCGACACGGGACGCCCGCGCGCAGGCCGTCGCTGACGCCCGCGCGGCGCTGCGGCGGCTCGAGGAGGCGTTCGGGGAGCGCAGCGGCGGCGCGGGCTTCTTCTTCTCCGGCACCGACGAGGCGCCGGGGATGCTCGACATCGCCCTCGGCTGCTTCCTGCCGGCGCTCAGGGCGTGCGAGCGACTCCACGGGATATACCTCGTCGACGAGGATGCCACGCCGCTGCTCGACGGGTGGAGCCGACGGTTCGCCGCGCACCCTGTGGCGAGGCGCGTCCTGCCGGACACGGAGAAGGTCGTGCGGTTCACGAGGTTCCTCCAGTCCAAGTTCGGGGTCGATGTGTCTGAATGATAGAGCGTCGTACTCGTATCCGCCGTTGTTTATGCGTGTACTCGCCTACTGTTTGTTTGCGTAACACCTCTCCTTGTTATTTGCGCACTCCTTGTTCTATATATCGTCAGTGCATAGAGATGAAATAAACTTGTTGATGCGTGTTTAATCCCAAGTTCTTTTAACAGTGTTTTTTTAACAGTGTTTGTACCCACGTTACCTCAGCTACTACATTTGTCATCAACTTGTACTCATTTTTTTAATAACGATTTGTACTTAGCTTCAGTACTAGACCTATTAGGAGCGTTTTTTTTATATAGTAATTTATCCCAGAAAGTATCTTTATATCCCTCTATGTATATGAGGACTAAGTGTTTTGATTAATTATTACGGCAAGCATTACACAACTTAGTCACGATTACTGACATCATCAAGGCCAAAGTATGGTAGCACCTGATCGACAACGCTTGGCTTGACACCAGACAAAGACCATGGTCGTCAACCCAAAGGTGGACGTTCAATTGTTGACCAATTAACCTTAACGAGCATCTTGATGGGCCCGCACACAATTTCAACTTCATCTCCACCGCTGGCCCTCGGTGTAAACCAAACGGTGCTCTTGTTCTCACCATCACCGGTCCTGGCAGTCAATTCAAGCTTCTCCTTGAGGCTGACAGCTACAACGCGCCGCAGCAGCTGGATTGCTCCTCCACCATTGCAGGTCATTATCGCGCCGCCGGCCACCTTCTTGCTATCATGGAGCACGACGCTTTCCTGGATGGAGCTGGTGCGAGCGGTGATCTCACCACAAAACTCTCCCATATTGAGAAGCTCAACTGAAATAGCAGCCTCCACCGCGCGCTTCGCGACCACAAACATCACCTCCACCGTGCCGAGCCTAGTATCAAGAGAGTTGCTTTCGACCTTCATCTCGCCGCACGAGCTGCGGCTTGCGCCGTTCAGTGTCAGGAATCCTTTGCTGAGCTGCCTGTCCTTCTGCCCTTGGTCATTCCTGATCCTGAGATCCATCTCGAAGTATACGGCATCTACCAGCGCAAGCCCTCGCTTTGGAACAGTCAAGAGCAACAGGTCATCCTGCAGAGATCCAAGTTAACCTGTCGTCACTGTATATATATATATATCAGCCATGAGCCATGCATGCATGGATTGAAGCAGGCCCTGTTTAGTTCCTAAAAGTACTTTTTACTTCCTATTCATCCCCCTCACAGAACACGCATCCCCAAAAATTCCTTTTTCACCTTTCCTATTCATCTCCCTCACAGAACACGCATCCCTCAAAATTCCTTTTTCACCTTTCCTATTCATCCCCCTCACATAACACGCATCCCAGAAAAAAAAAAGTTCTTTTTCTCCTCTCAACTAAACACGGCATTGTATTGTTGGTTACCTCGGAGTTGAGGAGTTGGCAATGGTTCCTGTCGCGGCGGAAGAGGTGGACACACTTGAGATCAAGGCTGTCCCTCGCGAGGACGGTGCCGTACACATTGATGGGGAAGCCGACTTGCGAGGAGGCGACCTTGACGGACAGGACGTTCACGGCGTCGCCCGGCAGGAACCGCTTGTCGCCCTGCTTGCAGCAGGCTGTGCCGTCCACCTCGATCGCCGCGTCGGTGTATCTCATGGCACCAAGTGGCGCTGCACAAGGTTGCAGATGCATATATATATAACTATCAATTATGTATATATATATACTCGATCATTCATAAGTAAGATAATCAACAAGCATGTTTGATTTGCTAAATTATGCATATCAGCATATGGATGGGTACTCACACTCCTCGTAGAGGTCGAACGTGCTGAGGTCCTTGAAGTGGAACCGGGTGGGCTTGTGATCGTAGCCGCGGATGGCGTCGAGGGCGGACTTGTGGGCTCTCCACCTCCGACGGAGCATCTCCTCGTCGCGCGCCTCCTCCTCCTCAAGCTTCCTCCTCCCCTCCGCCGCCGCGTGCTCGGCCAGCGCCGCTGCCTCGTCGAAGAAGAAGGCTCCAAGCCCGTCGTCTCCTCTTCCTCCCCCACCTCCGGCACGGAGGTCGAGCCGCCGCCGCCGCCGCCGCCGCCGGACGAGGCCCTAGAGGAGGAAACGCAGCGGCGCAGCATGAATCTGCTGGTGCCACACCCCCGATGATTGGGGTAGTTGCGGAACATCGGAGTCGGACGGCGACTCTGATGGGCCGCGTAGGCTCTCCGGATCTCATCCCGCCTCTCCTTCTTCTGGCGCAGCGCCTCGCCGTACGCCTCCTCCTGCTCCTTGCGCCTCCGGCTCTTCTCCGCCGCTGCAACCTCGGCGGCGGCGGTGGCCTCCTCCGCTTCGCCGCAGAAGAAACACTCCATGAATGAACGCTCATCCTCTTCGTCACACACCGAGCCCCTGCTGCTCTCCGCCATGGTACGTGCGCCGCCGCCTTTTTCTCGCGCGCTCCAAAGATTGCGATCTCCCTGATTGATGATGGGAGTCCCAGATCAGACGTTCGGGCGTTAGCAACACTGATAAAAAAAAAAATGCGAGGACATTGTCACTCTGACCGTTCCATCCAGTTGCATACTCCACAACTGAACATATCTAATATTGGACTACGTGCCAATGTTCTTATGTTCAGATAGAAAAGTTTTACGCCTCCAGATAGAAGAGTTTTACGCCTCCAGAATAATTGGATGAGTTATTTCTTTTCTGTTATTTTCTTTTGATACCAACAATTGGATGAGTTGGGTCAACACGAAAACCATCAGTCAGAGAACATGTCCACGACCGGTACGGAGCAAGCAATTGAATGCCAATTTTGTACCTCAAAAGTGAGGACCACAGCCGAAAAATGAAAAGTACGGCGAGGCGCTGCGCCAGAAGAAGGAGAGGCGGGATAATCTGTAATCTGGCCCTTTGTTCTTACAATCAGTCACTCCATGTTTATGGCACGGTGGTAAGCGGTTGTGAATCTGTAGCTCTTTGCACAAGGCATGCGATGCAAACCACACTAAGCACCAAGGAGTTCGTTGCTCTTGCACAGGGCCTGACAGTTCATGCACTCTTTTACGGCATTGAGGATGAAAGATGGGTTCTGGAAGGACGGAGTGGCATGAACTCAGGGTGCCTTTGGTTTAGATTTTTACGGCTGTAGCTTCCTTGAAAAGTTGACAATTGAACCAAAGGCCATCACGCATGGAGCAGCTGTTGGCAAAATCTGGCTGTCTCCGTAGTAGAAATCGCACAGCTGGTGGAAGCCTGCTTTCTCCGACTGTGGGGCGAACCAAATCTGCAACTTCAACTTATTTACCCACCTGTCACTGGTAAAGATACCGGTTCGCTTCTTTTTTCCCCTTCTTTCCTTCATCGAGGCTCCAGCGACGCCCGACCCATGAGCGCACGCCCGCGCTAGGGTTGTGTGGCGGGCGGCGGCGGCGGCCCTCCTCCCCACCACCGGCGGTCTTCCCCAGCACCGGCGGTCGGCCCCACCATCGCCGCTCCCCTCCACGACGCCGGCGGCGGTGGCCCTCCTCCCCACAGCTCGGCGCTCCTCCCCCAACACGCCGGCGGGGCTCCGCCCCACCACGTCGGCGCCGCTTCCCTCCATGACGCCGGCGGCGGTGGCCCTCCTCCCCACAGCTCGGCGCTCCTCCCCCAACACGCCGGCGGTTGCTCCGCCCCACCACGTCGGCGCCGCTCCTCCCCACCACGCCGGCGCGACAGTAGGGCTGCAGCGCTCTTCCCCACACCAGGCTGCAGCGCCCCTTGCTGTCCCTCTCCTCTGTACAGTTAGCTCCATTCCCTTCCTCTTTCTTTTGCTCAGATCTGTCCAAAATTGATGCATTATAACCAAAACAATGATGATTGGTGATGGTTTCTACAATTTCAAGTCAAGATTTTGTGTTTATATGATTTTCGCATGAGTTGTTTAGAGAATTGTAGTAACAGTGAAATATATATACATTCTATATCCAAAATTGATACATTATAACCAAATTGGAGATGCTTTTTATAGCCAAATTGGATTCTATTGCTTATTATAGCCAAATTGAATGCTTTTTCTTTAAATGAAGAATGGGTGATGTTGCTGATTGGAGTGATGCCAATGTGAGGCATTTCATTGATATATGCAAAGGAGAGATACAAGCTGGTAATAGGCCAATGGGTTTGTTCACTAGTACTGGATGGAAAAATCTTATAACCAAATATGAAGAAAAAACTGGGCTGAAGCATGCAAAGGAGCAATTGAAGAACAAGTTGGACAATATGAAAAAAAGACTATACATGGTTTACGGAGTTAAAAAATGCAGCCACTGGTCTTGGGTGGAATGAGGCAAAACAAACAGTTGAATGCTCCAAGGAATGGTGGGATGAACACATAGCTGTAAGCACTAGTGACAGTCTTTTTTCTTTCATTTCTTACCTGTAATTTGTTTATATGGTGGTCTGACTTGGTGATTGTATCTATTTAATTTGCAGAGATGCAACCAATTAGGCGTCGAAAAGGGTAACAAATGCAAGCATGTCAAGTTCAGAAAACAAGGACCAAAACACCTTGAAGACCTACATTTTCTGTTTGATAAGACACATGTTACAGGGGCCACTGCATCCAGTGCTGCAGATATTTCCTCCGATGATGCAAGTGATGAGGATGCGGGTGAGAAACAAAGAAGGCTTGAGGAAGATGATGTGAAGTTGGCTGCTCTGAAAAAATCTAAAGCAGGAAAAAAGAAACGCAAGGAGTCCTCTATTGCTACTGAGGAGAAGGATGAGAAGAGCCCATTTTTTCGATTGTATAAGAACACATGCTTGAAGATAGGAACTGCAGCAGAAAAGATCTCCACAAGTGTTGAAGCTTCATCGGCACCTCCAAGCAGCCAAGTCCCTAGCATTGCAGAGGCCATGAAAATGGTGAAAGATTGTGGGGGTGCAAGAGAAAACGGCTCTAATGCATACAACAACCCTTCTAGTTATAAAGCCTGAATTTAGAGAGATTTTAAGCACGCTGGAAACAAAAGAAGGAAGGTTGGACTGGATTGAGAGGGAGCATGCAAAGGAGTTGACAAGGCTTTGTGTTATTTTATTTCAATTGTTATATTGTGAGATCAATTTATTTGTTGCTGCTAGTTGAGAACCATTTATGTTCAGAACCTATTTATTTGTAGCTGGTTGTTGAGAAACTATTTATGTTGCGAACATATGTATGTCTGTATGTGCTGTGCAATATTATTTGCATCATATTGTGTTGCCATATTCTTGTCAAAAATTATTGATACACTTCTATCTTGCACAGATGGATCCCAACAGGGAAGAATTGATCAAAAAAGGACAGAATGGATTACTACTTCTTACTGAATTGTCTCAGCAGACCGCCATTCGTGGAAGTATGGGCAACTTGTACCATGAGAACTATTGTCAGAAAGGAGAATACAGGGTACCAGGAGAAACTGGACTTCAAATTGTTATGTGCAACTTCTCTCGTCCTAGGTACTTCTATAAGATGTTTCGAATGAGTCCCGATGTTTTCATGCAACTTCATGACTTGCTGGTGTCGAACTACGGTTTGAAATCCACGCAAAATGTTTCATCAATAGAGTCGTTGGCCATGTTCTTGTGGATTATTGGAGGACCCCAATCATTTTCACAAGCTGAAAATATTTTCACAAGGTCATTATGGACAGTTCACATGAAGTTTTATGAAGTGCTAAAATGCTTGCGCAAATTAGCAAAAGACAATATCAGACCAACAGATCCTACTTTCTCTATTGAGCATGAGAAGGTCAGAGAGGACCGTTTCTGGCCCTATTTCAAAGGAGCTATTGGAGCTATAGATGGTACTCATATTGAAGTTGAAGTGCCACCGGATGAAGTGGTTAATCACACATGTCGACATGGATATACAACTCAAAACGTGATGGCTATTTGTGACTTTGATATGAGGTTCACCTTTGTAGTTGCTGGTTGGCCAGGCTCTGCCCATGACACAAGGATCCTCAATCATGCATTAGCAAATTTTCCTTCTTTTCCCGTGCACCCAACAGGTAGACACATGAGTCTTCACTTCTTTTTCGTCTCTTACTTCTTTTGTCATTCCACTTACCCTATGTGTTATAGGAAAATATTATCTCGTGGACTCTGGATATCCAAATCGAATTGGATATCTTGCCCCTTTCAAAGGAAGTGCATACCATATGCCTGAATTTCGTCATAGTTCTGGGCGTCCTCCTCAAGGGAAGTATGAAATGTTTAATTACTTGCATTCATCCCTTCGAACTATTATTGAGCGGGCTTTCGCAGTCTTAAAGCAGAAGTGGCGTATTTTGAAGAAGGGCATACCAAGTTATCCTACTCGTACTCAGAAGCATATCATTCTAGCTTGTATGGCATTACATAATTTCATTCGTGATAGTAAATTAGCAGATAAGGAGTTCGATAGATGTGATGCGGATGAGGAGTATCTACTACCAACTGCCGTGGCCCAATCACAAGGACATCAAATTCCATATGAGGAGATCAATGATGATTCCATGAATACTATTCGTGATAGGATAGCTGATGCTTTGGTTAGTCCAAGAGGGAGATAATTATGTTCACTGATAGAATCATTGTACGAACCATGTCTTTTGTAAAATGCTACTCTTATATGAATGTAGAACATATATTAATGCTCAATGAAAAACTAAGATAAATTAAATAAGTATTACTTCTTATTAAATGTTCAATATACATTGAAATTGTAAACTAAAATGCAATGATGAAATTATTTTTTACATATAAATATGTTTAATTTCCATTCAAATTGTCATTCAGCCTTTCAGGGGCATTACAGACATTTCAGATCAATTCTACAGCTCACAGCTGCTTCAACCAAACGACTTTCTGCTTTTCTCACAGCTAACAGGCCACAACAGCTTTTCCCACAGCTCACAGCCCACAGCAGCTTTTCTCACAGCCACAGCTCAACCAAACACACCCTTAATCTCTGGCTTTGATAAGAGGAAGAATGATGTCCCACCTCGTTGTCTATCTTGTGCCTTCGTTCTGAAATACATGGAGCAGTCAGCCACTTTAGTAATCTCGATCAGCACCAACAGCACGCGAAAGAAGCCTAAATTGTGATGTGCATAAGTTTTAACGAAATTTATCTGAAACTGTAGATAGTAACACAATTAACACAGTACTACAATACTACATGTGTGGGATTTCATAGCTACTTTAGTTAAAATGAGATGCTCATTGCATTGTTCAATTACTATTCCCAAAGAATACTTAGATTCCTTTTCTGCTTCCAAAATACTAAGATGAAAGTTTGTAAGAGGACATGTGAATAAGCTATGCACAGCAGACAAATGAGTCTGACCCAGTACACAGCATGTTAAAAAAATTACTATATAAAGTATCAGTATCTTCCCAATGTGATTCTGGTATTCTACGTAGTCAAATTGTAGATATGCCAGTACATGTAAATAATTTCAATTACCAGATGAGAGCTACAGTCGCATTTTACTCATTTTCCAAACAGCCTCAATGCAAGCGCATAAACATCTTTCTTCTTTGCTGATGTAGCTTCAGTGACCAGTTTCACCGCCTATAATTGAAAACCAGCAGTATATTTAAAATAATATGAAATAGCCGTTTTTACTACCTCTGCAGTTAAAATCGAAATTTGAAAGGTTTGCTTAAAAGATTCAAAATGTAGCAATGAATTGGGTTAAATGTGTACCGCTGAAAGGGTATGTCCCTTTGCTATCAATTCTCTTAGTTCATGCTCAAGGAAATCCTCTGATGGAGTTTCATCAACTGAAATTAACTGTCCCTCTATGAGCACTGTGATTTCTCCTTTTGGCTGTCGAGTGGCAAAGGTTTCATTTGCTTCACCTAGAGTTCCACGCCAGAACTACAAAATATATGCTAAGTTCAGAACTGCGTAAGGGGATTTAAGCCATTACAGAATAACAATAATTACATGTCAAGGGATGGACAATTACAGAATAAAGAACAGGATGATTACCTCTTCATGTAATTTTGTTATCTCCCTTGCAATAACACATGATCTGCAAACACAAGTGAGATCAACAAAAATCAACATACGTGATAGAAGGTTTGACCAAAAAGCACAAGATATTTCTGTAGTAATCTACAGTACCAAAGCATTGACAAATCCAATGGTTGCATACAAACTGAATCTCTCACAAGTGACAGTGGAGCTCAGACAGTGATTATGACCGCAATACGAAATGTTACATTATATGCAAACACACACAAAGGTGCACTATACTGTAATTTCACCACTATTTTCGTATAGAATTTCTATTTTACACAATGGCATCCAGGAGTGATTACTAAACATTACCTTGAATCACCAAAAGAGGAAGCAGCATCAACAAGAAATTGATGAATTCCATGGGGAGGAACATAAAATATTTGCGTAGCAGCTTCACGGGCAGATATCTCAAGCCTATCTCTTCTTGACCGAGCATGCTTTGGTAAAAAACCAACTAAAATTAAAAATTAGGCCTGACTCCAAGATTTGATCACAATAGATGAACAATCTGAATACAGGTAACAGCATATTTTACCAAATGTAAATTCATTAGATGGCAAACCCGATGCAGAAAGAGCAGCAATTGCAGCAGAAGGCCCAGGAATGGGAACAATGGGTATTTTCTCCGCTGCACATAGTCTAGCCTGTGGATAATAGTACACCATGCTTAAAGTTTCACCATTTAGGAGCAGCATTAGGAAGGGAAGAAATCGATGATGTTTATTAACATTCTATATTGTCCTCTCAGCTAGCTGGTAGCATATTCAGTTACAATTTTTCGTTCCAGGGTGAGATACACTCCCTCTAGTCATTAATATATGACGTTTTGGGCAACCAAAACAAACTAAAACTAGTTCATTGTGTTTGTCCAAAAACATCATATTTAAAAAAAAAAACTGGAGATAGTAGCTATTGTTTGCTTCTTGACACGGTCAGTGGGTAGCAGGAAGAGATATTCTTCTACTGAATACTTGCATGCAAGATGCAGCTTCCAAAATCAGATGAGGTTAAACTAGTTACCAGTTCCATGCCGGGGTCACTAATGCCTGGAGTACCAGCATCACTTATCAGTGCAACTGCTTCACCTTCATGGAGCCTCCTTAAGATACTGGGCTCTCTCTCACGCTCATTGAACTTATGGAAGCTAAGCTGCAAGCATACAACTTATGATTTAAGTTGAATGCTTCATATCAAATATGCAAGTACTCATAATTCACACATGAAAGCTAATAATGTGATTGACTCACAAGAGGTGTTTTGATGTTATAATGTTGAAGAAGCTTTCCAGAATGCCTTGTGTCTTCAGATAATATTACATTAGCGCATTTAAGGACACGCAGTGCCCTAAAGGAATAATCATCCAAGCTTAATACCAGTAGTTTGTTTCAGGAAATGATCAGTAAGACAATTATTCTAAATCTATACTATAAAGGATTGAACAAATTGAGGACACTTTTCACCCACAAACAGGACGACCAAAGAGAGAGGGGAGATTGATTTGGTCGTCCTCACCCAGTTAAAAAACTCACCTCTCACCTCCTCACCCTCAAATTTTTTTCACCAATAAATACACCCAACAACGGAAGTAAAATAGGAAACATTCCCCCGCTCTCACTACATCCCATCCCAACGGCAAGAAAAATGGAAAGCCCCTTATATCAATAAGAGAAATAAAAGAAATAATAGGAGGTGTTATTAAAAGGAAATAAAAGGTGTGCTATTGAAAGGAAATAAAAGGTGTGCTACTAAAAGAAAATAAAAGGTGCGCTATTAAAAGGAATAAAAGATGTGTTATTAAAGGATAATAAAATTCACTTTTCCATGACCACCGTTTGCTTTCTCTACATTCCATCTATATATCTATCTATCTTCTTCTTCTCTTCTCTATCTATCTATCCTATAAAGGATGAGCAAATTGAGGACACTTTACACCCAAAAATACACTCCCTTACCCCTCGTAGAGGTCCCACCTACCAGGACTGAACGGTGGGCCTAGGACGACCAAATGGAGGGGGGAGATTGATTTTGTCGTCCTCCCCCATTAAAACTCGTCCAATTGACCTCCCATTCCCATTCTTTTTTTCACCGCAAATCCTACACAGCTCAGATCAACACCCACCCCTATCTATCATGTAGGCATCCAACAAAAAAGGAAAGATTTTACTAGGAAATAACAGCCCACGTTAATAGCCCACAGATTAAGAAAAGGAAAGATTTTACTAGGAAATAGCCCACGTTAATACGTTTCATCCCCACGACAAAAAAGGAAAGAAAACTAAATAAAGGAAAGAAATAATACCCCCCTTAATACGTTGCATTCCCTACGGCCAAAAAAAGAAATAATATCCCAACGTTGATTACGTCCGATCGCTCAGCATCCCCATGTTCAATCGTGAAGCATTTCCTTTCCATCCACGCGATAGTTTCCCCTTGATCCCTCCGCTCCTGCTCGTGGAGTGATCTGCTAATTCCGCCCGCCCGATAGCCACCTCAGCTCCTTGCATTCCCATCGCAACCATGCCGCCACCGCTGTGCCGTTTGTTCCATGTCGTCTCTACACCTCCTCGGTCGGGAAACGAGGAAACGACAGAACCATTGCCGTCGACAAGCTCAAGATCCGCCCCACGAAGACGACCTGCCTCCAGCCACCATCCGGTCGACTTAGGTACAAATGCAATTCCTTCCCTACCCTTGGCCCCTTGCTGATCTCAACGATTGCCTGCGCCTTGTACGCCATTGTGAAACCTCTGCAGGGACAATGACTTCTGTCAAAGAATGCCCTCACCGATCTCAACCTCCATCGCCATCTTGCCTGAGTGCCGCTTCAGAAGAAGCAGATCGAGATGAGTATCAAACCCTCTCATTCGTCAAGTAGTCGCCGTCGACCCTCTCCTTCCGTTCTTTGATTTGCCGCATGATGTGAACTTGCCCTCATGCAGGACTGCAGAAGCCCTTCATTGCACCGCCATCGTGTTGTTGGTTTATCAAGAAAGCATTGGTTCTTCCATACTTTTTGAGTTCATGTTGGTTAGTTATTCAGATCACTACTCGTATCTATGGTGAAATGTGATTTAGATTCGGTCCATAAGCAAAGCGTAATCTGCCACAACAACAAATATTAAGGTTGCCTCCACTGTCACCTGCCGTTTTCATTCCTGGCCCTTTACAATTTCTTGTGTTGATATATTTGTAGATTATCGATCTGTTTGTCATTTGCGTTGTGGCCGCTTCACTTGTTCAGGTAAAGTAATTTCAGTTCAAGTTTCTTCTTCATTGCGTATATATATTGACTTCCAGGTACTTTCGTATTTAATATTTAACAAAATCTTTATTTGTATTGTGAATGATGCCCTAATTTTTTCGTTTTGGTCTCTGGTCATGCAAGCAAGATTCAATTATAGTCTCTCTCATCATTTATTTTACTCACATAGCAATATGGTGTAGGAGTAGCATTTGATAAGTCTAACTCAATATATTTTTTTCATACTCCATGTATTATGTTTTAGCATTCAAAATATATTTTACATTTTTAGCTGCAAAAACCAATGTGTATTAATTATTTCTGGGTGAATTCTTAGGACTGGTACATGTATCTTATGCCATTACTAACATACTCCCTCCGTTCCAATTGTAAGTCGTTTGACTTTTTTGACCCCAACTTTAACCACTCGTTTTATTCAAATTTTTTCCATAAAATATCATATTTTTTTTGTTATGGCTAGCTTTAGTAATAAATGAATTTAAAGAATGACTTAAATTTGACTACATTTTCACAAATTTTTTGAATAAGACGCGTGGTCAGAGTTAGGGTCAAAAAAGTCAAACGACTTATAGTTTGGGACGGAGGGAGTAATTCTTATTGTATTACTTCTTAGAATTACTAGCTGCAGTGCAGTTGTAGATGACTGATCTCAAAGCCTCTTATGGCTCATATTCGATTTGGTGTATAATCTTTCAAAGGCAAAAAAATGGTAGTCCTGGGCTCCCGTGAGCAGATGTGCATCCATGGTGAAGTGAGCAAACACAGTGGAAGACAACAGAACAATGCATGCCACTTTCTCTGCAAGAAACACCAATGCATGCATACCAATCTTGTCGCTGGTAATTGCAACATTCTTTGTCAAACATAAGAGAATACTTCTATTCTATAATCTATATACCTTGCTTTCCCTGAGCACCTTTAGCTACTTATGAATATGAACATGCTTGATATAAATATGAATGGATGAGAGTATAATGTATGGTTGCAACCCTATTTTTCCAATATAGGGGCTTATGTCTCTTTTTCTTCGGCCACCGAACTTCATTTTGCTGGAATCATTGGGCCTTACTAATAGTATGTGAATGATTTAAAGAATATATACTCTTGCTTTGTAACATTATTGTCTTGTTGATGATCTATTTATTAAGTATAGTTTTTTTTACAACCTGTAACAACACACGGGCACCCCAAGGTGTTTAAGAAGAATAACAAGTTATTATTAAATATTTTATATTTCATACTAAGTTGTTATAGTGTAACTTTCAGAAATTAGAAGCGGTACACGCACTAACGTTGGGCTTCCCGCGAAAGCATTAAGGCGGTTGACGTCGCAACACGAATGGAAGGTCTTAAAAAGTATCGTTGTTGCACCACCCCCAAAGTCCGATCGCGGTTGAATTGAATGTAATTGTTAAACTTTATTTTTAGTTTATAGCATATGCATGTGGCACGTGCCAACCTACTTCCTGTGAAATGACTTGTTAAACCACCGCCAGAGTTCTCCTTCCAAACTAGAAATCTAAAAGAAGTTTAAAAACAAGCTTTCAAGCCCTTTATATGACTTTTTATATTAAAAAATCTAGCTCTGCATGGTCGAATAAAATATAATTATTTTAAATTAATTAGCTCTTATCTTATTCCTTTTAAAAGCACGTGTGTGTCGCACGTGCCAAAAGACTAGTTTCTAATATATAGCACATATCTCGTAGTTAAAACATGCAAGCCATTGGTGTATTTCTTAATGGGAATAACTCGACCTGCGGGGGATAAGACCGCCCCCGGGCATTTTGCTAAGAAGACCTTGTCATGCAGATCAAGAAAACCCCCGAACCCCTGGCCCACCCTTACATAGCGATACCGTAGCCCGTGTGTGATGAGTAGATGACCAACAACCTAGGCCGGCCTTACATTTGTGCTTTGGCGTGGGACAGACGAGGGTATCTTTTAACTCCGGTCTGGAATTCGCTCCTATGGGGAGTCGAACCTAGGACCTAAAGAATGCTACTAGAGCTACCTAATTAACTCAAATTGAGGTCTTTAATGGGAATAACTGGAGATTCATACACAATAATAACCTAAAGGGTGTTCCATGGAAATCAAGTAATTTATGTCTTCCTCACATTGAAGTAAAAAGGTGTTTTAAAGAAAAACTAATCCCAACTGTGCAAGAAACCCTTAGTTACTATTCTTAACTATATTGGCTTAGAAAAAGCATCGCTCTGCTGCACCATTTCCTTTTTTATCCTAACTGTTGGAGTGTATAGAGGCCCATAAGGTCTGGCCCATATAGAGGCCCATGTAGTGTTATATATATCTCACCCTTCTAGGGTTAGAGTGACAATATAGAAAATACTTCCTCCAACATGGTATCAGGCTAGGGTTACGCTTCCTCTCTCCTCCCTCCCTTCCCAGCCGCCGTCCCAGCCTCTCCAGGCCGCCGCCGGCGCCACCATCCCCATGGCTGGCCGCCAGCAGCCGCTGCCACCCCTCCCCACCTTCCCTCCCCTTACTACCTCCTCTCCGCCGACCCGACGACCCGCTGCCGCCACGCCGCCGCCGCTGGCGCGGCCTCTGTAGCCACCGCCGCTGGTGCGCCCTCCGCCGCCGCGGCTGTCGACGGCGCAGGCGCAGAGGCCTCCAGCGCGGTTGGCGCAGCCCAGGAGCCGCCCCTGCCGCCGCCGCCGCTGCAGCCGCCCCTGCCGCTGCTACTGCCGCACGGCGCGGCCGGCGCACTCGCTGTCGCCCTAAGTGCGGCCAAGGCGGAGGCGGCGAAGGCCAAGAAGCGGGTTCGCGCGGCCTCTGCCACTTGGGCGCGTGAGCGTACCACCGCAGACGCTCTCGCTCGCCGGGTTGCCGAGGCTGAGCGTTACCTCCATCCCGCATCCAGCTCGCAGCTCGTCGTCCCCTCCACCGCCTTCGGCGCCTCTTCTTCACGCCTCCCTCCGCTCGAGGACTCTCGCGGCCATCTTCCCGACCGGTGGTCACCCAGCTACACCTTCAGGCCCTTGGTGTCCAGCACATCCGGGGGATGGTCAGCATTGTCCTCACCTCTTCGTCCACCTCCTACAACCGTTGGCGGGATCAAGTGCTCATGGCTCTCCGGCGCTACCACCTCACCGACCACATCCTCGCCGACACTCCTAAGGCTGTACGGGACACGATGTGGCACCTCCTCGACACCGTCGTCTTGTCCTGGATCTCTGGGACCGTCGCCCAGGATCTCCAGGACTCCGTCAACACTCTCGGAGGCACCGCACGTGCTGCTTGGCTGGCCCTTGAGAGCCAGTTTCTCGGGCACGCCGAGACTCGTGCCCTTCAGCTCAGTGCGGCCTTCGCCAACTTCGAGCAGGGTGACCTCTCCGTCGGGGAGTACTGCCGCAAGATGAAGAGCGTGGCCGACTCTCTTGCGGATCTTGGTTGCCCCGTGGAGGACCGGCTCCTGGTGCTCCATATCCTCCGTGGCCTCAACGACACCTTCGACCACCTACGGGACTAGATCACCAGGCAGCGGCCTTTCCCCTCCTACTTGCAGGTTCGGGACGACCTTGTCTTGAAGGAGCTCACACGACGTCCACAGGTGCCCATGACTCCCTCGTCCTCCTCCACCGCGCTCGTGGCCTCTCCGCCGACCCCTACGACTCCGCCAACCACCTCTCTCCTCGGTGCTCCTCCCCCCGGGCCGAGCGGGGGTGGGGGGAACCGTGGTGGCCGACGTCGCCGGGGAGGGGTCGCGGTGGTGGCTCTGGTGGAGGACATCGGGGCCCACAGGCTCCGCCTGCTCCTGGCGGCTCTTCTCCCGCTGCTGGGGGTACGCCCTGGCCATCCTTCTCCAACCCGTGGTCAGGGCGTATCTCGATGTAGCCGTTTCCGGCTCCGGGCGGCGGACCTCGACCTCAGCACCAGCCTACGGCTCTGGTTGCGGGACCTGATCCGTCGGGCCCGACGTCTTAGCTTCCACCCACCCAGCCCAGCCTGCCTCCTTTCTGGCCTGGGGGATGGGACCAGGCAGCGATGGCTCAGTCGTTCAGCACCATGGGCCTGACTCCGCCGAGCAACCCCGATTGGATCGCCGATTCGGTGGCCTCGTACCATACAAACCCTGATCCTGGTATACTTTCTTCCGTCCACTCCCCACCTGTCTCTTGTCCTTCAATCATGGTAGGGAACGGTTCCTGTCTTCCGGTCACTTCTGTGGGCACTGCTCCTGGTCCTTTTCGTCTTTCCAATGTTCTTGTTGCCCCTCAGATGGTTCACAACCTTCTTTCTATTTGTCAGTTTACTGCCGACAACTCTTGTTATGTTGAATTTGACTCTTCTGGTCTTACTGTGAAAGATCTGGCTTCTCGGCGCCCACTCCTCCGATGTGACAGCCCGGGACCCCTTTACACCTTCCGCCTCCCGTCTTCCGCTGCTCCGACATCGACTTCTTCTGCTTCGTCCGCTGCTTTCGCCACCCATCTACTTCCACGACTTGGCACCATCGGCTCGGCCATCCCGGCCACGACGTTTTGGCCCGTCTTAGTCGTAGTACAGGTCTCCCATGTACTAGGGCTCTTGATGAGCATCTTTGTCATGCGTGCCAGTTGGGTCGTCATGTTCGACTTCCTTTTTTTTCTTCTTCTTCGCATGCGAGTCATGCTTTTGATCTTGTTTATTATGACTTATGGACATCTCCTGTACTCAGCATTTCTGGTTATAAATATTACTTGGTGGTGGTGGATAATTTTTCTCGTTACTTGTGGACTTTTCCCTTGCGAGCAAAGTCTGATGCTTTTCCTACCCTTCTCCACTTCTTTGCTTGGGTTTCTGCTCAGTTTGGTCGCATTGTGAAGGCTGTTCAGTGTGACAATGGTCGTGAGTTTGATAACCACACCTCTTGTGACTTCTTTCTCTCTCAGGGGATTCAGCTGCGTCTGTCCTGCCCATACACCTCTTCCCAGAACGGCAGGGCTGAGCGGATGATTCGCACCACAAACGATGTCATTCGCACCCTTCTCATTCAGGCCTCTCTTCCAACCCCATTCTGGGCTGAGGCTCTCCATACAGCTACTTATTTGCTCAACCGCCTCCCCTCCACTGCCATTTCTGCTCCACACCATGCTTTCTTCGGTACTCCACCCAGCTACGATCACCTTCGTGTCTTCGAGTGCGCGTGCTACCCTAACACCTCTGCTACTACTCCTCACAAGCTCGCGCCCCGCTCGACTCGTTGTGTGTTTCTCGGTTACTCCCCTGATCACAAGGGGTACCGCTGCTTTGATCTTATCTCCCGTCGTATCCTCATCTCCCGGCACGTCGTCTTTGACGAGTCAGATTTTCCTTACTCCACCTCTACCACCCCGTCTCCCGACCCTGAGCTGGAGTCCCTCTTTCCGACTGACCTGGTGGTTCCACCACCAGTTTCTATTTATCCTCCGTCTACAGGTGTTACTGGTCCGGTGTCACCGCTCCCGGTGGCTCCTACCGGTCCATGGGTGGCCCCGGAGCCCCCAGTCGTGCCACGCGCGACCCCGGAGTCCCCGGTCGTACCACACACGGCCCCGGAATCCACTGCCGCGACCCGTGTGGCCCCGGAGCATCTACCGGCCCCCCTCGTGCCCCCGGGCTTCCCGACACGCTCCTGGTAGCCTGTGCACGTCTACCGGCGACGGCCGGTGCCGGGGCCGGCGAGGTCGCTCCCGCCACCGTCACCTCCCTCGGCGCCACCAGCCTGCCCTCGGATCAGCTCCCGCGTCGATCCGGGCGTGTACCACCCGCCTGTTGTCCATCGGGATCCTGGCCATACCCATCCCATGGTGACACGGCGGGCGGCGGGCGTCTCGCGACCTGTGGCTCTCTCTACCGTCGAGAGTGAGCCGGGGGTCTCTCCGGCAGTGTTCGAGAAAACGTTATTAATCGTACGCTTAGGCGCGATTAAGCGTGAAACGAACCCCCAGCGTTGCGTTTAGGCCATAAACGCTCAATTAAACGCTGGGTGAACAGTGAATGGGGAAGAAAACAAGAGCAGCGATAAGATTGGGATCGCAAAATGGTTATTGGGGACGTGATTCCATCTAGGCTTACTTCATGGTGGCCGCGTTGCTCGATTTCACCCATCTGCAGCTTGATTTGCTACTTGGTAGCGCCTGCTGCCCTGGAGCGGAGCAGGCCATGGAGCAGAGGAGGCCATGGAAGCAGGGGTGATGCACCGTGGAGGGGGGAGCGTTGGTGCTTTGGAGAGGGCGTGATGCTGTGCGCACCACCGACGAGGATGCAGCCAGCAGTGGAGATAGCAGCCTTCAGAGTTCGGAGGAAGAAGATGAGATGGGGTGGGGAAGAGAAGACCGGCGGCGGCTACAGAGTTCGGAGGAAGGAGATGAGATGCGTGTGGCTGTGTTGTGGTTATCGTGGGATGCTAGGGCAGATATGTGGTGGAGATGGGCCGGATGGGCCAATAATTACAGCCCATATAGTGCAGAGTTGATTTACATATTGGCCTTTTTATTGTATAATGGGCTGAATTAGTACGAAAATAGCGTGTATGGCATGTATTTTTCACTTATAAATCTAAAAATTAATATTTATAATAGAAAATAATATTAAATTCACAAACGATTAATCACGTTTAATCTACGTTTACTCACTCTGGGCGCTAAATTCTAGCCTAGCGCCTAGCGTTTCCTTGAACCTTGCTCTCCGGGACCCTCCTCCGTCCGCGAGGCTCTGGCTGACCCTCACTGGCGTCGCGCGATGGAGGAGTACGCGGCCCTTCTTGCCAACCAGACGTGGGACCTCGTACCGAGTCCGTCTGGTGGCAACGTCGTCACCGGCAAGTGGATCTGGACCCACAAGCGCCGGGCTGACGGGTACCTGGAGCGCTACAAGGCTCGCTGGGTCCTTCGCGGCTTCACCCAGCGGCCTGGTGTGGACTACGACGAGACCTTCAATCCAATGGTGAAGCCGGCCACCGAGCGCACGGTTCTCTCGTTGGCTCTCCAGCGCTCGTGGCCGGTTCACCAGCTGGACGTGAAGAACGCCTTTCTTCACGGGACTCTCACCGAGACCGTCTAATGCAGCCAGTCGACGGGGTTTGTCGACACCAGTCGTCCCGATCTGGTGTGCCGCCTCAACAAGTCACTCTATGGCTTGAAGCAGGCTCCCCGGGCGTGGTACTCTTGGTTCGCCACGTTTTTTACCTAGCTGGGCTTCACCGAGTGCAAGTCGGACACTTCGTTGTTCGTCTTCCGCCGAGGCACCGAGGCTGCCTATCTGCTGTTGTACGTCGACGACATCATTCTCACGGCGTCCAGTTAGCCCCTGCTCCAGAGTATCATCCACTCTCTGCAGCAGGAGTTCGCCATGAAGGACCTAGGCGTGCTCCACCACTTTCTGGGAGTCACCGTGGAGCCCCGTCCTTCCGGCCTCTTACTCCACCAGCGACAGTACGCTCTCGACATCCTGGAGCGGGCAGGGATGGCTGACTGTAAGCCCTGTGCCACTCCAGTCGACACCCAGGGCAAGCTCTCGGCTGAGGAGAGCCTCCTGTTGCTGACCCGACGGCCTACCGGAGTCTGGCCGGGGCTCTGCAGTACCTCACCTTCACCAGGCCGGACATCGCCTACGCAGTCCAGCAGATCTGCCTCCATATGCACGACCCTCGCGAGGCACACCTTGCTACCCTAAAGCGCCTGTTGAGGTACGTTCGGGGCACGGTGGACTGCGGCCTCACCCTTCACCGGTCCCCCTCCACCGAGCTCGTCGTCTACACCGACGCTGACTGGGCCGGCTGCCCCGACACCCGCCGGTCTACCTCGGGCTACGCCGTCTTCCTCGGCGGCAACCTCGTCTCCTGGTCGTCCAAGCGGCAGCCGGTGGTCTCCCGCTCTAGTGCCGAGGCGGAGTACCACGTGGTTGCCAACGGCGTGGCTGAGGCGTCCTGGCTACGACAGCTCTTGGCGGAGCTCCACAGCCCGTTCACCAAGGGCACGCTCGTCTACTGCGACAACGTCAGCGCCGTCTACCTCTCCACCAACCCGGTTCAGCACCAGCGAACGAAGCATGTGGAGATCGACTTGCACTTCGTTCGCGACCGGGTCGCCATCGGGCAGGTCCGGGTCCTCCACGTCCCGACCACCTCCCAGTTCGCCAATATCTTCACCAAGGGACTACCCTCCTCGACGTTCTCTAAGTTCCGGTCCAGTCTCAATGTAACCAGTGGCTAGTTGAGACTGCGGGGGGGTGTGTTGTGTCTGTGTCCTCTTTCTTGTCCAGTCTTCAGCACCGCTGCGCCGGTAGCTCAGACTGCGGGGGGGTGTTGGAATGTATAGAGGCACATAAGGCCTGGCCCATATAGAGGCCCATGTAGTGTTGTATATATCCCACCCTTCTAGGGTTAGAGTAGCAATATGGAAAATACTTCCTCCAACACTAACAAACTAGGCTCAAACTCTCTAGCTGCCTCCTCAAAAGCTTTATAAATAATTTATTAGGGATGCAGAATCAAATTTCAAGCAACTTTCTTCTTCTAATATTTGATATGTTCCATTTTTGGTTTCATCACCAAACAAGCTGATATAAATTGCCAGACTTCATGGCATTCCTGTTAATACTGGGAAATGTTTCATAACCTGAAGTGACTTCAAGGCATAAAAACATCTACCGAAATCTTTTCCATGTGCAAAATCATTAGTCCTGAGACAGTCTAAAATGTGTCGCAGCTGAGGCAAGTATACCGTAAGGTGATATCTTCAAGGTTACCAATTGGCGTTGCGACAAGATACAGACCTGACTCCAGATCCTGCAGATTAAAATGAAGCAACATCCGCAAGGTGTCATAATACAGGCAATGGAGAATGAAATCAGAGATGCTTATATATGTGCGAAGTGAGCTAATGCCAGAAATGTAAGAATGGTGAGGTGGCAATGGGTATCCTTGCTTGTACCCTTGTACGTCATGAAACATTCCCAATCCAGTTAATCTAATTTTCAGAAAATTATTCCCAATCCAGTTAATCTAATTTTGAGAAAATTATTCCCAATCCAGTTAGTCTAATTTTGAGAAAATTATTCCCAAGCCAGTTAATCTAATTTTGAGAAAATTATTCCCACGCCAGTTAATCTAATTTTGAGAAAATTATTGCAGCAGCCACGCAGAGCTCCCATACAACCCTAGTTTCTGGTAATAAATCTACTAGACTATTACTCAATGCATATCTCACTAGATAAATTCGAATTTTTCTTGAAACTTTACTTGAAGAAACACTAGCAACATCTAATACAGTTTCGCAAACTATAATGTGTCACAAAACAAAAGGGCACTTCGCTTTGACATGATAATTTCATAACGAATTAGCACTCACATAGCATATTCTAGCTTGGTCGTCATAACTTCTAACTGAACGGAGCTAAAAAAACAGTTTGAGTTCTGAAATCAAATTAGTAAATAAAATGTAGCCGCGTCGAACTGAACCTGAAAACCACAAGTCCACACTACACCTACTGGAGCTACACAGAAACACATCTGTGCAAGTAACTAGGCATCGCTGGGATTGGGAGAGGGGCTTACCGGTTCCGAGGCGGGCGGGTCTGGCGAGTTGGTGGAGGCGGCGGTAGAGAGGCGCCTACCGAGCGGAGCCGAGGCACCGGAGGCGAGGCGGAGAGGAGATAGGAAACTACGGCGTGCAGGGAAGTTTAGGGATGGAGCGAGGGCCTGGAGGCGGAGCAGCGACGCCATGGGAGGCGGCGGCGCTTGGAGCGGCACTGTGGCAGAGAGGCGGTACGGCCCGCCGCCGCGGTTGCTTGCCGTGACTCGTCGCGAGAGGCTTGAGGGTAGAGAGATGGCAGGCACGGTTGGATTCGATCCTGACGGCCTGAGATGGTCTGTAGTTATCCGGAACTGTAAGGCTTCAGAAGTAAGAGCAAACACCATTACTCGAAATGTACTAAGTATCAGTGTTTTGTCTAAACTTAAAAATGTGATTCCGTTGTAATATATATGCATGTGACCCTAAAACATTTTTAGCAAATATTCAGGGAATTTTTTTTTTGTTTTTCCTATTGAGTGTTGAACAGCCCACTCCACCCCCAAAACAGACCTTTGGCTCAATTTGTTCTCTTAATTTTTTACTGAATTGGTTCAACCTAATCACAATGAGATTTGTATTTTTCATTTTGTGTGTACTACTTGAGTTTAAGTTCAAGTTTCCGAGGTGGTGTCCTACATTAGAAAAATATTTAAGAATTTTTCATCATGTATCTCTGTATGTCAAGGATAAACAGTCTTCAATGTTTGTAAGTCGAAACCCATAAAAATAATCATGATGCATTTTCTAACATAAGTTGTGATGTTGAACTTAAAAGTTAAAACTCAACTAGTGTTTGTATTTAATTATGTGTTTTTTTATGTGTTCATGCTAGTAAACTTACAAAATAAACAATACGTGGTACTGGCATATAAGATTTTATTATTAATAATCTAGCATACCTCAAAATGATGAATAAGGCGAAATTTTGAATCCTCCTAATTATAAATAAATATCTGTTTGACTACAAGCAACTTTTTCTTCGGTTATTCACAGAATCACAGTAAAAAATTCAAGCAATATATCAAAGTGAAAGTAAAGGCAAACTGGAAAGAGAAAGGTAGATGATATGAAATAGTATTGCACACATCACAACTTGATTTACAACAGGACGGTATTTCTCACACAAGCTTTCTATAAATGGAATCGACATAGTAGAAAAATGAAATTCTCCATGGAGAGGAGAAAACTAATGATCCAAACCACAACCACAGTCCAAATACAACTCCAGCAATTCTCGAGTAGTAGACATAGACACCTTCAAATTCTTTACTCCGGTCCGATATCTGTATACTTGAACCACTGGGACATGATATGCTCAATGGAAAGCCACAAAGCCCAAAGTTGTTGCTGTAAATTGAAGGGTCGGCTAGTGTTTGGAGTTGACTACCATTTGGTATCTCACCTGAGAGCATATTGTTAGAGAGATTTAGCGAACTAAGGGATACCAATTCCGAGATGCCTGAAGGAATATGACCAGATAGTTCATTCCAAGAGAGGTCAAGCGACTCCAAGAGTTTCAGATCGCCAATATTCACTGGAATTGTTCCAGACAGATTATTTCTTGACAGGTTCAGAAACCGAAGACCTTGAAGATTTGTTAGCTCAGTTGGAATTTGACCACCAATAGAATTGCCTGACAAATCGATTCCAGTCATGAGCGCAATTGCCCCTTGAAATTCATAAGTCTGCATCTTCCAGTTCACATCAACTCGATCAGCATAATAGAAATCAGCTTCTAGATGTAAAATTTGATGGTGCACTATGGACGGTAGGTTGAATTCAGACTGGGGTTGGATCATGGATGTTAAGCTGGCAAGACCATACGGTATTTGACCATCAAAATTATTGCTAGCCAGGTCCAGCAGTTGGAGATGAGAGAGCTGTAGCAGCTGTAAGGGAATACTACCATTGAACATGTTGGACCGCAGTCGAAGAAATCTTAGAAAAGGTAACCTTGAACCTATCCATGATGGAATTGTCCCCGAAAAATTATTACCACCAAGGTCTAGGACAGTTAGCATCTTCAAAAACTGAATAACTGATGGGAAGCCTCCTGTAAATCTGTTATTGGCCAAATGCAATGACTCCAGTGACAAACTAGAGTTCTTGGAAGGTAGCACATCTCCTGAAAGAGAATTGCTGGACAAATCCATGAACATAAGATCCTGCAAGTCCCATATGCAGCTAGGCAGCTGACCTGAAAGTTGGTTACTAGATACGTCCAGTATTTCCAACGAAGCCAGCTGACAGAATGACAGAGGGAAGCCTCCAGAGAAATTGTTACCGGACAATCCGGCAGAGACCAATTTCTGACTAGCGAATTCCGGGACAGCGCCGACGAAGTTGTTACTTGACAAGGAAAGATAGACAAGATCTTTAAGCAATGACAGGGTTGCAGGCAGCTCGCCTTCCAACTGGTTGTTGTTGAGGTCAAGGTCTTGCAGTGCTGTAAGACTGCCGATCTCAGCAGGGATATTGCCTGTGAGGTTGTTGAAGGATAAAACCAAGATCACAAGCTGAGTCAAGTTCCCCAAAGAATGGGGGATTTGCCCAGTGAGGCAATTCTGTCCCAAGTGCAGCATCTGCAGGCTCCCCAAGCCGCCGATCTCCGCGGGGATCACGCCGGTGAGGTTGTTGTTCAGAAGCGATAGCTTCCGCAGCTTCTTCGCCTCTCCAATTTCCGGCGGGATGGCTCCCGTGAAGGAGTTGTAGTGCAGGTAGAACAGTGTTAGGTCCGGCCAGTTCTTGAAAATCTCAGGTGGAATCGTACCGGAGAGCTTGTTTCTTGACAGGTAGAGCTCTCTCATGTTCCTCATCCCGGCGAAGGACGGCGGCAGCCCGCCGGAGATGTTGTTCGAAGAGAGGTCCAAGAAGGTGAGGCTCGCCATGCCCCCAATCTCCGGCGGCAGGGTGGAGACGAGGCCCGCGGCCTGCAGGTCCAGCCGCTCCAGCGTGCGCATCCGGCCGACCGACGACGGGACGGCGCCGCCGAGCGAGTTGTTGCGCAGCGCGAGGACACGCAGCGCCGGCAACGCCGCGAGGGCGTCACCAGGGACGCCGCCGGTGAGGGCGTTGTCGGAGAGGTCGAGCGAGACGAGCGACGTCAGGACGGAGAGGGTGGACGGGATGGCGCCCGCGAGGCGGTTGCCGCTGAGGTTGAGCTCCCTGAGCGCCGGGAACGCGGCGAGGTCGAGTGCGGCGAGGTCGCCGGCGAGACCCGCGCCGGGGAGCGTGACCTTGGTGATGCGTCCGTCGGCGCCGCACGTGACGCCGGCCCACGAGGCGCATACGGAGGAAGCGGAAGACCATGATGAGAGCGGCCGGGGGTAGGTGGTGGAGCTCGGCGGAGGCAGAGTCAGGGTGGACTTCCACCGCAGCAGCGCGCGGGCTTCGGCCACCGGTGGCGAGGCGGCGGCGGCGGTGGGTGAAGCGCGCGCCAGGAACTGGAACGTGAGCGCGCAGAGGAGGGCGGCGTGGGCGCGCATTTTCGTAGTTCCTCTGCAGCTGGGTCTGCAGATGTCGTCGCGCGCCGTGTGTGACGTGTTCCTTGTTTGGTCCACACTGTTGGAGAGAGAGAGACGGATGGCCAAACGTGGAGCCTCCAGTCCGGCGGCCGACTTTCATGGAGCAAGTCATCGGCCGACTTTCCTCCGTGGACAGAACGGACTTTGAAATCAACCAGCCGGCCGCCGCCGCATTGCCGTCGTCCCCGTCGTCGTCAGGTACTCGGGTCACTGGTCACATTCTAGGCCCGGAAAGTCTTGACGCTACGGCCCATGCACCATGGGCACACCGTCGATAGCATACTTATGGATTGGGCTGTGAATTTAAGAGCGGGCCATATTTTCGCCCCGGCCCATTGTACAGATGTCTGTGGCAGCAAGGGCATGATTGGTTGGCTACCAAAATAGGCCAAACCAAAATGTTGGCATGTCAAAATATTTTGGCCAAAACTTGGGTCAGATTTCTAGAGTAGCCCTTAATTGGATGTCAAATTATAACAACAAATAATGTTACTAAATGACTTTGATGCCAAATACAAATGCTAATGTATATGATTTATACCCACACGTATGTGGTGAATTGATTGGGTGTCAAAATGTGAATGAGTTCAACCATGTTATCTTGCTAAGAAATTTTGGCAAAAAAATTTGGCTTCCAACCAACCAAATAGATGCCAAAAATTTATTGGCACCAACCAATCAGCCCCAAAATCATCAAAATCGGCCGTAGCGTTGTCTCTCTCTCGCTTACGCAAACACAGGCGCCGTGGCACGGAACCCGAGGCGCCAAAATTCGGGGGGCCGCAGCCGCCTTCACGAGCTGCGACCATTCCTCCCTCGCAGCCTCGCTCACTGTGTCTGCTTGCGCGCGCGGGTCCTCCAGAGACCCCCGGCCCGATGCCGCCGCCGGGCGAGGTCCACGACGCGGGCGCGGAGTCGGGGGATGTCGTCAGGTCGGAGGGCGACGGAAGTGCCGAGGAGGGGCATGGCCGCGCGGGGCCTAGGGTTTCGGCGGCGTCGGGGATGGAAGGAGTCGTCGGGGCGGGGACACCGCCCGCCTGCTGCTGCGTGTGCATGGAGCCATGGACATGCAACGGCGAGCACCGCATCTGGTGAGTTTCGTTGGTAGAGTGGGGAAATGTGGGGTTGATTCCTTTGGTGTATTTGTGCTGTTCCTTGCTTATGCTGATTACTTGTCGGAGTTGCTGTCAGTTCTACCACACTGGAACCTTCGTGACTAGGGTTTTATTCTCAATCTATTTCTTCCCCAATCAGATCCTTCTTTTTCTAATTTGTTGGCACCCACGTTTGTGCCCTGGTGTTGGAGATCTGCTTATGGATTCGTCTGGAATGTTAACCGTTGAACAGCATAGGTTTTTGTTTTTGAATCAGCAGCAATATAAAAACTCGACACGGGGAGTCGAACTCAGGACCATAGGAGTGCTCTATGCTTTTGAGACCATCTAGCCAATTCAGCTAGAGGTCCGCTTGAATCAACAATATAAAACCATCCATTTCACTTTTTTTTTAGTTAGTTATAAGATATGTTGCTCTTACATCCTGATTCAGATTACTCTTTACCTTAAAATGGAGTATGTGCCTGTACAGGACATATCAGACATGTTTTTCACAAATCCTAGGATGTAAAAACTTATCCTTTTAATGACAAAGTTCAGGTCGACCGAAGGCATACCTAGTTCGTTGGAAAAACATGTGCCCATGCATGTTTCAAACCAATCCTACCTACATGGTCTACGTGTTAAGTGGTAACTTCTTTTGAAATGTATGAAACATCTGTATAGTTTTTTTTCCTTGAACATGCAGGACAGCTATATATCATTAGATTAAGAGGGGGGGGGGGGGGAGAAAGGAGGGAAGAGAGCTTACAATTGCATGCACCACCTACACATACAAAACTAGAAATTCATACAAGCATTTGTGCTTTTGTCCAAATAAAACTCGACGCCAACTCCCAAAACTGACGTTCCTCACTAGCAAACAGCATGCTCTAGGCAAGCTTGGAGCCATTCCCTCAAACACACAATTCGTTCGCAAGGCTCATCACTTAGTGGTTACAATTTATTAATGCTCTGACATAATTGGTGTTTTAGGAAAAAAAATTAAAAGGGGACGCGACACATTATGGATCCACAAGCATTCAAGCATTTTCTGAGATGTTGAATACGAATGAGCAGTGAAGAGGCAAACAGGGAGTGGAAGAAGAGAGCTAGTGATGCACATCATGATTTATGATTGGATATTGGACCAATCTGTTCATTTCTCCTTTTTTGCGATGCTGTTTTTAGCCATGTCATGTCTTTATGGCTTTTGTTCTAAGAAGAGAGTGAGTGATTTGGGGAATTGGTTGTCACATATCTATCTACTACATGCAGTTGCATTCCCTGCGGGCATGTGTATGGCAGATCGTGCCTGGAGAGGTGGCTGCAACGCTGTGGTAATACGAGGGCAAAGGTATCATGCATTACTTCATATATGCAAACTATTTTCAAGTTAGATTCACTTCATAATTTAACCAAAATTTTATCCTATGATGCGCTCATGAAATATGAATCTCTCACCAATTCTTTTGTACGCATGTTGATCTTTGCAGTGCCCCCAGTGTGGTGAAGGGTTTAAGCTCAAGCATATTACCAACCTCTATGCACCAGGAAATCTGTGGGATGGTTGCATACAGGTACCCTTTCTTTAAGTTCCTCATGGTTCTTTCTATGCAAATGCCATACCCTGATATCTTGCTTCCTTCATTGTTTTTCTGAGAAAGCCATTTAAGTCTTTAAGACACAGAGAAGAAGTCTCTATTCAGTCGCATGCTCTGATGTCTGATAGACTAATTCCTTGTAGATGCCTTTGTTAGTGATAAAGCAAGAAGTCCTTATAGGGGTACAGGTTAATAATTAAAAGCAGTATGTATTCTCGAATAAAGATTGTTTTATATTTTGTTAACTATTTATATTTTATATTTCCTTATAGGGGTACAGGTTAATAATTAAAAGCAGGTTAACTATTTTGTTTTATATTTTATATTAAAAGCAGTATGTATTCTATAATAACCCATCAAGCAGGTTAACAGCGTTATGGACTCGACCACGACGCCAAGACTCCCCGAGATTCGGCAAAGGGCGCCGAGCGGAAGCGACACAATCCGCCCACGCATGACACAGGAGCAGCTGCAGATATCGTCTCTACAGGTTATTTCTTTTTTACTTTGTTTTCCATTGCTTTTGATGTACGATTGCTTCGCATTCTAACATATATATTTTGAATGTATTGCAGTCCCAGCTCGCCCAAGAGAGGACCGAACGGGAGATCGAACGGGAGAGCCTACAGGCCAACTTGACCCAGATGTACGCCTGGATGCAGAGCGTGGGCACTCAAGTATCCGTCCCTCCCCCACAGCTTCAGTTTCAGCCACCGCCTCGGCAACCGACCCCTGTGAGTATAAAAACTTTTGGTTTGTAAGTTCGTTGGTTAAATCTTGTCTCACGTGAAAACATTTCTCCTTTCTGCAGGGTCTCTCGGCGGGATCAAATGATCCCGCTAGAATGGTCAACATGTCGCCTGGTGTGTCGCCTGCGCCTCGTCTGTCAGACTGGTTGCCTTGGGGAACTCAGCAGGACGGACAGGGCTCACAGGATCGCGACCTCTCCAACCCCTCCCAAGCACACAACCCGTGGGAATGGAACTATCTGTGGTTAAACTTGTGGTCGAACTTGAATGTTATGTGCATGGACTTGTGGTATAACTTGTTGTTGAACTTCTGGTTAAACTTGTGGTTGAAACAGTATGTTATGTGCATGAAGTGTTTGCGTATTGGTTATATTAATTGCATGTGATGTATTTGAGATGTATGTGTGATATATTTCAGTTGTTGGGCACTATATATGAGCAAATAAAAAATAAAAAAGGCCTCAGCCCAGGGGTTTGCCGAGAGCATGGGGCCAGGCTCTCGGTAAAGGTGCCATTTTTTGCCGTGAGCACAGGGCCAAGCTCTCGGCAAAACTACCATTTTTTGCCGTAAGCACGGGGCTAGGCTCTCGGCAAAGCCATGTGCAGAGGCCCCGCGCCTGCTTCTCCCGGTGTGGGCCCCATGGGCTCTTTGCCGAGAGCCTGACACGTGACTCTCGGCAAACCTTGAGTTCTTTGCCGAGAGCCTGGCACGTGGCTCTCGGCAAACCCAGCTGCGGGTCCCACAGAGACGGCGCAACGCCGTCTCGCCGGCGTTAGGGCCAGGTCTTTGCCGAGAGGCTACATGCTCTCGGCAAATACCTCCGGTGCACACGGCAAAGGCTTTGTCGTGATCCCGACAGAAAGCTCTCGGCAAAGGTAGCTTCGCCGAGAAAAACTTTGCCGAGTCAGCTTTGCCGAGAGCCGGCTCTCGGCAAAGCCTTTGCCGAGAGGATGATCCTCTTTGCCGAGAGTGCCAGGCTCACGGCAAAGAGCCTGGATCCGGTAGTGGATAGCACGATCGAACGCCATGCTTAAGGAGGGACTGAAAAAAGTTGAATGATAAACTTCTGTCGGAATTGATGGACTTGTGTCAGAAGCTTAATCAAGGGTTTCAGGAGAAGCTAGATCACTATTCAGCTGCGAGGGATGAGGCATTTGAGTCAATGAAGGAGCAGATGAAGAAGATGTTGGAACAGAACGCAGCACCGATGGATATCATAGGTTTCATGGAGCAGTCCTATACCCAACTGCAGATTCCTAGCTGCCCACCAGGTGATGATGATAGACTGCAGCAGTGATGTTCCAAGTGCACGAGACTTTGCCACCGTAATAGACGACTGTAGATGTATGGATGTAAACTGTATGTTCGCTCACTCCGTACCTGTCTGGTGTCTGTTTTGTTTTTGTCCAGGCAGCCTTAGTAAGGACTTCTATCTAACACCCAAACATGCAAATGTAGTTTTTCGGTGCAATGAACGCACATTTCGTCCTAGAAGCTGATGGCTTCGGTTGTTTGTTTTTTAATCTTCCTGAATGACGGTTGATGTGATCGCCAAAAGCATTGGTAAGGAAAAAAAGGTCCGGCCAGTTCTTGAAAATCTCAGTCGGAATCGTACCAGAGAGCTTGTTTCTTGACAAATAGAGCTCTCTCATCTTCCTCATCATATATAGCGAAGGACGACGGCAGCCCACCGGATATGTTGTTCGCTGAGAGATCCAAGAAGGTGAGGCTCGCCATGTCCCCCATCTCCGGCGGCAGGTGGAGCCGAGCGAGTTGTTGCGCAGCAAGAGGACCCGCAGCGCCATGAGCGCGTCACCGGGGCCGCCGCCGGTGAGGGCGTTGTCGGACAGGTGGAGCGAGACGAGCGACGTCAGCACGGAGAGGGTGGCCGGGGATTTGTGGTGGAGCGCGGCGGAGGCAGAGTCAGGATGGACTTCCACCGCAGCAGCGCGTGGGCTTCGGCCGCCAGTGGCGAGGCGGCGGTGGCGGACTGGCGGTGGGTGACGCGCGCGCCAGTAACTGGAACGTAACCACGCAGAGGAAGGCGCTGGCGACGTGGGCGTGTGTTCTCGCGTGGTGGCTGCCATGGCGACGGCATCACCAAATGGGTGCACAATGCCACTGTGCATAGTTCCTCTGTGAAAGGATCAAGAGGTGAATTAGGCTTCTATAAAAATTTAAACGATAAGACAATCGTATGCAATAAGCCAATTCACCCCATGTGCCTACAAGTGTGGTTTGTGCCTAGCTAGTGTTGAAAGGGTTAAGCAACCTAGTTCCAGTCCTACTCTATCATGGCAATTCTAGGAATAGAAATAAGGAATATAAACTTGCTCAAAGTAAAGAGAAGAGTAGAAAGCCAATTTTTCCCGAGGTATCAAGGAGTCGGCAACTCCCTCTAGTCCTCGTTGGAGCACCCGCGCAAGGGTATAGCTCCCCCTTGATCCGCGCAGGGATCAAGTGCTCTCGTAGGGGATATCCATTTCCCACTCCGGGACGGCGGATTCCAAACCATGTACACCTTTTTGGGGCTTCACACAATCTCCACGTGAGCTCCCAAGATCAACACCACCAAGCGGTCTAGGTGATGCCGAATCACCAAGAGTAACAAGCCAAAGATCTTCACTTGACCTAGACTAGACCAAGAGCTAGATGGATGCACACTTGCTACTCCCAAGCACTAAAGAGAGTCCTTAATCTTCTCAAGATCAAGAATACCAATGAATCCAAGTGCCTCTCTTGCCCTCAAACACTCCCCAACAGCAGCTGGATAACAGTGAAAACGTGTGGCAATAGAGTCTCCAAGTAGGAGAAGAGTGGCTATAAATAACCCACTCAAAAGCTCCTAGCCGTTAGTGCTGACGCAGAGGGACCGACTGGTTCGGTGCCCTCCAAAGATGGCCACCGAAACAGTCGGTGCCTCCTTTGATTTGAACTTCCAACGGCTAGCTAGTGACCACCGACTGATTCGGTGGCCACCCTCCGTGGAGCACCGAACCAGTCGGTGCGCACCAGTACCGAACTGGCATTTCCAGCCACAATGACCGACTGATTCGGTGCTGCCCACCGAATTATTCGGTCCCCCTTGGGGACATGGACTAGAACTGGATCTCGAGGGCCACCGACTCATCGAGTAGGTCTTCATGGGGTTCACCAAACCAATCGGTCCCCCTTCATTTTCACTTAGTACCTAACAGCCATTTCTCGCCAGAATGACCGACTAATTCGGTGCTGCCCAGCGAACCAGTCGGTCCCCTCTGGGACTTAGGCTATCAAGTGGCCGAGGGCACCGACTGATTCGGTGAGCCCTGCTGACAGGGACCGAATAAGTCGGTGTCTCTGTTTGCCTCGCAAAGCAAACAGAGCACCGAATTAGTCGGTCCCTACTGAGCAAACTGCTTCAAACTTCTTAAGGCTGAAACTCGTCCAATTCAAATTCTTTGAGTTACCAACCTTCTCAAGGGCTTTGACATAGCTACCTAGCACTAGGTTTCACAAGTATGCACCACACCTAAACCCTAGTTTTATCTAGGTCAAGCTACCAATCCTTAACCCCCCTTTATAGTACGGCCAAAGGAAAACAAAGACCTAAACTACTCTAAGTGCCTCTCATCATCCAAACGGCACTTAGAACTAGCTTATCCTTAATCTTCGATCATATCCTTTGCACCAATACAATCATTCGCAAATGATGGGGCTAAGAATACCGTGAAAGCCCATCATTGCACTAACTTAACTTAGTTTCTGCAAAACACTTGTTAGTCGCAATGATAATGTTGCCATTAATCGCCAAAACCGAATTAGGGGCCTAGATGCTTTTTCAATCTCCCCCTTTTTTTGATTGATGACAACACAACCTCTAAAAGGATATGAGAGAAGTAAAAAGAGGTAAAAGGCGGTAGATGAACTTGAATTGCATGAACTAATAAAGGATAGCGGAAGCGAAACACATACTTCATACAAAACAAGATGAGCACTATTGCATAAGGATAGATAGAGAAAGTCATAAGTGCACATAAGATGTGAGAGACATGACATGAGATATATTAACAAAAACACATGTCAACCACATAGAGTTTCAAGGGTAGCATAACAAGCATCACACATGGCATCACACATAAAAACAAGAAGACAAGTGCATGAAGTAAACATGATGCATGAGTTCACTCAAAGAGCCAAAAGTCTATGCTACCCAAGCTCCCCCTATCTCTCATATCCCACTCTCTCCCCCTTTGGCGTCAAGCACCAAAGCTAAGCGTCGGAGGCGGGAGGAGCGCTCGCAGGCGGGTCGAGAGCCATGGAGGTAGGAACTGCTGCTGTCGCTTCTTCGGCTTCCTTCTCGATCTCATCAAGAAAAGGAGTAGCACCGGAAGTAGTACGCTATGGAGGATCTGGAAGCGGAAGATCAACACCCGAGCTGATGGCCTCAAGTATCTGTGCCTCAAGAGCTGACTATATATCTGAGTCTGGCACAGGCTGAGGTGGAAGCTGAGTCTGAGAAGCAGGCTGGGGCTGACTCGACTGGGGTGTATCAAGGTTGAGCAGGTCTGTGTGACTACAACCCAACTGACTGGACCCTGGAGACGTGAGTGGGGTGGTCTCAGTCATAACAGCTGTCACTGCCGGTGTGCTCCCAAACTGGCCCAGCCTCCTGCCTGTCTGTCCAGAAGATGCACTCATCTGGAGTCTCTCTAGTCTCAGGAAACCAGGTCTTGTACTTCCGAAGCCTGAGCTTCCATACTGTCCCTGCTGTTGCTTTCTTCAACTCCTGATAGGACAGTACAACTGCAGGAGTGTCAGAGTCTGGGCTCTCTGGTGCCTCTGGGATCTCTGGTAAGGTGGAGACAACCTCCCGTGCCCTCTTCTTGCCACAAGTAGCAGTGGGTGTGGCAGTAGAAGGAGGACGCGGGCGGGCCTTCGAGGTCGTAGACGTTGGAGTCTCTGTCACAAGAGGCTTTGTCTGAGAACAAGTACGCCCTGAGTGGCGTGGCTGAGGTGGCTGGGGACCCTCAGGAGCTGCTGGTGACCCTGTGGTGTCAACGATCTGAAACTGAGCGGCGCCACGCTCAACACGCTCAGCAGCTCGGACAGCTGCCATAGTAGCCTCCCAGTTGTCAGGATGACCAGGAGGACGCTTCTTCTTCACAATAACCTTGGCCTTTCCCTTCTTCGGGTCCCGTGGGAGACTCGGAGGAGGTAGGTCATCACCCCCTGCACTGCCAGAACCTCCCTGAACATCTGTCATGACTGAAAAACTGCACTGAGAGAGAAAACCCCTGAAAGCTGGCAAGGTCCTTGATCAAGGCTTTGCCTTGACTGTCCAGAAAAAGAACCCGAGGCTTTGCCTCAAGCACTGACACTGCAAACTGTCCCTGTCACTGCCACTGCTGTCACTGACCCTGTCTCAACAACCACACCTACTCGTAAAAAGAAAATATATAGAGAGAGAGGCATAGCTAATTAGTAGAGAATCCTAGAAAGCATGAAATAGATAAGAACTTGGAAGCACGTCTATCCTAGGATATGATTGAAATGTAGCTCTCATTAATCCGGATAAATTATATGAATTATAATCATCAAGAGATAATGAGAGCAAAAATTTCTCTAGCTCTAATTGTGTCACATAGTAAGAATATGAAAGAAATTCTACTCATGAGCACATAGAGCATAGGCAAGGTGCATTATTCAAATTTTAGTTTGAATTCCAAATTTTAGTTCAAAATTGCTCATCTCTCTAGGGTTTGAGATCCAAAAAGAGTGAGAGAGAGAGGGAAAGAGGGGAAAAGATGCACCTTGCACGAAATCGGAGGAGGGAGAGGTGGATTGAGTCCACGAGCTCGAGGGGGGTCACTTCGCCGGGGCAAATGGCGGCTGGCGGCTGCTAGCCGCGGTGATGACGGCGCTAGGCAGCGGCGGCACTAGGCGGTGCTGGCGCAGCTACGGAGAGGCTGGCGGCGAGCTGCTAGACGCGGCGATGACGGCGCTGGCGCAGCTGCGGGAGGCGGCGCGCGACGGTGAGGGCGGCGGCTCTGCTGGCGGCGGAGGTAGCGAGCGGCGGCGCTACAGGTGGGGGATGCGCGTCGCTCTTGCTGGAAGAGAGGAGGAAGAGGATGGTCTGACGAGTGGGCCCCACGAGCGGTGAACAATTAGGGTAAAAAGAGACGAACGGACGAGATTGAGCGGTTTTGAATCAACGGTCCAGACCTGCTCGGCATCGGGGGGACCGACTGATTTGGTCGTGCACGGTGATGGGCACCGAACCAGTCGGTGGGGTGTGGGTTTAACCCGCACACACACAGAGCACCGACTGAATTGGTGGCCTCCACCGTGTACCACCAAACTAATTGGTCCGCACCAGAGCCAAAAACAGCAGATAGACAGAGAATGACCGACTGATTCGGTCCCTTCTAAGAAAAGCGTTGGTCCTTCTGCAGTGAGGATTTTTCAAGGATTTTTCGTGGAATTTTCTTGTCTCAAGTCCATGGATCCAAAGAGAGGCAAATAAATATGATTCTTGGACAGAGACAAGCGAACCTCTCTCAAACACTCAAGTTTCAAGATAGTTTCATATATGGCCAAGTGGATTAACATAGTTTTGAAATTGAAAACCAAAGCCAAAGCACCGGAGAGCACCAACACCTAGAGAGAGCACAAGGAATGATGAAAGCAGTCCATGCACCCCCTAAATGTATGCCACAACCAAATGCCAACAACAACGATTAAAAGAACACAATGCAAGATGCATGCAAGTGCATAGACAAGAATTTAAAGCTAGAATTTAAATCTATCTTGCCAAGTTTGAACCCTTTGCAAGCTTACTCATAGCTTTCACCACTATCTTCCAAAGGTTAGACAAGCGCCTAATACATATGAGATATACTACACATGATATGCAAAACAAAATCTAACAACTAAATTTTTTGCGTTTTTCAAGCATATCTATATACAAACAACATTGAGCATTCTAGGTGAAATTGGAGAAATCAACCACATTAACCTCATTCCGCAAGTTGCAAAACTATTTTCATCCAAAGGCTTTGTGAAGATATCCGCCAACTGATCATCCGTCCTTACACCATGCAAAGATATATCATCCTTAGCTATATGATCTCTAATAAAGTGGTGACGGATATCTATGTGCTTGGTACGTGAGTGTTGGACGGGGTTATTTGCAAGCTTTACCACACTCTCATTGTCACAAAGCAAGGGTACACTCCTAAGAATGTAACACCCAGATTTCCAAGAAATCCGAATGCTTCCATATGTGTGCCCAGGATGTCCACAGAACACATATAGATTACAAATATTGAATCACAGAGAACACAATGCTCGAATAAAATAGTTTATATTAGAGCGCAGTATAACCCGTTCACAAAACATCCTAACAAGCACAGTAGCCGTTTTGGTTCAACATAGGCAGCATAACCCGAGGCATCGAGATTGACGTACGCTCAGGGCGCAACGTGAGGGGGTCAATGGCGTCCAGAGCGAGAGCGCAATCATCGCAACGTGTGAAGCTGCCGTACATCGGGCGCTTACATCACGGGACTTTGCCTAACGGGGCATAGCCAACGGATAAAACCGTCCTCCATGGATCAAACTATACTCTCACGAATGCTCCCCACATACGCCTTTCGGTAACCACTGGCAAGCTAGAGACGTACAAGCTAGTTATCCAAGACCAGAACCATTATAGTTCCAACGGCGGCGAACAGGTTCCTGGGTTGTCGCTTTAAGAACCAGACCTTATGGAGAGACATTAGAACAAAGCACAAAGCACATGCTCTAATTCCCTAGATCAAACCTTATAGAGACACTAGAACAAAGCACACGGCACATGCTCTAGTTCCCCGAACCATGTTGCTAGAAAGCATCTTTTAACCATCATTGAAGTGAACCATTAGTTCAATATTAACATAAAAATAAATGTTGGTTGCAGCGCGTAGCATAAACTAACCATAATGCATATAACCCTGGGTAATCAAGGAATAGGGTAAAGACTAGGAACATTCTTAATGGTTAACAGTATTAGACACATGCATATGATTTATGTGATTAATCGGTGTATAGGTAACAAGGATGGTCCGTGTTATACTTGCCTTCCTTAGTGAACTGCTGCTGCAACTGCTCTTCGGGAACGGGATCGTCGGCGAACTCGAACGGCACGGCAACTACTCACATCGATCACCAACAAGCATCCACACATACATGCAAACAAGGTATTTAATTAGAACAGTACACCAAACATAAACAAAAGATGAAAATAAGGCTTTAGAGCTACTCTACGCTTCACTACGAACACATGAGCGTGAAAATCACTCAAATCGGAGTTAAAACGGAGAAACTACGCTTAAAACGGGCTCTAGGGGCTTGCTGCTAAAGGTTTTAAACTTCCAGGGGTGTTTTTGAAAGAAACCAGGGACCTAAAACATAATTTCGTATAAAAACTCAAGGGCTAACGAGTAAAACTGTCACTCAGGACGGCGGGCATTATTTTTCAAAAGCGTAGGGGCTAAATCGAAAGAAAAAGGACTAAACTGTAAATACTTTTGAATAGAGGTGGACCGCGGGTTGATTTCTGAAAACTGCGGGGGTTCTTTTGCAAAACAGGCGCGGCGGCGGCTGAATGTTGACGTCGGCTGACGTCACCGTGGACCGAACCGTAGACCGGCCATAAACCGCGGTTCACTGGTTCACGGTGAACCGGCTCGGTTTAGAAGGGTTTTCAGATATGGCCGTCGATTTCGAATCTAACGGCCCAAATCAGATCTAGCGCGGGGTTACCAGAGCGCGGCGGCGCCGCCCGCGACCGCGGCGGGGCTTCGCCGGAATCGAGCGCCCACGGCGCTACAGAGCTCCAAAGCTCGCCGCGATGGGACCTAGAGGAAGAGTGGACAACGGCGAACTCGTTTTGGGGGTTCTACTCGAGGATTGGGCGACGGCGAGGGCTGGCGACGAGCGGCGGCGAATTGGGAACTCCGGCGAGGTCGCACGCGTGCTGCAGAGCGGGAGGAAGAGGGGATTTGGACTCGGCGCGTTCCTTACCACACGGCGAAGCTCCGGGGCAAGCAAAGCGGCGGCGAGGCGAGCTCGAGACGACGGATTGGTGGCGGCTGCGGCTCGGCTAGGGTTACGGCGACGGCGGCTAGAGTTTGTGGCACGGCTTGAGAGGAGGGTTGACGGCGGCTTATATAGGGGTCACGGGCAGCCTCGGCGTGCGCGTCAAGCAAGGAAGTCCCGGCGCAACACGGCGGCGCGGCGGCGCGGAGGAGTTTGGCTCGGCTACGGTTGAAGGAAGAAGGAGGAGCTGACGGGTGGGCCTAGGCGGTCAGCGGCTGCGGCGGAGAGAGCGCGCGGCTGGAGAAGGAAAGGCGCTGACAGGTGGGACCGTGCTGTCAGCCGCAGCGGAAGAGAGAGAGCGCAGCGCTGCTGGGCTGGGCTGCGGTGTTGGGCTGCGCAGAGAAGCTGGGCCTGCTGGGCCGCGGGGAAAGGGAGAAAGAGGAGATGGGCCGCGCGGAAAAGAAAAAGAAAAAGGCTGGGCTGAAAAGGAAGAAAGAAAAGAGAGAGAAAAAGAAAAGGTTTTTCTTTTATTCAAACACTCATTTGAATTCAAATTCAAATTCAAATTTGATTTCAACAATCAAAAATAAATGCTCCAGCATGAATGCAACAATAATGTTTCTATACCCTATATTTGCTTTTAATTATTCAAAATTTTATTTTTCCTACATTATTTATGAGCACTTGAATATAAAAACCAATTAATTACTAAATTTTAAATAGGGCATTTTTAGGGTGTTACAAAGAACTAGGCCATAGTCTAGGAGTGTTTGAGTCATGTAAAGGATTTGTGCACAACAAGAGCCGACGGCAATGTACTCGGCCTCGGTGGTTGAAAGAGCCACACTATTTTGCTTTTTGGAAGACCAAGAGACTAGCGACCTACCAAGAAATTGGCACCCGCCGGAAGTGCTTTTCCTATCCACTTTGCAACCCGCATAATCCGCATCGGAATAGCCAACGAGTTCAAAGTGTGCTCCTTTGGGATACCAAAGGCCAGTGCTTGGTGAATATTTAAGATATCTAAAGATTCTTTTCACGGCCTTAATGTGTGCTTCTTTGGGATTGGCTTGAAAACGAGCACACATACATACACTACACATGATGTCCGGCCTAGATGCGGTAAGGTAAAGTAGATTACCAATCATAGAACGATAAAGAGTTTGGTCTACCGGTTTACCTCCCTCATCAAGGTCGAGATGCCCATTAGTTGCCATGGGGGTCTTGATGGGCTTGCAATCTTCCATCTTGAAGCGCTTGAGAAGGTCCTTGGTATATTTCTCTTGACATATAAAGGTGCCTTCTTCAAGTTGCTTGATTTGAAATCCACGGAAGAAAGTAAGTTCACCAATCATTGACATCTCAAATTCCCTTGACATCATTTCACCAAATCTCTTGCATATCTCTTCATTTGTTGAGCCAAATATAATGTCATACACATAGACTTGGCAAACAAAGAGCACGCCATTCTCTTTCTTGGTGAAGAGTGTAGTATCCACCTTCCCAATCTTGTATCCCTTGGCAATGAGAAAATTCCGGAGACGCTCATACCAAGCCCTTGGAGCTTGTTTGAGTCCATAGAGTGCCTTGGATAGCTTGAACACGTGATTGGGATTGTATGGATCTTCAAAGCCCGGTGGTTGTTCTACATATACCTCTTCATTGATGTACCCATTGAGGAATGCACTGTTGACGTCCATTTGGTAGAGTTTCATATCATGACAAGAGGCATAAGCAAGGAGAATGCGGATTGCCTCTAATCTAGCCACCGGAGCAAAGGTCTCTCCAAAGTCAAGTCCTTCAATTTGAGAGAACCCCTTTGCAACCAATCTTACCTTGTTCCTCACAACATTCCCTTGGTCATCTTGCTTGTTTCTAAACACCCACTTAGTACCAATCACTCTAGCACCACTTGGCCTCTCCACCAAAGTCAATACATCATTCCGGGTGAAGTTGTTGAGTTCTTCATGCATTGCATTCACCCAATTTGGATCAATCAAGGCTTCTTCAACTTTGGATGGCTCCTTCTTTGAGACAAAGGATTAGCACTCGCAAAACATTGCTTGTTGATTCTTTGATCTTGTCATGATTCCTTTGGTGGGGCTTCCAATGATGAGAATTTTGGGATGAGCTTGAATTCTTGGATTGTGTCTTCTAGGTGGTTGTTCTTGAGGAGCCCTTGGAGCATCAACATTTTGAGCTTGAGCCTCTACCTCTTCTTGTGGAATATGAACATTTTCATGAGGAAGTGGTGTGTCATCTTCATCATTCTTGTTTTCATCCACATCCACTTGAGGCACCATGGAGGAAGAAGATGGTTGATTGATCTCTTGCACTTCATCATCATCTTCCTTTGGCTTGATGACTCCAACTTGCATGTTCTTCATCGCCTCCCTCAAGGGTTCACCACCTACATCATCAAAATTTTCCATTGCTCCTTGGGAGCCATTAGAATTATCAAACTCCACGTCATATGTTTCTTCAACTAAGCCGGTGGCCAAGTTGAATACTCTATATGCCTTGGACTTCAACGAGTAACCAAGAAGAAAACCAATATCACAATGTTTTTGAAACTTCCCTAGATGTTGCCGCTTCTTGTAGATGTAGCATTTGCAACCGAACACCCAAAAGTAAGAAATATTGGGCTTCCTCTCAACAAGCAACTCATATGGCGTCTTCTTCAAGAGGCGGTGAGGAAAGAGCCTATTCGATGCATAGCATGCGGTGTTGATTGCCTCGGCCCAAAACTTCTCATGTGTATCATATTCATCCAACATAGTTCTAGCCAAGGTGATCAAAGTTCTATTCTTCCTCTCCACTACTCCATTTTGTTGAGGTGTGTAAGTTGCGGAGAACTCATGCTTGATCCCAATTTCATCACAATATGCTTCAATATTGGAGTTGGCAAACTCGGTACCATTATCACTTCTAATCTTCACCAAAGTTACTTGATATTCATTATGAGCTTTCTTGGCAAACTTCTTGAAGACTTTTGCAACCTCGGACTTGTCATGAAGAAAGAACACCCAAGTGTATCTAGAGAAGTCATCCACTACCACAAGACAATAGAGATTCCCACCAATGCTAGCATAAGTTGTTGATCCAAACAAATCCATGTGAAGAAGCTCTAGAGGTCTTGATGTAGATAGATAAGTTTTGGTTGGATGTATATTTGCTACTTGTTTGCCGGCTTGACATGCACTACACAATTTGTCATTCTCAAACTTGATGTCCTTTAAGCCCACAACTAAATCTTTCTTCACTAGCTTCTTGAGAGTACCCATACCAACATGTGCAAGTCTTCTATGCCACAACCAACCCTTAGAAGCCTTGGAGAATAAGCAAGTGCACAAACTTGTTTCATTTGAGTTGAAGTCAACAAAATAGAGATTGTTGTATCTAAAACCCTTGAAAATTTCTTCATCACTTTCCTTCTTTGTGACAACTACCCCTTCATCGGTGAATATGCACTTGTAGCCCAAATCACATAGTTGGCCAACGGACAAGAGGTTGAAGCTCAAATTGTCAACTAGTAGCACATTGGAGATGGAGTGATCATTGGAGATATCAATCTTGCCAATCCCTTCAACCTTGCCCTTGGAGTTGTCACCAAATGTAATCTTCTCATGACTTCCACTCTCTTCTAGTGAGGTGAACATCCGGGGATCACCGGTCACATGTTGAGTACATCCACTATCCATAACCCAATGGTGTCCACCGGTCTTGTAGTTCACCTACACCAACAAATCAAATCAAGCTTGAGGTTTAGCTACCCAAACTTTTGAGAAAGTTCGGGAGCTAGAGGTTGATGATGATGCAAAGTTTGACTTGTGTGGTTCACTCAATTTTGTGACAAGAATCTTGGGCACCCAAATTTGCTTAGGCCTAGTTGAATCCTTAGGTCCAAAGAATCTCACTACCACCTTCCCACTTGATGTCTTGGACACACCATAATGAGCATTGAATGCCTTGGGTCTCAAGTGATCTTTCATTTTTGGAGGAGGAGTATTGCATTCATGAGCAAAGTGACCCTCTTGTTGACACTCGGTGCAATACTTGGTTTTGGGATTGTAAGACTTGGGTTGAGGTATCTTGTTCTTAGCTTCAACAATCTTGGTGGACAAGTACCCAAGCCCTTGAGTGTTATAGTTTATTGCTCTATCGGACAACATCTTGCCAAAGACTTGATTGCCATTTGTGAGAGTGTTGTAACCAGACTTGAGATCATTCGCTTGTTGCTTGAGCCTATGAATCTCACTCATGGCATGCTTGTTCTTGACTTGAAGGTCCACATAGTTTTTGCCAAGTATGCCATTTGGTGACACACCCAACACAAACTTGCCCTTGCATATTGCACAACTCTTGATTGAATTATCATTGCTAGAGCCTTCACCTTGATTTGAGTGATTAGCCTCCATTAGGGGATTAGGCGAATCACTCCTAGCTTCATCATTTGCCTTCATTGGGGGATTAGGCGAGATCTCAAGCAAATCATCACATTGAATTCCACAATCAACTTGTACTATGCTTTCCTCAAGAAGGTCATCACATTGAGTAGCACAATTGACTTTCACAATTTTCTCCTCAACCAATTTCTCACTTGATAACACATCAAACTTTTCTTCAAGCAACTTGTGGTGAGTAGTGAGCTCTTGGAACTTGATTTTCAACTCATCATGATCACTAGCAAGCTTAACATGCTCAAGTTTTATCTCTATGTTCTTAGCTTATGGATCATCACATTTAGCAACTACTTTTGCCTTCTTTTGCCCAAGTCTATCAATTTTCTCATTTGATTCTCCAGTGATGCTAGTATATTGTTTAAGATAAGCAACTAGATCATCATAAGAGGCTCATCATCATCATCATCACTATCGCTATCACTATCACTTGCATCTTCATGATGGGAAGCCTTTCTCATTTTGCTATCACCCTTTGCCATGAGGCAAAAATGTTTTCTTGACTTGGAGCTTGAGCAAGGCGTTGGAGGGATGGAAGCACCAATTGCAAGACCGGCAACATCTTCACTTTCATTTGATGAGTTGCTTGAGGTGTCGTCGTCGGTGATCCACTCTTGGTGGGTGTGGAAGACTTCTTCTTGTTGCCATCTTTCTTGCTCTTGAAAGTCTTCTTCTTGTAGTCACCATCATCATCACTCTTCTCCTTCTTGTAGTTCTTCTTCTTTCTCTTGTCGGGGAGAGAACATTGATGTGCAAGATGGCCAAGCTCACCACAATTATAGCAATCCATATCCTTGATGGACTTCTTCTTGATAGAGAATTTCTTGCTCTTGTGGTTGAAGTCAATTCCCTTCTTGTCAAGCTTCCGAAGCATCTTGGTGGTCTTTCTCACAAGGAGGGCAACTTCATCGAGCTCCTCACTCTTGCCATCGTCATCATCTTCACTTGACTCCTCAACAATCACCTTCTTCATCTTCTTATCTTTGCTAGCCTTGAAGGCAATGTCTTGCTTGATGGAGGAAGATGAGCCTTCATACTTCTCATATTCTTTTGTGTAGCCCATATAATCTTCATGGCCCTTGATCCTACCAAACATCTTGGTGATAGTGTGAGAGTTCAAATCATCATAGAAGTAGACGGTGACGATGCCGGAGTACTTGTCACTTGGAAGAGCACTTAGGAATCTTCTCTTCACTTTAAGCTCCTCCATCTTGGTGACATCAAGTTCATTCAATTCCTTTACAACAGCATTCAAACGTGAGTACATGGTACGAGTACATTCATTAGGAAATTTTTTGAAAGCATTGATTTTATCCATGATAACTTTGTGTCTCTCCTCTCTCTCATCCTTAAGAGTGTTCCTAGCCTTAGCATTGAGCCTCGCATGAGACACCTCAAGTGCAGTGAGGTTATCCTCATCAACGGGCGCGGGAAAGTCAACGGTGGTAGCCCTAAGCACATCGGCATCCATGACATCAAGGTATGCTTCCATACGAATCTTCCAATAAGAAAAATCCTTTCCATCGAAAACCGGGGGAGGCCCTTTACTAGACATCTTGCTCTAGGCGGTGAAGCCTATCCTTTGAGCAACGAGGCTATGATATCAATTGAAAGGATCAAGATACCTAAGAGGGGGGTGAATTAGGCTTCTACAAAAATTTAAGCGACAAGACAATCCTATGCAATAAGCCAATTCACCACATGTGCCTACAAGTGTGGTTTGTGCCTAGCTAGTGTTGAAAGGAGTTAAGCAACCTAGTTCCAATCCTACTCTATCAAGACAATTCTAGGAATAGAAATGCGAAATATAAACTTGCTCAAAGTAAAGAGAAGAGTAGGAAGCCAATTTTTCCCGAGGTATCAAGGAGTCGGCAACTCCCCCTAGTCCTCGTTGGAGCACCCGCGCAAGGGTATAGCTCCCCCTTGATCCGCGCAGGGATCAAGTGCTCTCGTAGGGGATATCCATTTCCCACTCCGGGACGGCGGATTCCAAACCATGTACACCTTCTTGGGGCTTCACACAATCTCCACGTGAGCTCCCAAGATCAACACCACCAAGCGGTCTAGGTGATGCCGAATCACCAAGAGTAACAAGCCAAAGATCTTCACTTGACCTAGACTAGACCAAGAGCTAGATGGATGCACACTTGCTACTCCAAGCACTAAAGAGAGTCCTTAATCTTCTCAAGATCAAGAATACCAATGAATCCAAGTGCCTCTCTTGCCCTCAAACACTCCCCAACAGCAGCTGGATAACAGTGAAAACGTGTGGCAAGAGAGTCTCCAAGTAGGAGAAGAGTGGCTATAAATAACCCACTCAAAAGCTCCTAGCCGTTAGTGCTGACGCAGAGGGACCGACTGATTCGGTGAGCCCTGCTGACAGGGACCGAATAAGTCGGTATCTCTGTTTGCCTCGCAAAGCAAACAGAGCACCGAAATAGTCGGTCCCTACTGAGCAAACTGCTTCAAACTTCTTAAGGCTGAAACTCGTCCAATTCAAATTCTTTGAGTTACCAACCTTCTCAAGGGCTTTGACATAGCTACCTAGCACTAGGTTTCACAAGTGTGCACCACACCTAAACCCTAGTTTTATCTAGGTCAAGCTACCAATCCTTAACCCCCCTTTATAGTACGGCCAAAGGAAAACAAAGACCTAAACTACTCTAAGTGCCTCTCATCATCCAAACGGCACTTAGAACTAGCTTATCCTTAATCTTCGATCATATCCTTTCCACCAATACAATCATTCGCAAATGATGGGGGCCATGAATACCGTGAAAGCCCATCATTGCACTAACTTAACTTAGTTTCTGCAAAACACTTGTTAGTCGCAATGATAATGTTGCCATTAATCGTCAAAACCGAATTAGGGGCATAGATGCTTTTTCACTCTGCACCTGGGTCAGGTGGGAGTGGAGGAGCAGAGGTCGCGCCGTCCGTAGTCCAGCTAAACGCCTAAACGTGGTAAGAGTTGTCGGATAGCCAAATGTAGAGGCTCCTGCGGCCGACTTCTGTGCAGCAAGTCATCAGCAGACTTTCTGGGCAATGGCAATGGAATGCAGCGGCCGGAGCGGAGGCCAGCGAAGACCGAGCCGCCGTGCACGTGCTTGTGCTTGTCCGTCCATCTTTTAATAGATTCTAGTTTTCACACTTTCAATAAATTATAGTTTCATACTTTTTCGGTGTTTGAGATTTATGTAAAAACTATGGGAGTGTCTCCTAGTCAATCAACTGAGATTTGGATTTTTCATCAAATTGGATCTAAATCCAACAGTCCAGATTCACCCCTTTCTTTATTTTTTTCTTTCTCCTTCATCCCTCGTTTTCATCCTCCCACACACAACTTGCCCGACTCCCCCGATTCCCTCGCCGCGGCCCTTCTCCGTCGCCCTACGCTAACCATCCTTCATCCCTCGTTTTCATCCTCCCACACGCAACTTGCCCGACTCCCCCGATTCCCTCGCCGCGACCCTTCTCCGTCGCCCTACGCTAACCAAATTGCCCCAGACGCCCCCGCCGTCTCCACCGCCTACCGGGGATCCTCCACTACCCGGCTCCGGCGGCACCCTCGCCGCCTCCGCTCCGCCGCCGTCTCTCCCGCCTCCACCGGCAGGCCACGAGCCGTCCAGAGCTCCCTCTATGGCCTGGCACAGAGGTAAGCCCCCAATCCCTAAACCCTAACCTAAGAAGATTTTTGGTGAGTAATAGAACAATAAAATTTCAACCGCTGAGGAGGAGTAAATCTCAAAAAATATAACCTTTGGATCCACTCAAATCCTAGCTTCCCTCTCCTACCTCTATCTCCCTCATAGGCCACCACCGTCGCGCCGCCATCACGCCGTGCCTAATTGCCGCGCGGTCCTTGCGGGGCCACCACGACCCTCACTCCACACGCTTGCCATTGTGCCGCCTGCGTCGCTGTCGCGGCCCTCGCGTCGTGCCCTCTAACTGCATCACCTGTGCCACGGCCACCGGCCGTCGTAGCGCCACTGCCACATCGGGCCTTGCTCTGCGTCATCGGTGAGCTCGCTGGAGAAGAATGTGTTGAAGTAGCCGTTCAACATTTTGATTCCAATTTTGCAAGGAGGCAACAAAAAGAAGACAACCAAGAGATCTTCACATGTAATTTTTATTTTATTCAGAGATGTCTAGGCCTTCTCTAACAATAAGGGTGTGTTTAGATTGGGGAAAGATTCCCCGAAAATACACTGTTCACCAAAAAAACACTGTAGATGAATAGTGTTCTGTGAGTAGAAGAGGTGGGATGAATAGTGAAAAGTTAGATGAACAGTGAAAAGTTGGGGAATCTTTTGGAAACTAAACGGGGCCTAAAGCCAATTGTTGTCTCATATTACAGTTTTCACTGACAACACAATAGTCACAACAGTATTCGCACAACAGAGGTTAGTGAGAGAGAAGAGCATGGGAGAATGTGCGCGACTAGCGCGCTGCGACGCGCTAGCACGTACTGTTTGTTAACTATTCACCGATTAAGGGTGTGTTTAGATTGGGGAAAGATTCCCCAAAAATACACTGTTCACTAAAAAAACACTGTAGATGAATAGTGATATGTGAGTAGAAGAGGTGGGATGAATAGGGAAAAGTTGGATGAATAGTGGATTTTTGGGGAATCTTTGGGAAACTAAACGGGGCCTAAAAGACAAAAAAGCCGGCTCCACACTATCGTGTTGGAGGAGGCCTAAAGAGATGTAATCTTAGTATGAATCAATGAAATATATCCTGATTTTTAAAATAATCAAACAAACTCTTCGGCAGATATTTTGTGTTCAGCTGTGGCTGCAGCTGCTAGCTAATAAAAACTACGGTAATTTTAATTGCTGCTTTGCCGCTGCTCTAAAAAAAAAGCACTCCCTTAATAAAAGGCAAAATATATAGTAACCTTCTTATCGCTGGAAGGTTTGCCGTGCAGCTAAGGCGTCAAGTCACTGCATATTTTATTGTTGACAAATAGGGAGCCAACGTGTTGCTTTTTTCCTGCTACGTTTAACCGCACCTGGTGTGAAATGGGCGTCGAGTGCGTTAGTCCACGCAGTGCAACGGCAGTGCAAAACGGACACCGACGAGTGCGTGGGCATCGTCCGTGTGCGGTGAACGTATCGCCTTCTTTTTATTATGATTAGTTTCCCATGCATGATGCATCAATCATTTACTTGGTAGAAGTCCTGGCATAACGGTATCAATCTTCTCGACGACGTGTGAGTCCTGTGTTTTAAGGCCCAAACAATTATATGACAGGCTTGCATGACGCCGTAGTTGCCTACGGCAGAAAGGAAAAAGTCCTTTTCACCTCCCTCGACAATGGACTGAGTTTAAATTTTCTCCCCAGACCACAAAACCGTCTAACCAGCCTCCTTGAACTTTTGAAACCATATATTTCACCTCCCCGAGCTGGACATAAGCGGTTTTGAAAGCGGTTTTCTATTTTTCTTTTTTTTAATTTTGACAGAAAATTTGAAAAATCATAATAAATAACAGAAAAATTATAAAATCAAAAATTCAATTTTCTTGGACTCCATATAAGTATATAAACATATAAAATATATAATATAATATACTTCAGTATAAAATTTTTATTATAGATTTAGATCTATTTTTTACTATAGTTAAATATAATAATTCATAAATACATTTTTTATGGTCCAATCATGGTAAACTTTTTATGGTGAGATAATTATTGTATACTTCAATAGTATTAAAAATTTATACTCATTAGATCATGTATAACTTATTTAAAGATTTATTTAGGGCAAAATATACTCTAAATAAATCTAAAACTAAGTTATAAATGATCCAGTGAGTATAAAATTTTCTAATATAGTTGAAGCATACAATAACGAGGCTGCCATAAAAATTTCATCATGATTGGACCATAGAAAATGCAATTATGAATTATTCTATTTAATTATAAAAAAGAATAGATGTAAATCTATAATAAAAACTTTGTACTAAAGCATACCATATTATATATTTTATTTGTTAATATACTTACGTGGAGTCCAACGAAATTAGATTTTTGATTTTATGATTTTTCTTTGATTTACTATGATTTTTCAAAGTTTCAGTCGAAATAAAAAAAAAAGAGAAAAAAATCAAAACCGCCTTCAAAACCACTTATAGCCAGCTCATGGAGGTAAAACGTTCTGTTTCCAATGTTAAGGGAGGCTGATTACCCGGTTTTGCGGTCTATAGAGACAAATTAAACTCGATCTATTGTCCAGGGAGGTCGAAGGACTTTTTCCCGGCAGAAATCCTCCTCACGTATGCGTAGCCTCACCTAAAAAAACACTCAGCCCATAACAGCCCAGGAAGGCAATAGCCCCAGCAAGCAGACGCATGTCCCGCTCCTCTGCTCGGACCGTCTTAGCTGCTTCAACAAGGCCAGTCAATAAATAGAGTGCCACATAGACAGTTTTGGTGATGTAGCAGTGCATTAATGAAGAGAGAGGTGAAATGAGTTTTATGGTGATGAAACTCTCCATACACAGTTACCTAGACAGCTTATGTCTTGAATGTAACCTAGGGAATAACAATATATAAAACGTATGCATTGAGAGTGGAGTGTTTCATCCTAATTTCAAATATTTTTAGATGATATGTCATTCTAGATAATCGTACCCATAAAACTGCCACTGAGAACAGCCTAATCTGCATTGACGCATTGTTGCAAATACAACTGCAAAAGACCTCACATGTAGCCAATGAAACATAACAATATTAGGGTGTGTTTAGATTGGGGAAAGATTCCCCGAAAATACACTATTCACCAAAAAAACACTGTAGATGAATAATGATATGTGAGTAGAAGGCCATGTTCAGATTTCCAACTATTCACTATTCATTCCAACTTTTCACTATTCATTCCAACTTTTCACTATTCCTTCCTCACAAAACACGTTTCCCAGCGCATGCTACAGTGTTTTTCTTATGCTACAGTGTTTTTTCCTACAATCTAAACACACCCAAAGAGGTGGGATGAATAGGGAAAAGTTAGATGAATAGTGGATTTTTGGGAATATTTGGGAAACTAAACGGGGCCTTAGTTGAAATGATCATCGACTATGGGTGACACACTGACACACAAAAACAGCACCAGCTGACCAACCAGACAAATATAGCCATTTTCTAATCTCCGTAAAACAAATACTAAAAAACTAATAGGACAGATAATTGTTGAATGTGCCTCACACGGGCGCGGCGACAGCGCGCCAATCTTTCTAGGCCGTGTTTAGTTCCCAAAAGTACTTTTTACTTTCTATTCATCCCTCTCTCACAGAACACATATCCCCAAAAATTCCCTTTTCCCCTTTCCTATTCATCCTCCTCACATAACACGCATCTCAGAAAAAAGGTTGTGTTTAGATGCAAAAGATCTTTTGCACTTCCTATTCATTCCCCTCACAGAACACGCATCCCTAAAAATTCCTTTTTCACCTTTCCTATTCATCCCCCTCACATAACACGCATCCCAGAAACAAAAGATCTTTTCCCTTCATCAACTAAACACAGCCAAAGTACTTTTTCCCACAGCAACTAAACATGGCATGGGGCATTAAAATCGGCCGTACCTATCCCACCTACACTAGTCAGCAGACACATCATAAGTTCATAACTCGTCGCTCGCTGGCTTGATCGCTTCCGCAGTCAAACAACCCAAGCGCCGCGGGCCGCGGCACGGAAGCCAACGCGCCAACTTTTCGAGGCCCCGCCTCCGCCGCAGCTGCCTTCACGAGCTGCGACTGCGACTGCGACCTCGCCCTCGCTCGCTGTGTGTGCTGCGGCGCCTAGCTTGCGCGGATCGTCCATGGACCCCGGTCCCATGCCGCTGCCGGGCGAGGTCCACGCGGGTGCTGAGTCGGGGGATGGCGTTGGGACGGAAGGCGACGGAGGGGTCGAGGAGAGGCATGGCCGCGCGGGGGCTAGGGTTTCTGCGGCGTCGGGGAGGGAAGGATTCGTGGGGGCGGGGACACCGCCCGCCTGCTGCTGCGTGTGCATGGAGCCATGGACCTGCGACGGCGAGCACCGCATCTGGTGAGTTTGGTTTGTAGAGTGGGGAAATGCGGGGTGGATTCGTTCGATGGATTTGTGCTGTTCCTTGCTTATGCTGATTACTTGTCGGAGTTGTTGTCAGTTTCACCACTGCAACGTTCGTGACTAGGGTTTTGGTCTCACTTTAATTTATCCCCCCATCAGAGCCTTCGCTTTCTAATGTGTAGGGGAAATTGAGCAGGACCTTCACTTCTTGTAAGGATACTTTTTTTAAAAAAAAAATTCTGGATACGTTTTTCAGCGTGGTACCCCTGTTTGTGCCTTGCTGTTGGAGATGTGCTTATAGATTCGTATGGTCGTGCCTTCATGGGAATGTTAGCCCAAGAATTTTAGGCGTTGAACTGCTAAGATGTCTGTTTTTGAATCAGCAATATGAAGCCGTCCATTTCACTTTTTTTTTAATTAGTTGTAAAGGCGAAGCCCCTAACCACTCACAAGCAATGGATACCCCCTGAATCGTCTCTGCTAGAAAAAAAAAAGAGGTGAAGAAAGGAAAAGAAGAGAAGAGGAAGAAGAGCCCCTAGGTTTGAAGTCTAGATTCGTTGCTCTTACATCTTGATTCAGGTTACTCTTCAGCTAAAATAGAGTATGTGACATGGTTTTAAATAGTGGGCTAAGACGTTTAGCGGCAGGGTTGCCGTTATAGCGTTTAGTGGGCTATAGCCGGTATTTAGCAGGCTACATGTCATAGTGAATGCCCTTCCTAGCAGATATAGCCGGCTATTTCGAACCATATGTGTCCATGCTGGAGATATCAAGACATATGTCATGGTTAAATCCACCTAAAAACTTATCCTTTTTCCCAAATCCTAGGATGTAAAAACTTGTCCTTTTAGTGACAAAGTTCAGGTCGGTCGAAGGCCTACCATAGAGTTTCTCGAAAAAAAAATCCCCCATAAAAGAGTCCTAACTTGTGTCAATGCTTGTTTCATGTCAAGCCTGCCTTCACGGCTATGTGGTAATTTCTTTTAATATATATGAAACGTTACTGTAGTTTTTTCTCTCGAACATGCAGGAGAGCTCTATATCATTAGATTAAGAAGAAAAAAAAGGGAAGCGCTTGCAATTGCATGCACCATTTACACGCACAAAACCAGAAATGCATACAAGCATTTGTGCTTTTGCCCAAATAAATCTCGACCCCAGTTTGTACTTAATTCAAATGCCACACAAAGGCTAGGAGGCAAGAAATAACTTTGGCCCCGGCCATATCTCAAAACTGAAGTTCCTCGCTAGCAAGCAGTAAAGCTCTAGGCAAGCTTGGAGCATTCCCTCCACCACACAATTTGTTCGTGAGGCTCATCATTTAGTGGATACAATTAATTAATGTTCTAACATAATTGGTGTTTTAGGGGGAATAGGGACATGACAAATCATTAATCCGCAAGCACCTTCTGAGATGTTGGCTATGACCAGTTCATTTCTTTTTTGCGATGCTGTTTTCCCCGTGTTATAAGTGTGTATGGCTTTTGTGCTAAGAAGAGAGAGTGATTTGAGGAATTGGTTGTCACATATCTATCTACTACATGCAGTTGCATTCCCTGCGGACATGTGTATGGCAGATCGTGCCTGGAGATGTGGCTGCAACGCTGTGGTAATACGAGGGCAAAGGTATGGTACCATGCATTACTTCATATATGCAAATTATTTTGATGTAAAGATCCGCTTCATAATTTAACCAAAATTCTATTCTATGATACACTCATGAAACATGAAATCTCTCAACATTTCTTTTGTATGCATGTTGATCTTTGCAGTGCCCCCAGTGTGGTGAAGGGTTTGATCTCAAGCATATTACTAACCTCTATGCACCAGGAAATATGTGGGACGGTTGCTGTCATATACAGGTACCCCTTTTTTCCATTCCTCATGGTTCATCTATGGAAGTGTCATAACCATGAACCAATATTCTGACATCTCGCTTCCTCCATTGTTCTTCTGAGAATGTCATTTAAGATACATACAGAAGAAGTCTCTTCAGTTGCAAACTCTGATAGACTAGTACCTTGTAGACAGTCGCATGTTCTAATAGACTCTTTCCTTTAGATTCTTTGTTAGTTATCAAGCAAGAAGTCCTTATTATAGGTTTATAATTAAAAGAAGTATGCATTTTCAAATAAAGGTTGTCTTTGATTTTGTTAACTATTTGATAATAATCCATCAAGCAGGAGGGCAAAGAGAAGATGGCACAATTTGAAGCCAAATTTATGGAGGAGGAACTACCCAAGTTGCTTGATGAATTTCAGTTTAAAGTGATGAACGCCAATCGGAAGCTTTTATTTGACCTTAAGGAGGTGAGAGATCACGAGTTAGCTGTGAGGGCTAAGGCATTTGAGTCAATGAAGGAGCAGATGAAGAAGATGGCGGAACAGAACGCAGCACCGATGGATCTCATAGATTTCATGGAGCAATCCCACACCCAACTGCTGAATCCTAGCTGGCCACCAGGTGATTATGATAGACTGCAGCAGATGTTCCAAGTGGACGAGCCTTTTTAGTTTGCCACCGTAATAGACGCCTATAGATGTATGGATGTGAACTGTATGTTCACTCAGTCCGTAGCTGTCTGGTGTGTTTTGCCTTTGTCCAGGTCAGCCTTAGTGAGGACTTCTATATAACATGCTTCCAAACATGCTAATGTAGCCTTTCGGTGAAATGAATGCGCATTTCGTCCCAGAAGCTGATGGTTTCGCCCCCCTCTTTTTTTGTGATGTGATCGCCAAAAGCATAGCATGTGTTTATTGGTATGAAAAAAGACCAAATCATTACCCCTTAACTATTTCTGAAGTTTATATAACCCTCTAAGCTATAAAACAGCCTACTCAACCCCAGATTTCTAATACCCCTCTTTTTCTTTTTACCTTGGGCAGGTTTTAGCCACGTCGAGTGGATTTGCTCCACATCATCAGGTGCTGCCTGGGTCCTAAGTTTTGCCTTAGGCTATTCCCAACCCTCCATGTAGGATGGTTTCTATAGCATTAATTAGGATGCCACATAGGATATTTTGCTTATGTGTCACTCTAATAAATGAGAGAGAGAATGAGAAAAGCAAGAAACTGGGTCTTGCATGAGACCCAGTGTCTACACGAAAACCTATGCAATAGACACTACCAAGTTATGCATTTAGGGAGTATGGTGTCTTCATAATAAATGTAAAACAAATATGATTGGTGAAGAGAATATGAAGTAAGTTTATTAGGGTCCCACACCAAGAAACCATGGATTGTGGAGTATAGTTTCTATGGTAGGTCTTGATGATATGGCAACATAGACACTCTCTATAGACACTATGGGTTGGGAATAGCCTAATACTCCTAATTTATGAGTACCGGACACTGCTTCGAACCCAGCAGCACCAGCCCCACCCAGGAGTCTGGTTGCATTCTACTACGTGCGGCGGCCAACGGCGTGGTGGTGCGCGTGCGCCTGGTCGGTCGTCTCCGGAGGAGGACTCTCCACGGGCACGGCTCCTACCTCCTAGCGCAACGTGGCGTCACTTGTTACGAAAGCGACACCGTTCTGCTTCCCGCGAAGCGAAAATTAGCGGGCGTAGCCGCCGGCGGCGAGCGTACCTGCTTTGACCAGAACGTTGCGGCGTGCTCACACTGACACGAACGCGATACAAGTAACACATCCTTAGCTATTTATGCCACGCCGCAGCTCGCCAAGACCTGGGCTGTGTTTAGATTTAGAAAAAAGTACTTCTCCAATAAGTTTTTTCTATTTATCCCACTTACAGAACACGTTTTCTAGTGCACTATTTATTTAGAAAAAGTACTTTCTACTTCCAATCTGAACACAGCACTGCTGCGCACTCGATCTCCTCACACCACCGTACCACATCCACCGTCTCGTGATCCTGCGGCACCGGGCACGCACGCCCACGCCTCGATGTCCGCTCGCGCCGACGAGGCCACGGCGCCGCACGCGCTGCTGCTCCCCTACCCGGCGCAGGGCCACGTCATCCCGTTCATGGAGCTCGCCCACCGCCTCCTCGACGCCGGCTTCGCCGTCACCTTCGTCAACACCGAGTTCAACCACCGCCGCGTCGTGACCGCCGCCGCTGGCTCGCCGCCGGCGTCCTCGGAACGCCTGCGCCTCGTGGGGGTCGTGGACGGGATGGGCGACGGCGAGGACCGCGACAACCTGGTCCGGCTCAACGCCACCATGAAGGACGCCATGCCGCCGCAGCTGGAGAAGCTACTCGACGGCGAATGGAGCGCCGCCGCCGGAGACGGAGGCGGCCTGGGCAAGGTGACGTGCGTCGTGGTCGACGCCGGCATGTCGTGGGCGCTCGACGCGGCCAAGCGCCGCGGCCTCCCGACGGCCGCGCTCTGGCCGGCTTCAGCGGCGGTGTTCGCCGTGATCGTGGCCGCGAAGAAGCTCATTCGCGATGGCGTCATCGATGACGACGGTGAGTCAACACACCACTTGCTTTGCATTCTTTTCCGTCACGCAAGTTATCGCCCCATAACCCATAACTGTACATGCACATGTCGCTTGTTTTTGGTGTCCGTGACAGCTGCGACGATGCGAAACTATCTTATCTTTTCCTCTCGTCTCCGAAATCAACAGAAATTTTACTTTTACACGCAGGAGCTCCGGTCAAACTGGAGAACAACACGTTCCGTCTGGCCGAGTCCATGGCGCCGATGGACGCGACGTTCCTGGCCTGGAACTACATGGGCAACGCCGACGCCGAGCGCGTGGTGTTCCACTACCTGACCACCACAGCGTGGGCCGCCTTGGCCACCGCGGACGTCCTTCTCTGCAACACCTTCGCCGACCTCGAGCCGGACATCTTCTCCACCACCCATCACCCCACCTCCCCTGTCCCCACCATCCTCCCCATCGGCCCGCTCCGGACATGGCGGCGATCGACGACGGCGAGCGACGACGTGCCGGTCGTCGGCCACTTCTGGCGAGCCGACGACGAGGCCTGCCTGTCCTTCCTCGACGCGCAGCCACACGGCTCCGTCGTGTACGTGGCGTTCGGCAGCCTGACCGTCATGAGACCGGCTCAGCTCCAAGAGCTCGCGCTCGCTCTCGTGGCCTCTGGCCGCCCGTTCCTGTGGGTGTTCAGGCCAGGGCTCACCTGCGGCGAGCTGCCGACAGCGGTCGGGGACATGGTGCGCCACCATGGGAAGGGGAAGCTGGTGGAGTGGGCACCACAAGAGAGTGTGCTCACGCACAAGGCGATCGGGTGCTTCGTCACACATTGCGGGTGGAACTCGACGCTGGAAGGCATCCGCAATGGGGTGCCTTTGCTGTGCTGGCCGTACTTCACTGACCAATTCACCAACCAGACGTACATTTGCGATGTCTGGAAGGTGGGGTTAAGGGTGGCATCGGTTGGAAGGGAAGGTGTTGTGACCAAGGAGGAAATTGTGGAGAGATTGGAGAGCCTGTTGGGTGATGGTGGTATCAAGGAAAGGGTGAATAGGTTGAAGGATTTGGCGGAGAGTAGCATGAGTGGAGAGGGCCAATCTTTGAAGAATCTCAATGCCTTCATGGAGTCCATGAGAAAGTGAAATGTTACAGCATGGTTTAATTATTCCTGGAAGATGCATGCAGTGTTTGAGTTAATGAGCTGTGCTGTTTATTTTCTCGACAATGCAGAGTTTGAATCAACAATTAGAAAAACATTTCTGTTTTTTCCTGAAAGCGGATGAGTACACACGAAAGCAAGTGAACTAGCAAGGAGACACGAATTTGTTTCCCAAAGTTTTTCATTCACAACAGTGTACCCTATATGTCTCAATGCCACACGCTTGGGAACTCGTTGGAAGACGCCTAGCTTCCTAGGAGGTGGAACCTCCAAAAATAACAAATGCTTCACTTAAAACTTAACAAGGGTCAATATTGCTCAAGGTTTTGTAGTGCTCTGTAACACTCTAGTACTTTCTCTCTCACACCTCACTCACAAGATAGTGCTATGATCATACAACATCACAAAGTAGGTTGGGGAGAGTACATTTGGATTTCTCTTACCTTATATTAGGAACCAGAGGGAAGAACGCGGACAACTGATCAACAACAAATCTCTACATGAGTCGGAGGAATGTTATAAACAACCTCGTCCAGAGACTGTTAGAAACCGAATGCTAGCTCCGGTTTCTTATGACTGGAACCTTCATTTTTAAATGACAACATTTTAAACTATTATTCAGCATAACAAAAAAATATAAATTCATCTACCTAGGCTTTCAGATCAACATTCATACCATACTTAGGTTGATATATGTCTTTATGAGGAGTGCGTACAGGTACATTGGTCATTTACTAACAACAGTAACCTGCTTGGAAAAAAAACATCAAGTCAATCATGCAACATGTTCTGATGAGTTTTGACTCGAGTCAACGTCAAGCTAGTTAGAGTTTGCATGTACTTCCAGAATACGGTTGATTATGAGCCAAAGAAAAGAAGCCGTTGATAGATACACTAACAATTTGTGCTTTTATCAATTATGTATGACTTTATGTGTACTTCAAAAGTGAAGTTCTTTCTATTGCCCCAAAAGAGTAGTTTTGGACTTATAAATAAATGTGTCTATATAAGGCCAGTCTCAGTGGAAGTTTCATGGCCATTAAATTGTATGACACATCAGCAAAATTGTTTATGTGGCAGGGTAATTATGAGGAAAGAGAAGAATGGAGTGTCATCACCATGACACTCACCATGTGCAGTTACCAAGACATGAAACTTGCATTGAGAGCAATTTTGTTTCATCCTAGACACATTTTGCCATACACCATGCGAGAATTAAATGCCACAGCTTGTATATAAAATTGTGCCATGAAACTATGCACTGAGAGAGGGAGTTTCATTCCATGATATGTGTCGTGGCAGTCTTGGTAACTGTGTGATGAAACTGTGCATTGAGACTGGCCTAATTGCGGACGACGTTGCAACTTATGGCAATTCTATGGTTTAATGATTTAGTTAATATGCTTTTTGAGCTAGTGGGCTAGAGATTGTGCCTATTTAATTTATATAGAAAAAGAGTACAATCGGCTGCCCAGTGAGAAAGAACAACGATTGAGTTAATATTTCTAGCATTGTACGTGCTAAGTTGGCTCACTCTTGTTGTTTGAAGTTCTGAACAATTATTTGGGCATCTAAATGATTCTAAATTGTATTAGCTCCACTGCGAGAAGCTCATCAACAGCGGTCTTCTGGTCTGCACGCACGCTAGCTGGGTTTTAGCAAGCGCACGTGTAGGCGACTGACGAAGCAATCTTGAAAGCCATCTTTCCATGATCGGAAAGATTCGTAACGACCACGACACGAGAACCGATGCAGATCTGGCTACACCCTGGTCCCACGGCCTGAAAATTAACCAACCTACTGCTACAGCAGATAGGGATAACAGCGTGTGCTGCGCGCCGTCAATTATTTGCCCATGGTAGAGAAAAATACTTAAAGTCCAAGCGCTGTAACTGAAACCGCCAAACCAATGGCTAGAAACGAAGATGCAGGTATGAAGTTCTAGACTACGTATTGATCCTCATAAATGTAAGTATTTTAATATTTGATCTGAACCAATATATGCTAGCTGGAACTGAAAAGTTGTATATATATGCTAAGGTATGGTCGCGAGGAAAAAAAAACAATATATGCTAGCTGGAACTGGGAGATACAGAACGCCATTGATGAAAGAAAGTGAACCAATTGGTGGTGGAAATCATGTTCGATCCACAAGTTCAGACATCAGACGCAGACAATAAAAAAAGAACGACAGCACTTACCGCAGATCACAAGGAGACATCACACATGGTTTTTGTTGCTAATACATGGTCCGGACTTCTGGTTAGCACGCAGCACCGTCTTTCTTCCCCGGCTCCGGCGGCAGCTGCTGCAGCCGTTGGGGGGAATGAAGCCTGGTCCGAGACCGTCCGAGGCGACGGGCCACGCCGCCTGATGTCCGGCCGGTCTCGCGCCAGACGACATTCCCCTCAACAAGACGATCGCGAGGAAGACGAAGGAGGAAGAGGACCGAGTCATCTTCACACAAGCTTGAAGCTTCTGCCTGCAGCTCGCAAATGATTCTGCCTTGCGGCGGGCAATGGCGTCAAGCCCACAAGCAAGCCCCTTTTCTCGCTAACCTTGTTTGCTGCTTTCACACTACACCTCTCGCAGTGCCTGCACAACAAACCAAGATCTTTGCCTGCTCAAATCATCACAATGCAAATGTCAAAGAGGATTTATGTCTTGGGATTGAGACATTTAGTCATGGCCATGGGTTTTTAATATGGGCATGCTTTCAGTCCCAAAAATCGCAATCATGGGTAATATATGCTCAGCTATGATGGTTATGCAAAAACAGGGCGCCAAGATTCCGTGGATAGTCAACCAAACCGATAGAAATGTGGGCAGAAAAGTCAATTGCTCCATTGTGAAATTCGAGCCCATCATCATTACGCTTATTCTTGGCTATGATTAAGCATAATAGTGTGAGTCGCTGGAGGAAAAAGGATTAGTAAATAAAAGAGTTTGTTCTTTCAGGAGTGCTTAACCCTGACATCAGTTGATGATTTTTATTCCCCCAGCAACGGCCAAAGGGGTTCTTTACATATATTAGCTTGGGCATTGCGTTGCCGGCAGGTGTTTTGATTCCAAGCTTAGCACTTAAGAAACTACTGGCCGTGAGGCGCCCTGCTACAGGAAAAGATCAGCCTCTTTCTCTTTTTTCTTTCTCCCTCCTGGAGCCGTGGATTACAATTACAAGCGATTTAGAAATTTAAACAATGCACTCTGTCCAATCAGATGTGAAATAATTCAATTCAGGTTGATGAGGTGAAGGAGTCCTTCAGGTGCCCAATCAAAAATTTTCTGTGCACATACCTTGGGTTGCCACTGCATATTAGATAGGTCCGCCGGACTGATTGACAAAGTGGCAGCCAAATTGCCGACATGGAAGGGACGACCGATAAACAGGGCGCGTAGACAAATTGGTCACAGTACTATCTTCGGTGCCTACTTACTACCTTACTGCTTTTCAATTGAAAAAAATGGGCAATTAAGCAGATAGTCAGATAGGCAAGATTACAAGGGGATTTCTGTGGAAAGGGACGGCAGGGAGAATGGCGGCCACTGCCTACTGCCTATAGTCAAGTGGTCCAAAAACAACGAGGCCAAAGCAATTTGGGGGACTAGTATCCTGGACCTTGAGTATTTGAGTCGTGCTATGGTTTGAATGGCAAGATCAGTAATGGCCTTGTGTTCTTGGAACTGATCCACCGGTGTGAGGTGTCTGCTGATCGGCAACTGTTCATACCTAGTACCATTGTGTCTATTGGAGATGGAAAGGAGGCCAGATTCTGGCAGTCATCATGTCTCAAAGGTCATGCACCCGTGGATTTGTTCCGATCTGTACAAGTTGGCATGTGGAAATCCGAGTGCTCTGGAAATTCGCAAAAAAAAAAAAAAAGAAGAGTGCTCTGGAGAATGTCCAGAAGAGATGGTCAGGTTTGTTAAACTTCGGGACCAAGTGCAGCAGGTGGGCCTTCGATACACACAAGACCAAGGCAGTGTTCGGCTGGCTCTGCAGCTGCTGCTGGGGCTAACGAGTGGGGCCGTAAATTGTATGTCGGATGCAAACTTGGCACTGTATTCCCCATCTTGTGTCCACCTCCAGGTGATTTGGGCAGTGTTTCGGCTGGCTGCTCTACAGTGCCAAGTTTGCATCCGACGTACAGTTTGCCTGGTTTCTACGCTTCTGTTCATGGTGAAACAATTTGGAAGGCGCACGCGGAAGGTCCACCATGGGCCTAGGAAAAACAAAGTAAAGAAAATAAATGAAAAAAAAGTAGGTCACTATGGGCCTGGAAGAAGCAAGAGGACAAAGAGCTAGAACAAGCCCACAGCCAATGACGAAAAGCCCTCCCTGAACGGAGAATATTTCGGCCCAGCCCATAGAGCCGAACAAGCTCCGCCGCCGAATCCTCTGTCCTCTGCTGCTGCTGCTAGCTAAACCCCTGCTCCTCCACCAACTTCAAAACCCCTTTTCTTTCTTTGTTTCTCTCTCCAGGCTCCACCCTTGATCCCTCACGTGCTCCACCGCGCCGCGGCTCGTCGCCGCCGCCGCCGCCGTTGACGTCTCCACCGCGTGCTCTGCGCCTCCGCCGCCCAGCCGCATCCCATCTTACGAGGAGGTACGGATAAGCTCTGTTTCGTGAGTGCGCGCGCGCCCCGTGAATCGCGCCCTCTGGTCGGGTTGGGCGGCGGCGCGGCCACGCCCCCCACGCGGTCGTCGCTTCCGTTTCTAGGGTTGGGGGAGGATTAAGGGAACGCAGGAGTAGACCCGAGCGCCCACTTGATCCAATCGCAAGCTATGTAGCTGGATTTCTCTTCCTTTTTTTTTTTATTAATTCTTAGGCGCAGTTTTCGGCCTATTTCTGCGGATTGCTGCTCTTATTGCTAGGGCAGAGGTTATGGTCTGGATGGTGAAGGCTGCTGCTTGGGGGTCAGTATCAGACGGTTCCTGGCCTACGCGCCTGCCATTTGAGTGTGAATTTCACTTGCACTGTTTTTGGGGGCAAATCAGTTTCCGAGCCTATTGGGTTCTTGTGGTGCGGGGCTTCTAATTTGTACCTGCGCAAATTCTTTGATACTTCAATGTTGCCAATCATTGTTTTGCTTTCAAACATACTATCAACTCATGTGTCACTGTCATTCGATTGCAACAATATTTTGACTGTCTCGTACCCATTAGATTGTAACAGTATTATTATTTATGTTGGGTGTTAAATGGACTTGTGTTTGTCGATATGTTTTGATGCTTCAGTGTTGGTGGCATGGCTAAGATGCAGTCAAGTTCCAAGGAGCAAGAGGTTCATAAAGTGGCTAACAAATTCCACGAGCAGAGTCTTTTGAAACAAGGTGCTGTTGATGAGGAAGACTCTGGTGATACCACTTCCTCTGCTGGTGAAAACAGGTATCCTGGTTGGCCTGGAACCAGTGTCTTCAGGATGCTGATTCCTTCACATAAAGTTGGTGCGATAATTGGCCACAAAGGTGAGAGGGTTAGAAGACTGTGTGAGGAAACAAAAGCCTGTGTCCGAATCATAGGTGGCCAGCTTTGTGCTGCAGAGCAAGCTGTAAGTTGTCCACTGCACAGTTACCTTGTAATTGATTTAAAATTTCCCTCGTTTCCAAGCATGACCTTAAGTAATTTTCATTTCTTGCTCATTCTATAGCAAAATTTCTTGAATTTGTGGCTACATTATATTGCCCTTTTATTTTTGAGGAAAGGATATGTTAGTTTTACTTTGAAAACCAGAATGGTTAGCAGTGGGTTCCAGTGCATCGCTATTGGTTGCTATAGAAACATTTGGGTTTAGTTAGTGAAATAGATAAAACTGTTCCATGGTTTTATTGAATTTTGTGGACCCGTCAAACTTCGACTTTATGAAAATGTAAGCAATTTATGTAGTGAAGAATATTTCTTTTGAGGGTATGAAGAAATACTTTTAAACAAAACAAAAGAGCAGACACTTGGCTATTTAAGCATTGACCACTAACTAAGAAAAGAGTCATCAGTTATCCGTGTTTGGAAAATTTAGGTTCACACCTGATGTAGCTAGATTATTGGACACTGAAGATACTAACAGCAGAATAGATCGGCTAACTAGCCCTATGTGGCTGAGATGCTCTCTTGGTTTTGCTTGCCTAATCCTAGAACTCGCGGCTTCCTTTATAGACTAGATACCAAACAACCTGCTAACAATTCTTATCCAGATAAATAAATAAATAATCTTATATGCTAACTAACTAATCCTACTGTTGCCAAACTATTGACTCTGGCTAGGGCTGGCTCACCTGCCATAACAATGCCATTCTCATTTTTCATTTCTGTTGCTTTTGCAATTATCTGTTTCATGCCACTTGTTCTGAAAGTTGTTAGATTCATGCCACACCCATCACAATCCGTTATGTGCCGATAGATTTTCTGCAGACCTGGCAGCTAAAGAAATTTCAGAAATTCCTTTGTTTTTTGTTCAACGCAAAAAAAAAAGTGTTCTAAAACTTGCTCTCATTCTCTTGTTGGAAGGTAATCATTTTTGGAAAGGAGCAGCCTGATGAACCATTACCTCCAGCTATGGATGCACTACTAAGAGTATATCAGTACACAATTAAAGATGATGTTTTAGATGCGGGATCCAACAGTACGATCATAATACGGATTCTTACACCAAGTGAACAGGCAGCAAGCCTTATTGGTGAGCAGGGTGCAATGATAAGTTCAATCATGCAAGCTTCTCAAACCAACATCCGTGTCATTGGTAACTTTCTTACTTTGATGTACCTCTTACCTCACTTTGCAGTACTATTTCCTTCTGATATCAGTGTTTGTCATAGAAGTGTATGTTATCTTCAGATGATTGCACTGACTTGGTGAGAATGTGAGTAATCTTGTCTGTAAGCAATATGATTTTGTGCTTAATGAAGTATGAAGTTAGTCCCATTTCTGCCCAACTTTGTTTTGGTGAAACTCATGTTATCAGACATGGTTATCAGACACCTGCTATTGCAATTGCATGATTGCATATTTTCTCAAACATGGTTGCACTTATCAAAACAGGCTGTAGATGCACTTCTGAAATGTATATATGTGATGCATTTATGTGCTACATGTTGTCAGGTATCAATTTGTCATATATGATCAGAAAATGTTTATCTACATTAAGAAAGTTCTGGTAAAATACAAACTTTGCTGCAACTTTTTTAACTCAATTGTTAATGTACATTTTTTTCTTAATTTTTAACTAATTCCTTCGACTTTTGTATTATAATATCAATTTTAGCACTGAAATGATATTGATTCATAAACACAACAGAAAAGAAACAGTTTCGACCATTTACGTCATCAGGATCACTTGATGCATCACCTGTTGAATAAGATATAGCATGGTTTTCACCTCATCCATCTTTTAATTAAAGTGGGTTTATTATCTAAATTGCAAGTTTCAACTTGTTATTGGCCTAGATGACAATCTGTCTTTTCCATTTGGAGACACCATGTCCATGACAGACAGTTTAAGTGTGTGATTCTTGCAATTGGTATTCTTGAAATTGTCAGTCCAGCTTTCAGTATTATTTAGTCTGAACCTCACTAAATGCATGGTTTAATTGCTTAGATGGTGATCTGCCGCCTGTTGCTCTGGAAGAAGATAGGGTCATTGAAATATGGGGACTGCCTGCAGGAGTGCATAAGGCTCTGGAACTTGTTGCTTCTCATCTGAGGAAGTATCTGGTCGATCGAAGTGTCATCCCATTGTTTGATCGTCATGTAGGTTGCCATTTTTTTTAACATTAGTTACTTATCAGTTAACAGGCATACTGAAATGATAGAACATTTTTACCTTTACCCACATTTAATTTTTGACGACTCATTCTTCAGGTCCCTATGCAAACATCGCACATGGACATCCCTCTATGCCACTACAATGACCATCCTGATGGCCCTGTGCATGCAGTTAGTCCAGGCTATCACTCTGTATGTGCTGAAGATTTTCAGTGTGAACCATGGATTGACACCTCCTATTCAAGGGTTAGGCATCCTATAAAAAATGTTTTACATGCTGATACATCTGAACCCAGATGGGAGGCGCCTAGGCGATATAGATCAGTTACACCACCAAAGCATGGTAGAAGTGCATATGGGCCAGAAGCATCATCACCTATGGAGCCATATCACTCAGCTCCTATGGAATTACATTCACACTGCACCCTCATAACTAGTCCAACAGCTTCTGTTGAAAGAGTACGCTCCCTTATATCTGTGTATGGACAACAAGCACATCCACGGAGACAGACATATCAATCAGCTGAAATGGGTAAACAGCCACACCTTAAAAAATCTTTACATGGAAGTGAAGCTCATCCTACCAGGGTATCTCCAGATGCTACTGAACTACATTCAAATCCTGGTATTTCTGCATGTGAACGAGAAGCATCTCCACCCTTCAGGGTGCACCCACCAACTACTGTGGGAAATCTTCTACACTGTCGTGTATCTGCATGTGGACCAAAAGCACCATCACATCAGGCTGCACCTTCATTAACCAGTCGATCTGCAGCAGTTGCATCTCAGGTTTGTAGGTTAACAAAAGCGCCTTAGTTGCATGCTTGGTCACATGTTTTGATTGTCCTGTTAAACTGATCAGTATCTATTTCTGATGGTGGGTTGTTTGACAGGTCAAGAAGAAGATGCAAGTTCCAATATTCTATGCTGAAGCTGTGATTGGCCCATCTGGTGAAAGAATCGAATACATTCGTCGTGCCAGCAGGTCAAGCATTTTGATAAACGATTCATTGGAGGGCATAATGTCTATTGAGATCACCGGAAGTGCTGCAACAGATGTTCTAACTGCAGAGCAGCTGATTAAGGTAAGAAATTTTATTAAATTTCTCTGTCCCGTGGTTGGGTACCTATTCGATGTCGATTATGGTCACTTGTTCAGTCCTCTTATTCTATTGGCACCTTTCGGATAAGATTCCGCCTCTTTGTGCAATGGATGCCATGCTGGTTTTGTTCAAATGCTCAACATTAGTCTGACTCTAACTGCATCGTCAGACAGGCTGATAGCTAGTATCCTGGTGACGTGGTGTTTTTTTTTTTTTCCTTTTAGCGAGTCATGCATCAGGTTATTAGGCCATTAATCTGGTGCTGTGCTTATGTCTAGTCATTTGAGGCTGAAACGTTCCATTTGAGAATATCAGGTCACCGACATGCTTCCCTGCTCTGGCTGCTATTGTTTTGACGCAATATAAGTATTTGGAGCCAACGATGAGTCCCAGTCCAGACCACTCATTGTTGGTTTGGTATTCACTTATAGTACATAAAAGGAATCCCTCAATAGAAGCGAGTATTTCAATTGTAAACTGATATTAATGTTGGTGGAAGAAACAGCTTGCTCATTAACTTTTGACTGTAAAATGTGGTGCTCCAATTTACTTGTTCTATATCCTGTCTTGTTTCCTGCAGTTTTACTTCTTTTAAGCCAATGCTTTATAATGTATTCGTTTCATGGTAATCTGGGTTGCAAACATCGGCTTTTCACTCTTTTGATCATTGTTTTCTTTTCTAGAACTTCATGGCCGAAGCAGCTGCCGCCTCCCCTGATCATAGTTTCAACTTCATTCCATCATATTTGCCAGCATCCAGATCTCCCATTTCTAATATTCTTACTAATGAGAAGCGCAGAGTGTCCAGTTTGTCAGAACAGCGCCTGCAAATGATACACTGAAAGCTCCGAAAAGTTTTGTTTCTGCACATACCAGCAAAGATACACAAACCCTGATACCAGCAACACAGGAAATATCAAGACAGTAAATTCAGAAGATTTTTTGATATTTATCGTGAGATGATACTAGCACTACAATTTTGACCCTGAGTTTCATCAGATTCTTTATAGACCGTTTTGTCGGAGCCTTGATCCATTTCATGCTTTAAAAACTGTAGCCTGAGCTGTTGGTGGGGAATGGAAAAAAGAGCTAGAGCCTGAGTTTATGGTCTACTATGGTAGAGATTTTTGGTTGATTCCGCACAGATGATGTACAAGGTGTGTGTCGAGATGTTCAAAGTTTTGACCTTTCAATGAATCAAATATGTACTAATCGTTCCCCCTCGGAATCCCTATCTTTCGTTGTTTCATTGTTAGCTGTTCTAGTGTCACTTGCAGTTCGGATATGAATATTGATTGCTACTGTACTACAATGCTGGGGATTGCTGGATGCTGCACGGTACACGGAAATCACCTCAGTACTACCAATCTTCAGAAACGAGGGGGTTATAATAAATTAATAATCAAACCTTTTCTTTCCTAATAGCTTGAGAAATAAAAGCTCATGATACAAGAGTCAAGATTGCAATGTTAACCAAAGTGAAGCTAGGGTAAAAGTGGAGTTGTTACAGGTAAAAAAGTAGCAGAAATTTGGCCCATAAAACGCCACCATGTTTGGTGCAGCGTTCCAAAACGAGGGGCCGCGCTGAAACCTCTCGCTCGCCGCTGCCGTTAGACATGCAGGCGTTGGAGAAGGAAAGCGCCGTGTTTAGGGGTCCGCTGCTGCGAGGCAGGCAGACGCATTCGGCTCCTCGTCTCTCTCACCTCTCTTCGTTCCCGCGTGGAGAGGGAGGGAGAGAGGGGAGCGCCCCCCCGTTGCCGCCGCCGCCGTCTCCTCTTCCCTGCCAAGAAGCCACATTTCCTACGGATTTTCTCCCAATCCTCTCGCGGATTCCCCGCACCGTTCCTTCGCCTTTGCTGATCGATTCTCCTGCAGCAGGTTCGCGCGCCTCGCCTCATATTTTCCCATTTTCTTGGTTACTAGGGATATATCATGTGTTCTTCTGTTTTCTTTTAAACGAATGTGTCCTGTGTTCTATGAATGTGAATGTCTTGGGGAAAATATATATTCTATAAATGGAGATTATTCTGAATGTACCTAATTATATGATGCAATTGTGCTCGTTTCTTTTTTTTTTTTTGCGTCCTGATTTTGTTATCAATTCCGAGAGAATGTGATTGTAAATTCCAATTTGTCACATATATAATCACGTCGCTGCAGCCTCTTTTTGCAGGGCATGTGTTGAATTCTTCCGCTGCAAAACAGGTGGGGAATTTGGATTCCACCTATCGAAGTTCCACTTTTCCCTGTGCAATAATCCAACCATTGGTATATTGAAATTCCTGCATTGGCCACACGAATTTTCATCCCTTGTGCAGTTGTGCCTTATCAAGGAACCTCGTTGTAAAGATCAAATTTTCTCTGCCAAAATCCAGGTGTCTGGCGTGACGAAGGTCCAGCATTCTTCTTCCCATCAGCTGCTCTGCGTGATTCATTGCGGAAGCCAAGTGACCTGTATGTGAAATTTTGATGTACATCGATCAAACATGGCTGCAAAACCCGGCTTAGGGTCACAGGACTTTTGGCGCCGGTTCTGGCCCATGCTGTCCTATGCTTGCGGCGAGCTTTGTGTGATCATACTGCTATATGTAGCTGCTTTGGCATCGTATGCAGCCACGAGGGTGGCGCACATCTGCGGGCTCAAGGTGCCTTGCATCCTGTGCACGAGGCTGGACCATGCCCTCCATGGCAAGGCATGGTTCTCTGCGGATTTGGTCTGTGCCGCACATCGCTCAGAGATCTCGTCTTTGGCTTACTGCAAGAGCCACGATCAGCTTGCACGCTCTGATGGTCTCTGCAAGACATGCCTTCTTGCATGTAAAGTGGTAGGTGCCAGCGAGGAGGTTAACTCTTGCTCGAAGTCGAGGTCAAGAAGGTTGTGTTCTTGCTGTTCAGAGATATTCAAGAATACTCACAACGGGCGGAAGCATTCTGAAACTGCCTATGCTGTGGAGTCTTGGGAGGCTACCAATCCAAGGAGCCAAGTTTATGCAAGTGGCAACATTGTTGCCAGGGCTGTACCTGAACAAGTCCCTGCAAAAAGACAAGAGTATGTGTAGCCTTCTATACCATTATACTCTAGTGTTATTGCTATAACTGAATAATTAGATATTCTAACTAATTATATACATATTTCCTGATGTAGCTGTTGTGGTCGGTATTGAGGAACTCCATGAATCAGATGATTCACCAGGGTCCGATGGACAATCTAGAAAGGGCAATGGCTCTTCTGCGAACTGTGGGACAGAAAAGCCAGCGACCTATAGATCTGCTGCACCAACATGCATTGCCATAGACCGAAACGGCAGTGTAAAAAATGCGTTCGTTACTAGGGTCAATTTGACATCTCCTCGGCCATCAGAGATCATCTCTGCCAGGGACAGCAATTCAACAACGCAGCAAGAAGTGAAGGCACTCCTTTCTCAGATGTCCTCTGCTAGGGGCCTTGATGGTTCTTCGAGTGAAGGGACTCCTAGCCCTGGTATCAATATTGATTGAAGAAAACAATATTACGGGAAAGAAGCCACCTTGAGAGGAACTATTCTGTGCTGGAACCTTCAGATGGGAGCCTCACCAACGATGTTGAAGGGGAAAATTCTCTTGAGAATGTAAAGAAGCAGCTTGAGCTCAACAAGAAGTCAATGGCTGCTCTTTACAAAGAGCTTGAAGAAGAACGAAGTGCTTCAGCGGTTGCAGCTAGCCAGACGATGGCCATGATTAATAGATTGCAGGAGGAAAAAGCTGCAATGCAGATGGAAGCACTGCAGTACTTAAGGATGATGGAAGAGCAGGCTGACCATGACCATGGAGCAATACAGAATCTGCATGATTTGCTTACAGAGAGGGAGAAAGAATTACTTGATATGGATTCTGAGCTTGCAAACTTCCGGAGGCTCCTAGAGAGTGAGCCATTCGATGGTACAAGATTTGATGCCACTGGTAGAATGAACAACACAACAGATGACAGGAATCTGGCATTTGAATTCATGAATGGCCCGGATTTTGTGAGGAGCACCATGTCGCATTTCGAAGATGAAAAGGCGTATATTTTGGATTCCTTGAGCAGATTAGAGGAAAATCTCGGCATTTCCACGAACAGACTGTCTGAAAATCATACAAGAGCTGATGTCCAGTACAAGGAGAATTTTCAGTTGGATGGTCCGGATAAATCAACTTCAGATAAGCAACACGAAGGACATGAAATTTCACTGTTGAATACAAGACTGAGGGCACTTGAAGCTGATCAGGAGTTCCTCAAGCAGGTATTGAGTTCCCTCCAATGTGGCAGCGATGGACTGCAATGTATACAGGAGATAACCAACCATTTATCAGAGTTGCGGAGAATTACAATTCAGTGAACGAAAACGGTTTTTCCTAGAGTTCAAGAGGTGAGAACTATTCTAGTCATCATTTAATAGCAGAGAGGTGATTCTTGAACATGTTCCATAGTGGTAGATAACGAAGACATTTTACATCATTGCTTATATGATGAGAACATGGAACCTTCGCTATATACCATGTGGTGTATTATAGTGTTTAAAGTTCCAAAATAATTTGGCAAATGGTATGAAAAAAGTCTTAACCATAAATGCTCTAGCCAACTCAGAAAGAAACTAAATGCTGTTTATTCTAATACTGTTTTCAGATCAAAGAAACTGACCCCAATTTGTTCCAATACCTTTTGCAGAGATATACGGGCTACCGATGGCACTTCCAGTGGCCCATAATGACATCCATCTTAAATCGTAGAGACTTGAAGATGGACTTGGTTGCAGGAGCACCAATGTGCGTCACTTCAGATCTCGATCAATATGGGAGAGAAGACACCTGATCAAAATTTTCCATGTCTGGAACACTTCGGTCTCCAATCCACCTAGCTGGTCCATTGTTACAGATTTAATGAAACAGAGAAAACATCTCTTGTACGTGGTGTGGTGGTTGTTGAGATTAGGAGCAAAGTCTGTAACGGTACATGTAATCAACAATGATGGTTCTTGACATGAAGAGTTAAATTGTACATGATATATGCACTTCATGTAAATCAATGAGTACGCCCCTCATGTAAATCAATTAGTAACCCCTTATTCCGGATGCAAGGTATCATGCCCATCTAAATTCATCATCTAGTACACGGTATTCTTCTCTGCATTGACACATGCTTCATCTAACACTATTAATGCCATGTTCTTTTCTATTAGTGAGGTATTGATAATCTGTTTTGAAACAATTTCTGTGACCTTTATATTTATTCGTTGAATTTTCTGAAATATCCTACTGCCATTCTGGACTCTGAATCTAATAGGAAAGCTTACGCTTTTGAATATTTCGAGGCTTTCCGGGATTTGTTTTTGTACTTTATCTGTCCCACTAGCAGGTTGTCATCTTCACGCTTTTGGACTTTGCAACTTCCTCGGGTTGACGCTGTTGACTTTTTGTGATCATGTGAGGTGAGGGTGTCAGGGTGACATCTGGTCCCGCACAGTTGCATGTTCTGTTCAAATTCCTTAGTTCACCACCTTTCAGTGTCAACTTGAGATCTTTCTCTGGTTATGTAGTCTATCTATCGTCAACTTGAGATTAATCTGCAAGAACCATTCGCCACCTTTCAGTGTCAGCACCACTTGTGGCTGGAGACGCCACACATCTCTGCGACCTTGCGTCGGGTGTCAGATGTGCAGCACACGTTCGTGGCTCGTCTCCTCTCTCCCTGTGAAAGACTCCACATTCTCAAATCTCAAGGTGAAGAGTCGACGAAGCAGCTTCACGCATGGCGTCACCGGCGAGAGGTGGCGGTGCACCGGAGGATCGGGGGGAAAGCGCCGAGGTCGGCGTGGAGCAGGGAGGGAGAGACACGTGGCGACACACGGCGTTCCACGTGGCAACGACGATCGCCACGCCGGCGGCCTACGCTCCCTTGCCCTTCGCCGTTGCGTGCCTTGGCTGGCCTCTTGGTGAGCAGTAGCTTCAGTCTATCCCATACATGCAAAACCTTTTGCTTCCAAACGGTTCAGCAACCAGTTCTTGTTCTTGCATGAGGCCACAGGTGTTTGCAGCTTGGTTGTTGGGACACTGGTTACATGGTGCTCAAGCTTGGTTGTGGCCTCTCTGTGGCAGTGGAATGGAGAGAAGCACGGCAGCTACCGGCTACTTGCAAAGAGTATATTTGGTCAGCAACATTTTGAACCCCATCAAAAAGGCCTGTGTATCTGACTGGAAATATTTTCATAGTAGAATCTCTCTTAAAGAACAATATTGATACTACTAATCTCTCACATAAAAGTTCTTCCTGGTTGTTGTTGTAGTCTGATTTCTCATTATTAGCAAATTTATTTTCAGTTAAGAGAAACTGTTAATGGTATTGCTACTGAAAAGCTTAAACTGTGACATGCATGGCCTTAGGTCCCTGGGGCTACTGGTATGTGTCGTTCTTCCAGCAGGTGGCAGCGGTAGGCAACAACATTGCGATCCAGATCGCAGCCGGCAGCAGCCTCAAGGCTGTGTACAAGCACTACTACACGCTGACGACGGCGCAATGACCCTGCAGCAGTTCATCCTTGTCTTCGGTTTATTCGAGCTGCTCCTCTCCCAGCTCCCTGACATCCATTCGCTCCGGTGGGTCAATGCTATCTGCACTGCTAGCACCATTGGATTTGCAGGGACAACCATTGGTGTCACCATTTATGATGGTAATAATTTCATATCGCATTTTCAGTCTGCAAGAATGTGTGAAATTATCGTATAGGGAAGAATGAACAGCAACCTCTGCTACGCAGGGTATCGTATCGACAGAAAGGAAGTCAGTAACAGTCTTCAAGGAAGCACCGCAACGAAGATCTTCAGAGCTTTCAACGCATTGGGAACGATAGTGTTCTCCTTTGGTGATGCCATGCTACCAGAAATTCAGGTGAACATCTGACGTTCAGTTGACATTCATGTATTGTAGACAAAACTCTCTCGTTCTAAAAAACTTCACGGAAATTCAGAGCACTCTGCGTCAACCGGTGAGAGCAAACATGTACAAAGGTGTGTCGGCTGCGTACACGATCATCGTCGTGTCCTACTGGACCCTGGCATTCAGTGGCTACTGGGCATTCGGTTCTCAAGTCCAACCCTACATCCTGTCCTCCCTGACTGCTCCAAGATGGGCAATTGTAATGGCAAACCTTTTTGCAGTAATTCAGATAGCAGGTTGCTTTCAGGTAAACACCTGCTACTTCCATCTACAATTTGGTGCCGCATCCCTCAATAATTCTACTTCTGCACTAAGATTTACTGCAGGCCGACATTTGCACATTTCGAAGAGCGAGTTCAAGCGAAGAACAGGAGATGCAGACCCTGGCTGTGGCGGCTTTTGTTCACTTCTGCATACATGGCAGCCATCACGCTCATCTGCGCAGCAATGCCATTCTTTGGGGACTTCGTATCAATCTGTGGAGCGGTTGGGTTCACCCCTCTGGACTTTGTGCTCCCTGCATTGGCACTTCTGAAGACTAGTAAACTGCCTGATAGCATAGGATTGCGGTATGCTGTGAAGGTGCTTGGCTCAGCTGTCGCCATCTTGTTCTCGATTATAGGCGCGCTTGCATGCATCGGCGCCATCAGATCGATCACACTCGATGTTAAAACCTATAGGTTCTTCCATGATATGTGATTATAGTTTTTGCAGTATCAAGTAGCCTTGTGCATCATTTCATTTGATGTAAGCCCTCCATGGGCATTACTTTTACCGTGGATCATAACATGAAGAGAGAACATCACAACTAAGTGCACTACTCATAACAATATTGAGAACTTGATCTATACAGACCATTACAGGCACATTAGCTCCAAAACAAATGTAGAATGAAGTAGACTAAAAAGGAAACGAAAGGAATTTGATATGCCTAGGTACTGAACTAGTTCTCTCCTAAAGGTGGGACTAGCTTATTTAAAGATGTAGCATGCATAATCTCAGCTAAAATCCTTTAACCTCCTCTTCAGCACATCCAAGGACTTCTTTCGGGCACTCTGCACCGTGGCTCGGCTTGAAAGGCTACCAAACAAGCTGTCTGGCGCATCTTTGAACTTGTCGCAAATGATTGCCACCTTCTTGTGGTCCAAGGATCCATAATCCTTCTCCCTGGTTACAGGGTTCATGAAGCTCTCAGGCTGGTTGCTGAGTAGAAGATTGATTAGCTGCCTTATCTCAACTAGGCAATCTTTGAAACTCGTTTCCTTTCTCAGGTCTGAAAACCCAGCGCTGTGGTATGTGTCATCTGCAAACCCCTCTAATGTTTTCAGGTCAATGTCCATACCAGCTACAGAATTTGCATTGAACCTTTTGACTCTGTCGCTAAGAAGTACTGTTATTATAGAGTCTGCGATGTGGCTTAGTGCACCAGAGACAACCTTGTATAATGCATCTCTTGGTACAATCTGCTGCCCAGACGATACCACTTCATGAAGATAGATAATGACTTCGTTCATGTAGTCGTTTGCATGTTCTGGAGCTTCCTCCACAGTCCAATTGATGCTAGTCAACTGCAACATAAACTCATCAACCTTTGAATTGACCAAAGTAATTAATCCATTGTATGCTGCATTCTGGGAGGTTTTGAGCACAGCTTTAGCAGTCAAACCAGAATGGGGCTTCTCAAGAAGACGCCTAGGAACACCACAAAGTTGAGCAGCATGGCAAAGGAACATATCACAGGATCGCTCAAGAACTGCAATATTTCCTGCAATTTGCACCATCTGTTGAAATTCCAGGGAGCCATCATGTATAAGGTTCAGAAAAGCCTCATTCAATACCTCAATTAAGAACTTGTCTAAGTAACTCTTCACCACATCATAGAAGTTCATACTGCTACCACATGACAGGTATCTAACCAAGTCCTCAGTGAAAGAACGCACGATACGGCAAGCACTGGGAACAGAAGAGGAAAATGGTGCGACATATGGCAAATCTGGTACCGCATTGTTGGGTTCAAGTTGAAGTGCTGTAACATTCATGCCGTATTCATTTTCCTTCTTTATAACCATCCGCTCATATGAGTCCTTAGACAAGACGTCCTTTATCTGCTTACAGCAATCAGAGATAAGCAGCTCAAGATACTTGCCCCTAGTTTTGCCAAGAATTTCAACCAACGATGTAGCTCGGTATCCATATTTCTTCATGGTTGCACCCAAAAGACTGATATAACATTTTATGTTGAGGAGGTGGTTAGCAGTATCCATAAGAGAGAACTGTTGCTCTAAGATCAATGTGACCTTAGACAGAGCTGTTTCCCACATTGTCTCCACCTGACTATCTGATAGAAGCCCATCTGCAGTTCGAAGGACACGGTCCTCAATAATAAAGAAGCCAGCTATCTGAGCAAGGAAAGATTGATGGGACTCAACAAAGGATTGGGATGTAGAAATCTGCAAGTCCAAATTGAGTTGCATGAGCCTATTGTTCGAGTAATATTCGCGAAACTTTTCCCCCAGACCAAGGCCAATGTGGATACGGTGCGCTCTGTAAACTGGTGCAAGATCAAATTCTAACATTGCTTCCTCATCGATGTTCTCCACATCCAAAGCGTATGCATGTTCATTGAACCCAGCACCACTACATTCCTCTACGTCCCTCCGTCGGGCACACACCCCCTCATCTTTCTGACTAGCCAGAGAGGTCTGGCCTATTGCGGCCTGGCCAATCTCCTTTCCCATCCTTCTGATATATACAAGCCACTCATTGAACTCGCTACAAACTTTCTTCTCGATGTAAAGCTTTATCATAGGAATTTGTTTCTGAATAACCTTTTTCAGAAGTTTCAGAGGAATATTTTGTATGTAATCCTTCTCAATCAACTCCAAAGTTTTCAATGCAGGATGTAACTTGGACTCTGCAATGTCCCTGTTGCATTTCTTGCACAGACTGGTGACTTGCAGACAGATCTTCAATGTAGATAAGGACTCACCAACATTCCTATTTACCGAATACAACTCAAGAAGTTCGTCAAGCTTGAGCAGCAGGGCGCTAGCAACATCTTGCAACCGCAGGTTCTCATCAGACAATGTGCCCTTAAGCTCATCAGCATCAACCAGCACACCACGAAGTTCATCAACCGCAAGTATAAATTCCTCATAGTGAAGTCTACAAATCTCTTCAATCTCAACCTCCTTCATCTTCACAATGTTCCTGAGACTGTGCAAGAGAGCTTCAGGCTTCCCAGACTCGAAAGCGTGGCGCACAATGGGACCCAAATCCTCATTGTTGGCGATGAGGGCTGCAAGGCCCAAACCGATACCACCATCCCCGTTCTCCGCAGCACCCCGCTTCTTTGTCTGAGCAGTCATGGCTCAGCTGCAAAACAAAATAGGAAAGGCATGTTTCAACTTTTGAGAACATTGACGTTAGGGATAACGCACACGCAATGGGAGGGGAGGGAGAAGCCAAAATTCTAGATTCGGTATGCGTTACGTGTTAGGGAATATTATTGTTTCACTGGCAAACGTCACGCTACGTCCCTGTAAGTCTACATAATAAAACAGAAGCGCGCCAAACCTAAAAGCCAAAGATGCACATGCATTTTCATGACAGACCTGTTATAGTATATTTTTTTCTGAATTCCCTCTTAAAGATCTCATAGTACCAGCAAGCCAGTCAGCACCAGTTTAGGCGCAGAGGGTGGCCATAGATAGAACCAAACCTCACCACAGCTAAAACAGAGGGGCAGGATCATGCAAGCACTAGTTCATTTCGCTATTACTGGTATTATCCTCCCCTTTTTTAGCAAACAAGCTGACACTAGATTTCCCCCAAATTTCCATTTGGAGATCGATCTGGACGGCGGGTCCAGAGGAGGAGTCAGCTGTATAGTTCCTCTGTCACCCGAGACCCAGACCGGCACCCACCCAGGATCAGTCACCGCATCCGGACGCGTGCACTCGCAAATCCGCATCACCTACGGTGGCAAAGCGGTCGCTGGCCGCCTAAACCAGAGAGAGCCCCCACTGAAGCGCAGCAGCACAGAGTGACAGGGGCCGAGGAGGATAAGGGGCAAACACCTCACCTGACCCGACGAAAGCGCAGCCCGGTATCGGGGAAGGAGAGGACCGGCGCAGATTCGCCGCGCCGCGTGGGCGCGATTGGCGGATGGCGGCGTCCTGTGAGACACAGAGAGTGCTATGAGAAAAGAGGGGCGGAGCTAGGGAGAATGGCGGCGGAGCCCGAACAGGGAGCGACGGCCCGTACCTGGGGACTGGGGTCGGTCGGGTCGCCGGCGGCGGCGAAGCTAGCCCCGGCGGACAGCACGGAGAGATTAGAGGGGTTTTGGAATGGATTTTAGCGGCTGACGTTTTGGCTTGGTCTAGTTTAGCGCGTGTCGCCGTCGGAGAAAACGGAAACGACTTGGCAGCAGGCTGTGCTGTGGGGCGGCACGCCCGAAGTTGCCGCCGGCCGGCGTAGTTGGTTTCTACCTATGCAGTCGTCACGAGGTTTACTGGAGTAGGAATTAGGATGGTCGTGGAACACTGGAACGACCGAACGCACGCGCCAACACGGATCAACTATTTTCCGGTCTCGGATACTCGATTTATAGACTGAGAGCGTGTAACAAATATAATAATTTAGATAATATTGAAATGAAATTGAGAGACCACAAAAATGCTATCCAAATTATTGGGAAGTAAGATAGTTAGGACCATAATGACAAAATAGCCAGTCTCATCCCTGAACTTTTTTTATAGGGTTAACTTCGTCCCTAAACTCTTCAACCAGCCGCTATCGTGATACACCAGGGCAAATGACCACTTACCCTAGAGCATAGGATATTTTCATGCCACTGCCGCCATCACGACAATGGGGCGTTCAAATTCCAAAATTTCATTTGGAGGGGGAATGGATGCATTACCTCCATCCCAGAACAGAGTTTGAATTCAATAAAGAGAGGGGATTTTTGGGTGGGGGTGGTGGAAAGATTATTACTTGATTGATGGATGTGTGGTATGGCGCACGTGCGCGGAGCTTACGAAGCAACATCCAACATGTATGAATGCATGCATCCATGTACGGAGAGGAGAGCACGAGCTTGAGGCGGTTGAATTACCTGGACAGGCAGCATGTCCATGCTGGAAGCATGTGCGCGGAGTTTATGACGCCGATGAAGGCGAGCGGGTGGCAGACAAGGTGGCTGGTCGCCACCTCCTCGTACGCCAGCTCGGGCCGCTCGTGGATCCACCGCCGTTACACCGCGCAGGCCGCGATCTCCAGCTGCCACCCCCGTCGGGTAGTACGACGGCTGCCTCCCCCACCATGTGTCCACGTGCCGCTCACGTTTGTGTCAAAGTTTGTCTTGGATGGAGGATCTAACTTAATCAAAATCGAAAATTGATAGTTTGAGGACTAAATTGGCTAGCTGAAGAGTTCAGGGATGAAGTTGACCTCTTGTCACGAGTTCAGGAACAATTTTGGCTATTTTACCAACCATAATGGTGCTTATAGGATTACTTATTCAACAAAATCAATATATTCAGTAAAAATGTTACAAATCAAGTAAGATAGTCATATCTACGAGTCATTTTCTGGTGGGAGAGAGCGAGGCATGTGCATTTTTTAGCAGAAGAAGCAAATGCAATGTGAATTTGATAACATCATAGGAGGATGAGAGGATGGCGCATAGGGCAACCGACGCCTCATAGTTAGTCTCTTCGGTCCACCATAGTGCTCGGTCTCTCTGTAGTAATGATGCTAACCTCTCCTAGATATACCACCGCCGTTAGGCCACCACCTAGCAACCACCACGCTGCCCAATTGCTAGCCGCCATCTGCAGTGTTGCCAAGTTATCTAGTATGTTATATACTGTAGTGTTGTTCGTTGGTGATTCCACTGGAAAGTGCGCCTCTATGTCCCCAGATCTTGAAGATATACAAGCACACAAGTAACTTTCCCATGAATTTGGATTCGTGATAATACAATTACCTCCTACTGCACCATGTACCGATGAGGTGATGACCTTGGGGTAAATTATACTCTTTACATCATGATATAGGATCATCTTGTTTACTGGTTTATATATAGATCCATCGAAAGGGTGTTTACAGGTTTATATATAGATCCATCGAAAGGGTTAGTATTTGTAAAAATCATATTCTATAATGGCATATGAGATGCAGCCATTTATAAAACCGTGTCATATAATGGTACGTATTTTCACATGTAATCATATTTACATGGTTCTTAGGTAAGATTATAGAGTACCATGATTTATGAATGTGAATTGTTCCAACAATGATGTGTCTTGCTAGAATATGGTTGATGCATATTTCACCGAGCCTAGAGAGGAGGAAAGCATGAGGTGCGTGCTGTGATGTGCCTCTCTTTCATAGGTTTGTAGATTGGGGTGTTACTCCACAATCATATAGATACGGGAGAAAAGAAAACTAAGTCATCATAAAACGTGGGTCTTTTTTAAGATAAGATGTTTCAGCTAGGCATATATGTGCCAGGGGGGGTACTAGGCATGTACAAGGTGCTACCAACTTTCGTTGATCTATCTTGCCATGTGGCAGGAGACGAAAATATCACACCCAAGTGAAAAAAACAAATGAATGGGTAAAAGATGCACAACAAACATATACACATGACACTATCATATATGGATAGATGTTATAACCTGTAACGTGTATATGAGGGAGAACTCATGTGCCAAATACAGGATTGTTAATGCTCCTATAAAAAGAAGGAAAAAAAACCAAACTGCACCCATCATGTATAGGGAAAGTTTGGATATATATTTTAGTTTAATCAACCTCATAAACTATGCGATTTGGTTCATTTTGCCTCTAATGCAATTTGTCTTTTTTACATCTCCACATATAAGTTGAATTTTAATTCAAAATATTGAAGGATGGTAAGAGGCATCATAATGCATGCCAAGAAAATATATTATAATTTTTATATAATTTGATATCCTAAGTGTTAAGTTATTATTATGTATCCTAACTTGTCAAAATAATGATAAAAAATTATGATGTATTTTTCTAGAGTGTGTTATGATCTCTAGTATCATCTTGCAAAATGTAACTAAAGAATCTACTTGTGCATAAACAAACAAAAAAATATAAAATGTATTAAGGTGCTAATGATATAGTTTAGAGGGTGAACTGAACCAAGGCATATTTGAGGGGAATAATTTGGACTTTTTTACTAGAAAGAAAGTGGGGATGTAGGTTCAATACAATGCTTTATAATATTTCACAAAAAAATGAAGACGATATATAGTATTTTTTTTCTCACATCACCTAATGGAGACTCTTGTGCTTAATTTGGAGAAAAATAAATACAAATGGAATATATCTACTTAACAAAAGATAACAATACATAGATATAGATCTAGAAGAACCACTGGATAGCCGTGTGATAGCTTCTTTTAGGATGGATTATTGTGTTAACAATGTCTGCGGTGAAGCAACAATTCTATCTTGTCAGTGTGAGTTTTATGTTCTGAATTAACATTTTGTATGACAAGTGCTTTTAGTTGATTCCATTACTTCCTTCTTATATCTGCTCCTATCTTTTCATTTCTTTTCTTTTCTTTCACCAAATATTTTTTTTAGAAAAATGTAATTGTACAAATTATCCATTTAAGTTCCCTATATTCCTACAAAAAGTTCTATTAAAAATATTTCGTTGAAAGAGTTCCTCTAAAAGCATTTTCTAAAATTCTTAATGACAATGATTTTCAAAAATAGAAAGTTATCAAGGAGAAAAAATCATCTAACAAAAATAGAAAGTTCTTGCTGTCATTTTCTATCAGAGCAAACATGTTACACAAGAGGAGAAAAGAATATCTTAATTCATTTGTGAATTATATCTAAAAGTAAATGTAAAAATTATCTTGCAATGGCATGGGTTTTGTTAGTTGCTTCTAGGATGAATTGGGCGATAGATAATCTTCATATAACACCCCGCTACAAAAATCTGCTTTTGGACCAGCTCCTCATGTGTAACGGACCTGCATACGCATACCACCTCACTTACACTTTTGCCATTGCTTCGTGTAAAAGGGACCCAGAGGTGGTATATGTTTGGAACCAATTTAGACTATCAAGGTGGTACGAAACCACCGAAAAATGAACACATGGGCCAATAGGCCAAAACTGGAACATTAATGGGCCGGGGTATTACATTATCCCCTCCTTCAGGGCTGACGCCCTCGGCAGCTTACCGCTTCACGGCAAAGAAACTCAGGATCTCCCCTTGGTTTCATGGGCCATGCCATGTCCCCTCCACCGGCCGACATGCATGCACTCATGCAATGAGAGTAGTGGCTATGATACTATCTATAACACCCTGCTCCAAAATCTGCTTATGGCCCATCTCCTCATGTGGAATTTATGCATACCACCTCACTTACACTTTCGTCCTCGATTTGTGTAAAATGGTTAACCCGAAGGTGGTATATTTGGATACGAAGGTATATAAGCTGTCCCAAACCTATTTAGACTACCAAGGTGGGATAAATCCATTAAAACACGAAGGGACGTGAACGTCCGGGCGTAGCGTTGGACGGTGTTTCAGTTGACTATTACATGCCACATCACGTAGAATTTTGAAATATTGAAGAGATTTTGGGAACATACGGTTTAGGTGGATCATTAGGAGTTTCAAATTTGAAACATTTGAGAGACGTAGGCAACAGGAATGGAACATTAGAGTATCCGGGCGCATACGATTTAGGTGGAACAATAGGAGTTTCAAATTTGAAACATTTGAGCGACGCAGGCAAAAAGAATGGAACATTATAGCGCCCGGGCGCATACAATTTAGGTGGAACAGTAGGATTTTCAAATTTGAAACATCGGAGCAACGCGGGCAACAAGAATGGAACAAAAACATATGGTACGGGCGCTAGCGATGGGCGATGTTGCAATAAATTGTTGCATGGAACATCAGTGATATTTTTGAAACATTCAGTGTAATTTTGTGCAGACGCAAGGACGACGTTGCAATGGATTGTTGCATGAAACATCTACGATGTTGCAAGTTTTTGTGCAGACACAAGGACGATGTTGCATTGGGTGTAATCATCCACGTTGCAACCTGATAGCACGTGAAACTTGCAACAATTGACGCCGCCGCATTACTACGATGTTGCACCTACTGAAACAACAACACATGCATGGTTTAAGAGTTGGAAAATTTCATCCATAGTGCAACATGATTGGAGTTAAACATGCAACACACGGCGCAACTGCATAGCTTAGATGTTGCACAGATTGAATACAATTACGGGGAGGGGGATCGGCCGGAAGTAAGAGTCCTAACAATATCGTATGAAGTATCCTCCTCTTTTATTGAGTCTTCAACAATCTCTTGCAACAAATGAAAAATAACATGATTTCATTACAATCACGTTGTCACACTTTTATTTTCTTGTCTTGTGGACCACCTTTAACCGTGTCTTGAAATGTTCCTCTTCAGCGCTGTTACATGGAAATGAGAACAAAGATACATGAGCGGAAAGGAAGAGATTCTGATGGACTAATCACAATATATACTGAGAAAATAACCAAGTAGTATCAGGCTGATTACAACATTAAAAAGTCTTCAAAACTAGTCAGACAAACGAAAGCAATCAAGCATGAACTATGTAATCTTTGATTGCAACATACTAGACCATACCAGAATGCATAATGCAACATTTGCAACCATATGTTTTGATCTGTACAGCCCTAAAAAGCAAGCAATTGTTGCCATTAAAGATACTCTGCAAGCGAATAAGGCAATAAAATATCAATGGTGGATTTACTAACTGAGATAGGGACTGCCGAATCGAACAAGCAAATGGAAGGAACAAAATCACTAGGAACAACAACTGGATTCATGGGCAAATCAAAGTTCAGATACAGATTGCGTCCATGGTGGCGGCAACTACAACTACTGAAGATGCTAAGTCTGACGAAACTCAGGCAAACCCTAACTCAACAGCTGAATCATTCAAGGACCTAACAAATCAAATAATAACTAATGGAACAAAGGGAATGTCGGAGAGGAGCGGGAGATCGAAGTTACTTGGTCTCCGTCAATGAGATGGCATGGTGGGTGAGCCTCCTCCACGGAGATTAGTCGCAGTGGCTCCCAAGCACCGCGTCCCGCTGGTCCTCGACAGCGGTCCGCCTGGTGGGGGCGAGTGGGTGGCCGCGGAGCCCTTCGTCTTGGGTGAGGGAGTGGCCACCGCACTCTTCGTCTTGGGTGAGCGGGTAGACACAGTGGCCTTCGTCTTGGTTCACGGCGCCACCATCGCCGGTGAGGACGCGTGAGAAGCAGTAACTGTCGGTGAGTGTGAGGGTGGGGGACACAGCAAGACGCGCAAGAGCTGGTGGGGAAGGTGAGGTCGTGCAAGAGCGAGTGGGGTGTGGGGGTGGGAAAGGGATTCGAGGATTGGGGAAGCCGTCGGATCACAAATGTATAACGAACGGCAGAATAGGCGTCCGACGGAAGGGAAATCTTCCGGACGTAAGTATTGTAGCATTACCGAAACATGAACACATAGGCCAATATTCCTTTTACCATACCTTATCTTTTATGGACTATTATGGGGTGGCAAGATGTTAGCTACAATGCGTGTCAAGCATGGATGCATTTGGCACAAGGATGGCGGGGATACTGTCCCATTCTCCCCATCCAGGCACAATCTCCTATAATGTGTGCCATATCTCTAGTTCCATGTTTGAGGTCACCAAACTAGAGGGTTGTAGATTCACAGTGGTCCGACAATGGAGGTCCCAATTGATGGATAAGACTAACAAGGGGCCCATCACAAGACGTAACATTCGGGTGGCCTAGGGCCCACCTCCAACAAGATCAAGGGTGGATAGGTCATCCATGTCTACCAAGATAAGAGAAGGCATAATTTGGAAGGAGACTACCTACCGAGTTCAAACCGACTTAGATATATTGGAGAAAGTTTATCTTTCGAGATAGATTAGATTCCTTGTCCTAAACCAATAGGAGTGGATCCTAGCCGACTTGTAACCCTAAGTCGTCGGCCCTATATAAGGCAGCCTAGGGAGACCAGGGGTGAAGCCAGCCGATGGAGCCACTCTTGTCAACTCCAATGAAGAGAGATGCCAACTTCATTAATGAACAGTTTGAAACAATGTTTCCTCACTAGTTTTGCAAGATGTTGTCGATGTCAGATGACACCAGCAACAACATAGCTCTGGGAGACCCCAGGGTCATCTCATCCAAACCCTAGCTTTTGCACCCATCCAATGAATACAAACATCACCAAACATAGGACATAGGGTATTATACCCCTACGTAGCCTGAACCTATATAAACCTTGTGTGTCTTGTGTTACCTTGGAATTCTTGGTTTTATCATCCTCTCATCCGACAAATCTACCGCTTAGGCAATCCCCCTACGGATTGCCGAACGTAAAAAACTAACATGGTTTACTGTGGTTGTTGCCATTATGGGACTCATATTTGTGGTGGATGGGCCTACTATGTCATTAGTGCGCAACGAATCTTGACAACATTATCATAGGGCATGATTTTTTTCAACCACCATTTAGAGGTAAGTTTCCAAGCTTCAATATGTCACTTGAATATTTTTTTCTTGGACACTTAGGAGAGCTATGTATCAATATATGAAGAAGAAAGATGGGTAAAGCACCCAGTCACCATTGCACATGTTTTTAAGGAAAAAAAGCCTGAAAACCCACGAAACCACCCCAACACCCCATTGCCCAAAAATCTAGAAAAAAAACAAGACCATGACCCACTAACTATCTGGTAGAAGGACAAGGAGATAATTAATCCCTCGAGCCCTAGCCAAATTCCATGTGTCTATCTCATCCTTAACAGAGGAGAGAACTCTTCCAAGGTTAGGCTGTAGTTTATCAAACACAAATGTATTTTGGTGATTCCAAATTGATCAGGCCACTAGAATTATGATAGAATTGGCTTCTTCACTGGACTGACCTTCCATCCCGTTGTTGGTTCTCTCCCACCATTCATCGAAGGAAAGTTCCTCAGGTGGGGGGGGCAGGGGCGAAGCCCAGTAGCAGCCCGTGGGTGCAGCTGCACCCCCCAAAAAATGAAACTTAGTTATAGTACTCAGATTTTGGCCCTATATGCACCCCCCAAGGCAAGGCCCAAAATCCTGCACCCCCAACTCAGCGACGGCCCACGAAGGCGCAAGCCCAGCAGGCCGCTAGCCGCATGCGTCTGGCGTCCGCTCGTCTGCTCCTGTCCGAGGCTCCCGTCTCCCGAGCGATGACCCCTCGTCTTCTCCGTAATTTCTGCCATTTCCACTTCCAGTCGTCCATGCCCAACGCCGACCAACGCCAATCCTCTGGATCTTCTTCTCCGTTCGACAGTTCTCTCCGCTGCTCTCAAACGCCGGCGTGAGCGGCTGAGCGCTACCTTCCGAGCGACCGAGCCGAGGGCTGCCGATTGCCGGTGCCGGCGTGACCTCCTGAGCGCAGCTGCGCGCCTACGCAGAGGCGGCCGAGCTCTGCCTTCAACTCCCCATGCGAAGGACTCAAGCACAGACGGCAATCTGGCAATCTGCTGTCTGCATCACGCACCACTGACACATCCAAGTCTGTCTAGAATCAAGGTATTAAGTCGATGCGTAAAATTTTTTAATTCATCTACTTCCTTCACAACTAGTAAATTAAACTAGTTCATTAATCATTGATTAAAACTCAAATGTCGTGACTATTGTATACTATTGTACTATTTTTTAAAAGGAAAGCGCCAGAGCCGGACACTGGTAACAATGCACAGAATTCATGTTTGAATAATATCAACTGGGAAGAGGAAATCAAATATGATCCGGGATTACGAAAGAAAATTGATGAATACCATCCTAATGTCAGAGACAGGGTGAGAAGAAAGTACTTGGAGAATGGTCCTTGTCAACCTCGTACATTTAATTTCCCAGTGACAGAGATTGGAGAAGGTTCAAGAAGATTTGTTCTGGAGTGGTTCGATGAATTTAAAAGTTGGCTTGAATACAGTGAGTCAAAAGATAGAGCATATTGTTTCTATTGTTTCTTGTTTAGAGATAAGAAGGATGCCGGTTATGATGCATTTGTCAAAAATGGTTGGAATGGCTATCATAGAAAGGAAAGGTTGAGAAAGCATGTTGGTGATGTGGGGAGCTCACACTACATAGCAATGAAGAAGTGTGATGATCTGTTACAAACAAATCAACACATTGATGTTGTTTTTCGTGGTGTTAGTGAATCTGGAAAGAAGGACTATTTTACTCGATTGAATGGGTCTATTGATGTTGCAAGAATATTGGCGAAGCAAGGATTGCCATTTCGGGGCCATGATGAGTCAAAGGATTCCTTAAATAAAGGAAACTTCAGGGAATTTCGTGATTTTGCAGCGGAACAAAATCCAACATTAAGAAAAGCAATTGGTAAAAGAAAATCAGATAATAGTCTTTTAGTTGCTCCGGAAATACAGAGAGATATTGTGCAATATTTTGCAAAGGAGGTGTTACATGCTATTCTAGAAGAAATTGGAGATGATGTTTTCTGTCTTCTAGTTGATGAGTCAAGGGATGTTTCTTGGAAAGAACAAATGGCCGTGGTCTTGAGATATGTAGATAAATTTGGAATTGTGAAAGAAAGATTTGTTGGTCTTGTTCATGTGACTGAAACAACATCTGCCTCTCTCAAGTACTCTATTGATGAACTATTTGCTGATCTTAAGTTGAGCTTAAAGCAGGTTAGGGGACAAGGATATGATGGTGCTAGTAATATGCGAGGTGAGTTCAATGGCTTGAAATCATTGATCGTGAGAGAAAATAGTTCCGCTTATTATGTTCATTGTTTCGCTCACCAACTTTAGTTAGTCCTCGTGGCCATTGTGAGAAAGCATAAAGGGGTCAGTGAATTTTTTACTACGATTTCCATCTTATTGAATGTGGTGGGTGGTTCTTCCAGGAGAAGGGACTTGGCTAGAGATATTAATCTTAAAGAAATGAGTAAGGCATTAGGGTGTGGGCAACTTCAAACTGGGACAGGTTTGAATCAAGAGCAAAGTCTTCAAAGACCTGGAGATACACGTTGGAATTCCCATTATAAGTCTCTCAAAAGCTTGGTCGACTTGTTTCCTACAATAGTGAAGGTGCTAGAAATTGTGGAAAAGGATAAAAAGGATTGGAAAACAAGAGATCAAGCATCAAATCTATTACAGTACTTCCAGTCTTTTGATTTTGTCTTCTATTTGCACCTCATGTTGGCTATATTGGGAATCACAAATAGTTTATCATTGGCACTGCAACGAAAGGATCAAGACATAGTGAATGCTATTAAATGTGTGAAAGCAACTAGATGCCAGTTGGATGAGTTTAGAAGAGAAAAATGGGGTAAAATATTAGATGATGTGCATGAATTTTGTGACAAGAATGATATTTGCAAATTGGTCATGGAAGACGAATATGTTGATATGAAGAAGCGCAGGCACAAGTCTGGAATTACAAATAACCACTACAATCAGGTAGATTGTTTTAATGATATTATTGATTGGATAATTCAAGAGCTTGATGGTCGCTTCAATGAGACGAGCTCAGAATTGCTTATTTAGCCCAAGAGACTCATTTCATGATTTTGATATGGAAAAATTGATGAACTCAGCAAAGCTTTATCCTCATGATTTTGATTCTGGAAATTTGAGGGACCTTAGCCATGAGCTTGGCCTCTACATAAATGATGTGACAGATGACAATAGGTTCTCCAACATGCAAACTATTGTTGAGCTTTCTCAAAAAATGGTACAGACTAGAAAACATGAGCGATATCCAATGGTCTATCGACTTTTAAAGCTTGTACTCGTATTACCTGTTGCTACTGCTACAGTTGAGAGGTGTTTCTCGGCCATGAAGATTGTGAAAACATATTTACGCAATCGTATTGGTGATACATATATGAGCAATTGTCTGATTTGCTATGTTGAGAAAGAACTGATGATGAGAGTCACCAATGAGGCAATAGTTCGCCGCTTCATGAAAATGCAAGGTCGTAGATTTGATGATGAAGATTGAAGGTGATGTATTATAATTTACCATTAGATCTTTGTTCCTCTCTGAAAAATTGAGTCTTAATTTATTTGTTTTCATTTTTTTTCAGGCCATTGAATCATCGATATCTTTGAAGATAGATATGAATTTTGCTTATGTCAACATTATTTTGTTCATGCAATGACAATGCAAAACATATATTACTATGGACTTCTATATTTTGGTAAATATACTTTTTCTCTTTATTATTGTCGCACCCCCCTTCATTTTCCTCTAGCTTCGCCACTGTTGGGGGGCCAATGCCTGCAAACCAAGCGACCGCGGAACGTTGAACTAAATCTGTCAGGAGAAAACACAAGACAACAACAAGTGGTTAATTGTCTCCTCCCCCTGATCACAAAGTGGACAGATCTCAAGATGTGCTAAATCTCTCCTAGCCAGCCCGTCCGCCATCCAACATTTATTGTCGGCTACTAGCCACGTAAAAATCTTTTCCCAAGGATTGAAAAGAGTGGCACCAATAAACAAAGTCTCGTATGTTTATTTAGCTTAATACTTTTTGGAGGCTGAGAATTGCCAAATATGTTTGCCTTCCACCTCTGGTTGCAATACCACTTCGGATAGGAAGATCCACATTCTATGGAATTCAATCAATACTGCCATAGTGCGAGCCCAATTCAACTCACTTAGAGCCTCCTGCATTCTCCCTTTCTTCGCCCAATTGGATATTGCCCAAACACGTGTGGCACTAGCTTATCAAGGTTGTTCCCATGCACCCATTTATCAGTTCAAAATATTGTGTTCTTGCCATTTCCTACCTCTGAAATTATGGCTAAGGAAAAGAAAGCTTTTGCTTGCTGGTGCACCTGTATAGGGAAAACTGCCCAAGGTTTATCAAGTTCTGTTTTTTTTTTTTTGCAACCAGAGCCACCTCATTCTGAGGGCCCACCCTAATTGCTGAAGGTTAGAGATGCTAAAACCTCCTAATTCAGATGGCTGAGTAACCTTAGGCCAAGACCTCCCTTCACATCCCTCCTTCCTTTCCATAGAAATCCTTTTCTTATTTTATCAATGGCTTTTATAGCCCAAGCCGACAGATCCATATGGCCATAGACAAATATATTGGCATGGATGTGAGCACGAATTGCACCAGTATTCTCCTTATTTTATCAGTGGCTTTTAGAGCGCAAGCTGGCAGATTCATGGCCATAGACAAATATATTAGCATGGATGTGAGTATGAATTGCACCAGTATTCTCGTACCTAGTATGTAGTCGTGATGTTACCTGAATATTTTATGAGTGTAGATGTGGGTTTCCATTGTGGGATTATTGTCTCCATGAATTTGTCGTCCCAACGAGTTTTTTTATCACTGAAGTTGTTGTTACACGAGTTGTCATGTATTTCATGGTTTTATTGTACCATTAGATCTGATGCACCTATTCCCGATCGAACAACTAAGCTGATCTCACTGCCTTTTGATGTAGCTTGTTAGAGGTTCTCATATTTCTTGCATGATACATAGACCATATAGATAGGGAGCTTGGTGCTCTCTTCACCCAGCCCCTATCTATATACCCAGTGGCCAGTAGTGTTGTTCACTTCAAGTAGTTTTGTATGTATGATAGAAAAAAGTAGCTGATCAACTGAATATGGTGAATGAGTGACCCTATAAGTGATTAACATAACATGGAAACCAAAGGGTTTCATCTTGCTGTGGATATGGTGCCATATAGAGAATTTGTATAGAAATGCTAGTAATTTCCACAAATTTGTTTCAAGATCATTCTGGAAATATATTCTTTTCGGGTGATGTACGTATATATTCTAATCTTTTTAGAGTTTACTATTTTTCCTCATTAATTATTTTTATTACTAATTCTGTTTTGAAATAAAAAATGAGGGGAGCGCTCCAAAGAATTGAAAATGTTTCAATAACGCTCCAATATTACTTTTGCCATAAAGACTTCTATTTAAATGACCGTGATATTTACATGAATATTCTGGATCTTACAGCCACACTAGTTCCAATTCTGAGCATCTACACAATTGCATAACTCCCCTACCATTGCTCTTTATAGCCTTTCTCTATGTACACATTTACATCTTAACCTACAAATGATCCATCAAATAGACCTTTTTAAACAGGCTCAAAGACAACCTTGGAAACATGCCTATCGATCACATGTTCTGGGCAATGACTAGCATAGTAAGAGCTTCTCAGAACATCCCATAAGGTCTGCTTCGTCTTACTGTTACTGGTTTTCTCATCCGATCTTAGGAGGAGAGATTGAGCAAGCTCTTGCATATTCATTTCGATGTCCTTGCCAATGCAATTTATTGCTGCTTCATTCTTCTCGGTATCCTGCATATTGTATCATGAATTCAACATACTGATATGAAAACACTAAAAAATAATTTTAAGCTTTTGCTTTTTAACACGGAATTTATGGTGTATGTACAGATTTTCACAACATTTACTTAAGCTGAACCAATTGTTAGATATCAAGGAGTTCACAACTGTTATAAAGCGCCAAGAGAAAAATGTATTGTTAGCATGCCTTTATTATTGGACATGTCCTGGATAGAGAAGGAAAAAATATATTGGAAAAAAATAATACCCACTGGAAATACAAATCCATTCGACAACTCTTAGTTGGAAATATGAACTAAAAGAATATTACCTGTGCACTGAGGGAAATTATTAACAATCTATGAAAAATATATTTGCTTGTAAATGGCAGGAGATCAGTAAGTTCTTTTCTCCGACATACGATTTTGTATTGAGTTATTGATGGAGACCATTTTCGAGTGTAACCATTTTAAAGATTAGAACTGAAAAGTAGAAATCGTGCATGTGTTGGCTAACATAGTCGTCATGTGTGTTAAGGTTATGAGCCCACTAAACCATGGAACTGTACACGAAAGCCTACTAAAATAACTCTCCCAACCCCTAACTAAAGTTTGTGAGAAACCATGAACAGCATTTCCAGACTTGAATGGGAGAATTGAGGTGCTGACAAAATAGGGTCATGCGTGCACTGGTTTGATCCATCAATTATTTTTCTAAGGAAACAATTATAAAAATCATTTATCGTATAAATAGCTAGGTAAAAAAGTTTAAAAATAAATTTATGGTGATATGGGGTTTACCTGAGATAGTAACATCTTGTGGTTAAGACTGTCACAAATAGTGCATCCGAGTTGAATAAACCGATCATTATCCTTGTTGTTTATCACAGATACAGCCTCACCAATTCGTCCAGCACAAATCTCAATAATCTGAACTAAAAGTAAATAAGTTTGCCTATCATGAACCATGTACTGTGGTTCTATATCACTGAATTTGTTATATTTGCTGTCTTCTTTATTTGTCTTTTGCATCATCCATTCAGTCCACTAGAAGTGCAGAGACAAAGATATTTGAACCATTATTGTGAATACAGCATTACAATGTGATCAAACACAAATGAGAATTACTTTTTAACTTACTGTAAGACTCAGGAGACTGCGTATAAACCTTTGTCCTTGATGGATTGGTTGTGCTTCTTGTGCAAGTAAGTCAATAAGTTGTCGAAGCGCCCTCTCAAGAATAACATCATCAGAGTTTGTTTCAAACCTGAGTGGACCATTTATCATGTCAGAGAAATTAATCTTCTATCAATTGTATATATTACATAATAAGAGTCACAACGAAATTGGAAGTAAAATGTTGAAAGCTAAGGGAAGACGTGTATTGATCTCAAGTGTAGACGTATTATGCTGATTTCTAACAATCAAATAGGCTGCTTTAGAATACGAGATATTAAAATTACAGCACCCATAAAAGAAGAAGCATTTAGATTAAAAGAGTACATATATGTGTTATGCAAACTTTTATTGAAATCATAAATTTCAAATCATTCCTGGATAGATTAAGACTTACCTGGCATGCCATATATAATAGCCACCAAAGTATAGCAAAGGAAGTCCATAAAAATTGACATGTATGTCGTCTAACATGGTTGAAAAAGGAGGTTCAAATGTCTAATCAACTGGTGGTCCTAACATGGAGTACAACAAAGAACACAATGCCATCCATCTTTACTACGTTTGTAATACATGTAAGAAATGCAAACACTATTCACTCGAGCAATAAGTGTGAAGCGCGAGAGTTTCAAATTAGACTGAGGGAATAGTACACATCCTGAATATCAAATATCAGTGGTGTAGCGAAGGGAGCCCAGGGTTCAATCCCTGGGTGCCACACCTGAGCGCCTTAGGGGTCTCCCTTGGGATATTAATCTCAAAAAAATATGAGTGGTATAATTTAGACTTATAGCATCCCATATGAAAAGCAAAACTAAAGTCCATAGAGAAATCCTAAATGTTTAAATGGAACAGTATCGACATTTTGCGATTAACCGGAATTACCTGTTAAATAATCCATTTAGTTTTTCATTTTTCATACTAATAAACTACTCATCAAAGTTAATTTATAAATAAGTTATGCCGCATGAAAAATTCATAAGTGGTATGATGGTCAACTAATTTAAGGTGGAGTACTCACCATGATAGTTCACTTTCTTCATAGAGACAGTGCACGAAACAGTCCAATCTTTTCTTGTCTGACGAAATATTGTGAAAATGTGTAGAAATGGCGTTGGCAAGCAATGATGTTCTAGCCCATGAGAGCCGCTCAGCAGCACGGTTTGGTTCGAAAATGCAAGACACAGCTAAAAAATAAGCTCTAGAAACTTCTTGTAACGTCACTCCAAAAGTCTCGAGGCTATTCTTGTCGTACCACCTAAATATAGTGTCACAATATTTTAATTGAAATAAAAAGTTAATCCTGGAAATACGAGGTTCATGAAAATGGAACTTATCGTGTTTACATTTGGAGCCTCTGAAACTCAAGTTGATGTAGAACTTGGCAATGGTTGAAATCGATTCTCGCCAACTCAAGGTATGCGTCATTATTCACAAGAGGCATCCTGCAAAATGCCGTCCGTATATAGCACTAAATAATATGTAGCATAGTCTATATCGACCAATCATTGGCCTTAATAAAGTATAAAGAGAGAAACATACCTGTAGAGAGTCTTTCCAATCCAAACGTCATCTTTACCACCATATTGATCTAGATAGGTCCTTGCCTCAACACGAGGCAAGCTTGCATACCAAGGAAATTCTAGTGTATATTGTACCTAACCATCAGTATAAACAAATTTTAGTGGCATTATAGGGCACCATCATGGTTTTTCTAGTCGACACAGTTTGCAGTTGCTTCTGCAACATTAACTGCATTGTTTAGGAAAACGCTGTAACCCCAGTCCTTTTGCATGTGCTCCTTATTATCTTGCTTGACTTGATTTGATTGCTTTTATTAACATATTTATCAAAACGAATGTTTCTTTAATTTATAGATTTGCTGAGCCTAGTGCAAATAAAAAAAAGGTAATCATGCATCAATGTTCTGTTAGTTCGCACACCAATAATTATTGGTTTCATTAGTTTTGATATGTAATAAAACTAGTCCAAATAGGATAAGACAAGCATTAGTAGCTCATTTTAGTTATTTTTGGAACTTTAATTATTCCTTCTGTTTCCTTTAGCATGAATTTAATACTAACCTGAAATTGTTCTAGTATGCTGTGTGTATTACATATATCAAAACAGAAAAGATCAAGACAACACGTCCCCGGTGTAAGCACAAAACATCAATTTACTTCTAACTCTGTTAAACGTTCAATCAATCTATGATCATATTGAATGATAGACTGAATCTGATTACCTCTCCAGCCAGATCTTTCGCAATGATCCATTTATCATGGAGCGTGCCTTGGGCTTCTCGTTGTCTGAGAAACTCATATGAGAACTTCCTAGCACGGTGCAATACATCTTCCCCTTGAAAACCTATCTGAGAGGCTCTGTTGAGGTTATACATCCCAGTGACAGCTTGAGTTGATTGCCCCACAAAACAAAAGAACTCTCCATCCTTCTCAAAATTCTTAAACACACCTACATAGAGCACAACACTTATGTCTGAGACGATGATGTAAAAAATTAAAGAACTCTGCAGAGCATTAGGAAGTGCTATATTTGTGACATTTCTAACATATAGTGCATTACTTCACCAGTTAGTTGAGCATTAGTTGGCCCACAGGCAAGTTGTTATTTATTTGATGCTTAGCCTATTTGTGTTTGCACTCAACTAAATATATAGGTTATTGAGATGTTTTTGTACTTGGGGAGACATTGTATCCATGCAGCCGTAGTAGCCGAAAAGCCATAGCGGTGTCATCCACATCTTTCACATTAGAGTTCCTAGCCCAGCATATCCCTTCTTCAGTCCAGTGCCTTAAAAAATTTGAGAAGATTAGTCGAAGATATTCATCATAAGGTTCTCAGTTCTCACTGAAGCAAGTGTTGCCTCAAATGAAAAAAAAGTAGCACCGATAAAAGCGATATAGAAGAAGCAAAACAAACCTGTTCACATAGTCCATGCATTGTTTAATCTCTCTTTGGAAGTAACGGGAGATCCCGAGTCGTTCTAATCGATCAACGACCCAGATGTGCTCAAAAAGATCGACTGGATAAACGTTGGGGACTGAAAAAGTAATGATAACAATTTGAGATGAGAAACAAAATACTCTCTAATCTTGTGAACGATAATCATCTATGCTCTGCCATGGACCACTTTACCTCCTCCGTTGAACTTTTTTACTATCCTGTCGATATATTCAAAGCACTTCTTGTCGCCAGTTTGCATAAGTGCATATGCAGTAGCTGAAGGAGAATACAAGAATGATCCATCACTTGATTGGAGATTTAGAAGCTTTGCCCAGTCCACTTCAGGCACTCCTTCAAGGCTATGGAGAATTGACGTAGGAACTCTATGCATCATGTCCTTTGGGATCCTAAACACGTTATCGAAGACAATTAGAAACAAAACTTGGCAAATTTTTTGAAGGAAAAGAAGAACCACAGTGTAACACCATATTCATACCTCTTCAGCTTGATTTCCCTGTTAGAGTATATGCTCTGTAAGGCAGGATGATCATATGGAAAGTCAATGCCCAAGTTCCTAGCAGTCTGAATGAGAGAAGGGAATGCGAGCTCGAAGCCAATGGGCATTGAATCCTGCTCTTCCTTTGCTATCCTCCACATGTTCTCGTGGAGAAAAGATAGCCCTGAAACAACAAATGTGGATGAGGCAAGAGGCATGCATTTAGCAAGAAGTTCACTCATCTGAATTTACTCGGAACTAGTTAACTGCGTGTGCCTCTGATTTTAGAGTACCTGTCTCGCATTTTTCAGGCTCGAGAGACCATTTCGTCAGTGCAACGACACAGGCAAGGGTGTTTGTCATACGGTCATAGGCAGAGAACAAGCTCGAATCGCCCCAGGAGCCGTTAGGCAGCTGGTTGTCAACAATCCAACGCAAAGCGGCCGGGAACTGGGGGCCCTCGCCGTCCAGCTTGGGCACCAACGCAACCCACGCAGTGTCATACGCTGAGATGCTGATCTCCCCGTCATTCATTGATCTTAGCATTGCCCTCACTTGATCGATAAGTGGCTGCAAGTCCGTCTCATCAGCCTGATGGGAATTGTGAGCAAACAATTAACAAATTAGTTCTATCAATTAGTTATCGAAATCACTATTGTTCGGCTAACAATGTAAAATATTTCAGAAAAATAAATTGAACAACAAGTGTGAAAATAAGATTCACCTCAGGGATCACTTGGTAGTCATCTAGATCCTGTGGTTTCCCAGGCCATTTTATGATTTCACTGTCTTTTTCGATGTGTGTGGTTTGGAACACTGCAGGTGCTGAGAATTTCAGTTAGTTTCTTCAAACTCAACAAGAACAGTGAAAGCATTTCTGAACACTAACAGTATTCAGAATGAGGCATAAAAAGATTATGAACTTGGTTTGAGCAGAGTAGTGCCCTCCAACACCCATTATCACCAATAACATTGGAGCATCAGATTCAGTACTCCATTACCAATATTTAGTGCTTTTACACAGCTTCGTTCCGTACAAAGCAACACCGCTAGACAAGAACCTTTCCTAATTTATGTTCCGTCCCAAGAATTTATTTCCTCGATTTTTCTCATGAAATTCTTGTCTCAAAGATTATGAAAGTCTTTTGCGACTACATGATATAGCCATAAAGATACCTCCGTGGTCCAGTCTAATCGACTAATCCTTTCGTTGGAATTAGCTAGTGGCGAGTGCATAATCTGCGATATTCTTCAGCCGACATTTGATCTTTCTACTCGTCACCAAGTTGATCCACTGGCTATTTGGCTAAAAAGAACAGTGGGGCGCAAAGAGAACAAGATCCCCTAGCACACATCAATACATAGATATACCTTTGTGATTGATCGAGTAAAGGTTCACCAGCTAAGGATTTGGGCTCAAGAAACAAGCAGGACAATATTGATAGTTACAATAGGATCAGTCATATATCAAGAATCTTAACTTTGCACTCAACTGTGGGACAGCAAATTATCGATAGCGATAAAAAATCCATTACCAATTCAAGCGTCCACGAGAGCCATGAGCTAAGAATTCCTTTTTACTTTAGTCAGACCTGACTCTGGCTAAGATGGAGCTTGAGATGAGGTGCCAGCAATATACATCGTGGATTAAACTGGCAGGTTGACGGTCGCTAAAAAAAAACTGGCAGGTTGACCTTATAGACTTTCTCTGTTATTAAAAAAACAAAACTTGTGAACCTACTGAAAATTCAAATCAACTTTGCACTATTGTTGATTTCAGTGTCTACATACACCAAAGTTCCACCTGTATTCATGTTATCTTAATTAGCAGCAATCAAGGTTGCATATATACAATCAGATATTTTCATTTGGCAAACACATGCATCATCGTTCAAACACATTGTGGTAATTTTGATTGGAAACTATTTCGCAGGGTCTTACTGAAAGTGAGTTCATTTTTAATTATAAGACCACTGGTTTTTGTGATGACAATGTAGAGAAGTTACACATGCTTGGTATAACTATAAGAATGCTGATCAAAGTTTACACGGCATATATAGTTTATTTGAACATGCATGCATATTGTGAGGGTGAGGCATGCTTGCTATTCAATACTCACTTCCTCACAGCTAACTGCTATATATCCCCGTCCTAAGATAAGTACATTTCTAACTATGCACGTAGACAAATACTTGTGCAGATGCACGGCAAAAAAAAAAAATGCACAATTTAACGGAGGGAGCAGTAGCAAGAAAACCTCAAGTAGCTAGACGCCTTATTAGGAGTGGGGTAGGGTATAATAAAACAAGCCAGGCCAAACAAAAACAGAAAGTTCCTAATAAACTTCCCATAAAAGCTTCGAAAACACCAGCTGTCTAAAGTTGCTTAACACATATATATACCACACAATTAACGCGAGGCCCCCCTCTCTAATCTAATCAAAGCATGGAACCCTTTTCTTTTTCTGGTTTTGGCTAGCTAGCAAAATTAAAGTAACAGCAAAGCGACAAGCGCAGGTGCTGGTGCAGCACAAGCAGCAGGCGCACAGAGAAGTAAGGCAGAATAGAGGCAGGCGTTCCGGGGGAGGGGAAGAGTCAGTCAAATATATGCATACCTTTAGCACTGGATACGTTGTCGGCCTGCGTTGTCGTCGTCCGGGCCTGCGCTCTCCACCGGGCGACGCGCGTGCCGCGGGGCCCCGTCGCACGAGCACCTGCTTTGCCCTCGATACGGCATGGACCTGACTCGCAACACGTAAAGCAAACAAAAGGAGCGGCGCCCAGCCAGTGAGACTGTGCTGTGTTGTTCATTCATTCACTCATCATCATGAGAGTACTTGAGAAAGAGAGAGAGAGAGCGCCCTGTTGAACAGGAGATGGAGCAGTGTGGGCCTGTGTTGGTACCTGGTTGCCGACCTTTGAACCGAAATAATGTTGGTTCGGACAAGGATAAAACTAAATTTGGGTAAAACTGAAGTGGTTCAGATCACAACATTGAAATCCAAATAATGTTGGTTTGGATAAGGATAAAATTGAAGGTTGCCGAAACTGAAGTGGTCTGGATCACAGCCTTGAAACCCAAATAATGTTGGTTGGGATAAGGATTGAAACCCAAATAATGTTGGTTGGGATAAGGATTGAAACCCAAATAGGCTGGATCACAGCTTCAAAACCAAAATAATGTTGGTTTTGATAAGGATAAAACTAAACTCTGGCGAGATTGAAGCTGTTTGGATCACGGCTTTGGAAACCCAAATAACGCAAGGATTGAAACCCAAATAATGGTGGTTTGGATAAGGAAAAACTAAACTTTGGCGCGAGACTCAAGCCTTGAAACCCAAATAGCGTAGGTTCAAATAAGGATAAAACTAAACGTTGTTGTAACAGAAGGCGTTTCAATCACAACTTTGGAACCCAAATAACGTTGGTTCGGATAAGGATAAAACTAAACTTTTTTCGTCGAAACTGAGGTCGTTTCGATCACAGCCTTAAAACCCAAAATAACACCGCTTCGGATAACAATGAAATTAAACTTTGGTGAAAGTGCTGATGAAGTTGTTTGGATCACAGACAGCCATACCAACTGCTAATGTTAGGATCGGATCCCCCTGCCCCTTAGCTGTGACAAAGGACACGCGTGGACGTGGGAGCGGAGGAGGCTCTCACCTTTCACAACAAGTGGGAAGGAGGAAGAGGAACACGACGGTGGTGCCACGGCGGCGGGCGGCAGCAGCAGGAGGAGCTTCATGCCGCCGCCTCCTCCTAGCAGCAATAACTAGTAATGCTTGTCGATCGTCCGAGACCGGATACTACTAGTGACCTGCTGGCTGCCGTAGTATATATGTATATATGATGGGCTCCTAGAATTCCTGCCGAGGAGGGAGGATATATATATATATATATAGATAACAACAAGCGTTAAGAACGCCCAAGAAGCTATGAAGCGGCCGGCCGGCAGGGGGGAAGAAGGTGGCGTTGGATAGCAGAGCGAGCAGGCGAGAGGCACGCGCGCACAGGAGGTTGGTTATATTAGCGTGGCAGCAATCGCTGGCTATTAATAGGCGGATGAGGATGAGAAAGTATGGCAAGTGATCATTTACATTGATGGTATGCAGCGCAGGTATATATATATAGATAGATAGGCCAGGGAAGAACACTATTGTGCTGCGCTGTGCGCGTGCTGAATTTTGTGCCTGTGCGAAGGCAGAGGGGGGGCTTGCATTGCTCGTGGTAGATAACTTGTTGGATGGAGAGAAGAGAAGGGAATGATTCTCGTGAGGGGACGCCCCGGCTAGTGGACAAGAAATCCAAAAGGGAACGGCCGGGGGGGAACGCTTCAATTCAATTAATAGCTAAATCTAGCCAACGGGTGGCGCGGGAGGGGCATTCGTCGCCGCTCGGCCGGGCACGCGCAAGAGATGCCCCGTTCTGTCTTCTGGGTGATCCACCCGTCATCTATCGCCCACCACAACCGATACATAGATCGATAGATACACATATATATAAATATATATATCATGTGTGTGTATATGTATGTACATATAGAAGATCATATTGAGCAGAGCATGATCGTGTTGTGTCGACCCAACTGGGCTTTAATTTCCTTTTTGTTCCAGGCCAGGCAGGGAAGATATGCTCCATCTATCGTCGCGCACGTATATAGTAGCAGAGAGTGGGGCGGATGAATTAATATATAATTGGCCTGGCCTGAGAAGGAACGAATTATAGGAAAGAAAAGGAAAAAAAAAGAAAGAGGCTGTGGCAAAGCTAGCAGCTAGCTTTTCATGCAAACAAAAGCGACAAGTGCGGCCAAACACACAAACACAAAGCAGAGCACACGGCCAAGCACACACACGCGCGCTGAATACCATGCCCACACCACACCACCCTCGCCTCGCTCCTTTAATTAGCTAGCCCGATCGATGTGCATGATCCCCGGCCGCAGCTAGCTAGCATAGCGGATCAATACGGCATGGAGCTGATTGGATGCCAAAGCCAAAAGTTCCTGGACCAGCAGAGGATAAAGCAACTCCTCTCCCAAGGAAGATCCTCTCCTCTCTATCATCTCCATCCTCGCCATTCGCCAGGGTGTCCACCGCATGCATATGGCCGCCGGTCGCCGCCGTGAAGCTCACTTGACCCCACCGGCGGACGGCAGTGAGATGTCACGCACGGCCGGTCTCGGCGGCGTCACGTGTATCTCCATGCGACCATGCAGGAACAGCTTCACGTGGCCGCCGGGGTCGCCCAGCCCAGGACGAGGACGACGCTGCTCTCGATTACACTGCAATGCATGCATGCGCCTGACTGGGCTGTGGGCCCGGCACCAGGAGCATCTCTTGTGTCTAGAGCAGGGGGAAGATGCTCCCTGGCCGGTGATCGCTGCACGACAACTACACCAGCAAGCAAAGCAATTGAGGTTTCAGGTTTTTCTGCGTACCGCTGCGTGCTGCATGCTGGCCATCGATCAGGCCATGCCCCATGCATGTACGAGTTGTATTTTTAATTTTTACTACACCGGATGCGTCCTGCGTCCCGGGTGCTTCTGGTCAAAACGAACGCGTCAGCGTCAGCTCGTGACGTAGTACGGGGTGCGTGAACAGAGCGTGGGGAACCTACTGCTGGATATGTATAGTAGGGGCAAGTTGTCCTATGAATTTGCTTGAGAAATTGAATCTAGGTTTAATAGTGCTGACCATTCCACCTGAACCCTCTAACCAACTACCATAAAGGACCTTTAGGTCTAGTTGGGGTTCGAAAGTTTCTACACTTGAAGAAGATTTCTTCTTCTCAATAAAAAAAACAGGGAACTCTTTTCCTCACCGGCTGTATTTTTTGTTATATGTGTATAGTTAGGGACGAAGCATGTGGGCTCTTGACTCCAGGTCCAGGAGATGCCTTTCATATGTGGCGCCAGGAAGGACGAGACTCCTCCCTAGTATTTCAACTGCACTAAAGTCACTAACGTGTGGGTCTAGATCCACAGGTAAGAACGGTACATAATTCTTGTTCGTGGCCAACAACCAGGGGTGGAGCTGCAGCTTACCGTTGGGGTCAGCGGACTCGATGTATTTTTAGAAAATAAACTGAAATTACTATGATTGTTAATAGTGCTTCATGACCCCGTTATCTGATAGGTACTACCCCGGTGGCCATATGTTCTGGCTTCGCCCCTGGCGACAACGCACCGCTTGATATATGGAACTGCTCGCTATTGCATAGATCTCAACGTTTCATGAGTTTAAGTCAATATGGGGATGGCCAACGGGTATTCTTCAGAGTTTTTTTTTTCCAAACAGCCAAAGTTATTTTAGTTTAAGTGTTAAAGAATTTCTCGAGAGGTGCATACCCAAGTGTGGCTGATACTTCTTTAAAAAATGTTAGTTAAGGAATCTTTGGTTGCTAATTTATTTGTTTTCTTCATCGATCAGTTCCTCGAAGATTGTTCACGTTAGACAGCAAAACTATCAATCGCTTTAAAAAAAAATATTACATGAAGAATAATAATAACCCTGTCCATTTGAAAAATATACTCAGGGAACATCTCGAATGTGCTGTAGTTTTATTTCTTATGAAGAAACAACTCGACTAGCTAGGAGAAGACAGATATTCTTCATAGTTCCTAGATAATAGTATGTGCATGATTGGCTACCGCCTCTGTGCATGCATATTACTCCCTCTATTTCAAATTATAAGCTATTCTAATTTTTTTTGGAGAGTCAAAGCATCTCAAATTTGACCAAAATTACACAATAAAGTACTGACTTTCGGGATACCAAATAAGTAGTATTACTTTATGCGTTAAATATATTGTCATTGTATATCTATTCGGTGCCATAAACACTTCTAAGGGTTTGTCTCTGAGTGGACATCAATTTTTAGTATACTCAGATCCTCGTTTCCTAAAAGAATGTAATTATGGTTATTTACCTGGACAAACATTTGTCTAGATGCATAGCTATGTACATAACCATAATTATATTTTTTGAAGGATGGAAAACTACTGGCTCTGTCCCAAAATATAATTATGATTATTCACGTAGATACAACTATTTGTCTAGATGCATGGTAAAAATTGTAAGTTTTTCCAGATAGAGATAGTGCCCACCATAATTGTTGGTGGGGAGTTTGCTGCAATTAATTTAATGGACCTAGCAATGATGAACTGATGACCTTAGCACATGCAAATAAAGTTTTGTCCAAAATTATTGTAATTTACAAATTACAACCATGCATCCAGATCAAAATAGAATTGCACCATTATGTTCATTTCAGAAAGAACTTCAAATCTAGATCTCCATTGAGTTTGTCTTGGTCAAAATGTCAAGTTGCTTCTTTCTAAAAAAAAACTTACTTTTTGTATCATATAAATTAGTCGCTAATTACATAGCCAGAATTTGAAACTTTTTCTAGTGACGTGACAATTCTAATGTTTTAGCATTCAAAGCTTTTTATAAACTTTCCCTACAAAATTTTTCCTAGTGAAGATTTCCATGTGCTATGACTATTGGTAATGTTTTATTACTACTTATAAAAACACTAAGAGAATTCCACCATTTTGGTAGTGTTACTTCCTATAATGTATATTATTGATAAGTTATTTTTTGTCCCGCACCAAGAGGATGATCTTTTGTATTTATAAGTTATGCTTTATGGGCCACAAAATATTTTTTTAATATTTGTAAACTTACCTTTTCTAAGCTATATAATGAACATTAAAAGTACTTTTTCTAACGTTCACCATGTATAAAAATTCAAAGTTAATTTTTTAGTTACAACAAAATTATTTTTCCTATTTTTAATAAGTTAAGAATAACGCCACTCTCCCATGATTTTTCTTTATCTTTTTCTCTCCCTCTAAGACAAACACACATTCCTCCATAAGCGACCTAGACCTGTCCCATGACTTTCTTCACTATGCCTTCATCCTCATCATGCAGACTTACCAAGCATTCAAGTAATCAACCTAGAGCATACATTGTCTCGCATGAAAAGTATGATTGGAAGTGAAAGACGTATCCTCCAATAGTCCTATACAGAAACTTGGTTACTAGTTTTTTCCCCCAGGTTTGTCTGTAAGTGACCACAGGTTTGTAGTGTGCTTAGATAACTACTACCTCTATCCTAAAGTGTCATTCTGGTTATGCACATGGACATGTGTACATAGTTGTAATTCTTTCTAGAATGAAGTAATGGCTACCTAAATTGTGGTCGGTAAGTTTATTGCAATCAATTTTTTTGGTTATTTTCGGTTAAGCTGTTGAAAAAATGATAAACCATACTTATAATGAAATATTAAAGCTCAATAAAACCGTTGATTATTTTATACAAAAACTGAAAAATCATTTATTTTGTAGAATATGGCTAGCCAAACATCCCCCAACTCCCACAGAAGTGAATGTGGAAGAAAGAAGGCGGCGAGAGACACAATACAACATGAGCCCACCTTTTAACAGGAAACACATTCCAGCGCCAGCCATCTGCCAGTGACGAACAGAACTACCCTGCCATATCCTTTTTCCTTTCCATGAAGAGGCACAGAAATTGAACTAAAACAATACTGCTGCATAAAACAAAAAAAAAATACTCTATTTGATTCGTCACGAAAATGTAGGATGCTTTTGAAAAACTTAAAGGGTGTTTTAAGGTGGTAATAGATCCGCAATGAGATTATACACGGAGGGAGCGCACTCCCGGGTGGGGCCCTCCTTTTTCTCCTTTTTTATTTTTCTATCCATTTTATACTGTTATTTCCAATATTTATGTGTATAAGTTTTTTTTACCGAAGTCGGTAGGAAAACCCCAACCTATCTTTTTTTTACATATTTTTTCTTTATTCCAGACCCATCGCTCCCACAGAGTCAAACCCGGGTCTGCTAGATGCTACTCAGGTGCTCTAACCACTAGGCTAGAGGCCCTTTCACTATTTATGTGTATAATTTATGATATAAAACTTGGAAAGAAAAAGTTATGTTATAACTTAGGAAGAAGTTATACATATAAATCGAATGTTGTTTATAAGTTGTATGTATAAGTTAGTGTAAGTTGTATATATTATGAAATTTATATTAAAACCATATTCCGGACCCAAGTTATACACATAAATTATGTTACATTTGTTTATATAACTTATCATATTCTCAAAAATGGAAATCTACAGAAATAATTAAAATAGAAAGCCATTGGGGGTGGGGGTATTAATTATGTGGTTATGATATGCGCGTTTCATCCAAATAAGATATTAGCTATTTTAACCCCAAAACACACAGTATTTTAGTCTGGCCTTTCTTGAGGCAAATTCATCAAATTCCTAGACTAAGGCCTTATTTAGTTCGTCAACTTTCGCCAACTTTCCAGTCACATCGAGTCATATCTTCTCTCACAGACACGCTTATTGATGCATTATTCACACCTCAAACTTTTCCCAACTTCTCCAATTAAACAAGAGCTATTTACCACCCACGGATTGTGTTGAGGTTGAGGTCTGTGGGTAGTACCTGCCTGCCCACACCACCGGGAGCTTTCGTATATAGCTATATAAATAACAGAAAACAACAAACACTTAAACTGTGACATTTTTTCTTTGTCACTGTTTTGGTTGCTGAGTAGAATATAAAATTCGTGACGATGTCTACTTCCACGTTGTGACAGGACCAGTGATCTGTCACATATAAACTAGACCCAAATTGGAGCGCATAGAAGGGCCCATTTGCAGATCTGTGTTTACACGCCGTGTACACGATACACGCGGTGACTAGTCGTGTCCGTTTAATGGTCATTAAATCTGTTTAAATGGCTACTTAGCTCGAATAAAGAGCTAAATGATAGGTGATTGACTGTTTACGTTTATCGTTTAGGCTAACACTGTTTTTTTCTAACCCTCTAGTTTTTCATTAAGAGTGAGCGAGGGGATTTTTTAAACAATTATGTAAACCGCTTCCGTGAGAAATTAAACTTGGGTATATTGGTATGACTATATTGCTCAGCTCCATAGCCAACTTAGGCTAGAGGAAATTTCGTGATAAACATCACCTGAAAATCCTTTTATATATAGATTAAGATATTTCTAGTAGTGACAGTTCATCACGAAGCAGCATCTTTGGTTCAAGTGCACAGAAAAGATGCTCCGGTAGGAGATGAACAATGCACGACAAAGAACACCACACATGTAGGATTTTATTGTAAACTATTTCTTTGGAGAGACAGCAAAATTAGGACGTGCGTGGGCGCGAGTTAGGTTCATGTATATTTTGTGTGTCGTTTGTCATTTGCACAGACGACATCATATCAAGTTATTATATTATACGCCATCGAGTGCGCGATAACGCCTTGACTGGTTACCAAACGCGGAGATTTATTTATTTATTTATCCCTCTAGTGTTTATGTGTGTACTCTACTACTTATAAAGTTATAATAAACAGTGTGCGCAAAACAAAATAATTTCTGTAGAAGTAGTCTTAGTTATATGTACAAATCAATCAATTTGGCACGGCTCCGATACTCTCTTCTGTTTGGTGTGACTTCGTTCACGGCACGCGCTAACTTCTTACTAGCTGGTTATGGTTGGGTTGTACAATGAGAAAGACGTACCGTGTCATTGTCCAAAACATGGCTGATATAGTTTGTGTCGAAGTAGTAGTGTCGTGTTGAGTTATGTTTCAAATTCAGTGGTACGTTAAAGGTTGACTTTTTGACAAAGCGTAGCGGAGGCCCGAGGCTTGGGCCGGAGCGAAGCAGAGGCAGAAGTGGCCTATTGTGGTGAGACCCAGGGACGCCTAGGGGTACAGGGGACCTTGCGTCCCGCGGTACACATCTTATACTCTGTTGGGGTTTCCGTGTTAGTTTTATCTTCTTGTAAACCGTCGTTCAGTGTTGTAACCCGACTCTTAATAGTGAAGTGTTGCTGGCTGGCGCATGTGGTTTTCTCTCACATGTTAAAAGAGTTTTTCACATTAAATCTCATGTCTCTTTACGGTTTGATTCGTTCTACTTGATCGTTTATCGTCATTTGTTTATAACATGTCGTTGTGTGATCCGACATGACGAGCGTGCCTGCAGGTAGTACGCTACACCGGGTGAATTGCCGAAGAGTACTCTCTTCCGGCAACAAGTGCGACCGGCCGACCGACCGATCGAGCAGCTAGATGCGGCGGCATATATCATATCGCTGTGGACGGACACACACGCACGCACGCACGGCCCGGGGTAGTGTGGTCCCTGGTGGCCACCGCTTGGTGTGGGCGCCCTGCTTGCGGGTCGGCTCAAAGCAAGGCGACCGGTGACAGACGTGACAGCCACGCGCACGCGGTCGGCCGGGCCGGGCCGGCCGCTCGGCTTTAGTACGTACGAAACGTAGTAGCCAAATGCATGCCGCTGTGTCGATGGTGCTGGAACTATATACCTTGCCAAAGGAGACGGCCAAGGGAACAGCCATGCATGCAAACTGTCGATCTTTCTTGGTTAAGAATTATCATATAAATATATAAACTAGTTAGATAATCGTGTGCTTATTTCGTCGTCGTTGATGGGCGTGTGTAGTAATACAATCATTTACAGTGTGTCACATCCACTTTGTTGTTCTATAGGAGTATATGCTTGGCCTCAGTAACGACATTCTGCAATTAATTTAGTTCATTTGTACAGCTAAATATATATAAGTGTTGCTAGCCATTCTTCGAGGATGACGATGTTACAAATGCATTCAGTTACTAGAATAATCGCGTTGGGTCTTTTTTTTTAAAAAAAATAACCAACAGACACAAAGAAAAAGAGTTCTCAATTAATGGTAGAGAAAAGCTTGAGCCCAGTTTGTAAAGGACAAGAACAAAGGTTGCATTCAAACTTTGCGAAATCTACTAGTGTTTGAATGGAGCGCTATCGCTTCTAAGCTACCTGATCGATGATTCATGGCCTGTGATATCGATGGGGGTGGTGATCCATCAACTTTAACCAAGTACTCCGTACTAGTTAGGTACTTTAAGGTAAGACTAACACAACACTTGGGCCAACCGGCAGGGGTTACTGTCATAAATCCCAGCTTGTGTCTAGTTCATCAGGTGTTGCTGAATAGATGTCGCGATACGTAGAGTAGTGGACGCGGAGTCCTCAACCATAGAAATTGTTAACTTCAACCATTTTGGTGAAGTTTTGGATAGTTGGCTAGTTGCCGCAGCATGAAAATCCACGCAGTATTCCAGAGCACTTCACATGGTTGCTCATAGATCAGAGACGCCGCGCTCAAGCTGTGTACTGAACTCCTGGCCTAAGCCCTATCGAAGAAAGGTTTACAACGGCTTCTTTGCCAGTTGCCAAATAGGATCGAATACAACGAATCCCAACTTTTATGCGTGGTTGTTGTGTTGTTATGAGTTAATGTAGTTGAAACTTGTATATCAGTTTCATCCTCGACTAAGAGCGAGATAATAGATAGAGGTGCTCTCGATAGATAATCGCTATGCCAACAGCTACGAGATGCTTTTCAGCTGCGCTGCCATGGAACAATTTACTTCCACGTATCACGGACATTATAGTAAGCCATGTAGAAGATGAGTTTCACCGGAACTTACTTCCTCCATTCCAAATTGCAAGTCATTTCAATATTATTGGAGTCATTTTTATGTTTCACCAAAATTATAAAATAGATCACAAGAAATTATGGAACAAAATAGATATAGTCTAAAAAATGTACTTAATGACAAAATTAACACAACTAAAAAAACATTTTAGGGGACACTAAAAAATGATCTCAGAGGCAGACAGGAAAAAATGTCCGTCTTTGTTAAGCCGTCGATTAAAAGAGACGGACGATTTTTATTTTCAGAGGTGGTTGCTCTTGTCCGCCTCCAAAAATCGATTTTCGGAGGCGGACGATTTTAACATGGACGCCTCCGAAAATAATCTATTTTCAGAGACAGACGTTATAAGTTGTTTGCCTCCTAAAATTGATTATTGGAGGCGGACACTTATACAGTCAGCATCTGAAAAACCAAGGCCTAGTAACCCAGCTTAGCTTGATATCGTGGCTCCATATATATAGAATTTTTTTAAATTTTATTCTTTTTTAATAATATTATAATAACAGCTGGTCCAGACCAATATTTGCATTGGGTAGCCGTTTTGGCCGCGCCACCCCGGCTGGCGCGGCCAAATCGCCCTGCTGCGCCAGTGCATGTGGCGCGGCAGGGCCGCCACGCTGGCCGCGGGCGCCAGCGAGGCGGCCAGTGGGCCAGCGGCTGCCGCGCCACCCCGCCTGGCGCGGCAAGGCCGTTTTGAACTGGGCCCGTGGGCTCCTCTTCTCTTTCCTCCTCCTCCCTTCTTTCTTCTCCACGCCCGAACAGACAGGTTTTCTCGCCGCCGGCCCTATTCCAGCCAAATCCGGCCGTTTTGGCCGGGAAAAGCCAGGGAAATCGTTCCCCTCCCTCCCGTGAAGGTATTCCCACCTTTTTTCCTTTGTTCCACCATGGGATTTGGAAGATATGAATAGGTTTAGGTGTTTTAGGGTTTGTGATACGTTTTGAAATTGTAGTGATTTATACGTTTGTTTCTTACAATGTGATGGCTAGGATGAACGTAGTATTGGCTATTCCCTCGATTTTAACGTGTAGAATTTGTTGCATGCTTTTATTCTACGATGTTGTGAAGGGATTAGGTTTGTAGGGTATATTAGGAGAAATGCATTTGTGAAAACTCATGTTGTTTGTCTAATTCTGGTTGAAATGGTTATTTTGTAGATGGTTTGTTTAGTCCGTTGGTTTTATGGTGGGGTTGTGAAAGAGAATGGGGAGTTTGAGAATATGAAAGATGTCACGTGAATGTTTGAAGTTGCCCCGTGTTTGCATGAGATAGATGAATGTGCTCGGAGTCATTTTAGTTGTGGGGTAGATGATGAGATCAGCTTGAAAGGCCGTGTTGATTGTGGTAGAGGAAGAGCGGCATACGCTCTAGTGGATTTGAAAACTGATGTGGAATGGGATCAATTTAAGAGATTAGTAGAGCAAACTAGTTTGCCTTATTTGGATGTGGTTGTTACTAGCCGAAAAACTGTCGGTAGAGAGGGAGGTAGAGAGTTAGTGCCTCAGCTTGGGACACAGGAGTCAACAATCTCACAGCTAGGTATTGGTGTGATCCAACAAGAGCAATTGCAATCGAAGGGAACAGAGTTTGCTGATGATTCTGATAGCGAGACCTTTAGCTTTGATGAGATAAAACCAGACACGACACATGATTATTTCCCTAATGATGTATTTGAGAGGGAGGAAGCTGAGGAGGATGATGATGATGATATTTCAGAAGGTTCTGACGTTGGGGATGACAATGATGGGTATGAATCGGAGGGAGAAGAGTTAGAAAGGGACAGTACACCACCTCCAGGAGACAGTCATCATGTTGTACCACCTCCTGTACCAACCAACATTTGCCCTCCGCATGATGATGACACATTCGTGCGGCATATGGCGGATGGTGCTCATAAGCGTGGCTCTGTGACGTACACTGCTCGTGAGCTCGATCTGCTAAAGCAATGTCATGTAGAGATTCCACATGTTGCCAATGACAAGGACATAAGCCGTGTCGATAGGGCTATCTGTGAGACCACCTTGGTGCATGTAGAAGACGAAGGTTTGCCACAATGTGAGACCCCTGAGATTGAGGCAAAAAAGAAGTTTGATACCTTTGAGGACCTCAAGTTTTTCTTGGCTGACCATGCGGTTAGATTTCATAGACCTTTCACCGTTGTTCACTCTGACAAGAACGAGAGGTATGAAGTCATGTGCAAGCAAGGGTGCATGTGGCGTGTTTGGTGTCGCAAGGTGTGTGGCACAGAGAAGTGGAAGATTACAAGAGTTAAGCAACCTCATGAGTGTCGTTCCTCTGAGCCTAAGCAAGTGCACCCGCAGTTGACAGCATCATATCTGGGGCACCGCATTCTGGGCATTGTTTTGAAAAACAATGACAAATCGATTCCCTCTCTCATTGAGTCGATCTTCGCCTTTAGTGGATACCGTGTGAACTACTCTAAGGCATGGCGTGCAAAATAACACGACGTAGCCCTGCTGTGGGGAGACTGGAAGGAGTCCTATGCACAGGTTCCATGGCGCCTTTGCGCAATGTCTTACTACAATGAGGGCGTGAAATGGTTTATCCACACAGGTGACATGGTCCAGCTTGAGGATGGAGTGTACAAGCCCGTCATGCAGAGGGTTTGGTGGTGCTGTCCATAGTGTGCCGCTGCTTTTCAGCACTGTCGTCCGGTTATACTCGTGGATGGCACGTTCTTGACGGGAAAGTACAAGGGTATAATTATGATGGACGTAGCTGTCGATCCGGAGCAACAGCTTGTGCCCTTAGCTTTCGCCATTGCAGAAAGTGAGAACAACGAGAGTTGGTCATGGTTCATGACTCTTGTTCGCCTTCACCTCCTTGGTCCGGAACGGACTGTTTGCATGATTTCTGACAGGCACGCTGGGCTTCTTAATTGTGTGAACGACCATTTGGACGGGTTTCCCCCACTAGTTCACCGGTGGTGCATGATACACTTTGCAGCTAACATGTGGCGTCGTCAGAAGAAGAAGGAGGTAATTGGAAAGTTGAAGTAGCTTTGCGGCGTGCATACGAAGGAAACATTTGAGGAAAAGCTGGAGGCACTAAAAAAGACTTGAACGAGGGTGCTAAACAATGGTTAGAAGGTGAGATGGAGGATAAGGAAAAATGGGCACAAGCATTTGATGATGGCTGCCGATACGGTATGATGACGACAAATTACTCAGTCATTGAATAACGTGTTCAAAGGCATTCAAAGTAGACCTGTCTCAGGCATAATTAAGTACTCTTACTCCAAATATAATGAGTATTTCATCAATTGCTGGGAAATAGCGAGCAAAAAGTTGGCCAACGGTGAGAGAAAGGGACTTGTTGCTGAGGTGCATCTACAAAAGGTTGAGGAAAGATCTGTCAATCTACTGGCTAAGGCATTTGGACCTACTTGGATGGTGTACGATGTCAGAAGTGCTGGGGAACCAGCATAGGTGGTGAGAGTCATGGTGGCAGGCACTGTAAAGTGGACTTGACTAATGGATCCTGCATGTGCAACGTCCCTACATTGTTGCATCTTTCTTGCTCTCACGTGATTACAACTTGTAGGGCTAGAGGCCTAGACTATGAGAGCCCGACTTTCATGTCGCCACTATGTCGTAGGGAGCACACCCTAAAAATTTGGGAGTCAAGTTTCGAGCCTTACTTTGATCCTAGCAGATGGCCGCCATACCACGGACGTGACTACGTGCCTGACTCTTCGTTGAAGAAGGACAAAAAAGGCTGACGGCAAAAGAAGCGTTTGAAAGGGGACATGGACGCTTCACAAGGTCGGTTCGCGGCTGATTACGGGACTGATGACTTCGATGAGGATAGGTCTCAAAATCGGTGCTCCAAGTGTCTTCATTAAGCACCGCAAATGCCGCACCAAGAAGAAGAGGAAAAGGACTAACAAAACTCCTCGTGCTGTAGTAAAATAGAAATATCGTCTTGAATGTTTGTAATGATGGTGTCCTATTGTTTATCTTTGTTTACTTGTTAAACCATTGTTTTATAATTAATGCGTTACCTTGTTATAAATTTATTCTAACATGTTTTTGTCATTCAATTTTTCAGGATGGTGCACCCTCGGTTCCCGCTCCTTGAGCTAGCGTACGACGACACCCACCGCGCCCACATGATCGCCGACCAGAATATGGTAATAATCTCTGCATATGTTAATACGTTTCATATCCTGGTAATATGGTAAAAATTTGTGCATATGGTAATAATCGTTCATTTTGTTTCAGGTCTACCTTGCCTACGCGCAAGGGTGCATGCACCCATACACTGGGACAGCCGCTACGCCCCATACGTGCTTCGGGCTAGTTTCCTGCCCATAGCGAGGATGGTTTGTATGGGCCTACCCCCCATGGATGGGGCCTACTTACCGCTCTGGTTGACCGGTGGCGTCCAGAGACGCACACTTTCCACATGCCTTGTGGGGAGATGACGGTGACGTTGGAGGACATGGCGATCATCACTGCTCTCCCCTTAGAAGGAGTGGCAGTAACAGGAATGATCCAGAGCGAGGGCTGGCAGGACATGGTCGAGGAGCACATAGGTATTAGGCTCTCTTTCGTTATATTTTATACTATGTTTTGATTATCTCGTGACTAATTAAACTTTTTTGTGTATCATAGGTGTGCGGCCTCCAAACCCAGGAGCAAAGAAGACTTCAGGCATTACTTCTTCTTGGCTGAGGCAGCACTTCAACGTCTGCCCAGCAGATGCTGACGAAGACATTGTTGAGAGGCACGCAAGAGTATGGTTGTGGCACTTTGTCAGCTCTTTCCTGTTCCCCGACGCTGCCGGGAGCACTGTTTCTTGGATGTTCCTCCCCATTCTTGCTCAAGACTGGGACATCATTAGCGGCTATAGTTGGGGCTCGGCTGCCCTTGCCTGGTTGTATAGGCAATTGTGTTTTGCTTGCAGACGGTCTAGAGATGGGTCCAACATCGGAGGTTGTGCCTTTCTACTACAGATTTGGGCTTGGGCACGACTTCCAGTTGGACGACCTTTCTTTGAGGCTCCACCGGTACGTATATCATTCTCAATATAATCTATGTTAGTACGTTCATATATTTTTTGTGACTTATTGGTTTTGACAGGCCTGGCCATTTGCTGATTCCGTGCCCACGTACGCTTATGTGTGGAAAAATGCGGAGGCTGTTCGTGGACCTCCTCATAGACGCTACACAGCCTACACCAACGAGATTGACTGCTTGACAGGGAACCAGGTATACAGGCAGTTACTTCTCTTATGGGGGGCACAATGTTTAAATTGTTACTTCTCTTACGGGGGGCACAATGATTAAACTGCTAAAAACGCCTATGCACAGGTTGAGTGGACACCGTACAGACACAACGAGCTTGCTGCCCATCTGTCCTTTATGTGTACCAGAGATCAAGACTTGTGGAGGACACTGGTACCAATGATCTGTTACTACATTGTTGAGTGGCACCTGCCGCTTAGGGTGATGTGGTAGTTTGGCAAGAGAGAGATCGTGCCTCAAACTGAAGTGTCTACCTCACAAGCTCTGCACCAGTAATACACCGAAGCACCTCTATTTAATTTCATGCATCATTGGAATATGGTTGTAATATGTTTATTTGTATAGGTTTGTAAGGACGAAGAGGTACACCGAGAATGACTGGAGGGTGACCCATCAAGACTGCCTCCACATGTGGGAGCAAAGGCAGAGACACAACATCGCGGCAGGAGAGGACTGGTTTGCAGGTGAGAACCAGCACTACCTCCTTTGGTTCCACAGAGTGGCTAGGACAAGGTTAAGGCCCACGGCGATGGAGTACAACATGGAAGATGTGGACACAGACACGGAGGACGACTACGACGTCGGCACTCGCTGGGGCAATCAGTCGGAGCGTGCACCTCTACATGACCACATGGTATTCATTAATAACTGTTAAATAATGTGTACATCCTCGTCCAACTGTTCTTAATACATTGTGCATGCACATAGGGCCGACAACTTTCAAGCATCGTCAATGATGCTGGGGTGGCCATGCGCCATGGCAATGATGCGCGATTTCTCCGATCTTTCGTGGAGGTAGAGTCATTCCCAATTTTGTTTACTTTTATGACTATTTCCTCAAATTACTAACTATATCTTTATGCAGAGGGTTAGAAGAACCTACCGAAGGATGGCCTTGAAGCTTAACTGCGTGACTGGCAACCCCATGGACCCCGCACGTGCCCCTGGTGGATCGTCTGATTCTCAGCCCACTCCCGTCCACAGTGCACCTGGTGGATCTTCGGCTATGGCTAGACCTTCCTCCTCGCATAGGGCTGGCAAGGAACCTGCATCGCCACAGGCAAGTGACGAGGACGTGCCTGGGGACGACTTAGAGGACTCACCAGCCCCGGGGTTCGCAGATCAGTTCATCTTTAGTCAGCACATGGAGGACGCCCTGCCATACACTCAGACCCAAGGAGAGTCTAGCCAGATGAACATGACGCAGACTCAGGGAGAGTCCAGCCAGGTACGTCAACGCTGTGTATTATCGTTTACCGTTATTCTTATAAAGTGTTGAATTATTTATTAAGACATTTCCATTTGACATGTTTCATTAGTAGGACTCGGACGGCGATGCACAACCTCGGCGATGCACAACCTCGGCGACGCCGTCGGCGTGACCGCTCGGACGTTCCCAGCAATGCCAATCGCCTACAGACCGGGGTACGTAGGCAGCGTTGGGCAGCAAATGTCTTCAGCCCACCAGATCAGAGGCTGCCACGGCGTTGAATCAAGACTTCGTGTTGAACCATGTGTATTGAAGTTGGCTGTGTTAAACTATGCTATGTTTTAAACTGTGTGGTGTGTGGTGAACCATGTGTATTGAAACCGTGTGTGTTGAACTTTGATATGTATTAAACTCTGTGATGAACTATGTGGTGTACCATGTTTATTGCACTCTAGTGAACCTTATATTCATGTCTATATACATGTTGAATGCCGAGTTGAATGTCGAACACAACCACAGCAAAGCAAAGAAACAAAGAATTCTAGGGCGTCTGCTCTGCCGCGCCATGCCGCCAGGCGCGGCCAAAGACTACTGCCACGCCAGGCGGTCAGGCGCGGCAGGGCTGCCGTGCCAGGCGGCTAGATACGCTTTGCCGCGCTGGACCGTCTGGCGCGGCATCCCTGCCGCGCCTGACCGCCTGGCGCGGCAGTAGTATTTTGCCGCCCAGGAGACATGGCGCGGCAGAGCCCAGACGCCCTGAACTTTGTTGTTGTTGTCGTGTTCGACGTTGTGCCGCGTTGACAAATTTGTACGACGATTAAACTAGAGGACTAAACTCTAGGTCCGTTACAAATAATAGTTGAAGGACTAAACTCTAGGTCCATTACACAAATACAAATATTAGTTGCAGGACTAAACTCAAGGTCCATTACAGAAATACAAATAATAGTTGCAGGACTAAAATCAAAGTCCATTACACAAATAAAAATAATAGCACGATGATACAATAAAAGATACACCATACAGCTAGTCTGACTCACAACCAGAGAGTACCTCATCGTCACCTCAACCATCATCTTCATCTGAGCTGATAACCACCACTCCCTTGCCCTTGTTAACCGCAGGCTCAACTGGTGCAAATGTCACGCGTAAGCCCGTAGACTTCCCTTTGTCTTTTTCTTTTCGCAAAATAGACACAGGAGCCCTCACTGCATCTCTCTGTGCATCCCTCATCCCAACAAATCCATCACTGCTCCTCTCCAAAGCACCCTTCATAATTGTCATGTTACAGGGCAAGTCCCCAACAAGAGCCCTCATAGCCTCTAGTTGTGCCTCTCTTGCCCGATCCTGTACCTGCCTCTCCAAATGCCTCTCCTTCTCCAACTTCCTTCGCTTTTCAGCCCTCTCATCTCTTGATAGAGGTCTTGGATAGAATATCCTATTCAGCCTCCAATACTTGATAAGCGTGTCATGAGCCTCTAGAATAGGGGGCCTACACCTCTTCTCCTTGATGTACTCGTCAAGAATGGTACCAAATAGAAGCTCATCATCTGGCAATGGGACATCATACTTGTTCCTTTTCTTGTCCCTCAATTCTCTAGTTTCTCTTTCTTTGTCTCGTTGACCCAAACGTCTGAACCTAGCAACAAGCTCATCACGACCACTGAACCATTCCCAATCACATGTTCGGCCCTGCTGCGCAAACAATATCGCTTCATCAATACAAGACTGTGCAACACTGAACTCCAAAAGATAAATCAAACATAAATATCATATCACTCACCCAAAAAGCGTTTCCATTGCCACAATACCATCCATAACCAAGCTCTGAGGGAACCACACCACGCTCGGCCAAAATACCACACTTGCATCTCTTTTCAGGATACTTCGTACACGGCCATGGAGCCTGACCAGCCTCATACGCACGCACCTCCTCATCACTTGGTCAAACTGACCGCGGGTCCTGAATGTACTCATTGAACTGACATACTGGCCAATAGTCCTGCAAGTTTAGTTAGTTTCAGATTATGAACAAATAATATAACTGCATTAAAACATATAGGTATAAGTGTTATGCACAAAGAATACAAATGCAAACTAACCATCGTCTTTATCGAGCACCGAAAGAATGGGGAGTACTTTGGCCGACTGCTAGGGGAACCACCACGGGGATGCACCACCAAGGCAGCACGGACTCCACAATGGCAGAGCGTAGGATCCTTCCTACGCCTTCGTGCAGCTGCCATCCTCTCGTCTACGGTCATTGGAGGGGGGGGTTAGTGGGGGAGCAACCCAACGCCGAAACTCATGGTATGGCACCCGTTTTTCACTCTCATATGGAAACAGCCGGATCCTCGGATCAAATTTCTCTGGGCCATCAATTCATTGGAAAAACCAACAAGGCAGGGACTCGTAGGGCCATGTCCCCCTGTCATATTTGAACCTGCATATATAGTACGCTCGTCCTGCAGTCTTTGGGTGCCTAGATTGTTTGACCTATGCTAGCACGCCGCAACAACAATTTGGAACGGGAAGGGCCGGCGGAACAGGGCCATGTGCATCCTCCACAGATGGATACTGACCATACCCCCTCTGACGTAGCATCCTCTCATGGACAACGGCAGAATTATCAAAGTCCATCACAAAACTACAAATATATACAAAAATAAAGTGAATGAGGACCAAACTCTAAGCAAACCATAACAAATGGGACAACTCTTCCATTTCACCATCTCTAAAAACAAATCATATGAAATAGGATTTTCCATTTCACCATAAAACCCTAACCAAACTCTAACCAACGCGTTCATTTCACCATCTCTAAGCAAATCATAACAAATGAAACAAGTATTTCATTTCACCATCTAACCCTAACCATCTAACTCTAACAAAAAAACTAACAAATAAGGTCCAAAACACAAAATTCAAGAGGGGAGAAGCTTACCGAAGATGTGGGGACCGATTTCCCCAAGTTTAATCCGCAAAAAATTGACCAAAATGGCGGGTGGACCTCCAGGCGGCGGCTGGGTGGCAAGCGGCGTCGCTCTGGACGGAGGAGAAAGAAGAGAGGGAGGAGGAGGAGGAGCACGCGGCTGCAATTCAAAACGGCCTTGCCGCGCCAGGCGGGGTGGCGCGGCACACATATGCAGCCGCTGGCCCACTGGCCGCCTCGCTGGGGCCCACGACTAGCGTGGCGGCCCTACCGCGCCACATGCACTGGCGCGGCAGCGCGATTTGGCCGCGCCAGCCGGGGTGGCGCGGCCAAAACGGCTACCCAATGCAAATATTGGTCTGGACCGGCTGTTATTATAATATTATTAAAAAAAGAATAAAATTAAAAAAATCCTATATATATACGTGAGACATAGGGTTTCATTCCCCCACCCACTGCCTCATCCCCCCTCTCTCACCCTTTAACCGGATGCGCCCTCACCTCTCTCACACACACACAGTCACACACACACACTCACCGGTTGCGTGCGTGCTCTCCTCCTCCGCCGCCAGTGCGCGTGCTCTACTCCTCATGTACCAGATCTAGGCGACGAGGAGTTGCACGGCGAGGACCTACGCGGCGAGGAGCTGCGCCTCGGCGAGTAGCTGCATGGCGACGAAGAACTCCATGGCGTCGAGGAGCAGCCGCGCGCAGGCTCGGCAGAAGCAGAGAATAGATGCGGCAACAGTGAGGAGCTGCGCGGCCGACGGCTTTCCTGAGTGGAGCGGCGCAACACAGAGCGGAGCAGTGAGCGGTGGCGGAGCGTCACGGCGCGGCTGCGCGAGGCTCCTCGAGCGACGGCGGCGCGAGGTGGGTCGTTGTGGCGGCTGGCAGATCTGGCGGCGCTGGCTGTGGATCTAGTACTGTCGGCGGCGGATCTAGCACCGTCGGTGGTGGATCCAGCTAGACCTGAGCATTTTGCGGGCCGGGCCTAATTCGGGCCGGGCCGCAAAAAAGCCCGGTTTGCTTCGGGCCGAAAATTTGTGCCCACACCCATGCCATGGGCAAGTTCGGGCTGAGTTTTCGGGCTGGGTTCAGGCCGGGCTGTGGGCGGGCTCGGGCTTCCCGTTCTTTTTTAGTTGAAAAATAAATGAAATAAAGCATCTGGGCGGGCTCGGGCCGGCCCGAATTTTTTTCGGGCTTGGTTTTGGCTGCCCACGCCCGTCCCATTAGAAGGCGTGGGCGGGCCAAAACCCACCGGGCTCGAGCTGGGCCCACGGGCCGGGCCGGGCCAGGCCACAAATGCTCAGGTCTAGATCCAGCGCCGCTGGCGCCCTGGATGGGCTCGTCGGGCGAGTTTTGGATATTTTTTTTATTTTTTCGATTATCAGAGGTGGGCATATATCCACCTAATAGCCCATTAACAGAAACACTAGCTTGAAGGCGGACACAGAAACCATCTCTAAAACCCCATTTTGACCGTCTCCAAAAATGGTTTTTTATTAGTGTAAGATAATTATTTGGTATCATAAATGTTAATACTTCATTATGTAAATTTGGTTAAATTTGAGATAGTTTGATTCTCCAAGAATCTTGAAAGGACTTACAATTTAGAATGAAGGGAGTACATCCCAATTGATTGTTTAAGTTAAATCTCATTACTTGGCATTGATCCACAACGATGTCCCTAACATTAATAAATGTATACAGAAGTTAAAGATGCATTTGAAAATTAAGATCTTTCTCTTGGTATCTTCGTAAGGGCGTCATTCTAACAAAAGATAATCTAGCAAAATAAAATTGGCATGTAGTAAACAATGTTGTTTTTTCATAAAGATGAGACAGTTAGACACATGTTTTTTTAATGTCTATTATACATTAAAATTGATATAGTCTATTATACATGCATCATCACGACATTTGCAGCCCTATAGTGTACCAAATATGTTTGTGGCTTGGCTATAGCGTATCACTTGTCTTGCTAGGTGCGTCATCAACCTGTTGTACTATTTGGTTATATCGTTGACATAATGACCAAGTTTTTGAAAAGAATAATTCATCGTCTCCATTGCAAATTATCTTTTCGACTATCCTACAGAAACCAACTACACAGGACATGGCGGTTGGGGCATGTGGCAAAGGAGTTTTTACCTAGATACAGGGAGTGTCATTAGTATGTCAGATTATCTATTTTGCTTTGGAGGGATATGTGTATCCTTGTTATGTACTACTCTCTC